>JARQOD010000006.1:368709060-368929846 GCA_033576555.1 Oophaga sylvatica
CTTTTCCTGAAAAAATCGAGGGTAAACCCAGAATTCAGAAAAACCGGAGACATCAAAAGTGGCAAGCTAGCCCTATTATTAAGAGCAAACTCAGCCAAAGGCAAAAAAGAGACCCAGTCATCCTGATCGCAGACACAAAAATCTTAGATAAGTTCCAATGTCTGGTTTGTTCTCCTCAGTTTACCTTTGGTCTGGGATGAAATGCCGAGGAGAAAGACAAATTGAACACCCAGTTTAGAACAAAAAGTCCTCCAAAATCTGAAACAAACTGGACTCCTCTGTCAGACACAATGTTCTCAGGAATGCCGTGTAAACGAACCACGTGCTGAAGGAACAACGCACCAATTCAGAGGAGGAAGGCAACTTAGGTAATGGCACAAGATGTATCATTTTGGAAAACCTATCACAAATTACCCAGATGGTGGTCATTCCTGAGAAACAGGAAGATCGGAATGAAATCCATAGAGATATGGGTCCATGGTCTCTTGGGCACAGGCAATGGCATCAACAAACCCACTAGAGCGAGAGCAAGGCTTGGAGCGAGAGCAAGTCCCGCAGACTGCAACAAATTCCCTGACATCGCGAGACAAGGTAGGCCACCAAAAGGAACGACTAACCAAGTCTCTGGTACCAAAAATTCCGGGATGCCCAGCCAATGCGGAACAATGAATCTCAGACATCACACTCTTTTTCCATTGGTCCGGGACAAACAATTTTCCAACAGGGCAGCGCTCGGGGCCTATCCCTCCTGACACCCCTCCAGAGCAAGTCTCAAATTAAGGCGAGATGGCGGAAAGAACTACACCCTCCTTCAAAATAACAGAGGGATCAGACAGCCCAGGAGAGTCCCGCAGGAAACTCCTCGAGAGGGCATCCGCCTTAACATTCTTAGTGCCAGGAAGAAAGGAAAACCACAAAATTAAAACGTGTGAAAAACAAGGCCCACCTGGCCGTCTAGGATTGAGTCGCTTGCAGATTCCAGATAACCAGATTCTTATGGTCCGTAAGGACCACCACCTGATGTTTGGCTCCCTCCAGCCAATGTCTCCACTCTTCAAAAGCCCACTTCATGGCCAATAACTCCCGATTACCCACGTCATAATTAAGTTCAGTAGGAGAAAATTTTTCGAGAGAAAAAAGGCACAAGGGTACTTTTAGAGGTCTCTGGATCTTTTTGGGACAAAACGGCACCTGCCCCAATTTCAGAGGCATCAACCTCCACCTGAAATGGCAGAGAAACATCAGGCTGCCGTAGAACAGGAGCAGAAGTGAATTCTCTGCTTAAGTTCCTGAAATGCAGAGACTGCCTCAGGAGGCCAATTCACCACTCAGAACCCTTTCTGGTCAAATCAGTTAATGGTTTAACAATAACAGAGAAATTAACCAATAAATTTACGATAAAAAATTGCAAAACCCAAAAATCTCTGAAGAGCCTTTAATGAAGTAGGTTGGACCCAATCACAGATGGCCTGAACCTTGACCGGGGTCCATTTTCAAAACAGATGGGGACAAAATGAATCCCAGAAATGAGATCTTCTGTACGCCAAAAAGACACTTTGATCCCTTCACATACAGAAGCAATTCTCTCTCAAAATCTGGGAATACAGTTCGAACATGTTTCACATGAGAGTCCCAGTCATTAGAAAAAATCAAGATATCATCCAAATAAACAATCAGAAACTTGTCCACAAAATCCTGAAAATGTCATTCATGAAGGACTGGAAGACGGAAGGAGCATTAGTGAGCCCAAAGGCATCACAAGGTACTCAAAATGCCCTTCAGGGGTGTTAAATGCCGTCTTCCATTCATCCCCGTGCTTAATGCGAATAAGGTTATACGCCCCCCTGAGGTCAAGCTTGGTAAACCAAGTAGCGTTTTTACACCCTGGAAAACATGTCAGAAATCAGGGTAAACGGGTATTGATATTTCACAAGTAATATGTTCAGAGACGATAATCAAACCGGCCTAAGAACCAATCTTTTTGGCCACAAAGAAAAAAACCGCACCTAAGGTGAAGAGGATGGTCTGATATGACCCTTCTCCAATGATTCCTTGATATAGACCGCATAGCGTCATGTTCAGGTACAGACAAGTTAAAAAGGCGACCCTTAGGGAATTTACTACCTGGCACTTAATTCAATAGCGCAGTCATAGCTCCTATGGGGAAAGCAAGATATGCAGCAATACTCCGAACCTCAGTGGCAAGCTGATCCACACGGCCAGACAACTGTGCAAACTCCCATTGGGAAAAGATCCTCCCCAGCAGCACCCAGAGATACAGAGGGAAAAAAAAAAAAAATGCAACAAACAGAAAAATATCTCTGACAACTTTTCTTCCTTCAAAATATTTTTTCCCTTCTGTGAGTACCATATCAATTTTTTAGGCCGGTGATTACTGTTATGTTACGGTAGCTGAGAGTGCAGGTAAAAAAGGAAAAACACCAGAGCAGTTGGAATCTATGAGATTGCAGTAGCCTGACTAACCACCGCAACTAGAGGCAGCCGTGGAGCGTGTCCTACGATGGTCTATAAGCCTCGTCACAGCCTGAGAAACTAAACTACACCTAAAGATAGAAATAGAAAGCTATCTGCCCCGGAGCAGAACCCCAAAGATAATAGAAGCCCCCAAACATGAATGGCGGTTAGACAAGAGGAATACTGACACAGAAAGAAATAGTATGAGCAAACGCTGGGGCCCAAACTATCAAATAGCAAAGGACAGGAAGGGTACTTACTGCAATCCCAGAAAACCCTGAAAAGCACCAACTCTAACTAATTCAAAATCACCTGAGATCACAACGACCTCTACCACCTAAATTAGTTCTCTGGTGTAACAAAAACAGCAGCCACTGAAAAAACTGCAAAAAGCCAAAAGTACAAAACACAGTGGCTGGACTAAACTGAGAGGGCAAAAGCCCCCGGAGGGACCCAGAAAGGCCCCCACAGAAGTGCAGGACAAAATGCCAAAAATATAGCAAAAACACAAAATAAGAAATTGTCTTATCTGATAGCAGGAGATGCAGACACGACACAGCAGGCTACAAGGGAAACTGGAAAGAAGGATTCAGACCAGAACAATTGATCACCGGCAACCCTGATGGGAAAATGATTCCCTTACATAAGACCAATCAGTAACACCTGATTCCAATCCTCACTAGTACCGCTTGTAACCACCAGAGGAGCCTCTGCTCAGAACTCATCTCAAACCCATTCACAACACCTACCGATAGTCCACCACTATGCACCTAAAGCTTATTACACCAAAACTTCAAATACTGATTATAGTACCACCACCATGCTGATTTATTCACTTCAAGTATCTATTTAATCTGTATAACTGTGTATTGGTAAGTAACCTGTGAACTGGTAAGTAAAGTTGAGTTTTCCATCCACGCAAACACCCAACTCTTTCTCATGATAGTTTTACCATTTAGAAAATAATTGTATATTTTTTCCTTGGCCCAAGTGCGTACCTTTTATTATCTATATTAAACTTCAATTGTCAATTCTCAGCCCAAGTCTCCATGTCATATTAATCGCTGTGTAGTATTAAATGTCATATTAATCGCTGTTGTAGTATTAAATTATCCTACTCTGTTGATTACCTTGCAGAGTTTAGTACCGTCTGTATATATTGAAATTGTAATCTGTATGTTCGCTATAAGGTCATTAATAAATATTTAAAAAGGAGAGGGACCAATACTGACCCCTGTGGTACCACTCAATCAACTGACATTATTAACCACTCACTTCCTATGTCTAAGCCAGTTGTTAACCCAATTACACGTTTTCCCAAAGTCCCAGTGTTCTCATTTTATGTACCTTTGAAAAGTTCAGATGGACAGCATCTACGACCTTACCCTGATCCAGTCTGCAATTTGCATCTTCATAATAGCGTGATAGGACCGATCCCTCATCAAGCAACGTGTATGGTTGGTTATGACGTAATTTTAGTGTGACATACTGCAGTATACAACGCTTTAGAAAGCCCTCAAACGTATTGCCCACAGTAGAAGTTAAACTTATCAGCCTATAGATTTGCAGGCTCAGTTTTTTACTTTAATTAGAATATTGACACCACATTTTCTCCGTGCCAGACCTGTAGAAACAGACATGGTTATGGAATTCTTGAATATTGAAAAGTAATGGCCTGTCTATCATGGTACTTAATTCCTCCAGTATCATCTCTTAACCAATGGAAATTTGCCTTTCTGAAGTTTAGTTGCTTTGTAAAACTTCACAAAATAATCGAATTTCACTTATTCTTATTCAATGTGAGTTTGGGATCTTTATCTTGTCCATGGTCAACTCACATCAGGACTGCAAGATCCCAGGCACTTTCACAGCTGCATCACATCTAATGTGGTGTACCTAATTATATGTACTAAAATGTCCAACTGGGGTCTGTATGTGGGGGAGACAGGGCAAAAACTGAGAACAAGGATGAATTCTCATCGCCACACAATAAGAGAAAAGAGAATGGATCTACCTGTTGCCAAACATTTTTGTATTCCCGGTCATAGCATTATGGACATGAAATTACTTGTATTGAAAGGTAATTTCACATCTCAGAGACCCAGGAGAGTTTTGTGAATACAAACTGATGACGAACTTTGACACTCAATGCTGGAATGAAACCTATCACATGGATTTATGGCTTTTTACATCAATTAAGGAATTTGCTCCTGAGACCCTGTGGGAGCATCACAAAACATTACCAGACCCCAATCAGAGGGCAATAAACTTTCACACTCCTTATCTATGAACTGGTCAAATATTTATTGCCACAACTGTTCATCCCTCTCCCATATGGATAGTTCTGCTTTACGTCACTTGTCTTATCCATTGCACTATTCCTGTGTCCTGTTGTGTATAAATATGTGATTCTTCAGATGTTGTATTAGTCTTTTCCTGATGAAGAGACCTGAGTAGTCTCGAAAGCTTGCAATTTGTTACCATCTTTTCAGTTAGCCATTAAAGGTATCAACCACTGAGGACTCCTCAATTCTAAATATTTTTCTATCTACTGGCTAACACGGTTCAAAGATATACATCTTTCCTGTACTATTCTTTATTAAGATGTTTAGTGATTATTATTACCTACGTGACACCTAAAATTTACATTTGATAGTCTGTCTACCCTATTGGTTAAAATTCGATTTAGAAGTCCCCCATAATCTTTTGGGTCATTTGGCTGGGTTCATTACAAACAATACTTTTGCACACAAATTCTTTTCCTTCTCCCTTTTTCAGATTCCTCCCCTTTTCTACTGGTAGTAACAGATCATTGCCTCTCGCTAGCCACAGCTGCCAGGCCACATAGCAACTACCATGCTGGCAATTACGGTCAATATGGTAAGTTTCATTTCTGTGGAACTATTATTTATACACAATCCCAACACAATATGCCTATTTTGGTCCATTTTATCCTATACATTACAACCATGCTGGGAATCCTGTGACTGCCAGGAGCCAGGCAAGCATCAAGATCACTTGTCAAGGAACATTGTAATTTAGGGTAAGCATGCTTTCTACTTTTCAATGCATGGGTGTGGTTACTGTGGCAAAAAGATAACATTTTAATGATGTGTTCTCTACCATATTAAATGAAAAGAGTTTGTCTTTGAGATATTGATGAATGGTGCCTTTGAAAAACTAATAAACAGGTGAAAAATGCAGGCAAAAAGTCATACAGCGGTCACGTATACACTCACACATTAGCTTATTAAAAAAAAATAAAAATACTGAATGACAGGTACGCTGTAAACAAAAGCAAAGTTTTAGCTTGTAAAATTAAAGCACATTTTTTATTGAGGAAACGTGCTTCGCGACTTTGCCTAAGCCCGAGTTGTTCTATAAAAGTATAACATACTATCCATGATTAAAAAAAAAAAAAAAAACAACAAAAACACAAAACCTATAATCTGAAATCTATTTACAAAGAGGAAAAAGTACTTTCATCACCATAAATATGTCTCTACGCCATCATGTTGATGACATGCACAGTAACAAGTAAACTTTTAGCATATGTACATAGACCATCTCAGGACTACACAATATTCGTGAACTCTATGGATCAACTGTGATAAAGAAGGTTTTATGTCTTACGTGAATCCAATAACAATTCAATGATAAAACTGGTAAAACAAGCATTTGAGGTAAGCAGTGAATATGTTTTTTAAGATCAGTCCGCTTTTTACCTGTGAGTACTGAGGTTTTCCTATACAATGTGCCGTGTAATGGACCATTCTAACTGTCTATATTGATTACCATCTATACTACACTCATTGAATGTTGTTTGCACGTATATTAGGAGGTACATGCAAATTTTGAAAGCTACCTTTTTAAGGCACAATTTTGGCACAGTTTTTTTTTTATCTTTCCTATGTGCAATTTCTAATACAAAACATGATACAAAAAGATGAAAGTAATGGATAAAACTTTGTGACCAAGCTCGAAAAGCTTAAAAAAGTGCAAAATTATTTAAGAAACTCCAGTGGTTAGAAAATAAAATAGAACAAAAATATTTAGTGGAGATGAAAGAAAAATTTTGTGGTGTTTAAAGAAAAAAAAATTATGAGCCCAAATGGTGAACAGAAGTAAAAAAAGTGTTTTAAAACAATATGTATTGAAGTAACATTTTTTGATGTGATGTATCATAGCAAATATATCGGAACTGATGGACAAAACCACTTGCACATATATGATATGATAAAAGATGAACAGACAAGAGTATCAAATCTGGAATGTCAAGTGCCACAAATTGTTGCCTGCTGGTTTTTTTTTTGCATCAGCATGCATGGTGCCTAGTTAGAAGTGGCCATGATTAGGCACTGCCTTCTACATCAAAATTTTTGTTACTCTCTTCTGGAGATTTTTTTGTAGATCTAACTTTTGTGCTTTCTTGATCTTCAGAATCATACACCTGATCGTACTGAGGCATTGTTTTTCTGTTGAATCACGGAGTCAATGGGAAGGTATATCTGATCTTTAAAAATATCTGGTCTTTCCATGACTGAGATGTTGTTGAGTTCTGTAGGGAGAATAACTAATAGTTTGAACATTAGAAGAACTCTTGGATTGTAGTTCCAGCACTCATTTCCACTGATATCCATTTCGAAAGTATCTAATCCACATGGTTCTCTCCACTCTTCTGTTTACTCTTGATCCAGTGTGCCTGGTTAGTTTTTTTCCTCTCAGGAATATCATTATTTGTTTCAAGTTTTTCTTGTGATCAATATCACTGTGCTCAAATTCAAGATGCCAAAGTTGGTTTCCATTTTAGGTTCCTTTCTTCTGCAACTACAACCACTAAATTCATCTTCAGAATCAGCAGAGGACATTCCAACCAGAGTCAAAGAATCGGAAAGCCCAGAAATTTGTTCAGCCACAGTTGTATTTGATGTACTGTTCTTAGGATACTGTTCAGCAGTGCAAAATTCTATCTACATCCTTCAAGTAATTAGCCCAGTCATCCAGACTAAGCCTTGTAGTTGTTTCTGTAGCCATACAAACTTTCATTTATGCTGTACAAATCTTCTAGTCCTTCCAGTCAACATCCTCTGGTGAAATTTGGCAGGTTAACCTTCCCATCCGTTCCCATAATTGTCCTCTGTGAAAACACAAATTGGATTTGTGAGATTCAGGGACAGTTTTGTGTTTTTTCCACCAATTATTAATTTAGCTTCTTATTATGGAAATGAAACTGTTAATAAATGAGAGAAATAATATTTTGGAAATTATGAAAGCATGAGAATGTAAAATGATTCTTTAACTATATGGATAAATCACTTACCAAAAACTTATAACAAGATTTAGGCATAGGTGCAAGTCTTCAATTTCATGTGCACAATATATTCATGCATAAAAACAGCATAATGGTAAAATTATCACTTACTGTTTCAACTCTTAACTGAAAATGATATCGGAAAAGTCTCCGAGTTTTGTCTTCATTAGCTTTATACATAAAGCTAATAAGACTTATGGCATATCTTAAGATGTATTTCATCTTAGCTCATTTCCACGTTGGGAGGTGAGCAGCGTCAGTGACATTATCTGGAAATATTGGAGGCATCTTTAAAGGAGTTGCAGAGCCCTTCACTCTTCTGCCCAGTTAATAGTGATCATGAAAAAATTCTCCGATTGCAAACAGCAGCTATCTCACACATGTCCTACACATTGGAATTGGACAGATGCACGATGCTTGTTGCTCATACAGGCGAGCACCCAGCTATCTGTATGTGACGTTACATGCCCCACTCACCTCCCATTACTACCCATTTTAAAAAGGGTGTATCACCGCTCTCTTCTCAGTCCTGACATAAGGCCTCCTTCACATGTCCCAATCAGCAGTACGTGTGGCATCTTGTTTTTGTTCACGGACGCCGCACGTAACCCATTATAACTTATGCTGTTATGTACAGTATGTGTCCGTGTTTTACACAGACCATGTGTCCATATAAACCACATGGAGACATGTTCGTTTTTTGCCGGCAGCACAGATGATTAGGGCCACTACAAGTCTATGGGTCCGTGTAAAACATCTACAGCAAACGGATGCCATTTGTATGCCACGTGTCCTTTAGGGTGTTTAACATTGCAAAGTATAGAAAGCTTTGTAATTTATTTTTCCACATCGGAAGAACACTGATGGCACACTGATCTAAAACACTGATGACACTGGTACGGTTTTTTCAGTACTGATTTCATACAGACGTGTGAAGGGGGCCTCAGGCACAGGGATGTTGCTGCTCACTAATCCGCTTCTAATAGCACCTATGCAGGAGACCATAAAAGCGTCTGTCCATGCTCAATGCTTACTAGGTAGAAGAGAAAGGCGCTGCACAACTCCTGTGAAGATCTGCAGGACATGTCTGACAGCTCTTCTTAGCTCTTTCCATAATGGATATTATAATTTTTTGGGTGGCAGGAACCCCCCTTTTATCAACAACCCCGACTTGCATCCTTTAATTATTTTAGTGCTATGCGCTTGACTGCTTATACTGTAAAGGGGTTTGCCGCTAAAAATAGGGAAACTGAATGAATTGGTTTCAAATGCTGCTGAAAAGAAGGAAAGTTGTCTATTAATCACATACATTAAACATGGCCAAAATTAATGATTTGCTTAAACCATTTCTAAAGCACAGATCACCAAGATTCTCACCTAGCAATACAAATATATATATATATGTATATATATATTTTATAATATACATATATGCAGCGAAGAAAATAATTATTTGATCCCTTGCTGTTTTGTAATTTTGCCTACTGAAAAAATTTATGGACTGTTTAATGTCCTTAAGAGTAGGTTAATTTTAACATTGAAAGCGAGAATATCAAAAATAAAATCCAGAAGATCACTTGTATAAATTATATAAATTTATTTTCTTTTTGCATTGGCAATTAAGTATTTGATCCCCTACCAACCATTAAGAGTTCTGGCTCCTACAGACTAGTTAGATGCTCCTAATCAACTCGTTACCTGCATTAAAGACAGCTGTCTGACATAGCTACCTTATAAAAGACTCCGTCCACAAACTCAGTCAGATTTTAACCTCTACTACATGGGCAAGACCAAGGGCTTTCTAAGGATGTCAGGAACAAGATCATACACCTGCACAATGCTGGAATGGGCTACAAAAAGAGACAACTGTATGTACAAAAGTAAGAAAATGGAATTAAATAAAATGACTGTCAATCGACATCGATCTGGGGCACCATGCAAGATCTCACCTCGTGGGGTATCCTTGATCATGAGGAAAGTGAGAGACCAGCCTAAAACACACAGGGGGAACTTGTTAATGATCTCAAGGTAGCTGGGACCACAGTCACCAAGAAAACCCTAGGTAACTTATTATACCGTAAAGGTTTAAAATCCTGCAGTGCCCACAAGGTCCCTCTGCTCATTAAGGTACATGTGCAGGCCCATCTGAGTTTACCAATGAACACCTGGATGATTCTGTGAGTGACTGGGAGAAGGTGTTGTGGTCAGATGAGAAAAATTTAGCTCTTTAGGTTAACCAACTCGCTGTGTTTGAAGGAAGAGAAATGCTGCCTGTGACCCAAAGAACAATGTCCCCATTGTCAAGCATGGAGGTGGAAACATGTTTTGGGTGTTTCTATGCTAAGGGCACAGGACTACTTCACCGCAGCAATGGTAAAATGGATGGAGTCATGTACTGTAAAATCCTGAGTGACAACTTCCTTCCCTCCTCCAGGACATTAAAATTGGGTCGTAGCTGAGTCTTCCAGCAAATCAATGAGCCAAAACACACAGCCAAGGCAACAAAGAAGTGGCTCAAAAAAAAGCACATTAAGGTCATGCAGTGGCCTAGCCAGTCTCCAGACCTTAATCCCATGGAAAACTTATGGAGGGAGTTGAAGCTCCGAGTTGCCCAAGCGACAGCCTCAAAATCTTATGATTTAGAGATGAAACTGCAAAGAGAGTGGACCAAAATTCCTCCTGACATGTGCGCAAACCTCATCATCAACTACAAAAAACATCTGACTGCTGTGCTTGCCAACAAGGGTTTTGCCACCAAGTATTAAGTCTTGTTTGTCAGAGGGATCAAATACTTATTTCTCACTGCAAAATGCAAATAAATTTATATAATTTATACAATGTGATTTTCTGGATTTTATTTTGATATTCTATCTCTCAATGTTAAAATTAACCTACCCTTAAAATTATAGACTTTTCATGTCTGTGTCAGGGGGAAAACTTACAAAATTAGCAAGGGATCAAATAATTGTTTCCTTCATTGTATATATCACAATAGAATAGGACATGGCTTCAGTTGATTCTGAATCTAACCATTCCCATACAATAAAGAGACAGAACCCACCACATTCATTAGAATTTGCAAACAGAATGTACCGTTAGAAGAGGTAGTCAGTCAGTAGATGTGCAAAATCAGTGGCGATTACTGATCAATTTTGGAGCACATTAGATGTTTTTTCTTTATTCCACCTCTTCCACACTATTTTATGGCTAAAAACTTGTAAATGCCAGTAATAAATCTAACAGAACCACATTGCTTTTTTGAGACATTGTCAAAAATGCAGGTCAAGCACGTTGCGAACATCCGTTCTTTTTGCTGCTTTTTACTGATAAATTTGGCTAAAATTAATTACAGCAAATTTATGCCCGAATTCTGGTGCAAATACATTCCTAATTCTGCTTCAGGATTTATAATGTTTGCCTGCACATATCCTGATTTCTAGTAATTATTTGGATGTCACTAACAGGTCATAACGTCACTTCCATTACCTAATGCTACATTTCTACATAGCTGCTTTTACATACAGTGGGTGCGGAAAGTATTCAGACCCCTTTAATTTTTTCACGCTTTGTTTTCATTGCAGCCATTTGGTAAATGCAAAAAGTTAATTTTTTTCTCATTAATGTACACTCTGCACCCCATCTTGACTGAAAAAAAACCAGAAATGTAGAAATTTTTGCAAATTTATTAAAAAAGAAAAAACAAATATCACATGGTCATAAGTATTCAGACCCTTTGCTCAGTATTGAGTAAAAGCACCCTTTTGAGCTAGTACAGCCATGAGTCTTGGGAATGATGCAGCAAGTTTTTCACACCCTGATTTGGGGATCCTCTGCCATTCTTCCATGCAGATCCTCTCCAGTTCCGTCAGGTTGGATGGTGAATGTTGGTGGACAGCCATTTTCATTTCTCTCCAGAGATGCTCAATTGGGTTAGGTCAGGGTTCTGGCTGGGCCAGTCAAGAATGGTCAGAGTTGTTCTGAAGTCACTCCTTTGTTATTTTAGCTGTGTGCTTAGGGTCATTGTCTTGTTGGAAGGTAACCTTCGGCCAAGTCTGAGGTCCAGAGCACTCTGGAAGAGGTTTTCAACCAGGATATCTCTGTACTTTCCCCATTCAGGTTTCCTTCAATTGCAACCAGTCGTCCTGTCCCTGCAGTTGAAAAACACCCCCATAGCATAATGCTGCCACCACCATGTTTCACTGTTGGGATTGTATTGAGCAGGTGATGAGCAGTGCCTGGTTTTTCTCCACACATAACGCTTAGAATTATCATCAAAAAGTTCTATCTTCATCTCATCAACCAGAGAATCTTATTTCTCATAGTCTGGGAGTCCTTCATATGTTTTTTTAGCAAGCTATGCGGGCTTTCATATGTCTTGCACTGAGGAGAGGCTTCCTTCGGGCCACTCTGCCATGAAGGCCTGACTGCTGTAGGGCTGCAATGATAGTTGACTTTGTGGAACTTTCTCCAATCTCCCTATTGTATCTGTGGAGCTCAGCCACAGTGATCTTGGGGTTCTTCTTTACCTCTCTCACCAAGGCTCTTCTACGATTGCTCAGTTTGGCTGGACGACCAGGTCTAGGAAGACTTCTGGTGGTCCCAAACTTCTTCCATTTAAGGATTATGGAGGCCACTGTGCTCTTAGGAACCTTGAGTACTGCAGAAATTCTTTTGTAACCTGGGGCCCGATGTGTGCCTTGCCACAATTCTGTCTCTGAGCTCCTTGGCCAGTTCCTTTGACCTCATGATTCTCATTTGGTCTGACATGCACTGTGAGCTGTGAGGTCTTATGTAGACAGGCGTGTGCCTTTACAAATCAAGTCCTATCAGTTTTATTTAACACAGCTGGACTCCAATGAAGGAGTAGAAACCATCTCAAGGAGAATCACAAGGAAATGGACAGCATGTGACTTAAATACGAGTGTCTGAGCAAAGGGTCTGAATACTTATGACCATGTGATATTTCAGTTTTCTTTTTAATAAATTTGTAAAAATTTCTACATTTGTTTTTTTTCAGTCAAGATGGGGTGCAGAGTGTACAATAATGAGAAAAAAATGAACTTTTTTGCATTTACCAAATGGCTGCAATGAAACAAAGAGTGAAAAATTTAAAGGGGTCTGAATACTTTCCATACCCACTGTACATGTATATGTTTAGCAAGCACATAAATATACAGTATACAGGGAGACATTTTATAACATGAGAAATAATGACGATGCCAAATAAATGAACATATAATGATGGCGGAAAAATCATATGCAGGCTAGTAATGGAAACCAAAGTATCTTATGAATTCATTTTGAAAAATCACAAGTCACAAGCATGAAATGGGATGCATGAGTTTCTTGCTGTGAAGATTAGAATAAGTGAATGGTAGGCCTCAAACCACTGACCATTAAAGGAAACATGGTTAGAAGTCGCATGCACCAAAGACTATGCCGCGTGCCATATGACAGGTACTACAAACATTAGTCAGAATGAGCTGATCATGCAATTATTTGGGGAGAAGCTGCTGAGAAAGATAAATAAGAAAAAGGACATATACCTGTGTGGATCATAGGTTCCTCCATCTTTATTTCCTGATAAAAGGAAAATACAAGATTAACGCTTGTTAACTTGGAAGAGAAATCAATCACAAAAAGTAGATTGCCAAGTCTTCTAGAAAGATGGGACAAGTTGTACCTGTTGCCTAAACACAGAATAGGCTGAAATTTTGTTGGCTCGAACATTACCCAAGAGCATGGGACCTTTTTCAAGTAAATCAAATTGCATATTGACCATTTCTTCAATATGGCTGAATTCACTTTTAATAGGTGTTAAATCGATCAGCAGTAGCTGAAAATGGTAATGTATTGAGCCATTGATTAAAAGGTGCAAAAAAGGCAAAAATCTGAGAATTTATGAGCGTCCCATAAAATATATGTTTGAAGGTCACCGATGTTTGAGTGAAGACAATAGTGTCAGTCTTGGAAAAGATACATTGCACTACACAAGGTGTCAGCGGGTTAGTTGGCAGCCCCTGGCTAAGTTCAGCCTAGTAACTGTTAGCTAAGAAGTCAATGCTGGCGGTAAGCTTTGCTGTCTAGATCAGTTAGACCTTTCTATTAAGAACCCTTTGGAGAAGATCTGAAGAGCTCAGCATGTAAGGATTTAGTAGTCTGCTGCACATGTATACCTGGACGGTGCAGCTTTATCCTTCCGTGGTCTGTTTCCATTACCCCTGTAGTAAACGCTAAAGGGGCCTCCAAAACAATCGTAACTACCATTAAAATTATCATAAGATATATGCAAACATCATAAAATAAAATTACCTGTCTCTAATCCTTTCGGCCTTGGGTTGCATTGTCGATGACCTTGGCAGCTCCTTAGCTCCATCAGTTGTATGTGAAGTTGATTTAATACTCCTCTCTCTACCGTATGTACAGAATTTGTTAACTACAAAGAAAGAATGACAGTTTTTGTAAATTAAAATGCTCCATTAAAAATAAAGCCCCATGCAAATTTCAGCTTTGTACACAGCGGCATAACTATAGTGGGTGCAGGGGGTTGCAGTCATGCCAAATGTCTGATGCCTAGGGGGGCTCCAAAAGATCTCTTTGACCAATGTATGAAGACTGATGCTTTAAAAAGACCTGTGGAGGCCATTGGGGTCACAAGCTTCAAGTCAGAGCACTCTAAATTGTAATGGACTGTAATATGTGCACTCAGACAGCCTCTGTACACCGGACTAGAAAAAAAGCAATGTAACTAGACACATTTCATGCACCTATAGGTATTAAACATGCCCACATATGTTTACCTGATAGGGGTCAATGTTCATGTCAAAATATTCCAAGAATCCAGTAGCAAATTCGCAAATAGAAAGTTATGAGTCTCATTGACGGTTCTCAGACACCAGTACGTGTTATTATTGGAGCTGGTACAAGCACAGAAAGACCCCACTGTGAACAAAGAGGACAAACATGACAGGAGGTTTATAGGAGATTTCTAAACTGGACAGCAAACACTGAAATATGATTATGAGAATACGGTAATTAAAATATTACAATAAGAATATCACAATATAACTAAATAACTGTACAGGTATTGGGTTATTTCTAATGAGCTTCCAATACAGCTGTAAAAAAAATAGAAATGTATGCCAATGCATGCTGGCCCAACCGATGAATAGTTGTTTAATTGATGCGTGTGCACATACATCATTATATAATGTATATAAAATAGGCATATCACTCACAATATATATATATATATATGTATATATATATAATTATTTTTATATAGCACTAACATATTCCGCAGCGCTTTATAGTTTGCACACATTATCGTCGCTGTCCCCGATATGCCAAAATAGGCATATCACTCACACTATATATACAGTGCCTACAAGTAGTATTCAACCCCCTGCAGATTTAGCTGGTTGACACATGCGGAATTAACTTGGCATTGTGACATTTGTACTGTAGATCAGCCTGGAATTGGGAAATGCACTGCAGCAAAAATTTTTGTTTTAATTTTTTTTTTTTTTAAAAAAACGTTAAAAGTTAATTCAGAGTGTCATTTATTATTCAACCCCTCAAACCACAAGAATTCTGTTTGGTCCCCCTAAAGTATTAAGAAGTAGTTCAGGCACCAAGAATAATGAGCTTTACATGTGTGGATTAATGATCTCTTTTGCCAGCCTTTCTGACTATTTAAGACCCTCCCCAAACTTGTGAACACCACTCATACATGGTCAACATGGGAAAGACAAAGAAGCATTCCAAGGCCATCAGAGACAAGATCGTGGAGGGTCAAAAGGCTGGCAAGGGTACAAAACCCTTTCAAGGAGTTGGCCCTACCTGTCTCCACTGTTGGGAGCATCATCCGTAAGTGGAAGGCTTATGGAACTACTGTTAGCCTTCCACGGCCTGGACAGCCTTTGAAAGTTTTCTCCCGTGCCGAGGCCAGGCTTGTCCGAAGAGTCAAGGCTAACCCAAGGACAACAAGGAAGGAGCTCCGGGAAGATCTCATGGCAGTGGGGACATTGGTTTCAGTCAATACCATAAGTAACGTACTCCACCGCAATGGTCTCCGTTCCCGACGAGCCCGTAAGGTACCTTTACTTTCAAAGCGTCATGTCAAGGCTCGTCTACAGTTTGCTCATGATCACTTGGAGGACTCTGAGACAGACTGGTTCAAGGTTCTATGGTCTGATGAGACCAAGATCGAGATCTTTGGTGCCAACCACACACGTGACGTTTGGAGACTGGATGGCACTGCATACGACCCCAAGAATACCATCCTTACAGTCAAGCATGGTGGTGGCAGCATCATGCTGTGGGGCTGTTTCTCAGCCAAGGGGCCTGGCCATCTGGTCCACATCCATGGGAGGATGGATAGCACGGCCTACCTGGAGATTTTGGCCAAGAACCTCCGCTCCTCCATCAAGGATCTTAAGATGGGTCGTAATTTCATCTTCCAACAAGACAACGACCCAAAGCACACAGCCAAGAAAACCAAGGCCTGGTTCAAGAGGGAAAAAGTCAAGGTGTTGGAGTGGACTAGTCAGTCTCCTGACCTTAACCCAATTGAAAACTTGTGGAAGGAGCTCAAGATTAAAGTCCACATGAGACACCCAAAGAACTTAGATAACTTGGAGAAGATCTGCATGGAGGAGTGGGCCAAGATAACTCCACAGACCTGTGCCGGCCTGATCAGGTCTTATAAAAGACGATTATTAGCTGTAATTGCAAACAAGGGTTATTCCACGAAATATTAAACATAGGGGTTGTATAATAATTGACCCACACTTTTATGTTTAAAATTTATTAAAATTCAACTGAGCAACATAACTTTTTGTTTTGTAAGATTTATGCTTCTGTTAATAAATCCTACTCTCGTTTGCAGTTTGAAGGCTCTAACTTATTTGCATCTTATCAAACCAGCTAAATCTGCAGGGGTTGAATACTACTTGTAGGCACTGTATACATATATATATATAATAATAATCTTTATATAGCGCTAATATATTCTGCAGCGCTTTACAGTTTGCACACAGATTCCCCATCACTATGTTTTTTGGAGTGTGGGAGAAAACCGGAGTGCCCGGAGGAAACCCACGCAAACACAGGGAGAACATACAAACTCCTTGCAGATGTTGTCCTTGGTGGGATTCAAACCCAGGACTCCAGCGCTGCAAGGCTGCAGTGCTAAAGACTGAGCCACCGTGCTGCCCAATATATATATATATACAGGGTCCTCTCTCCTTCTGTACTTATGCGTCCCTTGTCTAGCACATGTTTATTGTATCTGTCTATATTTTTCCCCTTTTCATATGTAAAGCGCCATGGAATAAATGGCGCTATATAAATATATAATAATAATAATAATAATATAGTGTGAGTGATATGCCTAATTTGCATATCCCCAAAATCCCAAGTACAATCTCTTAATCTCTTTAGACACAGAAACGAACACTCCATTATTATATGGTGAGTTTACCCCAAACTGGTGCTTCCTAATATGTGATGTATGTATACAAGAGCTCAGCCTATAGGCTCATGTTTCTTTATTGGCTTTTAATTGCTCAGGGTGTTCTCAACAGCTTTTAGCAACCACCATAATTTGCTAATTTGTTTTCTCATTTTGACTCTTATAGTTGTGGTCTACCTATGATGTCAATTTCAGGCCTCTCTCATCTTTTTACATGGGAGAACTTGCACAATTAGTGGCTGACTAAATACTTTTTTTCCCATTGTATGCACAGTGCTGTGCCAAAGATTTTAGGTGTGGAAAAATGCTGTAACGTAAGAATGCTTCATGAAAATAAACTAATAAAGGGAACCCGTCAGGTCCCCCATGTCCGCCAACCCAGCAACATTCGTATATCACTAAATTCCTGCCTAACCAGCCCTTTATCCTGTTAGTCACCTAAACACATGTTTAAAAAAAAGTATTTATAAGCTCCATTTTTTTGTGCTATTTAGGCCTTGACTAGTTGATGAGGCGTTCGTTTCCCCAAAATAATCGTCCCTATTTTTCACATTATCACGCCCCTGAGGGTGTGATAACAATTTGCAAGAGGCGGTATCATCACCAGCTATCTGCCTACCTTGCGCATGCACGCAGCTGTATTCGGGCACATTGTGCCTCTGAAGCTGGATGTACGCTTCATGGCTTCAAAGGTGCACTGCGCATGACCAGAAGGGCAGATGATCTATGTGAATTTAAGTGACTAACATTATAAAGGGCTGGTTAGGCAGGGAATTTAGGGATACATATGTGAATGCTGCTGGGTTGGAGGGTATGGGGGACCCGACAGGTTCCCTTTAACACTTTTTTTTAATTAACAGAAGGAAGGCAAATTAAGTGAAGAAATGGGAAATCTAAATCAAAGCAATATTTGGTTTAAAAATGCTGTTTTGAAGGCAAAGTTGGCCACACCAAATATTGATTTGATTTAGATTTTCATTTGTTCATTCACTTTGCAGTTTATTTGATAAAAATAATTGATTAACATTTCTATTTTTTTAAGCATTTTTACTTTGCAGTATTTTTTTCACACCTGCCTAAAATTTTTGCACTGGCATGTAGGTCTTACAATTCCAGAATGGAGCCGTCTGCCAGTGGTTGTTGTCATGAGTGAAACAGGTGAGACCCGGAAGGCTGCACTCTTCTCCTTTTTTCTGACGTTTCTTTTCTTTTCTCTCCTTTTTCCGCCTACGATTCTCTTTAAAGATTTGAAGCTTGTTGTCAACCTCTTGAGCACCTTCCCTGAGGGAGGAAAAAAAAAACACAAATGTAATGCAAGCAGCAGCAATAAAAAAGGTCTTATTGATTTTTTGAGATGCACGATAGCTCGTTTGTATATCTTTATATTAATAGGCATAGGTGAACCCCTTATGAATGCGGATGTCCTAAACTTAATCATATTACATACTATGACTTATCCTTGTTCTCCAATATCCGACTCTAGTTTATAACATGACCATTATAGTCAAGTAGGAAAATTTATATTAAAGTGGTTGTCCAAAACCTAACAATAAACTGAATATTTAATATCATAACATTTAATTTAAAAAAAAACTACTTTTGTAATGTACATAAATTAAAAATCCCTTACCACTCCCTTTGTACTTTAACTTCCCTTGTCTGTTTTCCTACTTCCGAGGATGTTTTGTTTGAGTCTTCCAGTATGCCCTGGGAGTTCTCAAACAGAACGTCAGAGTGCCAAGGCTGCTGTCACTCTCCCTGGCTTCTTTCTCCACCCTGAAATGGGCCTTCATCAGGGAGCTTGCACTGCAGTCACTCCTCACAGCTGCTATCACCACGCTCAAATGTGACATCATCACTGATGTCCATTTAAGGAGCTGGTCTAGTCTTTTTTCTACTGAGAATGCGCCAGTTTCGAGCCTGATGCATGCTAAGTATTATCTCACTGCGTTTTTTCTTTCAATGCGCATTGCTTGTGTGCTCCCTCGCCAACTCAACTTTTTCTCTTTGTAACTGATGAGGAAGCACGCTGAAAGAGGACACTGAACAGGCATTGGAATTGACAACTGGTTTTTGTGGTTTTCAGAATTATTAAACAGGAAGAACAAAAATATGAAAGATCATACTGAACAAAGTTTTGAGTATAGACAGCAAACAATTGAGTTACACTAAGCTATACAGTGAATAAAGATTGAAGTCTCTCTAAGAAATCATTCAAGAGTAGAAATAGTTGAGAGTCTTAGTGTGAGAGGCAGATCTTCTTAGTTTGCCCATTTCTCTCTTTCATTAATAACAAATGGAATTAAACCAAACCTCTGTCTTCCATTAAATGAGAATAATTTAAACAGAACATGACTGTATATTATATGTAATAAGGGAAAGAAATGGTGGGAGGGCAAGTAGGGGTATTGAAGTGGGAATTAGGGCTCGTACTCACATGCGAGAAACTCGGACGAGTCTCGCAGGTCAATACACGGCACTGCCGCCGGCACTCGGATCGGAGCGTTCAGCTGCATGTATTTCTTTACAGCTGAACACACCGATCCGAGTGCCGGCGACAGTGCTGTGTATTGACCTGCGAGACTCGTCAGAGTTTCTCGAATGTGAGTATGAGCCTTTAGAGGGCTGTCAGTAGCTGTGACATTGCTGTACTTGGACTTAAACTAAAAGTTAGAGTTCGAGTTGTTTTTGACGGTGTTTACTTCTGCTATTGTATCTAGTGAAAGATGTCATGTGAGGATTTTACATGTTTCTTCATTGAAAGAATGTCTATAAAAGATTTGGTTCTGTTTGGGGAACAAAAATACGGATTTTTGTGTTACTCACCGTAAAATCCTTTTCTCCGAGACGCTCATTGGACCTAAAGTGTGGGTTCGCTTCCCCTGCGTCTGCCTGGTGAGAGCGGGGACTCGATTGCTCTTGTTAATGACGCCACAGATTGAGACAGAGACAGGGCCCATTCCGGAGGACCTGACGAACTGGGCTCGGCTATAGGTGAGGGCTCCTGAGCCCGTTCGGAGTCACAGGCTTCGCAGACCCGACTAGTCTGGGCTTGCGGAAAAGAGGACCTACAGGCAATGCATGCGGTATACAGCACCGTGTGAGCTTTAGTTCTTCTGGACATACTGGATCTGTCACAGAGATTTCCTGCCGCAATGATTTGAATGTGGCGGTGCGGAGGTGCGGCGGAGCGCAGCGAAGCGGAACAACCAGGCTGGAGGTAGTAGCACTTACCCCAGTCCTGTATCCCCGGACGTCCTTAAACAGCGTGTAATGGCGTACACGAAGCCGACCAAGATTCCAGACTTTTGAAAAAAGCGCTCACCTATCAGGGAGGCGTGTCTCATATAGCCGAGCCTCAGGGGGAGGAGTCGAGAGGCGCGGCCTAGCGCCGGCCGAAGCCGGGGACACAACTTCCGTCCGCGGCCTAGTCTCTGGCCGAAGCCGGGGAGTAAATTTGCGGCCGCGGCCTAGCACTGGCCGAAACCGCGGCCTAAATTTTTCGGTGGCCGCCCGAGAGTCGGGGGCGGGCCCGCCGGAAGTACGCCACTGCACTAGTTCCTCATGCCGGAGGAGGGGCTTGAGACCACGGCCCCCTTCTGGTCTAAGCCGGGCGCAAAAATACAGGCCGTGGCCGCCCAAGAGTCGGAGGGGGCGGCCGCCGGAAGATGGTGCACCTTAGGGGGCGGACACAAAGCCAGGGACTCTATCCCCCGGCGCCTGTTTCTGCTGAAGCCCGGCTGAAAAACGATCACCTCTCAGAACGCCGGCTTACCCGTCCAATTTCTTCCAGCAAACTACACCTGGTTTTAAAGGTGGGTTCTCTAGCGCCGGCCGATCCGCCGTATTGATTCCTATCATTTCCTTACTCAGTCTGTTAGAAATGAATTCTGAGCAGAAGCTCCCTCTGTGTCAGTAATCGCCTCTTGTCTAACTTGCGGAAAAAAAGAGGGACGGTGCAGGCACCCTAACTCCATCACCCCTTCAGGGGATGAGGAGAGGGACCGTCCGCCTCCTTGCAGCACCGCAGTCTAGCATTGGTGGTGCAGTGGGGGCCGCACGGACTATCTCCTGCCACTGTACAGCCTAGGGTTTCAATACTCTAGGGTGGTCAGGGCTGAGTCCGGCATTCATGTCCCACGTTGCGGGAAAGGATACGTGGAGGCGACACTCCACGTGCTCGCCCGTTGATGGTTTGGGGAGATCGGACCCCTTCAAAAGGGTCCGTCGCCCCTATCTCGTCTTCGTGAGAAAGACAAAAAAAAAAAAGGTCTGGAGAGACCCAGACGTGTGCCTCCATCAGACACTAAGCATGAACTGGGTTTGCCTGCGGCCAGTGCTGAGGTGTATACGGCGGAGGAGGAGCTAACCTTTTTTTTATGTTTAATTAGTGTCAGCCTCCTAGCGGCAGTAGCATACACCCACAGTCCTGTGTCCCCCAATGAGACGAAGGAGAAATAGATTGTGTTTAAGAGAAAAAGGGGCCCAGATTTTACTGAACTGTATATGTCTCTTAATCTACCAATTCACAAGGTGTTCTATAGATTAACTGTACTCCAGGTTTCAATGGAGAAGAAATGGGATTTGCAGATTTTCAGTGAGCGGGGATTAATATTCTAGCCGTTCTCTAGAAGCATCTAAAAAGTGAGAGTTTATGTTTCGGGAGTCTGTCAGTGTATAGGTGTAAGATATGCAGTTCAGGGGACAAGTGTATAGAAATCCTAAGGCATGATAGCTTCATGGACCTCAATTTTAGTGCAGGACCACCCACATGTGGAGAAATTAGCCATTTCTTCCTGACACCATCAGGATTTAGGGTCATAATTGTGATTAAGCTTATTTATTTTAAGTGTCCGGTGCCAGTTCATGAGGGTTTTACAACCAGATAGGATCACAGCTGATTTTTGTTGTGAGGTAAAACATTTCACTGCCTGTTTTTAAGCAGTTTTACCTCAAAGAATCAGCTGTGATCCCCTGCTGTAATATCGGTATATATTATTTTGCTTCCTCCCCTGCCCAGGAGATGTGGTATGATGAGACCATATTCCTGTATGGTCAGACACGGCCATTACACAGTACACAGCAGGGACACATTTACACGATTATCTCAATACCGGGACATTTTTTAACACATCCAATTGTGGAAATTTTGATTCCAAGATCTGTTGATTAAAATGTACTTTGTTGATGGGAAAACATAAGAATTTTAGACTAAATATGATAAGAAAAAGAATACAGTTTTATTAAGGAAATGCTAGGATGTATTTTATCTTTATTCAGTGTTCCTTTAACTGAAGAACATCTATACATCTACTCAATGAGGACTAATGATACCTACTTGAATGGATGGACATGGCTCTTTATCTTCTTATCTTGAGTCCTAATACCCTTCTCCTTTTTGTAAAATCTGCAAATCAAACAGGATAACTCCTGAGTTAAAATGTATTGATGCTCCAAAGCTGGACAATTACCGTAATCAGTGCAAGACTAGTCTCATTTTCCCCCGTTCCTTACCAAGCACATTTTGTTTTTTTTGGGACATGCAGTTTAAAGAGCTGTAAAATTTTTACAAATTTGGATACTCAAATTATTTTTGCAACTTTTTCGTGAAACCTTTGACTTAATTCTTATATTATTTGTGCACCCTCTTTTTTTTCTCCTGAGCTGCGCACTTCCTACAGGTCTTTTGTGTGATCGGTGGGGTGTAAAGACCAGACCCACACCAATCTGCTCAGAATTAAAGGGCTTAAAATACATAAGATACAGTACTTCCTACAAATTAAGTTACTCTTTAAATTATTAATAGTGCCTGCCTTCATCTAATCAGTACTGTGGTTCCTGCATGTTCTGCAGTCGGATGATAGCTAGTAACAACAACTCCATAATTTCTTTACCAAATTTATGGATGGGTTCATGTGAGACAATTGCACATGCCATGGGCTGTCCTTTCATTGAAATTGATCGTTGTACTAAACTTGGTACTGTATTAATATACTGATGGTGATTCTGGTGCTGCATTCATGTACTGATGGTGGTTCTGGTGCTGTATTCATGTACTGATGGTGGTTCTGGTGTGCTCCTATATTTTATATTTGAAATCTGCTGCTAAATATCACTGTGGCATCTTATCTTCTATTAAAGAGATCAAAAGAATAAGCAGTCCGAAATTGGACATGCCTGATCCTTATCTTCTCCGACAGTCATCTGTCAGAGGCCCAGATTAGTTTACTGTGTGTGTGTGTGTATGTATGTATCTAAAGGGTATGGGCGCTGTTAAGCCCCCGTCACACTAAGCGAGATCGCTAGCGAGATCGCTGAAGCGTCACCGATTTTGTGACGCAACAGCGACCTAGCCAGTGATCTCGCTTAGTGTGACACACAGCAACGACCAGCCCCCCTGCTGGGTATCGCCCAGGTCCAGGCCGCCAGCGTAACCCTATCTCCTGTGAATCCCTGACCACTGTAATCTAGTCCTGAGAAGGACCCTGATTACCACCACAGGGAAATGGAAGGTAACTGCCTACACACAGTATAAGACGAACGAGACAGTACAAGGGGTAAAATAAAAGACACCTTGCATACAAAACTATCACTACAGAGGGAACACCAACGGGTAAGGAGATAAATAATAAAGCGAGGAGAGGAGAAAACCACAACAGGTAATCTTAGCTTTAGACTTCTCAATATGATCCGCTCTGCTGGTCTGCATGAATGCTTTCACCGACACTTCCCTAGCAGACAGGCAGGTATATGAAGGAATCCAATTATCGCAACATTAATTGCAGCTGAGCGAGGCTGGTCTTGTCCAGCACAGAGAGAGGGAGAATTTAACTCTCTCACTGCCGAAAAACACTCAGCAGCAGAAACTCAGCTGTGAGAAGTCAGGGTGTGCAATCGCTACGATCTTCGCAGCGACACACCCGTGACAGGTAATGAGGGAAAAAAGGAAAAGTCTTTTTGGTTACCGCAACTCTGAAAAAAATCTGATAAGAAATTATGAAAACTTAGCTATCCCAAAAAGGTATTGATAAAAATGTCATCTCGCCCTGCGTAAAGACAAGCTCTCAGACAGCCTCATTGAAACATTGAAAAAAAATGAAAACATTATGAGTCTTAGAAAATGGCAACACAAGAATTTTGTTTTCATGAATTTCAAAAATGGTTTCAACACCAAGTTTGGTATTACTGTAAGCGTACAGACCTGGAGAGTCATGTTCACAAGTAACTTTTACCAAATATTTAATACTGTAAAAACAAAAAATAATTGTGGAATTGCATTGGGGTTTTTTTTTTTTTTTTTGGCAAGTTCACTCCAGTTGGAATTTTTCATGTTTGCCAGTACATCAAAAAGTAAAATGAATAGTGCTATGCAAAACTACAAATTGTAAAGAAGAAAATGGAAAATCGCCTGGTCTTCAAGGTTTTAATCTCTGAAAACCGGTTAATAAAAGGTAAACCACAAACTACTAATAGAGCGGAACTACTAGGCTTATAATTATCAATTTATCACATTTCGACTGGGCTGAGATTCCACAATTCTCTGTTCTGTAATCACAAACAGAAACGTTTATGCCCATAGATCATGCAACTCACCCAGACTTGCTGCAGTCACATTCATCTGGCTTTCTTCTCTTCAGATGTCCTCTTACTTCTCTTAAATTCTTTATTTTGTCTTGTAATGCTTCAATCTGACAAACCCAATAAGTACATCCCTATTAAGGAGTTTCCACTGGACAATGGCACTCATATGAGTTGAACATGGCAAATGAAAATACATAGGTGTAAGATACAGTAAAGATGTATATCTTTGAACCGTGTATCATAGGTGTAAGAGACATTTGGGCATTAGGTGATCAAATAAAAGGTTTGCTAGCATATTTCCTGGGTGCTGGGTGCAGGTGGACACCACTGCTAAAGTCAAAGCAAAGTTTTGAAGATGATGGGGACACATCATTTCGGCAGCAGACCTATGTGGTGTGTAGGAGAATGCAACCCTCTATCCAGCAGCAGCACAAGGTCAAGGCAAACTAACTGACAATTAGGCCAATAAAGTGAAAAATCGAAATATGCACGGCAGAATACAGTCATTTCTATACATTACTTTGTGGGGAAAAATACCATAGTCCTTGTCACAAGCATGATTGCATATTTAATAGTGTCATGTTTGCCGAAAGGATGTGAAAAGTTCTTCCAAGTGTTGAAAAAGATAGTTCTATTACACACAGGCGCATGGCGAGATCTGTAAGCTCCTGCTGACCGTGTCTGTGGGATACTCAGCTATTGGTATTATACAACACAAATTGTTTCTTATGACAGTGACAGTAGTAGGGTTGTAGGTTTTCTGTGCAAAATTAGTTCTACTTTGGGGCTGTAGGAAAATCCATTCACAGTGCAATCAATGACGAATGATAATTTTAGCACAATAAAAGTTGGAGTAGTAGGATTATTCAGATTAGAACAATAAATATAAGTGAAAGGCAAAGTCTTTAATGGTCAGTTTACCTCCTTGTCAATGTAAGCTTTGTGGTCCTTCCAGGCTCTGCTTGAATGGTATAGTTCTCTCTCGCAATGTACTGTGTCATTAGTAAGTATGTAACACCTATGTGAGGAAAATAAACACCATGAATGCCAAGCAGCACAATATCTACAGAACAGCAGGCACTTACCGGCTGGAGACTAGACGGACTGTCCCAGAATTGTATGATGTAAGTGTAACATATGCTGACGTGGTTTGGGATTGGCAATGTGGCTAATAATCTGGATTATCTCAGCTATGCCTTCCAGGACTAGTGCCCTAACCTTGATTCTGGTGTTTGCGAAGGGGATCATCTGTATGTTCAACATAATGAACGCAATGTTGATTCACTTTCAGCACTAGCCGAAGTTTGAACTGGTGTACTTTATCAAACCGGTTTCCTACTCCCCAAAAAAACTTTAGATCAGTGATCTCTAATGTAAAAACTGACAAACATCTGGGAATTATTAAAGCTCAGTTGTGTTAGGTATTGCCTTGAAGTTTGCTGGACTAACTTCGGCTAGTGACCAAAAATCCAGAGCTCTTTTGTCAAAGTGAATCATGAATCAAATGTTAATAGCATGGATTCATTCTTGACGCATCTATGACTAAGAACAAAATCCTCATTCCCGGTAGTAAGCCACATCATGAGCCAAATTCACCAAACAGAGCTTAATCAAGAATAGTGTGAAGAATGCCGCTTTTTACTTAACCCTATATTACAAAATCACTAACATTATTACTTTCAGATTTTCCATAACTGGAAATTATTGGGCCAGAAGGAGGTGGAGGATGCCGAAATGACATAAAAATCCATTACGCACTAATTATATCCACTGCATTCCAGTGTTGTTCCTCCCAGACGGCCTTTTTATTGTGCAGTGATGATGACGTCCATCATCACTCACGTGGCAGTAGTCAATCACAACTGCATCAGCCAATCACAGGCCATAGATGTGTACTGCTGGGGCCAGCAATTGGCTACAGTAGTCACATATGGGCAGTGAGGACTCTCATTGCTGCAACACAGTGAATACAAACCTGCAAGTAGTGGCAGAGCTGGCATGAGGGGAATTTATCATGTGTGTCATAGGTCTATTCTTTATCACTTCACCCACATAGTTCTTGGAAACCCCTTCAAGATTTCATATATAAGTGGGATAAACCAAAATACAGTGCATAGAAAAAGTATAAAAAACAAGAAGAATCATTTCAGAACTTTTCCTCCTTTCAAAAAGTCACCAATATGTACAAATCCACTGGGAAACAAACTAAAATAATTTACTTTGGGA
The DNA here is from genome assembly GCA_033576555.1 of Oophaga sylvatica. Classification (NCBI taxonomy): domain Eukaryota; kingdom Metazoa; phylum Chordata; class Amphibia; order Anura; family Dendrobatidae; genus Oophaga; species Oophaga sylvatica. The sequence continues at coordinate 368,736,129 of JARQOD010000006.1, forward strand.
AAAATAAAAATAACAAAAACTAAAATAATGTGGTTGCATATATAGTTGTGGTTCTGAATTAACCAATCACATTTAAACTTATGTTAAAGGGAATCTATCAGTCGTAAGAACCCTCCTAAGCCGTCTACATGGCCATGAAGGTCATAGGAAGTGGAATAAAATGATACCTTGACATCTGCGATCTGATGTTTTATCCAGAGAAATCCACATTTTTGTTATATATAAATGAACTGTTTATGTTCCAGACACGGATCTGTGCGAGAATCTGCCTCCAGAGCTTAATTTAAATGAAAGGGGGTTACCAGTGTGAGACAAGTAACTAATACAAAACAGTAGAACTGAACTATGTCTTCTTGCAAACACTTTTTTGCAGCTCTCACAGCTCTGCTGTATTGCAACAATATTGCAGCACTGTCTGCCTGTGAGACGGAAATAAACACTGAAAGGATCCTGCAGATGTGTCAGGTATAATCACACTCAGCTCTGCAGTGAGATCTTGAGAGCAGAGTAGATGGTAGCCATTACACAGCACACTGGTAACACCCCTTTAGTGTAAACTAAGCCTTGATGGCAGATTCTCATGCATATTAGTATCCGCCCCACAGCCTGGAACGGCACATATAAAAAATGTGAATTTCTCTGGAATAAGTAATCAAGGTGTAATTTTATTCAGCTTCCTATAACCTACGTGCTCATACAGAGACGGCTTAGAAGGGATGATCCTGCTGACAGACTCCCTTTAAATAGTAGTCCATACACAATTGCCATTATTTAAAGTGATGCTGATTAACTCCACATAAAGTTTCGCTGCTCTAGAAGGATTTGCCTGACATTTTCTTAGTTTAATTTTCCAGCACTACAACACAGGAACATTTACTAACAATGAAAAACATCCAAGCACAGCTGTGTTTTATCAATCCCTACATCAAGTCTGTCAAAAGCAAGTGGAAAAACGTGTTCTAGTCTCATAAGTCCAAAGTTTAATTTTTTGGCCATAATTCCAAAAGTTATGTATTGCACAAAGTCAACACTGCGCACTACGAAAAAAATACTGTACACACAGTGAAGCATGGTGGAGACAGCATTGTGCTTCGGGCTATTTTTCGGCAGCTAGTTCTGGGGCTTTATAGTCAAAGTGGGGGGAATTATGAACAGTTCCAAATAGCAGTCAATTTTCAATCAAAGCCTTCAGGCTGCTACTTAAAAGCGAAAGTTTGAGAAGTATTTCACCCTTCAGAATGAAAACGACCCTAAGCCTACCTCCAAATTAAAAAAAAATTGTTTCACCAGAAAAAGAGCAAAGTTGTGGGATGGCCCAGCCAAACCCCAGACCTGAGTCCAATAGAAAATCTGCGTACTGTACACAGTAGATACAATCGCAATCTGACGGATTTGGAGTGCTACGGAAAGGAAGGGTGGACAAAAATTACTAATTCTAGATGTGCCATGTTGATAGACTCCTAACCAAAAAGGCTGAATGTTGTCAAACTAATACTTTTTTAAATCAATGCAACCACATTATTTTAGTTCTTAGTTTTTCTTTTTTCACCTGAAAATATTATATTAAAATATTAAAAGGTGAAAAAAGTTCTGAAGTTTTTCGCGCTAGTAAGATTTTTTACACAACAAAAAAAAAAATGGCATTTTAAACGGGGGATTATAGACTTTTTATATATTCTGTAACTGACACTATCAGGACTCTAGTGCTACCTTATCTGAAAGATGTATAGAATAGATGTAAGTAGGAGTTATTTAAAAAACTTTTTACTAAAAAAATTCAGAAAGTTGCAAGATCTCAATGCAAAAGTCTTTGGCTTCCCCACCCACCCACAGTGATTGACAGCTTCTCATATAGGGGTTTATATACAAGAAACACTGTCAATCACTGTGGGTGGGAGACATAATAAATTGGCTCTCAGTGAATCCTGGCAGCATTTAAAAACTTCATACTGAAATCAAACAATTAAAAAAGCAAAGCAAAAACAATTTTGTGGTTTTCTAGTATAAATTGTCACACTAATTGCTGAAAAAATAGATTAAAACTAAACCTATAATAATAAATATAATAATAGTTACTTGTGAGTGACTCGAAGAGATGCGGAATGACTGGTTTCAATCACCCCATCAGCCACCATCACATCATCTTCATTTGGGGTTGTGAAAGTGTCTTCATCCTCCTCCTCTTCATCCTCGTTCTCCTCTTCTTCCTCCTCTTCAGAGGTGTAATGTCTTTTGGTTCGGGAAGCCTGCACATTATCCTCATCATCCAAACTTATATCATAAATCTCTCCTTCAAACTCAACAGCCAAAGAACGTGCTTGACGCGTGTGAACAAAACGAGGGTTGAATTCTGCAGGGTGCAACAACATTTTAAAAAGTAAATTAAATTTTTTCATGTGCTATATGTGTTTGACAGAAGAAGCGATTAACATAGAATACTTATGTGTAAAAATATCTTACCATACATTTAATAGCAGTTTTTGCACATGTTGCACCCACCATTAAAATAAATGTAGGCTAAGAAGTGCCTTCCTACGACACTATAAGATTACACATACAGATGTACATTGGTGAGAGTTTGAGAATGAAATACCCAAAAGGTAATGAGAAAAAAAGTACTGTTAAGGCTAGGTCCCATAAAATTCATCTGTCCAATTATAATTGCAACTTTTTATCCCTTGTTGTAGATTGAAGACTAAGTTAAAGGGATTGTCTGGCTTTAGGGTACAAGTCTGCAGTCATTCTATGTGACTGCAGACTTGTGAATCTTCACCATGTGCTCAATGCGCGCTGCTAGGATTCTCCAGTGCTGGGAGAAGTCAGTCACGATGTGCATACATAATAATACTGAGCAAGGCTGCACACGTCTAGTCAGCACGTGACCGCATGAATGTCACATACTTGCGGTTACACTCCTGCAGCTTCCAGCGCTTTCACCAGAAAATTCTGATAAGGATTCAAAACTCTGCAGTTACATAGAGTGACTGCAAACTTGTACCATAAGGCCGGACAACCCCTTTAAATACTGTCCAGAGCAGGAGCTTTCACAAGGAAAGGTACAAATACAGTGGTTACAGAAAGTATTCCGACCCCTTTAAATTTTTCATTCTTTGTTTCATTGCAGCCATTTGGTAAATTCAAAAAAAGTTCATTTTTTTCTCATGAATGTACACTCTGTACCACATCTTGACTGAAAAAAGCCCAGAAATGTCAAAATTTTTGCAAATTTATTAAAAAAGAAAAATTGAAATATCACATGGTCATAAGTATTCAGACCCTTTGCTCAGACACTCATATTTAAGTCACACGCTGTCCATTTCCTTGTGATCCTCCTTGATATTGTTCTACTCCTTCATAGGAGTCCAGCTGAGTTTAAATAAACTGATAGGACTTGATTTGTAAAGGCACACACCTGTTTATATAAGACCTCACAGCTCACAGTGCATGTCAGACCAAATGAGAATCATGAGGTCAAAGGAACTGGCCAAGGAGCTCAGAGACAGAATTGTGGCAATGCACAGATCTGGAAGACTCTCCTCAGTGCAGGACATATGAAAGCCCGCATAGCATAGAGTTTGCTAAAAAAAAACCACATGAAGGTCTCACAGACTATGAGAAATAAGATTCTCTGGTCTGATGAGACGAAGATAGAACTTTCTGGTGATAATTCTAAGCAGTATGTGTGGAGAAAACCAGGCACTGCCACTCACCTGCCCAATACAATCCCAACAGTGAAACATGGCTTCAAAACAACTCTGTGACCATTCTGACTGGCCCAGCCAGAGCACTGACCTAAACCCAATTGAGCATCTCTGGAGAGACCTGAAAATGGCTGTCCAACAACATTCACCATCTAACCTGACAGAACTGGAGAGGATCTGCAAGGAAGAATGGCAGAGGATCCCCAAATCCAGGTGTGAAAAACTTGTTGCATCATTCCCAAGAAGACTCATGGCTGTACTGGCTCAAATGGTGCTTCTACTCAATACTGAGCAAAGGGTCTGAATACTTATGACCATGTGATATTTCAGTTTTTCTTTTTTAATACATTTTCAATAATTTCTGTTTTTTTTTTCAGTCAATATGGGGTGCAGAGTGAACATTAATGAGAAGAAAAAAATAACTTTTTTGAATTTACCAAATGGCTGCAGTGAAACAAAGTGAAAAATTTAAAGGGGTCTGAATACTTTCCATACCCACTGTATGAGCAAAATGACTGTACACTTCCCATTGTCTGAAATGTTCTTACTGAGAAAAATCAGAGGTGACCCTAGAAGAAAAAAAAAAAGCTTGAAGTGCAGAATGGAAATGTTACCAATAGTTGTCAGCCAATATCTAAATACACGTCCATTAGAGAGGTCTCCGCTGCTGGAGTTCTGACATTTTAAATGTGTTGCCTAACAATAAGTGCATCAACAGTGCTTTGCTTTTGTGCTATATAGTAAGGGGAAATTAAATGTGTCTATCTTAACATATGATAAAAATAATGAAAAAAAGAAAAAAAAAGGAAAATTTGTATTAAGAGGACGGTATTGAGTAATTTATTCCATTTTTTTCTGCGATTTGGCTGAAATAGTCACAATTTTGCAGAATAAAAAAAAAAGAAATAAGAACAACATGAATGTCTTTTAGCTTTTAGTGAAAGAAAAATGGTTTGCTGTAGGATATTACCAACTCTATACAATCCAGCTGTATACTTCTAACCCAGAACATCTGCTGCCCTTTCATTTAGCAGATTGACCTTTCTCCCCTTCAGTGCCCTTTTCATCACAAGGGGCAATAATACTAATTGCAAAATAGCCTCAATAAAACAAAGGTACGGTGATTTATGGTATTGACTATAAAAAGAAGACAAACATTGCATTAGTGAAAGCCTAATTTTCAAGTAAAATCTTCGTTTTCAAAGCAACCTTTATTGATATGGCTGCTAAAAGCTACCCACTGTTAGTAATAAGTTTGGCTACCTAGAACTCCTTAGACATAAATTATAATGATCAGTTTTTTTTGCCCATTTTCTAAAAAATCCACTAGGGGCCGCTACTGCTCAGCAGGTTCTGGCATTTTTCTTATCCCTTCATTAATTCCAGATTTAATTAACTTAAGTCACAGACTTTAGCGGAGCGGCGATTATGGAATTTCAGAGACTTTAAAGCTCACTTAGGGTATTAAGTAACAAAACTCTGCAGCTTTAAAACACGTTTTTACAGGATTTATGGAAAAATAAACTTTTAGGATTTGGTATTAAAATAATACTAAGAGGAAATAAAAATCAGGTATATTTTCACGCTCCTACATCTGTAAAAAATAATTTAAAACCAAAAGATGACCTGTTCGGGAATCTCGATTTAACAGAAAAGTGTTTATTTACAGGTGAATTAATACTCGGTGGGCTGCCAAAGGCCTTCAACTATAGGGCAGATAAGGGAATTTAGGGCCCAAGTCATTATCATATGTAAAGCGCCATGGAATAAATGGCGCTATATAAACGTGTAATAATAATAAAAATAAAATAATAATAATAATTATTACATTTGTTCCTATGTTTTGTCTAGTTTTTCCTATTTTTAAAGGAAGTTTTTTTATGCCCCACATTTTTCTTTTAAGTTGCGCCCATTTACTAGGTATTTGTCCATTTTCCATTGTGGGCACTTTTTTTTTTTTTTTTTAATCCAGAGGTTCGCAGCAGATTCATTATTTGCAACTTTGCAAAAAAGTCAAACATTTTGCTCAAGTGTACTACAGTATTCCCTATGACTTTTTTGTACACCAGAAGTTTTTTGCGAAATGTCAGGGTTCCGTGCAACATTTGAATGGACCGTGTGAATATTTTTGCTCCAAAAAAAGGGCACAAAAAGGAAAAAGCACTAAAAAGATTACTTTTATGATCAATTGAAGAGCCCAGCATAAACCATTTTTAAGAATTTGGTGCTAAAAACAAGTGACCATAAATCACAAATGATGAATTGGGCTCCAGTGCGTTCGATGGCAGACCACAACAGTTTCTATTAAAATTTCTAATTTTCAAAAATGCCAGAAAGTGGACAACCTTGTTGGCTATCGTAAACTCAACTCCTTTAGCAGTGGCTGCACAAAATGCAGGTCAAGGATGGCCAGAAGTGATGAGTGAACGTGCTCGGATAAGGTGTTATCTGAGCCTCTTCAAATGCTAACCGACTGTCTTCAGCGTGCTCGAAAAATATGTTCGAGTCCCCGCAGCTGCATGTCTCGTGGCTGTTCGACACCCGCAACACATGCAGGGATTGCCTGTTTGTTAGGAAATCCCTGCCTGTGCTACAGCTGTCAAACAGCCGCGAGACATGCAGCTGCGGGGACTCGAACATATTATTCGAGCACGTTCGCTCATCACTAATGGCCATTTGTCATCTTAACTTGCTTGTTTCAAAGCAATCTTGTTAATTAGGTAGCAGGATACGCAGAAGAAAGGTTTCAGTAATCCCTAAAACTGAAACTCAGGTCCAGTCATCCAAACAGTGTTGTCTTGATTGCAAACACATAAGCTGAACAGTAACGCTATGTCCCCACGATGAACTTTTGATGATGCAGGATTTCTGCAGCTATTTAAATTAGGTTACTTGCATTCTTTATTATGTTTGTGTGCAGTTGTTTAACGCGTTTTTATTGCATTTTTGTCTCTGTTCGTTGTGTCATGCTTTAAATAAAGCTGTTTTTGTATTTAACTTCCTTGTATTCTGCTTTGACAAAACGCATGTGCTCTTTTTACTTGTGGAATTTCCACACTCAATGTAAGTCTATGAGGGAATTCCACACAGAAAACTCGGCGTAACCACAAGACAAGTTGACAAGCTGCGGATTTGAAACATGAACCGTAAGGGAGTTAACGCTGCATTAAACAGAAGCACAGTGGGCAGGAGATTTCTATAAATCCCATCTACTTTGCTGGAAGAGTAAGACACTGTGCTTCTGACGCAGCAAAAATAAGCAACGTCAAAAACTCACCAAAAAGCTCATTGGGGAAACGTAGCCTGACAGAAATTTCTACAACAAGTCTTCTGCATGTGAATATACCCCAAATATAAGTTTGCATCAAGTTTGACAAGGATTTTAAAGTGGATTAGCTTCAAAAGCCACATAGAAAAATAAATGTATAAAATACTAATACGAGTACGCAACCTATTGAATTCTATATTAAATCCACAATTCTACTCATACAGCAGGTTTATCTGAAGGTTTTTTCAAACAACATTTTGAAAACCTGGTCACTAAAGAAAAAATATGAAATGACAAGTCATGTATTTGATGTGGCCTCCTCATGGAATCTTCTCCAACCTTGTGTGGAAAAAACAAATTTCAAAAACTGCATCAGATCTGAAAATGTTGTCAAAAACAAGGATACATTCTGGACGTGAATTCATCTGTCTTTGTGATTATATCTTAAAAGAGCAGTATGGGCTGTGAGGATAGTCATTGTGGACATGTGCATGGTGCAGTACATCAGGCAGAGTAATATCATCAGTTACTGTTCAATATGGTAACATGTTAAAGGGGATGTCCAAGTTTGGGGTTCTAATCTACAGTTACTCTTTGTGACTGCAGACTTGTGAATCTTCCGGCGCGGGAGTGGGCAGTCATGTGACTGCAAGTATACAATTTGAATACATTCGGCCACATTCTGATTAGACGTGTCCAGCCTCGCTTAATACGCTTGTAATGTATTGAGCAATGCCGTGCCCATCTAGTTGGCACATGATCGCATGTATGTAAATTGCATCCTTGCAGTCACATGCTTACTAACTCCTGGTGCTGGAGATTCATGACAGCACGCAGTGAGCAAAATGTGAAGATTCACAAGTCTGCAGTCACAAAGTGACATGAACCCCAAGCCTGGACAACCCCTGTAAGGATGTCTTTATAAAGGCACTGCCACCCTTAGCGATCGCACTAGCGATCACGACAACGACTTAACCTGGCGAGATCGCTAGTGCGATCGCTATGTGATCGCTAGTTAGATTCCAAACACAACTCATCAGCGATCTGTATAACGACCTCTGCGGTTGTTGGGAAAACCTAGTCCCACCTGCGATGCTGGTGAAGTCGTTCATAAAGGGTGTCACACTCAGCGATTCAGGCTCACCAGCGGGACACCAACGACCAAAAAACGGCTCAGAATGTTCATAAGCAATCAACGACATCTCAGCAGGGGCCACATCGCTGCTACATGTCACACACAGCTAAGTCGCTATCGAGATCGCTACTGCGTCATAAATGGTGACGCAGTAGCGATCTCGCTAGCGATCTTGCTTAGTGTGGCATACCCTTAAGGCATCAATAAAATACTACTCTAAGTGGATCCTACTTTAATAGAGATTTGGATGGGATTATTGACTTGAGAAGTCACCTGGTTACTTACTTTTGGAGTTGGAAGCTCTCAAGAAAATCCTTTGTTTCTTTCTCTGGTTTTTACTTGTCCTATAATCCGTATCTGGACAGATACAATCTTTGTGTTTGCTTCCATAGCCCCTTGAATTTATGCTTCGCGTTCTCTTCCTTAGTGATAAAACATCTGTGGATCCTTTACACTTATGAATTCGCAGTTTTCCAGACATATCTTCTATACACTGCCACTTCTGAGAAGAAACAACAGATGTAGGAAATACAGTTAGCAGATATGGTCAATGGGCAGTGTTACCACTCCACCCACACATCTGATAGTCCCCTGTCCAAGGTTGGACGTGCGAGAGGAATACTGGCTCTCCAACTACCTCTATAGGAGTAAATTGAAAAAAAGCTATTATTTATTCGAGAACTGTCTGACCTAAAATCCATAAGGAAAAATTAACTTGAAGCACTTAAAGAGGACCTTCACAAAATGCTTAATATTGAGGCACCGGGAATCCAGGGCAAGGGCAGCAGCACAGCTTCATAACGCTATTAACATGCAGATTAACCCCATTGCTGCAGGTTTATAGTGCTTTTTATTCACATGACAGGTTCCTTTTAGTAAGCCATTCTCAGCTCATCTGTACTGCCCCTGTGTACTTAAACATGCATGGCTTAATCTTTGAGACAAGCATATGCTACTGGCAGGATCAACCCCATCATGATGTGCAGCACTGAGACCAGGAGAGAAATAAAAATTAAAAGAGAAATAGAATATATATTTATTTTTATTATACACACACAGAGCTATTAGTGAAAATGAACGTCAACACCAGGCTCGCATCACTGTATGGTACGTAGTGATATACATACTTTCTTCACTTCTACTACTTTCCTAAATAGATGTCAGTGGGAATCTCAGCTTACTATACACTAGACCAGATGATGTGTCTTTCAGCTTTGGGATTGTGTTACTGCCTTCAGATCAAGTGTCGGCCAGCTATGATATATTTACATACAATGTTTAGGACAGGAACAGTCAACTCAACAGCTGATACATTTACTTGATGGACACTTTAACTTGCCCGGCATTTAGTCTGGTGTGAATCTGTTGCTAATGGCATTTTATTACACTATTTTGCAAAAGATTAATGGCAGCTGAAGAAAAAGAAAAACACAAGCTTTGTGGAAGCTGTGTAATTAAATCTATGCGGTTCTAAAAAATGTACAGTATCACGTAAATGGATGTCTAGTCTAAAGGCGGCGAGGATGACTCAGCTGGGGATGGTCATGCCTCGTCTGTATCTGCACCTCCAAGTGGGTTTACGTGGTAGTAAACAGGAAGTGGTCCATCTTATTAAACTTAGCACCGGCTTCGGGAATGACACACATTAAGTTTGTGTATAATAGTTGTTACAGGAAATAGAAATATTCGCAACACAAGCGAACCTTCTGGCCAGGACGCGGAAAATAAAATTCATCTTTTTACAGAGTTCTAGTAACAGCAACACATTATAAAAGACAGCATCAACAGGACAGCTGTCAGAACCATAAGTGACACTCAGAAATTATTAAAAAGTATTTTTTCAAGCATTTTTTTTAACTAGAAACAAATCTTTAAAAAAAACACAAGTATATAGTGTCTAGAGTCGATCATCATTTCTCCTCAGCGTTTTAGTAAATACTTGAATTTCCCATGAAAATTAATATTTGCCTGAATATAGTAATATATTGACAACGGAGTGTTAACTTCCCACTGTCCAACCAGTGCCAGCAGTGTCAGACACCCAACTCATGATGCCTAGTTGTCAATTTATTCATACATTTCTAGTAGGAATAACAGAGGAACAGTAAAGCACAGGGAACAAAAGATGCCCCAGAATTGTGATTTTATAGGGAATAAAATTAGTATTTACTAGATGAAACAGATTAGGAGAGCTCTTCTGTATACAGAGCAGAAGCCATAATGACATTATTTGTTTCGTAGGGATCGCTCATACATCAGATTGTAATTATTTTATTAACTATTTTAATAGAGATTGTTAACTATATTTGTCAGGGCTCCATCACTATAGGATCACATTTACATTCTTGTTTCATCCATTTCTTTATTGTTTGGTCTTCAACTTGGATATTTATCCATATTTTCCCCAAAAATATTCTGGTCTTACGTTTTAACCTCACCAGTTTTGTTAGTGAAACTGGTTTAAAACGGGTTCTTAATGTTGCAAAACAAAGTCATAACCCTCTCTCCACCCCAAAACAAAAACACAGCATTTAGTAATAATGGTCCCTGCGATTGTTACAAATAAAGTTCTCAGTGATCTGTCTGTTGCTCCTTTGCCACAGTTCATTCCCTACAATGTTTGAGTGCTGAATAATTCTGCTGAAAACTGAAGTATGCAACAGGAACTGTTGAACTTCCAGAAATGACAAGTTGACATTTTGTCACATCTCCACCAGGACCTGCTCCTGTGACGTCTGTATTCATTCTACAGGTAGCGCTGGTGATGGAATAGATATTGGAACCAGAATCTCTGGACGGCGCAGGTTCTGCCCAGCCACTAAGATTAGGGTGTGTGCTGTCCAGCCTGAGTTATCGGCTCCCTGTGCCACCCAATTAGAGAGCACCACACCCTACTTAAGCTTTCAGTTTACTGATGAAAGTTGCCAGATATAGTCTTGTGCTTCTCTGGTTCAGTCCTTTAGTTCAGCTCTAGTATAGTGTTTGTTTCCTGTTTTTGACCTTGGCTTCTTTTTTTGACTATTCTTGCATCTTCGGATTTTGTACTGTTTCCGTCCTTTTGGTTCTGACCCAGCTGCCTGCCCACTCCTGTCACCATGCACCACTGTAGAGCAGCTCATTCCGTGGCCCCAGCCCAGGGACCCCTTTTCAAATTCAGATCCCTTACGTAGAGGAGAGGATTTTGGAAGCAGTGGTGAAGGACCATTGGCCAAACCACTGGGATTGATGTGGTAATGAAGCAGAATATGGTAACTTTTTGTGTCAGTACATAAGCCTTACTGGTCCAATGTGGGAAAGCCACCGAGAATAAATTGTCTGAATATTAAAGGAAATATGATGGGATGGAGTGAGAAATACAGGGATTTTTTTTTTTTTTTTTAGCAAAACCTGTTGCAGACTTTCAGTGATTTGAGACTGGGACAGAGGTTCACCTTCCAACAAGACAATGAACCAAAGCATACTGCTGAAGCAACACTCAAGTGGTTTAAGGGGAAACGTGTAAATATTTTGGAGTGGCCTAGTCAAAGCCCGGACTTTAATCCAATTGAGAATTTGTGGTCAGACTTGAAGATTGCTGTTCACCAGAGGAAACCATCTAACTTGAAAGAGTTGGAGCAATTTTGCCTTGAGGAATGGGCAAAAATGCCAGTGACAAGATGGGGAAAGCTCATAGAGACTTATCCAAAGCGACCTGCACCTGTAAATGCTGCAAAAGGAGGCACTACAAAGTACTGACTTTAGGGGGTGAATACATATGCAACTGGCAATTTTTAGTTATTTGATCCCATAAATTTAAGTTATGCCTATAGTTTTCTCATTTCAACTATTTAGTGCTGATGCATCACACACGAATTGGATTGCAAAAATATTTAAACACAGGTTGTAAAGTAACAAAATAGATAAAAATCCAAGGTGGGGTGGGAATACTTTTGCAAATTACTGTACTGTCTTTCCCCAAATGCTAAGATTTATTTATATTGTTCCGAAACAAAACTAAAATTCGGCATAACCGGAACTTGCTTTTTACAATCTGATGCCCTATTTAGTCTCGACATGAAACTTATTCTCTCGAACCTTTACGATTTAAAAATGGCTGAAGTCCAGCTAAAACACAGGTCTTTAATATTGATAAAACACATATCCTTGGACCATAGAAGGTACAAGAAGTTTCAGGAGTTCCTGTTTCTGTCTTCCAGCATTTTTATACCCTTTGTGCAGTAGCTGGAATAGAGAGTGAGTGAATTGATCAGAAACAGCTTCTCCCTTGCGGGATGAATCACAGTTGTGATAAGACTGAAATATTTGTCTGGTATTTGCCTGCCAGTATCTGCTTCACCATCTGACATCTCCACCTCTCAATCCCAGACATGTGTGGGTTTTCTACAGAATCCACAGCTGGCCATAGACTGGAAGTTTACAAATGTATGGTTGGAGAGATGTTTATTTTATGAGAAAAATCACATGGATGAGCCAAACCAGACTGCATGAGCTTTTGTCAGAATTATTAGAAAGACCACGCTTCCCTGCAGAATGGAAACTATTCAGACTACAAGCTTTGTGCAAAATGCAGAAAAACTATACTGTGTACCCGGGCAAAGCAGGAAAGTCATCAGATGCCAGAAATATGGTTTTATTGTATTGCACGGGAAAGTGCTAGCAGCACCATTTGTGGCCATTACACTATATACGGAGCTGTGCCTTTCTCAGAGGAAAGGGCCAGGGCCGGCGTCAGCACCCGGCACACCCGGGCAAGTGCCGGGGCCCTGAGCAGGCAGGGGGGCCCACTCACCGTCTGGCACCCCCGCGCCCATTAGCGGAGGAGAGCGGTGTCAGCGCCACCACTGGGCCCCCCCCGCTTGCTTAGGGCCCCGGCAGCAGCTGGCACAATACTCACCTCACCCGTGCCTCCGCTGCCGCAGCTCCATGCTCCAGGGGGCGCCGGCGCTTCCTCTCACAGCAGCGCCGCTGAATGACGTCATCATTCAGCGGCCGGCTGTGGCAGAGAGCACGGACGCTGGACAGGTGAGACGTGTGTGTGTCTGTGTGTATCAGTGTGTGTGTGTATGTAGTGCGGTGCTTTGTGTGTGTGTGTATGTGTGTGTGTGTATGTATGTGAGAGAGTGCTTTTGTGCTGTGGTGCTGTCTGTGTGTGATGATGGGCAGGCATTGCTGATAATGGGGAGGAGATGATGATAATGGGCAGGCATTGCTGATAATGGGGAGGCATTGATGATGGGGAGAAGATGATGATGGGCAGGCACTGATGATGATGGGGAGGCGATAAATGATGATGGGGAGGCGATGATGATGATGGGCAGGCATTGATGATAATGGGGAGGCATTGATGATGATGGGGAGGCGATAATGATGATGGGGAGGATGATGATGATGATGGGCAGGCATTGCTGATAATGGGGAGGCATTGATGATGATGGGGAGAAGATGATGATAATGGGCAGGCATTGATGATGGGGAGAAGATGATGACGATGGGCAGGCATTGATGATGATGGGGAGGAGATGATGATGATGGGCAGGCATTGATGATAATGGGGAGGCCATGATGATGGGGAGGCAATGATGATGCTAAGGAGGCAATCATGATGATAATGGGGAGTCTTTCCTCAGCGCCCTTTCCTGAGCCGTAACAGTGCAGAACGCAGTACAGCGCAGAGGAGAGCTCCATATTTTGTATGGAGCATTATATGGGGACCAGTATCCTGTATGGAGCATTATATGGGGACCAGTATCCTGTATGGAGCATTATATTGGGTCCAGTATTCTGTATGGAGCATTATTTTGGGTCCAGTATTCTGTATGGAGCATTATATGGGGGTGACATCCTGCATGGGGTATTATATGGGTGATGAGGGGGAGACTGTGGTGCCCATAATATTGTATGGAGGACTGTACTGTCCAGTCTGTTCTGTGCGCTGTGAGGATTTGGCGGTTTTTGAGCTATTGTACAATTTACAATAGATATCACTCATGTAATGGAAGAAGTGAAGCATTTGGCATTGTACTGTACCCATATTTCTCTGCTGTATCTGTGCATCATGAATCGTGCTCTGTGTTAAAGGGGCCCACTGAGGCTCTTTCGCCCGGGGCCCATAAAAACCTGGCAAAAACACAAAGAGGGCACAAACTTTACAATAGACCCATCACCTCCCTCCAATAGTATTTAAACCTTCATGTTGTTATGTCGGGGGCACCACGATTGCCTACACAGAACTGACTCAAAGACAAAAGAGCCACTGTATCCTGTGGAGTTTTGAAGGTATCTTGTGTTGCCCAGTCATCATCCTTGATCTGTAGATCATCATGTTATGTCTATAGTGCATCTGCCTTACAGAGAACATGTCAGAAACTTTTACATCCCCAAATCATTTCTTTGTCTTGCCTTTAAAGATAATAAAGTTGATATTTTATCACCTCAAAGTGATACTCCAGCAGCCATCTATCCCTTTTTGAAGCTCTGTATATATGCGTCTGTAAGTGCATTAAGCAGTGACGATGCACTTACAGCTCCTCAGCCTCACGCTGTATTCTCTGCCTAGTGCCACTTTCCTCTCCTCTGGTTGGTTGACATGTAATTGGCTCCGATACATGGCAGAGGGCTGCAGCGCGAGACTGAGGAGCTGTAAGTCCATCATGCCCTAATGCACAGACGCATATGTCCAAAACTTCAAAACGAGATTTCTCAATCCTTGAGCTTTGCTTTAGGTTTATAAGGGGATCCATTTGCTTATCTTTTACAGGGTTAGACAGACATTTAAATGGTGTGGGGGCGCAGAACTTTCTGAAAGGTTCCCTTTAAACTTCTGGCAGTATTCATGTTTGGGGAAATCCTACCTGTACAATGCCTATTTTCTGCTGAGATCACTCATTCTGAGTTTATTCTGGGTCCTAAAAAATCTGAATAAGAGCACAATAAATAGAACCCAGCAATTCAGGAAATGATTTTTTTCATTTTTATGCAATTCACTGTATGGTAAAAGTGATCCGCCAGATTTCTGCTTTCGGTCAGTTTGATTACAGTTATACTAGGTTTACATAATTTAGAACACGAAAATTAATATTTTACCAAAAATACTATACTCTAATAGATTCTTAGAACTGTAACTTTTTTTCTGCCGACAGAACTGTAAGAGGGCTTTTTTTTTGTGGGAGTTGACATTTTCAGTGATACATAAAAAATGGAATAAAAAAAAAAGTCACAACATAGAATTAAATGCAAACTTGTTTTTGTTTATTTTGTTGAACAAAAGCTGCTTTTTTAGAGGCAAAACAGTTTTGTGTTTTTCATTACATTTCCACTAATTTGTTTAATTTTAATTTTCTTTTTTAACACTTTTACTTAGTCCCATTTTGGGACTTGAATGTTTTTCCCTTGGATCATTGGTCTCATACACGTCCATACTTTACTGCAGTGCATGAGACATGTCAGTCTTGCACTGCTTCAGCCCATTAGACCTGGCTTATTTTTTTATTAATTTATTTTACTCATTTATATAGGGCTATTAATTCTGCAGCGCTTTACAGATGTTATTGGCACTGTCCCGATGGGGCTCACAATCTAAGTTCCCTATCAGTTAGGTCTTTGGAATGTGGGAGGAAACCGGAGAACCCAGAGGAAACCCACACAAGAATGGGGAGAACATACAAACTCCTTGCAGATGTTTTCCTTGGTGGGATTTGAACCCAGGATCCCAGTGCTGCAAGGCTACAATGATAATCACTGAGCCACCGTGCCGTCCCATGCTCTTATGGCAGAGCCTTACAAGCCCCCCAGATCCTGAGGTCATTCACTGCAATTGCAGGGCGCAGATAGGACTAAAAACTGTGAGCTCTTTGTATGTCAACCTTCTACATGACGCTGGCGCAGTTGACAATGGAATCTAGAGGTAATGGCCATTATCGATGCTAAAACCAATTGTGATTGATGCAGCATATAAAATACAGCTGATGCCTGCTGTACTTTTGCCTGTTGGGGGGCGCTATTTCCTTTTTCCGGAGCTCCACCTTTTTATCGCGCTTATAAGGTCCTTTAACGATCACTGTAAAAAGGCGTACTGGCAGTCGTTAACTTCACTGTAAAGGTATTCCTGTATCTTGTATAATGCACCGGTGCTTATACAGTAAGATTCAGCAGGTGGAGGGAGCAACAATCCTCAGAGGAAATGGTTTATGAAGAAATTGCTTGGTGTGCAGTTTTACAGAGATTAACAACTAATCATTTGTGTGGCAAGTAGGAAATTCTTTCCTGGAGATTTGGTCTGAGCAATAAGCTTACGATTGGCTATTGGAATGCAATCCTATGTTAATCTGCACAGGAATTTATAAGAACAAGGATAAGTTAGACATATTAATAATGGTATATGTCAGAAAACACAGCAATCTGAAATTAGACGCCTCCGTTAGCAATTCTTTTCAATAAGTAAGCAGCATTCACTCGAGGTAACATTTCCTAATACAGGTAGTTCCCAGATCAAAAGAACAAGCGTGAGAAGTCTTACATAGAAAAATATGATCAAGAAAGTTTTAAGAACAGAAAGAAGTATGGTAATCTAGGATCGTGTTGCAAGAAGTTCTGGCACAGGAGTTGCGTTTAGTGGGGGTTAAACATTGGTTCACATGGTCATCGGCAGACAAGAGCTACTTCTGAAGTCCAGATGGTTTATTTATTTGCACACAGACCCTAAATGAGTAGTAAGAAATGTCCTTATTTGTTCACTTATTTCTGCATGCTGTTTCTATAGACCTCCACTACGGGAAGAGAAAACCGCTAAAACGTGGATTCTCTGAAAGACTTTTCTCCTTTACATTGTAAATAAACTTTAAAATAAATTACAGAAAACAAATGCTTCCAGCCCATCTAATCATTCCCAGAGTCAAAGGCCCATATGGTCATCAATTTTCATTTGTCTTTATAATGAAAGATTCTTAGAGTGCAAAGAAGACCCCATTGAAATAAGACTCCGATTGGTTCTTCTGTCACCACTATAAAAAAGAAATGAGGCTGCATTTTTATAGGCTCCAGAGGAACGGATTGGGCGGACTCTACAGTATCCATGCCTATGCTATATATAATTCTTTGCATCTGCAACCACAGCCATTGTTTTGCAACTTTATTCTTTTGCATCTGTTTGTCTTAATTAAAGAGCAAGTAATATGTAATGTGCTCCAGACAAGTTGGTAAAGACTGTATTATAGTGTGTAGTATGGCCTCTTACTACATAGCAGTACTTCTTTCTGACCTTTTTAATTAAAGGGAATCTGTCACCCTAAATTGGCGGGATATTTAAATGATGGCAGTCAGGTCAGATGGGCGGTGTTTTGGGTACTTGCCTTAACATGTTGTTCGCCCTGTCTCCATTATTTCTGGGAATTGTAGTCGTTGCCCTCCATATAATGCGCCTGCGCATTGCAATCTGCAGGCAAAGCATACTGCGCGTGCGCAATTCAAGATTGCAATGCGCAGGGCGTTATATGGAGGGCAACGACTACAATTCCCAGAAATAATGGAAACAGCAGCGAACAATATGTTAAGGCAAGTACCCAAAACACCGCCCATCTGACCTGACTGCCATCATTTAAATATCCCGCCAATTTAGGGTGACAGATTCCCTTTTAGCTTTGCAAAGTTGACATTTTATTATAACTTTTGTAATACTTAATATCTATACTGCAAACGAAAGTGAAATTAAAGAACTCCGCAGTCTGCCAGATGAATGACTTTTTTTCGGTTTGTTTAAAGGGAACTGGTCATGTGAAAAAAACACCATAAGGTTAGGGTCACACAACCATGTATTCTCTCTGAGAGAATACAGTTGATTATGCAAACCACACTCTGATGAAACTCTGATCGTAGTGTGATCGCATTTTCTCGGATAAGGAGAAAATTGAGAAAAACAATTCTCTATCCTCTCTATTCTGTCAGTCTGTGGAAATCTGACCACATTCAGATGTCATCCAAATGCAGTCCGATGATTTCCATAGATTCATTGACTTGCATGGCCGAGTGCTATCTGAATATTGGATCAAACTTGGGCATGCAAAAAAATTTTTTCTTGGGTTGGCTCAGTCTGAGGAAAAAAATAAGATGTGCACAGCTCCATAGTAAACATTCGTCCAAGTGCTATCCAATATTTTATCGGGTCGAACTTGGACAAAAAATACAGCCATGGAGAAAAGCCCTTAACATGCATATATGGAGTTAATATGCAGGTTAATAGCATTCTGTAGTTGCCCGGCCACTGAAATGAAAGCCTGGCTATGGAGAGCAAATGATCTTTAAACTCTTTACCCCAAGGGTGGTTTGCACGTTAATGACCAGGCCAATTTTTACAATTCTGACCACTGCCCCTTTATGAGGCAATAACTCTGGAACGCTTCCATGGATCCTGGTGATTCTGACAATGTTTTCTCATGACATATTGTACTTCATAATTGTGTTAAAATTTATTTGATATAACTTGCATTCATTTGTGAAAAAAAACAGAAATTTGGTGAAAATTTTGAAAATTTCGCAATTTTGCAACTTTGAATTTTAATGCCCTTAAATGACAGAGGTATGTCACACTAAATACTTTATAAGTAACATTTCCCACATGTCTACTTCATATCAGCACAATTTTGGAACCAAAATTTTTTTTTGTTAGGAAGGTTTAAGCGTTAAAAGTTGACCAGCGATTTGTCATTTTTACACCATTTTTGTTTAGGGACCACATCACGTTTGAAGTCACTTTGAGGGGTCTATATGATAGAAAATACCCAAAAGTGACACCATTCTAGAAACTGCACCCCTCAAGGTGCTCAAAACCACATTAAAGAAGTTTATTAACCCTTCAGGTGCTTCACAGGAATTTTTTGAATGTTTAAAGAAAAAAAATGAACATTTAACTTTTTTTTCCACAAAAAAATTACTTCAGGTCCAATTTTTTTTTATTTTCCCAAGGGTAACAGGAGAAATTGGACCCCAAAAGTTATTGTGAAATTTGTCCTGAGTACATAGATACCCCATATGTGGGGGAACCACTGTTTCGGCGCATGGCCGAGCACGAAAGGGAAGGAGTGCCGTTTGACTTTTCAATGCAAATTGGATGGAATTGAGATCGCACGCCATGTCACATTTGGAGAGCCCCGATGTCCCTAAACAGTGAAAGCCCCCCACAAATGACACCATTTTGGAAACTACACCCCTCAAGGAACTTATCCAGATGTGTGGTGAGAACTTTGAACCCCCAAGGGCTTCACAGAAGTTTATAACGTACAGCCGAAAATTAAAAAATCTTATTTTTTTCCACATTAATGATTTTTTCACCCCCAGTTTTTATTTTTCCAAAGATAACAAGACCCCAAAAGTTATTGTGCAATTTGTCCTGAGTACACAGATACCCCATATGTGGGGGTAAACCACTGTTTGGGTGCATGGCAGAGCTCGGAAGGGAAAGAGCGCCATTTGACTTTTTCAACACAGAATTGGCTGGACGCCATGTCACATTTGGAGAGCCCCTGATGTGCCTAAACAGTGGAAACCCCCACAAGTGACCCCATTTTAGAAACTAGACCCCCTAAGGAACTTATCTATATGTATGGTGAGCACTTTGAACCCCCAAGTGCTTCACAGACGTTTATAACACCCGGGAGTGAAAATAAAAAAAATCATATTTTTTCCACAAACATTATCTTTTAGTCCCCAATATTTTATTTTCCCAAGGGTAACAGGGAAAAATGGACCCCAAAAGTTATTGTCCAATTTGTCCTGAATACTTGGATACCCTATATGTGGGAGAAAACTACTGTTTAGGGACACGTTGGGGCTCGGAAGGGAAGTAGTGACATTTTGGATTGCAGACTTTGAAGGAATGGTCTGAGGCCGTCATGTCACGTTTGGAGAGCCCCTGATGTGCCTAAACAGTGGAAACCTCCCACAAGTGACTTCATTTTAGAAACTAGACCCCCCAAGGAACTTATCTATATGTGTGGGGAGAACTTTGAACCCCCAAGTGCTTCACAGAAGTTTATAATGCAGAGCCATAAAAATAAAAAATCATTTTTTTCCCACAAAAATGATATTTTCATCCCCAATTTTTTATTTTCTCAAGTGTAACAGAAGAAAATGGACCCCAAGAGTTATTGTGTAATTAGTCCTGAGTACGCTGATACCCCATATGTGGGGGTAAACCACTGTTTGGGTGCATGGCAGAGCTCAAAAGGGAAGGAGCACCATTTGACTTTTTCAACGCAGAATTGGCTGGAATTGAGGTCAGATGCCATGTCATGTTTGGAGAGCCCCTGATATGTCTAAACAGTGGAAACCCCCCAATTCTAACTCCAACCCTAACCCCAATACACCCCTAACCCTAATCCCAACCCTAACCACAAACCTAACCGCAACACACCCCTAAACCTAATCCCAATCCTAACCCTAATCCTAACTTAAGTCCCAACCCTAATGGAAATAAATACATTTTTTTAATTTTATCATTTTTACCTAACTAAGGGTGTGATAAAGGGGGGTTTGATTTATTATTTATAGCGGGTTTTTAGGTTTGGCAGCTGTCAGACGCTAAAAGACGCTTTTTATTGCAAAATATAGTTTTTGCATCACCACAGTTTGAGAAGCTATAATTTTTCCATATTTTGGCCCACAGAGTCATGTGAGGTCTTATTTTTTGCGGGACGAGTTGACTTTTTATTGGTACTATTTTCGGGCACATGATATTATTTTATCGCTTTTTATTACGATTTTTGTGAGGCAGAAGGAACAAAAACCAGCAATTCATGAATTCCTTTTGGGGTGTGGCGCTCCGCGTGTGGTAAAATTGATAAGGCAGTTTTATTCTTTGGGTCAGTACAATTACAGCGATAACTCATTTATATCTTTTTTTATTTTTTGGCGCTTTTATACAATAAAAACAATTTTATATAAAAAATTATTATTTTTGCATCGCTTTATTCTGCGAGCTATAACTTTTTCATTTTTTCGCTGATGATGCTGTATGGTGGTTCATTTTTTGCGGGACAAGACGTTTTCAGCGGTACCATGTTTATTTATATGTGTCTTGTTGATCGCGTGTTATTCCACTTTTTGTTCGGCGGTATGATGATAAAGCATTGTTTTTTTGCTTAGTTTTTTTTTTTTAAGGGGTTCACTAAAGGGATTAATTAGTGGGAGTTTTGTAGGGCGGGTCGTTACGGACGCGGCGATACTAAATATGCGTACTTTTATTGTTTTTTCTTATTTACATAATATGTTTATTGGGAAATATTTTTTTTAAAATTTATTTAGGGATTTTTTTTTAAAATATTTTTACACAGTATGATTTGTTTCTTTTTTTACATTGTCCCAGGGTGGGACATCACCATATAGTGTCAGATCGCTGATCTGACTCTTTGCACTGCACTGTGTCAGATCAGCGATCTGACAGGCAGTGCAGAAGGCTTGCCGGTGTCAACTCTCAGCAGGCACTGACAAGCCACCTTCCTGCAGGACCCAGAAGGACCCCACGGCCATCTTGGATCCGGGGGCCTGCAGGGAGGAGGCCCTCGGAACAACGCAATCACGTCTGAGGGTCTCAGGGAAGCACGCAGTGAGCCCCCTCCCTACGTGATGCTTCCCTATGCCACTGGAACGCTGCGATCATCCGTGACCCCTCCTAGCACTTAGTGCCGGGTGTCAGCTGTGAGAACCAGCTGACACCCGGCCGCTATCAGTCACGCTGCCCCCGTGAGCACGGCTGATCGCATATGACGTACTATTCCATCAATGGGAATTAAGTCCCAGGGCTCATGGACGGTATAGTACATCATCAGATGGCAGAGAGGGGTTAATCCTCCCAGCAGCTTCAAGCTTTCAGTCACAGAAGAGCGATAAGCACAGCTTCAGTCACCAATCAGTATAGAATGATTTTCAGCTGAAACCATGCCCCAACACTGACTGACACCCAGCTCAGCATTGCATCAGTACAAAACCTGCTGTCAGTCAGTGCTGGGGCGTAGTTACAGCCGCCGCCGCTCACTATGCCTCAGCAGTGACTGAAGGTGGGCCTCAATGACTGGAAGCCCGATGCTGCCAGAAGGAATAAACTTCATTTCCTCCTGGCAATGGGGCTTTCAGTACGGCAGCTGGGCAGCTTCAGATCGCTATTAACCTGTAGATTAACCGCATATCTGCTTGCTAATAGTGTTTTTTTCACATTACAGGTTCCTTTTAAGCATATACATACTGGATATTTTGTTTCAAAACAATCTCTGGAACTCACAATCTAGTTTCTTGATTACTGATAGGTCTGGACTCATAGGAAGTTCATTAAGCTAGACTGTACGAAGGAAACCATGACTAAAGGGACTCAAAATGAAAAATGTTCTTACCTGGCCAGGCTGTTCACAAGCTGTCTGGTACCGAGCCTGTTGGCACAGCTCCTTTACCCGCTCATATTTTGGCAAATGATTGGACTGGGGGGTAGCTTTGTTTGGTTCCTCTTTCTTTCTGATAAACTTTCTGTAAAGAAAATAGGAAACAAAATAAAAAAGAGGCTGATTGAGTTACAGGGCACTGATAGGCCCATAGATATTGATGCTGTATTCTGGATCCTATACGGTATCCCTGTATGACTTTGAGGGATGCTCTGTGTGATGGCACACAGCCTGCCTATATCTGAATATTAAATGGATTATCATTGTACATATGCCCTACCAGGGCTTATGGAAATAGGAGACCCAGACCTGGCACCATGGCCATTCATTTGAATTGTGACATGTAGTGTACTTTGGGGGCTGTGAAACCAAGCAAAAAAATATGGTGACTTGTAGGGCTCCACTGGAGACATTATGTGTTAGTCAATGAGACAGATTGCTCTTTTGTGGACCTCTACTACAGTATAAAGGCTTGAAGATTTATTTTAAATCTGCATTTATAGTCAGCATTGTGTTATAATATCCAGGATAAGGCCAGGATCAGACGGCCATAGATGCTCTCAAGACAACCGGGACAATTGTGCAAATCACACTGTGATCAAACTTTGGTCAGAGTAACAGCACAGTGAGATCTGATATTCTCAGATGAGAAAATCGAAGTAATAATAATTTTTATTTCTATGGCACCAACATATTCCACAGCATTTTACATTTTAGAGGGGACTTGTACAGACAATAAAGACATTACAGAAAAACACAAAACTCAGATACCAAGAATAGCGAGGGCCCTGCTGCTCTTATGCTTACAATCTATGAGGAAATAGGGGAGACATGAAAGGTAAATGGTAAAAAATGCTTGTCGTGTATGGTCCAGCCGTCAATAAAATAGGGTATTCACATAACACTGCATGAACCGGTCATGGTCATCAGCCAGTATGTGTACAAGTAAAGACACGGAAGGCTATTAAGTGCATGTAGGTTGTGTTAACAACAGATGTTACGGGGGTCCTGATTTTTAAGAAAATTTTGAATGGGCAAAACAAGATCGTTAGATAAGTGAGGTGAAGCAATATGCCAGTCTAAAGAAATGCGTTTTTTTTGGCCACTATTAAAACTGTGGATATTGGGAATTAATCAAATTGTTCTCAGTAGTGCAATCCAAAGAATTGGTGCAGCAAGTGAGAAGTCTTGGAGAAGGGAGTGAGAGTCTTGGATTATTGAGGATTTTAGTCTTAGGTCATTAGCGGAAAGGAGGGCACAGGTAGGGTGATAGACAGAGATGAGGGAGGAAATGTAGGGTGGTGCAGAACCGTGGAGAGCTTTGCGGATGAAAGTAATAAGTTAATATTGGACTCTGTGGCAGATGGGCATCCAGTGCAATGACTGACAGAGTAAAGGCATCGGTATAGCAATTGAATAGTGTATAATCCTGGCTGCTGCATTGAGGATGAATTGGACAGAGGAAAGTTTAGTAAGAAGTAGACCGATTAGTAGAGAGCTGCAGTAGTCCAGACGCGAGTGAATAAGAGCAACAGTAACAGTGTTTGCCGAGTCAGAGGTAAGAAAAGGTAGAAGTCTAGAGATGTTTTTGAGGTGAAGATGACATGACCGAGCAAGTAATCGGCTGTGGGGAGTGAAGGAAAGATCTGAGTCAAATATTACCCCAAGATAGCGAGCATGTTGCTGGGGAGTAATGGTAGAACCACACACGGAAATGACAATATCGGACATAGGTCGGTTAGTGGAGGGAAAAAACACAAGGAGTTCAGTTTTTGATAGAGTGCATTTTAGATAGAGGGAGAACATAACATTAGAGGCAGCAGAAAGAAAATCTCTGGTATTTTGTAGTAATGCAGGCGTGATGTCAGGAGATGATGTGTATAATTGGGAGTCATCAGTATAGAGATGGCACTGAAAACCAAATCTACTGATTGTCCAATAGGGGCGGTGTATGAGGAGAAATATAGGGGGGCATAGGACTGATCCTGGCAAAACCCACTGATAGTAAGGGGGAAGAGGAGGCGCAATAGGAAAGGAAGGGGAGCCAGCAAAATATACAGTGAAGAAGCAGTCAGAGAGATAGGATAAGAACCAGGAGAGAGCATGTGAGGAGGAGCTAGTGATCCAGTGTTGAATGCTGCAGATAGACCCAGGAGAATCAGCAGGGAGTAGTGGCTATTAGATTTAGCTCGTAGTAGATCATTAGAGACTGTAGTGAGGGCAGTTTCAATAGTGTAAGGAGCGGAAACCAGATTGTAAAGGGTCACAAAGAGAGTTATCTGAGGGATAGCGAATTACACAGGAATAGACCAGGCATTCCAGGAGTTTAGAGATAAAGGGAAGATTAAAGACAGGTGTGTAGTTTGCAGCACAGTTTTGATGGAGGTATTTTTTTTTTTAAGTAATGGATGTATGCACTGGCGGACACAGTGAGAATAGGGCCCCTGTGTAAGAATTATATATGGGCCCTTTGCAGCCCAAGAGCTCTTAACCCCTTAGCGACCAAGCCATTTTGTAGGTTAAAGACCAGGCCAATTTTTACAATTCTGACCACTGTCTCTTTATGAGGTTATAACTCTGGAACGCTTCAACGGATCTTGGCGATTCTGAGATTGTTTTCTCGTAACATATTGTACTTTATGATAGTGGTAAAATTTCTTCAATATAACTTGCGTTTATTTATGAAAAAAAACGGAAATATGGCAAAAATTTTGAAAATTTTGCAATTTTCAAAATTTTAATTTTTATGCCATTAAATCAGAGAGATATGTCACAAAAATTAGTTAATAAATAACATTTCCCACATGTCTACTTTACATCAGCACAATTTTGGAACCAAAATTTTTTTTTGTTAGGAAGTTATAAGTGTTAAAAGTTGACCAGCAATTTCTCATTTTTCCAACAAAATTTACAAAACCATTTTTTTTAGGGGCCACCTCACATTTGAAGTGAATTTGAGGGGTCAATATGACAGAAAATACCCAAAAGTGACACCATTCTAAAAACTGCATCCCTCAACGTGTTCAAAGCCACATTCAAGAAGTTTATTAACCCTTTAGGTACTTCACAAGAATTGAAGCAATGTGGAGGAAAAAAATGAACATTTAACTTTTTTTCCCAAAATTTTTCTTTCGACACAATTTTTTAAAATTTTGTCAAGGGTATCAGTAGAAAATGAACCACAATATTTGTTGTACAATTTCTCCTGAGTACACCGATACCCCATGTGTGGGGGTAAGCCACTATTTGGGCGCATGGCAGAGCTCGGAAGGGAAGCAGCGCCATTTGACTTTTTTGGCTGGAATTGAGATTGGACGCCATGTCGCATTTGGAGAGTCCCTGTGTGCCTAAACAGTGGAAACCCCCCACAAGTGAGCCCATTATGGAAACTAGACCCCCCAAGGAACTTATCTAGATGTGTGGTGAGAGCTTTGAATCCCCAAGGGCATCACAGAAGGTTATAACGTAGAGCAGTAAAATTAAAAAATCATATCTTTTCCACAAAAATGATCTTTCCACCCCCAATTGTTATTTTCCAAAGGGTAACAGGACCCCAAAAGTTATTGTGCAATTTGTCCTGAGTACGCTGATACCCCATATGTGGGGGTAAACCACTATTTGGGCGCATGGCAGAGCTTGGAAGGGAAGCAGCGCCATTTGACTTTTTTGGCTGGAATTGAGATTGGACGCCATGTCGCATTTGGAGAGTCCCTGTGTGCCTAAACAGTGGAAACCCCCCACAAGTGACCCCATTTTGGAAACTAGACCCCCCAAAGAACTTATCTAGATGTGTGGTGAGCACTTTGAACCCCCAAGGGCTTCATAGAAGGTTATAACGTAGAGCAGTAAAATTAAAAAATCATATCTTTTCCACAAAAATGATCTTTCCACCCCCAATTGTTATTTTCCAAAGGGTAACAGGACCCAAAAGTTATTGTGCAATTTGTCCTAAGTACGCTGATACCCAATATGTGGGGGTAAACCACTATTTTGACGCATGGCAGAGCTCGAAAGGGAAGGAGCGCCTTTTTCAAATGCAGACTTTGATGGAATGGTCTGCGGGTGTCATGTCACGTTTGGAGAGCCCCTGATGTGCCTAAACAGTAGAAACCCCCCACAAGTGACTCCATTTTGGAAACTAGACCCCCCAAGGAACTTATCTAGATGTGTGGTGAGCACTTTGAACCCCCAAGTGCTTCACAGAAGTTTATAACGTAGAGCCGTGAAAATAAAAAAATCATATTTTTTTCCACAAAAATAATCTTTTTGCCCCCAAATTTTTATTTTTATAAGGGTAACAGGAGAAATATGACCCCAAAAGTTATTGTGCAATTTGTCCTGAGTACGCTGATACCCCATATGTGGGGGTAAACCACTATTTGGGCGCATGGCAGAGCTTGGAAGGGAAGCAGCGCCATTTGACTTTTTTGGCTGGAATTGAGATTGGACGCCATGTCGCATTTGGAGAGTCCCTGTGTGCCTAAACAGTGGAAACCCCCCACAAGTGACCCCATTTTGGAAACTAGACCCCCAAAGAACTTATCTAGATGTGTGGTGAGAGCTTTGAACCCCCAAGGGCTTCACAGAAGGTTATAACGTAGAGCAGTAAAATTAAAAAATCATATCTTTTCCACAAAAATGATCTTTCCACCCCCAATTGTTATTTTCCAAAGGGTAACAGGACCCCAAAAGTTATTGTGCAATTTGTCCTGAGTACGCTGATACCCAATATGTGGGGGTAAACCACTATTTTGACGCATGGCAGAGCTCGAAAGGGAAGGAGTGCCTTTTTCAAATGCAGACTTTGATGGAATGGTCTGCGGGTGTCATGTCACGTTTGGAGAGCCCCTGATGTGCCTAAACAGTAGAAACCCCCCACAAATGACTCAATTTTGGAAACTAGACCCCCCAAGGAACTTATCTAGATGTGTGGTGAGCACTTTGAACCCCCAAGTGCTTCACAGAAGTTTATAACGTAGAGCCGTGAAAATAAAAAAATCATATTTTTTTCCACAAAAATAATCTTTTTGCCCCCAAATTTTTATTTTATAAGGGTAACAGGAGAAATAGGACCCCAAAAGCTATTGTGCAATTTGTCCTGAGTACGCTGATATCCCATATGTGGGGGGGAATCACTATTTTGACGCATGGCAGAGCTTGGAAGGGAAGGAGCACCGTTTTTAAATGCAGACTTTGATGGAATGGTCTGCGGGTGTCATGTCGCGCTTGGAGAGCCCCTGATGTGCCTAAACAGTAGAAACCCCCCACAAATGACCACATTTTGCAAACTAGACCCCCCAAGGAACTTATCTAGATGTGTGGTCAGCACTTTGAACCCCAAGGGCTTCACAGAAGTTTATAACGTAGAGCCGTGAAAATAAAAAAATCATATTTTTTTCCACAAAAATGACCTTTTTGCCCCCAAATTTTTATTTTTATAAGGGTAACAGGAGAAATAGGGCCCCAAAAGTTGATGTGCATTTTGTCCTGAGTACGCTGATATCCCACATGTGGGGGGAACCACTGTGATCGCCTTACTGCGATCTTTGGGAGGCACAATGAACAAATCCACAAAAGGTGAAGAATTGGTTTTATTTTTTGCGCCGTTCCTCGTGCGGTATTAGTGATTAGGCGACTTTATTCCTCGGGTCGGTGCGATTACAGCGATACCAGATTTATACCCTTTTTTCATGTTTAGCTTCTGTCACACACTAAAAGATGCTTTTTTTGGAATAATTTTTTGTAAGAAATTTTTGCATCGCCGTATTTTGAGAGCTATAATTTTTCCATATTTCGGCCGACAGAGTTATCTGTGGGATTATATTTTGCGGGACGAGCTGACGTTTTTATTGGTACCATATTCGGGCACATAACGTTTTTTGATCGCTTCCTATTCCGATTTTTGTGAAAGCAGAATGAACAAAAACCAGCAATTCAGGAATTGTTTTTTTTTTTCCTCCGTTCCGCGTGTGGTAAAATTGATAAAGCAGCTTTATTCTTCGGGTCACTGTGATTACAGCGATACCTCATTTATATATTTTTTTATGTTTTGGCGTTTTTTACACAATAAAAATTTTTATAGAAAAAATAATTATTTTTGCATCAGTTTATTCCGCGAGCTATAACTTTTTTAATTTTTCGCTGATGATGCTGTATAGCGGCTTGTTTTTTGCGGGACAAGATGACGTTTTCAGTGGTACCATGATTATTTATATCTGATGTAAGCTTTTCAGGGGATATAGCTCTGGGATCGCCGTCCTGGTAGACGGAGTGGCATAGAAACAATTCATTCAGACAGCAGTTCTGGTGTAAATTGGCCTCAACCAGCTTTATTAAAGTCCACAGCAAACAGAACGTGATAAAAACAACTCATAAACAGAAATCCTGAGCCTCTCCGGCTACTCACTTCACACAGATAGATTCCCTCACTATCAGGGACCAGACTCTAACAGCCTGGGCCAAAACAACCCATATGTTCAGCAGTTACCAGCATGGAGTTTCACAGAGACTCCTCTTTGTGTCTGAAGGCACATCCAACGTCCAGACTTGAGAGAGCTCCCCTCCTATTCAGTAGTTACCAGCATGGAGTTTCGCAGAGACTCCTCCTGTGTCCGGGGCACATCGAGCACCCAGACTGAGAGAGCTCCCCTCCTGGAGTCTCCTTCTGTGTCTGGACTCCTGTCCAGACTAAGCGAGCTCTCTGTCTGTGTTCGCAGACACCTACTTCTGGCTTCCTAATTAACACCTGAGTGGCTTCAGGTTTGAACTGCCAGCGTGTACTGAATGGAAGGTGTATTGACCTTTCTCCACCACTAGGTTTACAAAGCCATACATTTCCCTTATACCAGTCAGCAAAGTACCTAGGTGAAATGTACACCCCATTCAACACATATTCCTTCACTGTCTCACATATCCCCCCCTCTTCTCCAGACCGGAGGGCTGGTCATCCAGACCGGAGGGTTGGTCAACAATCCTAAAGAGACAGTGAACTCCGGACCAGTCATGGCCATCATTAGCTTCATCTTCACTACCGTCCATTTACCTTCCAAGGCCACTAGCATCCACACAGGATCCAGTCTCTGACCTTTCAGGCAGTCAGGCTTCACTCGGCCTCACCAGGCCTCACACAAACGGTGTCCCCCACACCAGGGGAACAGGAAACAGGCCTCACGCCTATCACTGACACACCTGTCTCCAATTAAGCAGGGTTTATATACCCTTACACACACACACACACAGGACCTGAGCTGATGTCATAGTCATGTGTTCAGACTTGTGTGTGTAAAAGGACCTGTGTGATGTCACAGTCACGTGACTAGTCAGCTGGGGAAGGAACATGGACAGTCAAAACACACATACTGAGCCATTAAAGGAATGCCAGCCAAGGGCTGCATCACATATTCCCCCCCTTTTCCAAACTTGTAGGGTTGAACACAAAATACATCCAATCACCTCAACCCACAGTTCACACAGAGACCATGTACTTGTCCATTGCTCTATTCAGCCCCGAAATATTAGTCAATGACATTCGCTCCTTCCTTAGGGACCTACCGTCTGTCATTGTCACAGACTTCGTCCAGTCACATTTCCGGGTCGTAACCTTGTCAGGTCTCCCCTCCGTTCCCAGCGGTCAATCGTAACCTTGTCAGGTCTTGCCTGGGTATCTAAGGTCCAGTTAGACTTCGTACTGTCCCGTACTCTATCGGGTCGTCTGTATGGGCCTCTCAAACCTGAGTTACTGGAGGTCTCACTACCTCTAAACCCACGCCCACTACCCTCAGTAGACGGCTGCCATCTTCTGCTGCTCAGATGATGCTGTCTATCTACTCGCTGTCTAGCGAGATTCAATTGTTCTACCTCTCGCAGGTAGGTCACACGGTACGCCACCAGCATGCGCACATATTCCAGACTTTCTTCCGTTCCTATAGCGTAGAATGACACCATGCCGTCTTCATCTGGTATCCAGTCCCGACGATCACGTGGACTGCTTACTTTCACCACACCAGACCTCTTCACCATCATCTGCATGGCTCGGCCATTTCTCCCAATCAGCTTTCTCACCAGAACATGAGGCACCCGGATAACCTTTTCCCACAGACTGTGAGCTTTTCTCATAAGCTTCAGTTGTCTAACGGCTTGTTCTGTCTTCAACCGGAGAAACCGCTTTGTGCGAATACATCGCCAGTGCATGTCACTTAGGATTGCCACCCTCTTCACTGTAACTTCGGTCGTGGACAAGACCACCAGCAGTTTAGCTCCTGAGGTCAAGTACACCTTACAGGCTCCCACGGCCTTCCTAAAAGCTTCATGCACAGACTCACGGGTGCAATCTTCTCTCAAGTCCTCGGGTACATCTACGAGGCACTTGTACCGACACGTTTCGGTCTCACCAGTGGTTTCCAGACGATCAACCAGCTCAGGGTTCAGGGACAACTGACTTTCAGCTTCTTCCCCCTTTACGCTTCTTCTGAGCTGACTCACAGCTACAAATTCGTGAATTTCCGTCCTGACCACTTCCATTTCACATTTATCTTCCGTTACCACACTCTTAGCTCTCCTCAGGTCTATCTTTTCCTGGCAAAAGGGAGCGAGTGCAATGTGTTTGCCCTTTTCTTTCTCGAAGGAGGCCTTGTTCACCGAGTGACACTTTATCAGGCGACTTTTAAGCCCGAGAACTTCTTCCTCTAGTTCCGCCATTCGCCTCTCAGCTGCCCGTCTCTGAAGCTTCTCTTGCGTCCACTGGGCTTGTAACCACTCCTTGAGCTCCTTGAT
Organism: Oophaga sylvatica; assembly: GCA_033576555.1. Classification (NCBI taxonomy): domain Eukaryota; kingdom Metazoa; phylum Chordata; class Amphibia; order Anura; family Dendrobatidae; genus Oophaga; species Oophaga sylvatica. The sequence continues at coordinate 368,767,425 of JARQOD010000006.1, forward strand.
CTCGGCTCCGACATCCACCGAATCATCCGAACTCACATCACTCGAGGAAGTATCTGCTTTACACCTCCCATCTCCAGTGGCCAACTCCTGGCCCTGGTCTGTAGCTTCTCTGATGGACTCCTCCATCTTTTCCCGCTCAGCTTCTATTTGGCTGAGCTTTTCCTTAAGGCACATCTCCGCCTTCTGGAGAGTATCACAGGACATCTGTAGCTCCTTCACCTGAGCTTCCAGACCTAGGGTCTTTCTGCGCAGCTCACCATTTCATCACGGGTGTCCTGCAGAGTGGTCTCAACCACCTGGCGCATTTGCTCTGCATCCATCTTATCCTCTTCTAGTTTTTCTTTGACCCTGAGGAGATCCACATAATCTCTCTTAATCTGTTGCAGTTCCCTACTGCGTTCACCACACTCCTTCTTGGAGTCACACAGCTCCTGGTTGAGCTTTTCCCGCAGTCGTTCTAGGATTTGTTCACTTCCAGAAACTCCATCCTGCAGCGCCTCCTTCTCACGCTTCAACTGCAAAACCTCTTCCTTGATTTTGCGGCGGTCCTCTTTAATTGCGTGGAACATCTCCTTCCACTGGATAACTTCCTCGTTGCTTCCTTCTAGATCTCGCTGGTCTGAGGACACGTCCTCCAGGTTTTCACATAATTGCTGCACGTCACTCTGACACTGCAGCCGAATAGGTTCCAGCTCTTGGCCATGACTGGCCACCTCCTCTTCTACCTCTAAAGGAGAATCCACACTTGAAGCATAGGCAGACAGTACTACATTCTCTTCATTTTCATTTTCAGCGAGTACTACCGGAACAACCTTTTTGTGGCCCTTGCGCCGTCGACGACGAGAGGGGAACTCTCTTCCCTCGTCTAGCCTCTCCTGACTGAACTCACTTTTTACTTTCATAGTGTCCCAGTCAGCTACGGGGTCTGTGTCACTCCCCATGGTGTTGTGGACTAACAGGTCACCTCCCACTTTGACGTCACCCCCTTCTACTGGAGCTACCCCGTTATCAACGGTCACATTGTCATTTTTAGGAGGTACCAACCCACAACCAGTAACAATTTTCAGTTTTCCACACTCTACACTCTTGTGAAAATCCGCCACTTTTTTAGACTCCGCCCCTTTTTTAACAACCACACCGGCAGGGTAATTTTTACACAAAAAATCAGCAGTAGTCTTAGGACTCAGTTCACAACATCTCTTACCACCTCCCCGGGCACTCTGTGGCAACATGGCACCCCCGGAGAGTCCATAGAATGGTCCATTGCCGCCATTCTATACGGTGCCCACAGCTCCCGCAACATGTCCAGTTTCATGTCCAGTAGACATTTCTCAAATATGTGGTCCGACTCGTCAGACCCATTCGTTGCTCCGTTCACAGCCATCGCAGAGCACTGTTCACACCAGAACTTCACCGCTTTCCCTTGAAAAATTTTCGTGGCCCCGCCGAGCCACAGCAAAACTGGATTTGAGTGCGACGATAATCTTCGTAACCCCCACCGAGTCACAGCAAGATGCCTTCGTGACCCCACTGAGTCACAGCAAGATGCTTGTATCCACACTCGTCGTCCATGCTGTCAGACTTATCTGTCTCAACAACGGCAGTCTTATGTTGCACATTAACTTGCGCCATTTGTTTAACAAGCGCCTCCAGGCTGTCATCCACGCTGTCAGACTTCTCTGTCTCAACAACGGCAGTCTTCACTCAAGACATACACACTCCACAGTCTTTTCCACAGAAAGTTCAGCTTTGCTGTGCAGACACTTTTTTTTTTTTCTTTTGCAAACTCTATTAGGGCTACTGTCTCTTTAAGACTGCTCCAACAGACGTTTCTTTTGCTGACACACTTTTTTTTCTCTGCTGCTGCTTCAACAGACTTCTCCTTTACTGCTGTCTTTAGCCACTGTGCTGCCCGCATTCTCCACCAATTGTAAGCTTTTCAGGGGATATAGCTCTGGGATCGCCGTCCTGGTAGACGGAGTGGCATAGAAACAGTTCATTCACACAGCAGTTCTGGTGTAAACTGGCCTCAACCAGCTTTATTAAAGTCAACAGCAAACAGAACGTGATAAAAACAACTCATAAACAGAAATCCTGAGCCTCTCCGGCTACTCACTTCACACAGATAGATTCCCTCACTATCAGGGACCAGACCTTAACAACCTGGGCCAAAACAACCCATATGTTCAGCAGTTACCAGCATGGAGTTTCACAGAGACTCCTCTTTGTGTCTGAAGGCACATCCAACGTCCAGACTTGAGAGAGCTCCCTCCTATTCAGTAGTTACCAGCATGGAGTTTCGCAGAGACTCCTCCTGTGTCCGGGGCACATCGAGCACCCAGACTGAGAGAGCTCCCCTCCTGGAGTCTCCTTCTGTGTCTGGACTCCTGTTCAGACTAAGCGAGCTCTCTGTCTGTGTTCGCAGACACCTACTTCTGGCTTCCTAATTAACACCTGAGTGGCTTCAGGTTTGAACTGCTAGCGTGTACTGAATGGAAGGTGTATTGACCTTTCTCCACCACTAGGTTTACAAAGCCATACATTTCCCTTATACCAGTCAGCAAAGTACCTAGGTGAAATGTACACCCCATTCAACACATATTCCTTCACTGTCTCACACTGACTTTTTGATCGCGTGTTATTGCACTTTTTCCAAGCGGTATGATGATACAGCTTGGAAAAAGTATAATTACTTTTTTGTGTTTTTTTTTACGGCTTTCACTGAAGGGGTTAACTAGGGTTACAATTTTATAGATGGGATTTTTACGCACATGGCGATACCAAACATGTGTATTTTTTTTGTTTTTTATTTTTTTTATTACATAAAAATGTGTATTTTTTAGGGGATTTTTTTTAAATTATTTTTTAATATTTTTTTTACAATTTTTTAAAAAAATGATTTTTTTTTTAACTTGTCCCTTTATGGGACTTTCACTTTTTTTACTTTTTATTGCAGTTACAATGCATTGCAATGCTCCAGCATTGCAATGCATTGTACCTATGATGAAAGCTGCTGTGAGCATGATCACAGCAGCTTTCCGTAGCTAGATGACCCGGAGGTTGTCATGACAACCCCGGGTCATCAAGGCAGAGATCGGGCCCTACAAATACATTGCAGGGCGCCGATCTGAGCAGAGGGAGCTCCCGACCCTCTGCCTCCCCCCTGAGCGCTGCGATCGCGCTCGATCGCAGCAGTCAGGGGGTTAACAGCCAGGGGCGGTGGGGGCGCCGCTTCTGGCTGTCAGTGCAGGAAGCTCGGCCACTGCAGCGCCGGCTCCTGCACTGATCGCGCTGGAGAAGCTGAAATTTCAGCTTCTCCTGCGCGATCGCTGCTGTGTTTGGTCAGTCAGATTGACTGACCAAGCACAGCGCTGTAGGTGCGGGGACCGTCGGCAAAGGTCCCCGCACCGCTTGCCGTGCCTGTCAGCTGTCTGTGATCAAAGGGATGACGTGCACAGTCCGTCCTGGTGCCGGAACTGACATCCGGCCATGACGGACTGTGCACGTCAATGGACATTAAGGGGTTAAAAATGCAAAATTGCACCTGCTTTGAGGTAGAAATGGGCCCCCTAACCTCTTGGGCCCCTGTGCGACTGCACAGGTTGCACCAATGATATGTCCGCCCCTGGATGTATGCTATGCTGGCATGTTTAAATTAGGAAGGAAAGATACCAGATGAGAGAATGAGGGTAAATATTTTAGCTAGGTGAGTGGTGACAGCCAGGGAAAGGGACTAGAGGAGATGTGAGGGAATAGGGTCACTGGTGCAGGTAGTAGGGCAAGTACATGCAAGGAGCCTGGTCACTTTTTCCGAGACTGGTTCAAAGACCGAAAGTGAACTAGAGGTCATGCGGGATGAAGGACAGTGCATGATATTATTGAATTGAGAGAAAATTTCCTGTCGGATATGGTCAATTTTTTCTTTGACATAATTCACCAGATCGTCAGTGCTAAGTTCGGTGGTGGGGGCTTGAACGCGTGGATTGAGGAGAGAATGAAAAGTGTCAAAAAGTCATTTAGGATTGTTGTATAGTGAGGTAATGAAGGCGTTGATGTAGGTTTGTTTGGAAAGGTGAAGGGCAGAGTTGCATGTTTTAAGCATAAACTTTTAATGGAGGAAATCTGCAGCCAGATTGGATTTTCTCCACAGACGGTCGGCGCACCTGGAGCACAGCTGGAGAAAACGTGTTTGGAGCGTTTATCAGGGTTTTCGCCGTCTGTGCCGAGTGCTTATATCGCATATCTCAGCTTCATCCAGGACACTTTGCAATGTTTAATTATAATGTTTCAATGCAGAGTCAGGACATGAGAGGGAGCAGATTTTGGCCAATGACGACTGCAAATTCTTCATAAGTTTCTGGGTATTAATGGCACATATATTTCCATAAGTGTGGTAAGTGAGTACACGGAGGAGAAGATGGAGAATAAAATTTCTCCATCTTCTCCATTCTGTGTATATATGGAAATCAGACAGCACTCAGATGTCATCACAGTGCAGTCCAATGATTTTCTCGCTCTCATTGACTTGCATGCTGAATCTAATCCGAATATTGAATCGAACTGACATGCTTAGTTTTTTTCCTGGTGTGAGCGAACCCTTAGGGTTGTGAAAGTGGCAACTATAATCGTGCTTTAAGGGTTATTATTAGTGATGAGCGAGTATACTCGTTGCTCGGGTTCTCTGGTGATCTCCGAGTATTTGGAAGTGCTCGGAGATTTACTTTATGTTGCCGTAGCTGAATGATTTGCGGCTATTTGACAGCCTGAATACATGTGGGGATTCCTTAACAAACAGGCATTCCTCACATGTATTCAACCTGTCCAGCAGCCATAAATCATGCAGCTGCAGCAACAGAAACTAAATCTCTGAGCACTTCCAAATACTCGACTACCCGAGCATGCTCGGGAAAACCCAAGCAACGAGTATACTCGCTCATCACTAGTTATTATCAATGTGTCAAGTTATCACCTATCCACAATCTAAGTAATAACTTGTTGAATCTTTAGGAGTTTACCTAACCAATCCTGAAATTGGGGAATATGTGCCACCACTCCATTCATTGTGTAAAGCAATGCAGTAGTTCCATAGATCGTAAATTGAACCATTATTCAACATCTCAAGTCCACCACTGAAATGTGTTCTGTTGACCAGACAACACATTTAAGTACATTTGTTACTTTCAATTAATTCTTTACATTACTATTTGTACTATTGCCAGCTTAATAATATGTGGTTTACACTTAGCTGGAATGAGATATGCAGGGTTATAGCCTCAACGATGCGCAGACCGCAAAGAAAAATGAGGATGAATGCTAAAGAAGACTGACCTTGTGCCAAATGTACTATTACTCCATGACATGTTTATATTTCTCAGACATGTTAGATGAATTCAGTCATTGCATAAAAAATAAATACATTCTTACCCTCTTTCCACCAGGAACGTATCTCTCCAGATCTTGGGTTTTTTACTTGTCCTAAGTCTGAAAATAAAGACAGGATTGTAGGAATAAGAACAAGTTGCCCATGATGTTTATAGACCGTATGTAGCACAGAAATGAATGATTTAAGAAAATCTTCTATAGCAAAGATTACTAACTACATCTGCCATCCTCTTCCTTTATTAACTCTCCTTTTATAGGAGGATGATAAGCGTTTAAGAAAATGTACTCCTTGCAGGTACCTTGGCCTCCATTTCAGTAAATGCCAAGAGCCAAGCCATTCCTGGTGGTGCAAATGGGGGCTGAATTTCTGAGATAGGACTCCATCAATCAGGCGATTAAGGTATGCTCAGCAGAGTTGCAATTAGTGTCCAAGATGGGAATACTGCTTTAAAAAGCTGAACGCTTTCACTGTTATTGAATGTACTACAAGAAATTTTTATATAAAAAAAACCCACAACAGATGATGAACAAGTCTACAAGACAGCTATCCCTGGGTAGTGGGGCCAAGAGAGCTGTCCCTGGGTAGTGGAGCCAAGAGAGCTGTCCCTGGGTAGTGGAGCCAAGAGAGCTGTCCCTGGGTAGTGGATCCAAGAGAGCTGACACTCTGTAGTGGGGCCAAGAGAGCTGGCACTCTGTAGTGGGGCCAAGAGAGCTGGCACTCGGTAATGGGGCCAAGAGAGCTGACACTCTGTAATGGGGCCAAGAGAGCTAACACTCGGTAATGGGGCCAAGAGAGCTAACACTGGGTAGTGGGGCCAGGAGAGCTGACACTGGGTAGTGGGGCTAACAGTGCTAACTGCTACACCAATATTAAAAATAGCACTTAGTAATCTGGGGCTCTCCTACAGGTTTTACATTAGGGCCCAGAAGTTACACCTCTGACCAAATTCTTTTGATGCCCTCATTTAATCTGTTTAACTCAATGAGCTACTAATTATGGAGACACATTACACATACTGTATAAGAAACACCTACCTGTTTCCTGGTCTCTCTATATCCATCAAGTTAAGGACAGACTTCCCATCCATGTCAGGAGGAGTGTCCAATCCTGCAATATCCAAAATAGTGGGGGCAATATCCAAGTTTCAGGACAATGTGAGGAACACTGAAAAATAGAAAGGCAATAAGGTAATCTATTATTGTACAATAATAGGACAGGTTGATAATACAGCCAAACGTTGATGACACTTTACATTACAAGGTATATAATAAATATATAGTAGTATAAGTGCCAATCTATAAATTTCCTCAACCTATAATGAAAGGATGAATTATTATAATGGTCTAGCAGTGTGGAATCATTGTATAAGTTACGATGATCAAGGGTGGAATAAAAAGGGAAAAGGGGGCCAATCACTTCTATACCCTATGTTGAAGGAAAGCATATACCGGTAATAAAAAAAAAACCTGAGACAAAGGATCTAGAAGGTGGCACATAATGGACATTTTACATTGGGCCATGTAAAAATTGAGTAATAAAGGAAGATTTCAACCAAAGATCATCTTTGAGTAGAATGTAACATATAATCATATTACACAACTTACAAACTTTCACTGTCTGGAAAGAAATTGCAGTTTAACATTTTTGACCAAGAGTGGCTAATCCACGAACGATCCTACTTTCCAGAAGATTGTTTATCTTTTGGCCAGAGTCATTTAACATAAATGGCCAGATTGAAAAAAGTGGAATAGTTTTAATATGAACTAAAATGTGTACGGCTGCCTAAGCAAAATGATCGGTCACCAGATGATTGTTTGTTCAGCAGTTGTTCAACAATCAACCTACTCCTATTTAATGTGTGTGGACCCCTTCAAATGCTTGTGGTTGGCCTACAAATACAGCATTGTAAAAAAATTAAGGCAGCACAGCCCCTCTTTTATATTAGAAGTATTTGTAGATGTTCTACTGAATTTGTTTCCAAGACAGCAAATTATAGCCAATTAGTAACATTTTGTCTCATTCAGAGACTGAAAAAAAAAACAAACAAACAGAGCAATCAGTAAACTGAGCATTAGGACCATGAGTTGGCCACTGAGAGTTTTGTTACAATCAATTGCTACGGCTCTGGAAAACATCCCTAGTTATTTAACTACTGGTATAATATTTGATATAATATACCCCCCTACAGTATACAGCCATGTCTGTAGAGACCGCCAGGGTTCGATATTTAGATTTGCAGCATTTAACCAAGTTTAAGAAAAAAAAAATCAATAGAAAATTATTTTCTTTGTCTAAACAAATTAATTAAGTAGTTTGATGCTAATGAAGTCCAGGACCTGGTGTCTGAAGGAGACAACCATTTATCTGAAAATATGGCATATTAGCTGTAAACCAGAAAAAAAAAACCTACATTGATCCCGGCTCCACATTTGGACCACGAATAAAGAAAGGGACTCGAATATCAAAGTCGTATGGCATGGACTTTCCTTTAACGAGACCAAACTGTCCTATGTGGTAGCCATGGTCGGCTGTGTAAATTATATAAGTGTTGTCAAGTTCTCCAGTTTCAACCAGCATGTTATACAGCTAGAATAAAAAAGAAAAATCAGATGTTACATCAAGAACCTAAACTAATAATAATAATCATTTTATTTCTATAGTGGCAATATATTTCGCTGCACTTTACAATTAAGCAGGTACATTTACAGGCAGTAAACATGTTACTGAGTAATACATACAGTACAGACCAAAAGTTTGGACACACCTTCTCATTCAAAGATTTTTCTGTATTTTCATGACTATGAAAATTGTACACTCACACTGAAGGCATCAAAACTATGAATTAACATATGTGGAATAATATACTTAACAAAAAAGTGTGAAACAACTGAAAATATGTCTTATATTCTAGGTTCTTCAAAGTAGCCACCTTTTGCTTTGATTACTGCTTTGCACACTCTTGGCATTCTCTTGATGAGCTTCAAGTGGTAGTCACCGGAAATGGTCTTCCAACAGTCTTGAAGGAGTTCCCAAAGATGCTTAGCACTTGTTGGCCCTTTTGCCTTCACTCTGCGGTCCAGCTCACCCCAAACCATCTCGATTGGGTTCAGGTCTAGTGACTGTGGAGGCCAGGTCATCTGGCGTAGCACCCCATCACTCTCCTTCTTGGTCAAATAGCCCTTACACAGCCTGGAGGTGTGTTTGGGGTCATTGTCCTGTTGAAAAATAAATGGTCCAACTAAACGCAAACCGGATGGAATAGCATGCCACTGCAAGATGCTGTGGTAGCCATACTGGTTCAGTATGCCTTCAATTTTGAATAAATCCCCAACAGTGTCACCAGCAAAGCACTACCACACCTCCTCCTCCATGCTTCACGGTGGTAACCAGGCATGTAGAGTCCATCCGTTCACCTTTTCTGCGTCGCACAAAGACACGGTAGTTGGAACCAAACATCTCAAATTTGGACTCATCAGACCAAAGCACAGATTTCCACTGGTCTAATGTCCATTCCTTGTGTTCTTTAGCCCAAACAAGTCTCTTCTGCTTGTTGCCTGTCCTTAGCAGTGGTTTCCTAGCAGCTATTTTACCTTGAAGGCCTGCTGCACAAAGTCTCCTCTTAACAGTTGTTGTAGAATTGTGTCTGCTGCTAGAACTCTGTGTGGCATTGACCTGGTCTCTAATCTGAGCTGCTGTAAACCTGCGATTTCTGAGGCTGGTGACTCGGATATACTTATCCTCAGAAGCAGAGGTGACTCTTGGTCTTCCTTTCCTGGGGCGGTCCTCATGTGAGCCAGTTTCTTTGTAGCGCTTGATGGTTTTTGCAACTGCACTTGGGGACACTTTCAAAGTTTTCCCAATTTTTCGGACTGACTGACCTTCATTTCTTAAAGTATTGATGGCCACTAATTTTCTTTACTTGGCTGCTTTTTTCTTGCCATAATACAAATTCTAACAGTCTATTCAGTAGGACTATCAGCTGTGTATCCACCAGACTTCTGCACAACACAACTGATGGTCCCAACCCCATTTATAAGGCAAGAAATCACACTTATTAAATCTGACAGGGCACACCTGTGAAGTGAAAACTATTTCCAGTGACTACCTCTTGAAGCTCATCAAGAGAATGCCAAGAGTGTGCAAAGCAGTAATCAAAGCAAAAGGTGGCTACTTTGAAGAACCTACTGTAGAATATAAAACATATTTTCAGTTGTTTCACACTTTTTTGTTAAATATATAATTCCACATGTGTTAATTCATAGTTTTGATGCCTTCAGTATGAATGTACAATTTTCATAGTCATGAAAATACAGAAAAATCGTTGAATGAGAAGGTGTGTCCAAACTTTTGGTCTGTACTGTAGTTCAAAAGTTAGAGCAGGAGCGAGGGCTCTGCCCACAGCTTACAATCTATAAGGGAATGCCAGACAGGAGGACCAGAGAATGGCAGCGAGAAATCAAGGTGCAGAAAGGCCAGGTTGCTTGTAGGTAAATTTTTTATTTAAACGGATAACAAAAATAAAAACTATATACACAACGCGTTTCGGATGTTTGCAGCCTTCTTTAGGTGTATGGAGAAAATGAATTTGACCCTTCTTATATGGCCCTTCCCATTGTGAGAGAGGGAGGGTGTACGGAAGAGGAGGAGTGATTCATTCTACATTGCTCTTTTATATGTAAAAACAGGACATATAAAATGTTGTATATAAAAAAAATAATAATAATAAACCTATTTGTAAGAAAAATGTTAATCTAATTGAATTCCTATTTGAAAACTAAAATGTATCACAATAAATACACTTGTTTTTTAAAAAAGGAAATAAAAAACCTTTTGAGAAAAAAAATCTAATTTTTCCTTCCTTTCTCTTGAGAATAAGATAAATAAAAATGGGAAAAAAAAACATATGTATATGAAATATGTATACCTCAGTCCTTTGCTCGGAAGATTATTTATCTTTTTAATGGTATTATTTACTGTGTATTTTCCTATATATTATTTTTTGTTTGTACCTAAACTGTGTAGCGTATCAGAGTAGGACTATACATGACAAGTACACACAATCATATACACACATCAAAAATACAGAGACCTATAACAAAACTTATTTGTAACGTTGATGATCAATCTTGCTCCAGTTTGTTGTTCAGACAATCCGGAAATAAACTTTGTAATTTAAATATCTAAAATGATTCTTTAGCGTTCAGGGTCTTTTTTCTATTTAGTGATTCTATATTGATTTGTTCCAGTGGTGTGACTTTGATCAAATCAAAGTTTTTAGATAAACTTTGTTTAAAAAAACATATTTTACATTATGTCTGTGGCCATTAATGCGAGAAGGAAATAGAAAATAGAATGAGCACAATAGGTAGAACATTCTTGTCACGTACGGTCCAGCGGTCATTATAGTAATAGTGGTTTTAAAATAAAGCTGAATGATCGGGTCATCAGCCAGTAGCTTCCAAAATTCAGTTAACAAGTGCTGTTAGGTGCATGGAGGATGTGGCGACATATGAATAGGAGGGACCAGATTCTGTACGAGTTTAAAAACATGGCACAGGGAAGAATTAGATTAGTGAAGTGAGGTGATAGGCCTGTCTAAAGAGATGCGTTTTTATATCACTCTTAAAAATGTGTGGACTAGGTATTAAATCAGATTTTCTAGGGTAGTGCATACCAGAAAACTGGTACAGCACAAGAGAAGTCTTGTAAACAGAAGTGGGATGTTCAGATTGAGGATTTTGGTCTTAGATCAGCTGCAGAACTGAAAGCATGGGTAGGGTGATCGAGATAATGAAGGAGCTGTATGCTGGTGCAGAACTGTGGAGAGCTTTGTGGATGAGAGAGAGAAGTTTATATTGTACTCTGCAGCCAATGGGTGATCGGTGAAATGAGAGGAAAAAGGTGGAGGCATCAGTGTAACAGCAGGACAGAAATACGACCCTGGCTGCCACATTCAGGATGGATTGGAGAGAAGAAAGTTTAGAAAGAGGGAGACTGACTAGTGGAGCATTAAATTAGTTTAGATAAGAATAAAAAAAGAGTGACAGTAAGAGTTTTTGCAGTTTCTAAGGTGAGAAAAGGTCAGATTCTGGAGATGTTTTTAAGGTGCAGGTGACATGAGCGAGTGAGTGATTGTGGATATAGGGAATAAAGGAAAGTTCTGTGTCAAATATGATCCCAAGACAGCGATCGTGATGCTTGGAAGTTATGGTAGTACCACCCAAGGAAACTGTAATATCGGGCCTAGGTAGGTTAGTGGAGGGAGGCAACACTTGGAACTAAGGATTATTTAGAAAAGCAGTGATGAGAAAAAAAGGAAGGGAAAACAAATCTAGAAACCCAACAGCTGCAAAATCTTGTGTCATTTTAGAACCATAGGATAGAGCAATAGTTTGCAATCAGTCTTGGCATTACAAGACGATTATAGGTGGCACATCACTAAAAGTAGACAAACAAACAGTGCAAAGAAAAGGCTAAAAAGGGTAAAATACCTTCTCCATTGAATCATCCACAGACAGAAGTGTCTGTAATCTCTTCCTGTGAAGCACATTTGTAAACTCCATATGGATTGGTAGCATGGCTCCTGTATACTGCATGATCCAATGCTTGTCCATATTTGGGGCGTAGTTGTAGCTTGGAGTTCTGAGGAGTAAAATACATATAATACTATATATGTATACACACACAATCATAAAAACTTCTGAAGACGTTAAACATGTTGACCTCTTAAGAAATCTTTGTGTTCAAAAGTTTCTACAAAAAATAATTTAATCAGTTGGCGTATTGCTGCAGAGACTGTCATTAATCAGCTGCAATGTGTGGTGGTTGTATGTATGAGCATGTTTTTAATTTGCTGACAGTGCTACCTCAGGGATTTTAAACTTTGCATGGTGCTCATTGAAATCAATGGGCAATCCATGTAATATAGGGATGTGGAAGTCCTTCTAAAGCAGGAGCCAACAAGCTAAGTCACTTCAACCGCTCAGAAACCATAACTTCCAGCATGTTCTGACAGCACGGGGTGATGCAGGTTGCCGATTCAGGCTCTAAAGCAGGGTTCCCAACTCCAGTCGTAAAGAGCCACCAACAGGTCATGTTTTCAGGATTTCCATAGTATTGCCCTGTTTTATGGGGGGTGGGGTTACTCACTTTTTCACACAGGGCCCTGTAGGTTTGGATTTCCTTTTCCCTTATTAATAAAGATCTTCATTTAAAAACGGCATTTTGTGATTACTTGTGTTATCTTTGTCTAATATTTAAATTTGTTTGGTGATCTGAAACATTTAAGTGTGCAAAAGAATACGAAATCAGGAAGGAGGCAAACACTTTTTCACACAGCTGTATATACATACACACTGTACACATTTTTCACAAACATTTTGTTAACTTTACTTTTTTTATTTTTAAATTCCATGCTAATAACATTGTCTTTGTTTTTAAAAATTAATATATAAATATGAAAACGAAGTGAGGGACGGAAATTGGAAATAAACTTGTTACAGACAGCTCTGGTTTAACAATCTGGAGGGAACATCTTTTGGATCCTAGAAGCAGTTACACCCAAGCTGGATTATTCCAAGTATATTATCATTTGGACAAATGTTCTTGGAAAATATTTGTATTTCTTTCCGTTTTTTTTTTTTTTTTTTAAGCCAATGATATTTGAGTTGCTTTTTTTTTATCTGACAAGAAGACACTGGAATAAGTAAAGAACCAGAAAACAATAACATAAGAAAAAAAAAAGTAGAAAGTATTTTCAAATAATTCAGGGGTTTTGTTTTCAAAGAATGTCTATTACAGCTTCAACATTTTATTACTTAGGCCCTAAAGACAGAGTTTTATGAAGGCAGTTCACATTGCAGAACCAGCACTACATACAGTGGCATTTAAAAGTTTGGCCACCCTTGGTCAATATTACAGTTAGCTGGCTGAAGATGAAATGATCTCTAAGGCCGGGGTCATGCTTGTGAGAAACTCGCACGAGTCTCGCACCTCAATACCGGGTACTGCCGCCGGCACTCGGGACCGGAGTGTGTGGCTGCATGCATTTCTAGGCAGCTGAACACTCCGGACCAAGTGCCGGTGGCAGTGCCGGGTATTGAGGTGCGAGACATGTGCGAGTTTCTCGCAAGTGTGACCCTGACCTAAAAGGGCTTAAGTTAAAGATTACATTTTTCCTTTGTATTTTAGGCAAAAAATAATATTGTAATTTTTTTAAATTTTAAAAATTACAAAAAGGCTAAATTAGCTGATGCAAAAAGTTTAGGCACCCATGGAGATTTGTGTGCTCAGATAACTTTGACTAAGGTTTCAGACCTTAATTAGCCTGTTAGGATTATGGCTTGTTCACCATCAACGTTAGGAAAGACCAGGTGATACAGATTTCCCAGCTTCATAAAAACCCAGCCTCCTCTAACCTTGTGCCAAAAAACAGCAGCCATGTGTTCTTCTAAGCAGCTGCCTAGCACTCTGAAAGTGAAAATGGTTGAGGGCCACAAAGCAGGAGAAGGTTATAAGAAAATAAAGCATTTTTAAGCTTCCCTTTCCTCAGTTCAAAATGTAATTAAGAAATGGCAGTTAACAGGAACAGTGGAGGTCAAGATAAGGATTGGAAGACCAAGCTAAATTTCTTTGAGAGCTGCTCATAGGATTGCTAGACAGGCAAATCAGAACCCCCACTTTGCTGCAAAAGACCTTCAGAAAGACTCCGGTACATTGTTCTACTGTTCAAAGACACCTGCACAAATATGGCTTCATGGAAGAGTAATCAGAAAAAATACTCTCCTGCGTCCTCACCATAAAATTCAGCGTCAGAAGTATGCAAAAGAACATCTAAACAAGCCTGATGCATTTTGGAAACAAGTTCTGTGGACTGATGAGGTTAAAACAGAACTCTTTGGCACAATGATCAAAGGTATGTGTGGAGAAAAAAGAACACAGACTTTCACATCCCGCCAACCATGGGGGTAGATCAATCATTCTTTGGGGTTGTGTTGAAGCCAATGGGACGGGGAACATTTCACGGGTAGAGGGAAGAATAGATTCAATTAAATTTCAAAAATTCTTGATGCAAACATAACACCATCTGTAGAAAAGCTGAAGTTGAAAAGTGGACAGCTTCTACAACTGGATAATGATCGTAAACACATGTCAAAATTCACAATAAACTTCCTGAAAAGGTGCAAGCAAATGGTTTTACAATGGCCCTCACAGTCCCCTGATCTGAACATCATTGAAAATCTGTGGCTAGACCTTGTTAGGGTTGGAGGAATGCACCAAATGAAATCTATATAATATAATAAATAATAATTATAAGGTGCGTTCGCAACCTGGGGTCCACAGTGCAGAGATGGAATCTGCTGCTAAGTAATGGCGGAACAAGGCGGGGGTTGAACGCCGACAACAAGCGGGTTAGATGTCACCCGGTACGAACAGCGGCGAACACTGTTACTTCACAGAGCCGCCGCAAAAAAGTAATAGAGCGCTGTTCCCTGTTACACGTCACAGCTGATATGGTGCGAGTGAAGTCTCTAGGTTCAACCCCTAGAACGTGGGGACTTGAGTCTGACGAGACCTACAATGCGCATGTCGCACTAGCGATGCCACTACTTGGCACTCAGTGGTAGCAAACACAGCTAACTAAAAAACAAGAGCAAAAAGCTCAACTGACCGCAGAGCGGTACCAAAAGGTGTGTGCCAGAGTATGTGGATTGACGGTGCCCTGTAAACAGCCCGTGCTAAGCAGCACACGTGGCCGAGACAGGCGATAGGTTAAGCCGAGTAAAAGCCTGCCTGACTAAGGAACACTAGACGGTCATACACGCCGACAGTGATGCAGGTTCTCGACCCAAACACCCATGCATACACATAGTGGTAGCGTATCCACTCGCTCACACACACATGGTTTATATTAGCACACGGCCGTGCGATCCTTTTATAACTGCAGCCTTCCAGGACCTTGCTGATGGCCCAATCCGAACTGCTTGAGGACCTGAGCATGTGACCTCCGACCACCAGTGAGTGGTCGTCTCTTGGGCATGCTCAGATGGAGAAAAGCAGGACTTAGTCCCAGGAATGTCTGCTCACTGCTGACTAATGTTGGTTGCTATAGCTGAACCTTGAGCGGCAGCAGCAACCAAACGCATAGCATTAGCCTGAGCAAGATGCTGGGACCGACGTCTCCACTGAGCAGGATCCTCTGCTGCTGAAGAAAATTGGGAGACTGCAGAGGACATGGCTCGAGATTGCCCCTATGCAGCGGCGGGATCTCGACGCCTAATAGACCTCAAAATAGCAGTGCATGCAAGACGAGCCAGGAATCTCACAGAACTAGAAGAATTTTCCAAGGAAGAATGGATAAAAATCCCTTAAACAAGAATTGAAAGATTCTTGGCTGGCTACAAAAAATATTTACAAGCTGTGATACTTGCAAAAGGGGGTGCTACTAGGTACTAACCATGCAGGTATCCCAAACATTTGCATTGGACAATTTTCCATTTATCATTTTTAAAGTGCAAAAAATGTTTAAAATGTAAAAGATGAATATAGCCATCTATCTGTGATAGATATATACCGCTCTGGCAAAAATTAAGAGACCATTGCAAAATTTTCAGTTTCTCTGATTTTTCTCTTTAAAGGTAAATTTTTCAGTAAAATGTAAATTGTTCTTTTACTCTATAAACTACTGACAACATGTCTCCGATTTCCAACCAATAAATTTTGTATTTTTTTTTCAAAAAAATGAGAAATGGTCAAAATAAAGTAAAAGAACCAGTGCTTTCAGACCTCAAATAATGCAAAGAAAACAAGTTCATCATCATTTAGAAACAACAATACTAATGTTAACTCAGGAAGAGTTCAGAAATCAATATTTTGTGGAATAACCATGATTTTAATCACAGTTTCATGCTCTTGGCATGCTTTCCACCAGTCTTTCACACCACTTTTGGGTGACCCTATGCCACTACTTGTACAAATATGTAAGCAGTTCTTTGTTTGATGGCTTCTGACTATCCATCTTCCTCTTGATTACATTCCAGAGGCTTACAATGGGTTCAGGTCTGGAGATTGGGCTGGCCATGACAGGTTTTGATGTGGTGATCGCTTACTTTTTGCCAGAGCTGTATATCTATCTATCTATGGATAGAGACACAGACATATTTTTTTTGCAAAACAAATGTCTCAACAAGGAGAAACGTTACCCCTTATACCTCAGTCCAGAGCCTCTCACTTAGCCAAATCAGTTCTCATACTTTGCACTGATGATGGGCAATCCCCCAAAAAACACAGTGTCTGCAAATTGAGATTCTGATTTGGCTTTTATCCTAACTCATATTTAAGTTTTAACATTGCACACTGTAGATCAGCCACCTACATAAAAATTTAAGATGTTTTTAGGTCCACTCATGTAACTTTACAAAGAGAAAACCTTTCATTTCACCCACTTCAGGTAACAGGCCACTCATTTTCGATCTTAAAAAAATCTGAATAAAAATCATTTATATAATTATATTCATATTTATGCAAAAAATAAATAAAATCACAAATATTTTTGGAAAAGTAAAAAGATTCAAAGTGAAAGAAAGAAACAATATTAGAGATAAGAATATCTGCCAAATTTCAAATTTGGCAGATTCGCTCAAAATAGGATACCGGAAAATTCAATTCACATGGAATTTATTTGATGTGACATCGAATGAGTCCAGATTGCCATTAAAATATATAATAATACATAATAAAAATAAAAATATGCTCTGAGGTTTCTCAACCCAAATGCAAAACAAGTGGGTGTGCCAGGAAGTAGTGAAAAAAAAAACAAAATTCTCACCTAGCTCCTCACCTGTTGCTGCCGTCGCTTCCTCCCCAGGGTTTCAAAGTCCCCAACCCACTCCGCCACCGAGCTCCTCTTCAAGGTCACTCATAACGTCGAATATTCATAGAGGACCTAACCAGTGCCTGTGGAGAGTGAAGAGAAGCCAGCGGTGGAGTGGAATGGGAGCTCTGAAAACCATAGGATGATCAGCCATGAGCTGTGGTGGCAGGGACAGGTGAGGGGCTAGAGGAGTATGAATTTTATTTTAACCCCTTCTTGTTTTATATGAATCCAACAAAATGGCAGCCAGATAGCCACTATTTTGCTCGATTTGCGCAAAATGAATTCCCAATAATTCAGATTTGATAGAATCTTTGATAATTGTGAAATTCTATACAAATTTGATTAGTTTAGGATTGATTTGCTCATCCTTAATCATTACATTTGTTACAAGAAATTCATTGTCCGTCTCTTGTTGAACTACAGAATTAAACTCACATATGCTGGGAAGCATTTGGGAAGAGCTCTGAAAACTGAGGTGCAGAATCCTCAGGGCCGTGTGGTGCAGCGTGACTGATGACCATCATAACTGGCCGATGTGGGTACATCCTCTTTGTCTGTTTAAAGTAACTAATGCTGTCATTGGTGATGAGATCTGTGAAATAATCCTTTGAAAACAAAAAGGGAAAATAAATTACTTAGAGGTGAATTTCATCTATTATTACTAAATAAATGTCAATTTCGGCTCCTGAACTACAGGTCTTTTTCAGAAACCATTTATAATACTGCTATATCCAGTAAAACTAGTAAATATAAGTCGTGGAGCTTTCAAGTTGTTATATTTTCCACTCTTGCCATTTTAACTAATATACCGATAGATAGTGACATTTGACAAAAATTGTCTGACTATCTATGGAAAAATCTGTATGAGCTGCTATATTATGCATTAGCTAGTTTCCCCAGAAAAAGTTTTAAAAATGTTTAACAAGTTGACAGAAAGAATAAAATTTCCACATGAGTTTTTGATCTTGGGTGGATGCAAAACATATCACTAAGGACAAAGGATGTGTGCCACCCTGATTAGTTTCATATGAACTTCAGGATTTGGCCTCATACTCACTGGCGCCGAAAACGGATGATAATCAGAGGAAAAAAATCGGATGCAAATCTGACCAATGTTAGTCAATGGGTGAATTCTCATTTGCGATTTTTTTCTCATCAATTTCTTATCAATTATTAATCCTATTGTATGAAAGAAAAATCAAACACACACAGTTTAATAAAAAATAAGTTTAATGAAATAATCACACAGTTTTTGACCATATTTTATTTTCCTGCTAAAACCATTTCCTGTAATAAAAATAAAATAAAAAAGCAAAATTATTCTTACCAATCCGATGTACAGTCAGGTCCCACGGTGTAATCCATCAGAAAGGGTTAACAGGTTACAGCTTGCAGAGAGCTAATAATGCTGTCTCCGAGCTGTATTCCCATGAATGAATAAGTTACTATCCCAGCGAAAGGAGAGGAGGAGATTCATGAATGGAGCTTAATTGATTTATTGCCACTTTCACTTGAGTGACCTGACCTAACGTGAAAGTGGGATACAATCAATTAAGCTTCATTCATTAATCACATCCTCTCCTGTCGGCAGGAGATAACCTCATTCATTCAGGAGCTATCAGCTGAGCACGCAGGATTACTTGCGCTGCTTATCTGATTGCTAGTTAACCCTTTGTGAAGGATTACATCGTGGGACGTGACAGATCGCCAGATAGGTAAGAATAATGTTGTTTTATTATTTTATATTTATTTTAGAAGAACAAGGGCTTCGAACGGATTAAGAGTTAAATAAAAGATGGTCAAAAATATGTGTTTTGATTTCATTAAAATTATTTATTCTTAAAGTTTGTTTGTGTTTTTTTATTTACTTCAATAGGATTAATAATTGATAGTTGTCTAATTGACAGCTCTCAATTATTAACATGGCTTAAGGTCACCTTTCAATAGCAAGGTAACATTAACCCCTTATTAACCCATTCGCCACCGCTACAGGGCAATGGGAATAGACGGGCAAAGTGACAGAAAGGGCGAATCTAATTATAGATTTGCCCTTTCTGGGGTGTCTGGGGGCAGATGTTAGTAGCCAGGGGGGGCACAAAAAAAATGTACCCTCCCTAGGCTATTATTATCTGCCCCCACTCGCTTGCTTTGTCTGTCTGGTGGAGAAAATACAGCGGGAGCCCACGCATTTTTTTTCAACGAATTTACACCTTTAATTAACCCCTACATGTCTGAAATTTTGTACAAATACACTCATGTAATTGTAAGTTCAAACCATATATCAAAATACAGGAAATGACATGGTTAACTGTGTGGAAACAATGTATCATTTCATGTCGGCTTCTGTGATTTCACAAAAGCCGGCAATTGAATTAGCGGCTATTACAGTATGTAGAAGTCTATGAACTATAAATATATGTATATATATGTCACAATGACATGTATATATATTATATATAAATATATATATATATATATATATGTATTCTATGTGTGTATATGTATTGTTTCTATTCTTTATTAAAGCTGTCAGTGTGATTTTACAGTATAGCCAGGGATGAATTAGCGGCTATTATACTATGTAGAAGTGTATGACCTATATATATATTATATATATATTAGATGTATATATATATATGTTATATATATACAGTTAGGTCCATAAATATTTGGACAGAGACAACATTTATCTAATTTTGGTTCTAGACATTACCACAATGAATTTGAAACAAAACAAATCAGATGCAGTTGAAGTTCAGACTTTCAGCTTTCATTTGAGGGTATCCACATTAAAATTGGATGAAGGGTTTAGGAGTTTCAGCTCCTTAACATGTGCCACCCTGTTTTTAAAGGGACCAAAAGTAATTGGACAAATGACTCCAAGGCTATTTCATGGACAGGTGTGGGCAATCCCTTTGTTATGTCATTCTCAATTAAGCAGATGAAAGGGCCGGAGTTGATTTGAGGTGTGGTGTTTGCATTTGGAAGGTTTTGCTGTGAAGGAAACATGTGGTCACAGGAGCTCTCCATGCAGGTGAAACAAGCCATCCTTAAGCTGCAAGAACAGAAAAAAACCCATCCAAGAAATTGCTAAACATTAGAAGTGGCAAAATCTACAATTTGGTACATCCTGAGAAAGAAAGAAAGCACTGGTGAACTCATCAATCCAAAAAGACCTGGGAGCCCACGGAAGACAACAGTGGTGGATGATCGCCGCATACTTTCTTTGGTGAAGAAGAACCCGTTCACAACATCAACTGAAGTCCAGAACACTCTCAGTGAAGTAGGTGTATCTGTCTCTAAGTCAACAGTAAAGAGAAGACTCCATGAAAGTAAATACAAAGGGTTCACATCTAGATGCAAACCATTCATCAATTCCAAAATAGACAGGCCAGAGTTAAATTTGCTGAAAAACACCTCCAGAAGCCAGCTCAGTTCTGGAAAAGTATTCTATGGACAGATGAGACAAAAATCAACCTGTACCAGAATGATGGGAAGCCAAAAGTTTGGAGAAGAAAGGGAACGGCACATGATCCAAGGCACACCACATCCTCTGTAAAACATGGTGGAGGCAACGTGATGGCATGGCCATGCATGGCTTTCAATGGCACTGGGTCACTTGTGTTTATTGATGACATAACAGCAGACAAGAGTAGCCGGATGAATTCTGAAGTGTACCGGGATATACTTTCAGCCCAGATTCAGCCAAATGCTGCAAACTTGATTGGACGGCGCTTCATAGTACAGATGGATAATGACCCCAAGCATACAGCCAAAGCTACACAGGAGTTCATGAGTGCAAAAAAGTGGAACATTCTTCAATGGCCAAGTCAATCACCAGATCTTAACCCAATTGAGCTTGCATTTCACTTGCTCAAATCCAGACTTAAGAGGGAAAGACCCACAAACAAGCAAGACCTGAAGGCTGCGGCTGTAAAGACCTGGCAAAGCATTAAGGAGGAAACCCAGCGTTTGGTGATGTCCATGGGTTCCAGACTTAAGGCAGTGATTGCCTCCAAAGGATTCGCCACAAAATTTTGAAAATAAAAATATTTTGTTTGGGTTATGTTTATTTGTCCAATTACTTTTGACCTCCTAAAATGTGGAGTGTTTGTAAAGAAATGTGTACAATTCCTACATTTTCTAATACATATTTTTGTTCAACCCTTCAAATTAAACGTTACAATCTGCACTTGAATTCTGTTGTAGAGGTTTCATTTCAAATCCAATGTGGTGGCATGCAGAGCCCAACTCGCGAAAATTGTGTCACTGTCCAAATATTTCTGGCCCTGACTGTAATTATTTGCTTTTTGTGTAAATTTTTTTGTTACAATGTGATTTTTACATGACTTTTTACATAGAGATAACTGCTCTATGTAAAACTTCATGTTAAAATCGCATTGCATACAGATGGAAAACTGATGGAAAACTGACAGAAAACGCATGGTGCGATTTAAAATCGCATCAAAATCGCATGCCTTTTTACAACAAATGTACCGTTTTTTTCCTGCAGAAAACAGACCGATTTTTTTCCAGCCAGTGAGTATGAGGCCTTATACTTATATGCACATGCCAAGCCAAATGTTTGATATCCTGAGAGTGCAAAGAAAGTTGATCAGGTTGTTATCATAGTGTAAGAAAAAGGTCTGTGTCATTTATTCTACTCTTTTCAAAATGAACATTGTATTGAATTTATCTGTATATCAAAAAATATTTTTCTCTCAGCCTGCTATTCATGTTATTTTTTTATGCGCTTACCCATAAAAAAATTTTTTTAAAAAAATTTGTATATGGTTGACCTTTCTGCAGTTCAATTTTTGGCTCTGCTGTGTAGACCAGGACACGACTAGCAGAGTCATGTCATTGTCATTAGATAGTTGGTAGAAGATTTAAATGAAAGGCAAAAGCTCTATTGTACTCATGGAGGTCAAGATAAGTCATGATAGTAAAATCATACACAGGTAGTGTATGAAGATCATTTATGGCTTATTTGTTTCAGTAGAAGGAGCAGCATATTTCTTAGAAAACATTGTCTGACCATTTACTTCCATTCGTTGCAGCTAGTATAAAGCACATCTTTCTGCTGCACTTTCTATATACAGATAATGAAAGTATAAAGTGTGTCATGTTCCATGACTTGGTAATACAAAAAAATCCTGTATTGTATTGTGTTACTATGGAATAGGTTTGCCTTTGAGCAGTTTGTCCTTCTTCTCTCTCGGTTTGCCTCCTTGAATCTGATGTCAGTAACCCCTCCTGTCTTCTTCATTTTTTAGTATGTCAGCTATCTTATGAAGCTCATGTCTTGCATCTCTGGTTCAAAATAGTCTTTACCTACTCTAATTGGGTATAACTACAAGAATTCAGCTTAAAAATAATCCTTCTGGAATTTTCATACGTGCCTCTACAGTTGAATCAAGCTATCTAATGAAATCTATGTGTGAGTACTAGTACACAGAGACAGCCAAGAAACGGTGTCTCAAGTGCCCTACACTCACAGTCAAGTTATGGAGTCAGAATAAAGTGTGTGCCATTGGTTAGAACATCTAAAACACACCCACAAAAAATATGTCTGACAGTCAAATCCAAAAAATGTAAAATACACAAGTTATTCCCTTCACTGAATAATTTCTATTCAAGCAAAGGTCAAAAGGATTATACTGATACATACTGATTATACATTGATCAGGCACATGGTAACATTGTAGAAACTCCAAATCTATTTTCTGATGCAACAATTCACTTACTGAACCAAGGTATGATATATTGAAAAACTGTACTAAAAACATTGACTTATGGCTTGATTTAAGAATTGCCTTTATATTAAAATCTAATTTTTTTCCCTTTTATACAATAGCTATTTGCTTATTAAATTTAGGTTTAAGGCTTTCAGTAGTGGCAAATAATTGGATTTTAACCATAACATAGGCAAACCAACTTGCAAAATAATTTTTGGTGTACAAATTCAGATCATTATTACCGTCATGATCATTAGGTTCACGCAGCTGCTGTCATTAAAACAGCCTGATTTCCAAATAAGTATACTTAACCTGTAGCCAAGAAGGCTCACGGAAATTGTGTGGTTCAGGGAAATTGAGGAAATGGGACAAAAGAGGAGGGAGTTGGGGACGAAGATGAATTTTTAAATTAAACCACCTGCCACCACTACTTGCATGCAGTCTCATGCAAACTTCATTGGAAAATGACTCCGTTACAAATGGTCACGTGGCTTGTACTTAGGACTTAGATTTTGTCTCCTCAGCTGTGCTTATGCAGCTGTTCAGTGTTCCTTGCTGTATCGCACAAGTGAACCAGGTGTTGCCACCTACCTCCTCCCACCTTTCCGTCCTTAGTAGTTTGCAATATGAAAATATTAGGCTTGTTATAATGGGATTCCTCGAAAAATATGACATTCTGGGATTACTGGAAAATGAGATATTGCTCGTCTACAATTACATTTTTCATCTAGGTAAGGAAATACAATAACTATCAGACAAATAAAAAAAAACACTCAAACATTATATAATGCTGCATTTCTGAGGCTCACACAATAGAGAACAAAACCTGCTATATTACACCGGATACACTGTCAGACCTTGTAGATTCATTTGATGGTCAGGTTCATGTTCTACTAAGTGTGGATTCAAAAACTGGTCCTTTCCGAGTGTTAGGATATCCAATTAATGAAAAGGAAAACAGTTTCAATGACAATTTAAAGCCCAAATAGTGACTACTATTTGGACTATGGTCTAGTAATGCGGTATTTTAAAGCGGTAGTATAATTTTGAAAAAAAATCATTGTCAAAAAGAAAAGCCAGGGCAGACGGCATCTCTTGCTTTGAAAGATCCATGCATTACATGGACAGTCTATTGATTTTAATGAGGCCTATGTAATACCTCATTTGCCCTGTTGAGGCATTGCAGGGAAATTGAACATTGATGTTACACAGGTTACCTAGGGAATGAGGATACCTTTTTGATCTTATTTTCATGGGACTCTAACAAAAGGGAATTGATTGTCCATATAAAGTGCATTTTTTACAAATTTATACCGTAATCAGTTCAAAGATGAATTTAGCCTCAAATTTTGATAAAAAAAATCTCAAAATTTTCTAGAATAAAAGTTTTGTGATTTTCTTTATTCAAATCCAGCAAAATGGCTGTGAGGGCCAAGGAAGGGTAAAAAAAAAAAACAAATAACACTCACCTTGGTGCTCACCACATTTTTTCACCTTATGTTTATTACAACTCTACAATGCCGTAAAATGGCAAAGTAAATTATAAAAAAAAAAAAAACATTTTAAAAATTGAATCTGGGTAATTTGAATTTTTAACAAAATTTAAGTAATTGTTAATGTCCATTCTGTCACATACAGCTTCATGTTGTCAACAGCACATGCCCTGTTTACACCCAGGAAGGTTTGGCTAGTAAGGGTTGTTGTGCCAGTATAAATCATCTGATCACCTGATGAATGAGCATTTTTCTTGTTCACCGGGCAATTGCCAACACGTTTACATGGGTTGATTGAGGAAAAGCGTTCATACAAATGCTCGTTCACCGATTCTGCTCTAAAAATGTGTTATTGTAAGACTTTAAGGGAATGTCTCATCAGAAAACAATAAATTGTCTAAATTATGTTTTCTCATATTGAATTTTTTTTTCCATATATACATTCTAAAAATCCTGAAACATTGCCATTTTCACAGTAGCGACTAAACCTAAAATTGGGTGTATATTTCCTGTTCTTTAAGTTCTCAGCAGTCATATCAATACAGGTAGAATGATCACTGAAACACATTAAAATACATCAGATAACACAAGATCCATCATTCACAATAGGCGATAGTCACTGCTTGGCCGGGTTCCCATTAGCGTATGGCATCTGATGATTCTCTCATGCGAGAACATTGCATGCGATGTACGAATAACCCTTTGCTCCTGCTCTGCTGCGGAGCGTTATCCTCTGTCCCATGACAGGATCAGAGCACAGCTGCTCAGGAGATGGAGAAAGTGATTTCTCCATCTCCTCTGCTGCCATCGTCAGAATGGAATAGCACAGCACTCGGATATCACCGAAAAATCGGATTAAACTCGTCCGAATGGATCGCAAGTGGGAATGCGCCCTCTATCTTCTCTTCCATGTACAATGACCTCTGCACAGATTAGAGAGAAAGCCTAGAAAATGCTAATAAAGCCAATGAGTCCAAGCACGTCTATGGTACTCTCTAAATACTGATAACAGAAGCTCAATTGACGGCTGCCCCAATGATTTTTAATATGAAATAAATTGTGATAACAAAAAAGTAGATTAGATAAAAATAATATTAATCTCCATCTGGTTTTAATTAAAATATAGGTGAAACATTCCCTTTTAAAAAAAAAAGTCAGTTGTATTATTGATGATAATAATAATATTGCACCAAATGCTCGCCAGACTTAAAAAGCTAATCTTTGTACCATTAATCAGTCATAAGAATTTGTACATTTGTCTGAACATTTTTGGCCACAGTCCCCCTCATTAAACCCCTGCCCAGTTTACTATTTTTAAAAAAAAATGCAGAGAAGAGGAAAAAAACTTAAAAAACAAAAAAACTTCAGCACATACTTTATACAGTCTGTACAAAGATTTCCAACATTAATACATTCTCTCCAATATTCTTATGTGTAGTGCTATTGTAAAATATTATTTAATTCTTTCTCTGCCACTGACTGCAGGTTTTAGTAAGACAAATTAAGGGGGCAGTCCAAAATGTGAATTAATTTTCATCCCTAATCCCATCTATTTAATGTCATAATCTAAACTATTTTCTAATATACGTGAATTAAAAATTCCCTATACCTCACTCAATACACTATCTAACAGATTTTCTTTCCCCCCCACCCCTTCTACATTTGAGAATCCCAGTGCATGCTGGAATATTCAAAAGAAGTATCATCAGGTGGCAGAAAATGTGCTCAAAGCTGCAGCCCCAGCCCCCTCCCTGAAATGAAGCGTCAATGACTTTCATTTTAGGGGCTGGGCTACTCCCTGTGCACAATGACAGTGCACTCTTTCTCCACATCAGATCCCCAGTAACGAGCCAGTAACAGAGTGCACTGTCAGTTTGCGCTTTAAGAAACCGACAGTGGGCTCAATATTCCTCATTTAAGCCTGTGAGAGAGTGTGCTGTCAATGCGCACATCACACTGAGACTAGCCAAGCACCTGAAAGGAAGACACTTATGATGCTTCAATTTGGGGAGAGAGCAGGGGCTTCGTCAGTGACCCCTGATGACGCTTCATTTCAGTATCCCACCATGCACTGAGAATTCTCAAATGAAGCATCATCAAAAAGGAAGTAGGAAAAAAAAAGCAGTTACATAATGTAGTCAGGATAGAGAATATTTAATTCAAGTACATTACAATTAGATTAGTTTATCATAATAAATATATGGGGATTAAGGATAAAAATTAAATTTGTATTTTGGACCAACTGTTTAAGTAAAGCAAATTTGTAGGTTACATACTAGCTTACCCTGGTGTCACAATGTCACAGACCATTAGGATCCCACATAGGCTATACATCAGTATTCCCATGTCTTTGCCCTACAAATTCCTGAAAACTAGACAGACGCCACCCAGCACAACCATATCATCTTACATTATGTAGTGGTAAAGTTCCTAATCCCTTTGTTCTACTAAATTAAATCCACAGCTAAAAGACAGAAAACTGAATAGTAAAAGTGTCTAATATAGAGGGTGATGTTAAACAGAATGCGGTCTGGCTTTCTATTAAAATACCATTAGATTACATGCATAGAAAAGTAAAATAAAGGACGATTAGAACGTATCACAGAGTAGTAAAGGAGGTTATTTTGAATTAATTTCAAGTCATATATCTTCCAAGACCTAAGGGGATGAGCACCACTAAGCTTGTAATCTTATGTGCAATCCCATTACATGGGTCAAATGCCATAACTGGAACATCTGTGTCACTGGCTGACGGAATCCCAGCATGCTGTCATCACATTGAAAAGGCTTACGGTTTACAGCAGTTAGCGGCTCTGTGAAATCTCATGGCTGTGGGCAGGTCACCTTGGCACTCATTACTTGCTTTTGTTACAAGAAAATTCTTAATGTCGAAAATCTTCCAGAACCCTGTTAGTTTTTCTCCACGTCTATTCCAATTGTACTACCCTGAGATTTGACAGCGCAAAACACTTTTTCCAAAGCATAATGAAAAACAGCAAAAAGGTCCAGGTCTTGTTTATGAGTTTTATAGATGGAAATAGCCGGTAACATCATCCATCCCAACATTACAAAACCAAAGAACACCACATGTCGCCCCTCCCCTCACTGCAGACTGAAATTTCACAGGATGAAATTTTTTTTTTTTTCCCCTCCATCAGACGTCATAACGGATCAAAACATTCACAGGCAAATGAACTGAATTCATGACAATAAACTAAAAATATTACATTCCAAATAGATGCGTATGACGAAGATTTAGCAACATCTGGTAAAATAAACACAGGAAGGGAGATAACTGTGAGAATAACATCAAAGTCAGGTCAAAGCTTCCAAAGAGAAATGTAATTTATAAGTCAGCATCAACGTCAGTAGCACTCATACAGATCTGTTCTGGATGTTATCATATGGCTACATATTCTCCAGGCCACTCCTGACTCTACTCTGCTTTATACATTTGAATCATTGAATCATCAGGATTGAAATTGTATAAAGCAATATAAACTGTTATGCAATATGGTTTTCTTCTCCTGCTCCTCATCTATGGCTATGTGCACACATTTGGCTTTTGCTGCAGAAAAACAAAAAATACTTTTTAAATTTGTTTTTACTTGCATTTTTGTCCCCGTTTATCTAAATGGGTGGAAAACGCTGTAAAAAAAGCGGAAAGAAATGACATGATGCTGATTTGAAAAAATGCTTTGATGGTTCATATCTGCAAAGAAAAAAAATAAGCAGCGTGTACTTGAGATTACAGAAATCTCAGGTCACTTTGCTGGTACTTTAGCGAAAGCGCAGCGTGTGAACATGTCATAATATGGTACAACAGTTTATTTTGCCACAATGTCTGAGTGCTGAATGATTCTGATAAAATCTGAACTCTGCAACACTGATAGCAAAGAGCTTCTTAGAAATGTCAGCTGGAATGGATTTATGTTTTTTCAATAGTTTTTATGAAATTCTCAACTTAAAAAATGGTCTGCCACACAGAAAAGTGCATTAAAGGTCTGAAAAATGTGAAAAAATTGAGAATCCTTATTGATTGATACCTTTTAATGGCTAACTGAAAAAATGGTAACAAATAGCAAGGGTTTTAGGCTACTTGGGTCTCTAGATTGGTCTGAATGCTATACGATAAAACATCAGACAGCATTCGTCCGATGTATATACTCTGGGGAACGAGCCCTCTGCCATTAAAAAGGTATAAAGCATTGAGGAGACCCTATTTTTCATATTTTTTTATCTACTTTTTTATCTACTGGCTAACAGTATAAAGATATATTTTTCCTGCAGCTGTGAGCAGGTTGCGGGATGCAGTAACGGACAATAGGCAGACCAAGGGTTAACAAGGGGTTTAATTAACAGGAGGTTGCACCTCGCAGGGAGATATTTAAATGAGGGGGGGAGTTCTTCCCTAATACAAAGAACACTTCTAGGGGGGTTTTAACTAATAGGGGAAGATAATATAAACTATACACTTATCACTTTGGGCTCCAGTCACAGATGTGCCCCTCTTTTTAACTGGGGCCACTTGGAATTAGCCACAGCGGAGATCTGTTACAGTCCTGTGGAAAATGGAGTAAGCTTTTCTGGCGTTGAGAATGTTCTCTCGTGGTCCTGGCGACGGCGATGTCCTCCTATGGTACTGGCGATGACGGTGTCTTTTTTCGATTCTGTCGATGGCGGTGATTGTCCGGGGTTCTAGCATGGGCACTGGCCCCAATGGATGCAGGGAAGAAGGAGGGATAGACCCTTCCCTCAGCGGTGAGAATCCTTGTACTGTCGGGGCCTGTGACACGGTCCCGAAACAGTTCACGATGGCCTGTTCGGTCTGCTGAGTTGTACCGTTGAGCACCGGTATCCCTCACACAGACCTTGCCTTCCCCAGTCAGTACCGTCGGTCGGGGCAGTTGTGTCAGCGTCGTCGGCCGAGTTCGAAGTCTCGTCAAGGTCCTTGATGTAGGCAGGGACAGCGATGTTAGTGGGGGCAGCGGTACATGCGGTGTGTCAGCGGGCCCCGTCGGTTGGCTCCTGTCAGCGCATCCTCTCATCCCGGCCGCTGTTAGTTCTGCCCCCTCGCCTCACAGCTGAAATTACCTCACGCGACTGATGCACGCTCAGCGTTCCCGCCTCAACAGTTTGAATTTCTGCGCGCGCATTTTCTGCCTGCTTAGCCATGCCCCCTTTTCTCGAACACAAGGAACATTCTGTTACTCTAAGTGCCCCCCCCTGTAACTTAGGTGACAGACCCGACCGTTCTGGACCCGTTATGGATGAGACAAGCCTGACTTGCTTCTTCTCCTTACACAGCACTGAAGGATTTTTAATAAGGTAACATGTTTTCAGTTCCATGAAAAAAATCTTGTTTGGTTTTACACTATACAGCTCTGGCAAAAATTAAGAGACCACTGCAAAATTTTCAGATTGTCTGATTGCTCTTTTATTCTATAAAACTACTAACAACATGTCTCCGAATTTCCAAGCAATAAATTCTGTATTTTCAGAAAATGAGAAATGGTCAAAATAAAAAAATGCAGTGCTTGCACATCTCAAATAATGCTAAGAAAACAAGTTCATAATCATTTAGAAACAACAATACTAATGTTTTAACTCAGGAAGAGTTCAGAAATCAATATTTTGTGGAATAACCATGATTTTTAATCACAGCTTTCATGCGTCTTGGCATGCTTTCCACCAGTCTTTCACACTGTTTTTGGGTGACATGATGCCACTCCTGGTACAAAAATGTAAGCAGTTATTCTTTGTTTGATGGCTTGTGACTATCCATCTTCCTCTTGATTACATTCCAGAGGTTTTCAATGGGGTTCAGGTCTGGAGATTGGGCTGGCCATGAAAGAGATTTGATGTGTTGGTCCTTCATCCACACACTGATTGACCTAGCTGTGTGGCATGGCCCATTGTCCTGCGGGAAAAAACAGTCATCAGAGTTGGGGAACATTACCTGAGCAGAAGGAATCAACTGTTTTTCCAGGATAACCTTGTATGCGGGGCTTGATTCATATGTCCTTCGCAAAGATTAACCTGCCCTATTCCAGCCTTGCCGAAACATCCCAAGATCATCACTGATCCTCCACCAAATTTCACAGTGGGCACAAAACACTGTGGCTTGTATGCCTCTCCAGGTCTCTTTCTAAGCATTAGACGACCAGGTGTTGGGCAAAGCAGAAAATTAGACTCATCAGAGAAGATTACCTTACTCCAATCCTCTATGGTCCAATCCTTATGGTCTTTGGCAAACTTCAGCCTGGCTCTCCTTTGCTTCTCATTGATGAAAGGCTTTTTTCTAGCTTTACATGACTAGAGCCCTGCCTCTAGGAGCCTGTTACAAACTGTTCTTGCAATGCACTTCACCCCAGCTGCCATTTGCCATTCCTTTTGTAGGTCACTTGATGTCATCCTGCGGTTGCTGAGTGACATTCGCAAGGTTAAAAGTTATGTTTTCATTCCTATTACTTTTGGGATATTACTAGCACTTGTTTTGCCATCCAGCTTGTCCTATTGCAAGAGGATTGTGAACACCACAGCAGTGTTTTTTATACTTTCCTTCGTTAAATAAGATTTGGTTCAGGTGATCACCTAATCAGAAGCACATTAAGTAGAATGAGGTGTACTCTGGTTGGAATTCAACTGACACTGGAATGGAATGGCGGTCAGACATGTACAGAAGCTGATTTTTATAAAACTGTGCAGTGGTCTCTTAATTTTTGCCAGAGCTGTATTAATAAGGTTGTCCAGACTTAGATATTGATGACTAACTTAGGATCGTTCAGAGATGAATAACTCTACAATCCAATATGTGAGATAGATGTGGTCATCCTTGTGCAATCCGAATTTGTATATATCAATCTTCGTCTTACCAGTGTGATTAGATCATAGTGACGGCGTGGCGGCTGTGCCAGTGCTTATCACAGTCATTTATCGGTTTTCCATTTATTCATACACAATCCGTTTGGTCAGACAAAGATCCAGAATTGTGGATCGTAACATCACACATATGTTTAACTCTCGGTCGCACAAGAATAAATACATCTCCCATTTATTGCAGTGCAGAGTTATCCATCTATGATTTATTCAGAGCAGAACCCTACTTGGACACCATTCAACCAAGAGTGAAATATACACATGTTAAACTTTTAAACTTAGGATAGGTCATAAAAATCAAATCAGTGGAGATCAGACAACCGGTTCTCCCACAATCATCAGTTATCAGGTCCTGTGGTGGCCAAATGTGAGCAACGTATAGAGTTGGGATATCACAGCTCCGTACACTGTGGTGTGACCATTCTTGGGTCCTGCACCTCAGCTCCCACTCACTAGAGTAATGCCATGCATCTTTAAAATCTGTCAATCCCACCTAAAGGAGCACTAAGGGCCCCGTCTCACATAGCGACTCACCAGCGATCCCGACAACGATGTGAACTTGTCAGGATCGCTGCTGGTTCGCTACATGATCGCTGCTGAGCTGTCAAACAGGCAGATCTCAGCAGCGATCAGGACAGCGAGTACGCCGGCAACAAGCGACACACGTCGCTTAGTTACCGGCATACCAGCGCGTTGGTGCAGGGAGCTGGTAACCAAGGTACACAGCGGGTTTCTAGGCACCGCTCGGCGCTTAGAAACCCGCTGTGTACCTTGGTTACCAGCTCCCCTGCATCAGCACGCTGGTATCTAAGGTACACGTCGGGTTTCCAGGCACCACCCGGCGCATGGAAACCCGATGTTTACCTTGGTTACCAGCTCTGGCTGGCTGATCGCTGGTCTCCCGCCTGTCACACGTCCCGCGTGCTGGCCAGCGGGAGACCAGCGATCAAAAAAAAGTCCAGGCATTTCTGACACGACCAGCGATTCACAATAGGGGCCTCATCGCTGGTACATGTCAGACATAGCGAGATCGCTTCTGAGATCGCTGTTGCGTCACAAAATTTGTGACTCAGCAGCGATCTCGCTATGTGAGACGGGGCCTTAAGTGCTATCCTTCTCCAGGTGGGATTGTTTGAATAATGCCTATCTAAATAGAAATCTCAAAAATAAAATAATTAGATTTTCACACTGGGACATACTGTACATCTAGGACTGATTTTATATAGTCTTTGCTGTTTGTTTTTAACAATCATGACGTAGACTGCTGGTTCTGAAGTGAATATACACTGCTCAAAAAAATAAAGGGAACACAAATAACACATCCTAGATCTGAATGAATTAAATATTCTCACTGAATACTTTGTTCTGTACAAAGTTGAATGTGCTGACAACAAAATCACACAAAAATCATCAATGGAAATCAAATTTATTAACCAATGGATGCCTGGATTTGGAGTCACCCACAAAATTAAAGTGGAATGTAATTTCCTTAAAACAAGTCAAAATGATGCTCAGTAATGTGTGTGGCCTCCACGTGCCTGTATGACCTCCATACAATGCCTGGGCATGCTCCTGATGAGGCTGCGGATGGTCTCCTGAGGGATCTCCTCCCAGACCTGGACTAAAGCATCCGCCAACTCCTGGACAGTCTGTGGTGCAATGTGACGTTGGTGGATGGAGGGAGACATGATGTCCCAGATGTGCTCAATCGGATTCAGGTCTGGGGAACGAGCGGGCCAGTCCATAGCTTCATTGCCTTCATCTTGCAGGAACTGCTGACACACTCCAGCCACATGAGGTCTGGCATTGTCCTGCATTAGGAGGAACCCAGGGCCAACTGCACCAGCATATGATCTCACAAGGGGTCTGAGGATCTCATCTCGGTACCTAATGGCAGTCAGGCTACCTCTGGCGAGCACATGGAGGGCTGTGCGGCCCTCCAAAGAAATTCCACCCCACACCATTAATGACTCACTGCCAAACCAGTCATGCTGAAGGATGTTGCAGGTAGCAGATCGCTCTCCACGGTGTCTCCAGACTCTGTCACATGTGCTCAGTGTGAACCTGCTTTCACCTGTGAAGAGCACAGGGGGCTAGTGGCGAATTTGCCAATCCTGGTGTTCTGTGGCAAATGCCAAGCATCCTGCACGGTGTTGGGCTGTGAGCACAACCCCCATCTATGGACGTCGGGCACTCAGACCATCCTCATAGAGGCAGTTTCTAACCGTTTGTGCAGACACATGCACATTTGTGGCCTGCTAGAGGTCATTTTGCAGGGCTCTGGCAGTGCTCCTCCTGTTCCTCCTTGCACAAAGGCTGAGGTAGTGGTCCTGCTGCTGGGTTGTTGCCCTCCTACGGCCCCCTCCACATCTCCTGGTGTATTGGCCTGTCTCCTGGTAGTGACTCCAGCCTCTGGACACTTCGCAGACAGACACAGCAAACGTTGTTGCCACAGCTCGCATTGATGTGCCATCCTGAATGAGCTGCACTACCTGAGCCACTTATGTGGGTTGTAGAGTTCGTCTCATGCTACCATGAGTGTGAAAGCACAACCAACTTTCAAAAGTGACCAAATCATCAGCCAGAAAGCATTGGTACTGAGATGTGGTCTGTGGTCCCCACCTGCAGAACCACTCCTTTATTGAGTGTGCCTTGATAATTGACAATAGTTTCCATCTGTTGTCTATTCCACTTGCACAACAGCATGTGAAATTGATTGTCAATCAGTGTTGCTTCCTAAGTGGACAGTTTGATTTTACAGAAGTTTGATTTACTTGGAGTTATATTCTTTAAGTGTTCCCTTTATTTTTTTGAGAAGTGTATTTGGTCAGTGTCCTGTCCATGTGTTCAATGAACAGCTGGTTGACCCACTAATAACCTGCCATTTTTCATATGGATCATGCAAAATGAATTTAATAAAACAAAAAGAAAACAAGGGGCAAAAATAAGAATGTGAACTGCGTACACCATTTTGGTGATATCAGTAATTGTTTGCGTACAACGGATGTTTTCAATCCATGTGAAGGAGCTGAACGTTACACAAAGATCATGTATCCTGCAATGTCCTTGAAGGCGTCAAATTTGCAGCTGCTAAATCTGTATTTTAATAAATCAGAGACGGGTGCACCCACACAAAGGCCTGTCCAACTTTTGATCATGTCTTTCACCACTGCCTACTAAACTGCTCTCTGTCAAAAAAGGATTGACACTAATTATATTGCTTCACAGTTTGAGAACTACAGATCTAAGATCTACAGTGTCATGTAACATCAACAGTGATTACCCTCCTACTGAAATAATCAGAAATCCTTATTATGCAGAATTGTGCAGTTATCAACAGTTTTGTAATGTCTCTACAGCTGTTTTTCCACTACAGGTCTGAAAAAGTCGGCTTTGTTTTCTAGATGGTTCATGGCTGGCATTAATATATCAATACAGTGTTTGCCTTGTTGATTACTCTGGGGCACGCTGATCAACTACACTTAACCTAAATGGAAAAGTATTTTTTAATGAAAATATAAAGTTGTAGATTACTAACAGCGAGCATTAAATTATTTTTCATTGGTTACTTCAAAGAGTTACTCAAACAAGAAAATTTGGAAGATTTAAATTATAGGCCAGTAGTTTCCACTTGTAAATTCCTGACATACTTTTACTGCTTCAGGATTTTATCACTTAGTCACGAAAGCAAAAGTAGCTGTTCATGTATCAGAGCACGCGTCCTACAGGAACATCTTGGAATAATGTCTTCTGAGCTTCTTCGCTGGTGTCAGAAACACTCAACTGCCATAATATTAGGACTAGTGATAAGAAAAGAAAATACCTTCTCATAATCAAATCCATGTTTTTCTTTGTATCCATTCCTGCATATTGTGTAGTTATAAAATCTGGAGTTCTTCACCAGTCCCAGCCACTCTCTCCAGCCCGGGGGTATATAGCTTCCATTGTACTCGTTGAGGTATTTTCCAAAAAATGCTGAATAAAACAAAGAAAACAATAGATCAAAAATGCTTGATGGGAATTCAGCACACAAGATCATGCACATTTTGCAAATGTTATAGTAATAAAATATAATCAGAAAGGTCAGAATTAGAACATACAAATTCCACATCAATGACTTATTCAAACTACAGTCCGATTACCCACTGCATGTCACAAGTTGTATTTGTGCCACTTGGCATGGTAAAATCAGAAAATAAATGTTTCATTTTGCCAAATATTTCCTGATCCAGACTATGTAATGTGCCAGTGGCCACTATCAGTCCTAGCATCATCTGATGCATTTAGCAGATTGATAGAGGTCACCTTCTGCCAAATGTATTTATGCAAAAAAAAAAATTAAATAATGCTTAAAGGAATAGAATGCTGCAGAAGTTTATCCATTTATGTCTAGCACAGATTTAAAGGGTGGTCCGAAATACAATTTAATTTGCCTCCTAAATCCCCATCCACTTATTTGTTGCCATAATTTAAACTATCTTCTAATATACTTGAATTAAAAATTCACTACCCTTCCCTAATTACACGATATAACAGGTTTTCCTTTCTTTACACAACTTCCTTTTGGATGAAATTTTGTTTGATAATCCTAGTAAATGCTGGGATACTCAAATGAAGCATCATCAGGGGGCATAGGCTGCGACCACTGCCACAGCCCATGCCCTCTCCCCAAAACGAAGCATCATAAGTGACGCTCGTTTCATGGGCAGAGCCAGTCCCGACGTGATGTACACTGTTTGTCATACAACACGCACCAATACCCGGCTTGCAGAGAACTGCGCCTTCCCCACAAATAATGTCACTTGCTGGGGCGGCTTCAGTCCAGGTATTTTGACAACGCACATTGACAGTGAACTCTGTTGCTGGCTCGTTACTGCTGATCTGGGCAGGCAAGAGAGCGCACTGTCATTATGCACATCACACACACAGTGCAGGGACTAGCCCAGACCCTGAAGTGAGCGTCACTGATAACACTTCATTTCAGGAAGGGGGCAGAGGCTGTGGCAGTGACCGTAGCCTCTGCCCTGTGAGGACTCTTCGTTTGACTATCCCAGCATGCACTGGTGATTCTCTAACAAAGCGTGATCATAATAGAAGTAGAAAATATAAGAGAAGTAGTTAGATAATGTAGTTAGGGAAAGATAGGGGATTTGTAGATTATGACATTAAATAGATCGGGAAATAGGATGAAATTTAACTTGTGTTTTTCAGCCAAAGCAGATAAAAGTTGTCTGCTCTTTCGTAAACATGCCTGTGTGTGATTCCTAAAAGTGAATTAAAAAGTACCACAACAGATGTGTCTTATTCCAGCCTTTGTTATTCTCCAAGATGCAAAGGAAAACAAAATAAATGATAATGCCAAAAAAGGGTTTTTTCTCTTTCTTTGGGGAAATTTTTTTAGGCAAAAAAAAATCCCTAAAAATTATTTTAGCTGTTAGTCAACAGGAAAATAGAAACACTGCAGGTTTTGTGGCATCTTTTTTCACTTTTGGTGCTTTCTTGGGTTGCAAGTTTTGCTTTAATGACACCACTGAACAGAAATTTATTTAATTAACATGCCATAAAGGTTTATGTGTACATATATTCCCTTAAAATTCAGATTTTTATTTATATTATCATAAAATACACCAACCCAGTGAATGGTATAAATAAAGCTTTTATACCAATAAAAAACTATACTGTCAGGTACCCTACAATAGTCCTTTTCTGTTTCCTACCTTACCGTGGAGGTTGGCACCCTAAAAGTACGATATGGCGCCCCCACTCAACGTAGGCTCTCCCTCACTCCCCTATTATACCCTCCTATAAAGGTGGGAAAACAATATATAATTAGTCAGAGATTCTGACTAATTATATATTGTTTTCCCACCTTTATAGGAGGGTATAATAGGGGAGTGAGGGAGAGCCTACGTTGAGTGGGGGCGCCATATCGTACTTTTAGGGTGCCAACCTCCACGGTAAGGTAGGAAACAGAAAAGGACTATTGTAGGGTACCTGACAGTATAGTTTTTTATTGGTATAAAAGCTTTATTTATACCATTCAC
Source organism: Oophaga sylvatica (assembly GCA_033576555.1). Classification (NCBI taxonomy): domain Eukaryota; kingdom Metazoa; phylum Chordata; class Amphibia; order Anura; family Dendrobatidae; genus Oophaga; species Oophaga sylvatica. Next base: position 368,804,837 of record JARQOD010000006.1, read on the forward strand.
TGGGTTGGTGTATTTTATGATAATATAAATAAAAATCTGAATTTTAAGGGAATATATGTACACATACTTTATGATTTTTTCCTATAGAAATCTGTGTTTTGAATAGTACCATAAAGGTTTATGTTGGATAGCAGCCATTTAAATCTTGACAACCCCTTTAACTGTTGCATAGCCTGTAAAAAAAAGCTCTAAATCTGCTCTCATATGATCCACTACATTTAATTAATATATATATATATATATGTATATTATATTCAACTACTTGGAAACAAAATGGCACAAAGAAACTAATCCCTGATTTAGTGGTAAATATTTTAGGTAAAATCCATAAAAATAACACATGATCATAATGCAGGCTGGATTAATTTTTCTAAATCTCTTTCCAATTAACATGGAATTTCCATTTTTATTCAGAGCTGAAAATACTTCGAAGCCTATTAAATGTCCATTGCATTATTGTACCAAGGGACCCATTGATGCATCCGTGACAGAATGCAGATTTTTCTGATGAATGCTATCTCTTTAAGAATGGGAGCTCTGTGATGGGTTCAAAGTTCAGGACAAGACTGAGACAATGAGAAAAGTATTTTGCTAGCAAGCTGTGCGGGTCCACAAGATGTCTTCATGAATACTTACAACTGGAAGTGAATCATTAGTGGTATATTTACGGTATTTTAATTTTTTTATTGAAATGTATGAAAAATTTCACAATGTTTTAGAAACACAGTGTAGACAAACAAAAGTTCATAATATTTGTTGTAGCCCTATAGAACTGCATTTCTAGGTGTATACAGAGGAGAGGAGCGCCCATATGAAAAATAGAAGGGCCCTGATCCAGGGCTGGCCCCATGGTGAGTTACTGCTCTCCTGCATCTTGTGATTATAGAGCGCAGTCTAAAGTTCACGCAGAACCCCCAACTTGCCTTTCACGGGAAAAAAAAAGGCCAATATGACCTGGGGCCCCATAAGGACTCTCTCAGACACCTGCAGAGATGATCATTAGGGATTGTGGACACAAATCCACAATACTGTGCAATTTTATCACCATATTACAGTATTTATTTATGGTTCAATTCATATACGTATCCAATTTGATCTTCAAACATCCTAATAGTAGAATGAGTGGATCAATTAGTGGAGGAGTGAGTTAGGGCCCTGTCTCACATAGCGACGCACCAGCGATCCCGACAACAATATGCACATGTCAGGATCGCTGGTGTGTCGCTACATGATCGCTGCTGAGCTGCCAAACAGGCAGCGATCAGGACAGCGACACTGCGGGTAACGTTGCTTAGTTACCCGCAGTGTACGTTGGATACCAGCCCGCTGATGCAGGAAGCTGGTAACCAAGGTACACATTGGGTTTCCAGGCGCTGCGCGGTGCCTGGAAACCCGATGTGTACCTTGGTTACCAGCTCACCTGCAGCAGCACGCTGGTATCCAATGTACACATTGGGTTTCCAGGCACAGCCCCGCGCCTGGAAACACGATGTGTACCTTGGTTACCAGCTGATCGCTGGTCTCCTGCCTGCCACACGCAGCGATGTGTGCTGGCCAGCGGGAGACCAGCGATCAAAAAAAAGTCCAGGCATTTCTGACATGACCAGCGATTCACAGCAGGGGCCTGATCGCTGGTACATGTCAGACATAGCGAGATCGCTGCTGAGATCGCTGTTGCGTCACAAAATCGCTAGCGATCTCGCTATGTGAGACGGGGCCCTTAGAGAAGAAATTCCCGAAATATCTGGTTCCATACAAATTCAATCACTTTGAGATAATCACTGTAATGTGTAAACTCATAAGGTCAGCGGGGTCCTCCCTCTCTCACCTGTAGTGTGTAAGCTCATAAGGTCAGCTGGGTCCTCACTCTTTCATGACGGTAAGGCCGGGATCACACATGCGAGAAACACGGACGAGTCTCGCATGTGAATTCCCGGCACTCGGGAGCGGTACGAGCGGCTGAATAGAAATACATGCAGCCGTACACTCCACTCCCGAGTGCCGGCGGCAGTGCCGGGAATTCACATGAGACTCGTCCCTGTTTCTCGCATGTGTGATCCTGGCCTAAGGTGTAAGCTCTTATCGTCAGCGGGTTACCCATCTCGTCTGTAAGTTCTTATGATCAGTAGGGTTCTCTCTCTCGCTCTCCTGTAGTGTGTAAGTTCTTATGATCAGTAGGGTTCTCTCTCTCGCTCTCCTGTAGTGTGTAAGTTCTTATGATCAGTAGGGTTCTCTCTCTCGCTCTCCTGTAGTGTGTAAGTTCTTATGATCAGTAGGGTTCTCTCTCTCGCTCTCCTGTAGTGTGTAAGTTCTTATGATCAGTAGGGTTCTCTCTCTCGCTCTCCTGTAGTGTGTAAGTTCTTATGATCAGTAGGGTTCTCTCTCTCGCTCTCCTGTAGTGTGTAAGTTCTTATGATCAGTAGGGTTCTCTCTCTCGCTCTCCTGTAGTGTGTAAGTTCTTATGATCAGTAGGGTTCTCTCTCTCGCTCTCCTGTAGTGTAGTTGTAAGTTTTTCCCCTTATGATCATGTAGGGTCCTCTCTCTCACTCTCCTGTAGTGTGTAAGCTCTTATGATCAGTGGGTTCCTCTCTTGTCTGTAGTGTGTAAGCTCTTATAGTCGGTTGGGTTTGCTCTCTCTCCCATTTGTATTTTTTTGAGCTAAGTTTTGCAGTATTGCTGGGATTTGAAGCAAATCGAATTTGAAGAAAAAATTCCACAAAGCTGAATTTCAAAAGATCCACTCATCTCTACTGAACAGATTTTTACCAGTCTGCACCCTACAGTGGAGTCTGCACTGATGTATCTTGAAAGCCATTAGATAAGATTAGAGATAGTACTTACCCGTTCTGTATCCTGTATTATTTAGATACACAGCAAAGCTGCGAGGTTCATGTATGGCTTGCCAAGAAGGAGAGGAGCAGTTTTCGTTGTTTGTATAAATGTTGTGGTTGTGGACATATTTCCCAGTTAACATAGACGAACGTGATGGACAACACATTGGAGTGGTCACAAAGGCATTGATAAAATGTGCACCTCCTTCTTCCATGATTTTTCTGGTTTTGTTCATCACCTGCAACGATCCTGAAATAAATACCATAATACTCTTTGCTAATGTACAAGACAGATATGTTTGTCAGGCAGCATAATATAATTTTTTAGTCATCCTGTTTAAGCAATAGATTCTATACATTCAGCAAACGAGGCAAAATAATGACACTGGATCGCTTAGCTCTTGGGCAGGTATTTATACACCATTTGCATGCAATACAAGCTACAGCCCATGGTAGCTCTGCCCTATGAGGGATAGCTGAGACTGGCGAATAGCCAGCGTATAACTCGGACAAGTTATCAGATAGCACTAGCTCCAATATTATACTATGAAGCAGTAGCAACCATTGGTTATTTTCTCATGCAGAGTTGGCATGAGAAAAAAAAAAAAAATAAATAAATTGCTGCATGCTGTGATTTGCAGAATATATCGGGCAGCGTGCAGCAATAAAAATAAAAATTTGGACTGCACTCTGATGTCATCCAACTGCACTCTGATATACACCGGCTCACAGAATGGAGAAGAAGAAGAATTAAATTCACCATCTTCTCCGCACCCGTGATCAGATTCTCGCGAGAAAATCGGAGCACAGTTAAATGACACTCTGATCGCGCTCGCAGCAGAGTTTGAGCCGAGGGTCATTGCATATTGGCAGTGTCAGCGAGCCCTAAAACACAGCACATATACTACATAATATACCTACAGATTTGTTTCACGTAGTTTTTGTCAGAAATTCAAAAACAACAACATTTTTCAAGCGTAATTCGCTTTTGGAGGAGTTTCTGATCCTGAAGTGGATTTAAAGAGATTTGGGAGTGTCTATTTTTCCTGAAGTGTTTTTTTTTTTTTTTTGCTGCCTTTTGATTGGACAGTGCCTAGTTTGGAGGGGACTCCATCAGGATCCGCTACAAAGAAGTGACAAGCACTTTTTTTTTTTTACCACTTCGATTTTTTAAAAAACATAAAACGCTCACTGATCACGTCAAGAGCAAAGTACTGTAGTTTTACTATAGAAATGAACGAGTTTTTCAAATGTTAGTGTTTTTTGGGACTTTTTTTGGCTGCAGATACTGTTCCCTCTACTCTGTGCGTTTTGGAAATGACGGAGTTAAAAAATGAAAAAAAAATATACACAACATACTGTGCAGCCAGGTATAAATTTAATCTGGCTCATTTCCCTCATTAGTGTGTCGCTTCTGTAAAGGGACGGCCGCGAGGCCGATGTACTGGAAGCTATGTGATGTTTTACCTCTGTCATGTCTATGGCGGGAAGGTGTTCTCCCTGAGGGAGTGTACAGAGCAATTAGGCTGTGTTTCCACCGTCAGGAGCACAGCGCCAAACACGCAGCGTTTCCTGACCGTGGAAACTCACCCTGAGGGCTCATACTCACATGCGAGGAAGTCGTGACATGCTCGCATGTGAAATCTCAGCTCTGGCGCCGGCACTCGGGAGTGGAGCGAGCAGCTGCATATAAATACATGCAGCCGCTCGCTCCACTCCCGAGTGCCGGCGCCAGAGCTGAGAGTTCACATGCGAGCATCGCACGACTTCATCGCATGTGAGTATGAGCCCTTAGAGTCAGAGTCCAGAATCACGTCAAACAGTTCTGCTTTATTTTCCTCTGGGCACAGCACATCCAAGACACCATAAGCACGTCTTAATCAATACCAGCAATGCATTCTTCACAATTCTGCCTTTTCTTCTCTGGTACACCAGAATGGACCAATAAGTATTGACGGGACGAGGAGCCCGGTGAAAATGGCACTTCAACTGCTTCCCCTGGAGACACTTCAATTCAGCATAAGAAAGACACATTTACTAGGTCGTCCACCCCTACTTCTGATGGCCCACTCGCTTCTACGCTTCAGCACGACCTCTTCTGCTGAGCATTCTCACAGTGACACTTCCACTGTCTGCTCTACATAAACCCACTCTCTTTGGGTCCACACCACCGCGGTCTAATCTACTCCAGCTTGTTTCAGGGGTTGCTGTTCCCCTATTCTTCCTACCCTATGCTTAGGGCCCAGGAACGAGGACGTCCTCACACTAGCAAGGTCCACCCTCGACTGCTCTCCACTACGAGGAGAGCTTCCTGACAGATTCCCGCTTTGAGGGAAACTTTCCCTAGCAACAAGTCCCTAATTACTGTCCCTAAACCAAAGGATGTGCTAATTGCCCCCATCTAGTGGCCAACCCTAATACTGTTCTGATGTACTTTTATAACTTGCTAACTAGATCTCTAATGTACCCCCATTAGTGATCCCTCGCAGATAACAGTTACCCAACTATGGACACTATTCTCCAAGTGCCCTCCTCTAATGACCCCAAGGATGCACTGACTACCTACCACTGAACCCCACATAAAATTCCTACATAGCAATTTACAAATTATATGTATATTTACATTAACACACTTAAAGGGATGAGTGTTGTGAATGGGTTTGAGATGAGTTCTGAGCAGAGGCTCCCTCTGGTGGTTACAAGCGGTACTAGTGAGGATTGTGAGGACTGGGAATCAGGTGTTACTGATTGGTCTTATGTAAGGGAGTCATTTTCCCATCAGGGTTGCCGGTGATCAATTGTTCTGGTCTGAATCCTTCTTTCCAGTTTCCCTTGTAGCCTGCTGTGTCGTGTCTGCATCTCCTGCTATCAGATAAGACAATTTCTTATTTTGTGTTTTTACTATATTTTTGCATTTTGTCCTGCACTTCTGTGGGGGCCTTCAGGGTCCCCTCCGGGGGCTTTTGCCCTCTCAGTTTAGTCCAGCCACTGTGTTTTGTACTTTTGCTTTTTCCAGTTTTTTTTCGGTGGCTGCTGTTTTGTTTTTGTTACACCAGAGAACTAATTTAGGTGGTAGAGGTCGTGTGATCTCAGGTAATTTTGAAATTAGTAGAGTTGGTGTTTTTTCAGGGTTTTCTGAGATTGCAGTAAGTACCCTTCCTATCCTTTTCTATTTAGATAGTTTGGGCCCCAGCGTTTGCTCATACTATTTTCTTTCTGTGTCAGTATTTCCTCTTGTCTAACCGCCATTACATGTTTGGGGGCTTTCTATTATCTTTGGGGTTCTGCTCCGGGGCAGATAGCTTTCCTATTTCTATCTTTAGGTGTAGTTAGTTTCTCAGGCTGTGACGAGGCGTCTAGGACCAACGTAGGAACGCTCCACGGCTGCCTCTAGTTGCGGTGGTTAGTCAGGGTACTGCAATCTCATAGATTCCAACTGCTCTGGTGTATTTCCTTTTTTACCTGCACTCCTCAGCTACCGAAACATAACAGTATCACCGGCCATAAAAATTGTATGGTACTCACAGAAGGGAAAAAATATTTTGAAGGAAGAAAAGTTGTCAGAGATATTTTTCTGTTTGTTGCATTTTTTTTTTTTTTTTCCCTCTGTATCTCTGGGTGCTGGGGAGGATCTTTTCTCCTAATGGAGTTTGCACAGTTGTCTGGCCGTGTGGATCAGCTTGCCACTGAGGTTCAGAGTATTGCTGCATATCTTGCTAGGTTGCCTGTTGTGGAACCTAGGATCCCCATGCCAGATTTGTTTTTAGGGGATCGAGCTAAGTTTCAGAATTTCAAAAATAATTGTAAATTGTTTCTTGCCTTTTTCTCTCGAAAATTTTCTCCTACTGAACGTAATTATGACGTGGGTAATCGGGAGTTATTGGCCATGAAGTGGGCTTTTGAAGAGTGGAGACATTGGCTGGAGGGAGCCAAACATCAGGTGGTGGTCCTTATGGACCATAAGAATCTGGTCTATCTGGAATCTGCCAAGCGACTCAATCCTAGACAGGCCAGGTGGGCCTTGTTTTTCACACGTTTTAATTTTGTGGTTTCCTTTCTTCCTGGCACTAAGAATGTTAAGGCGGATGCCCTCTCGAGGAGTTTCCTTGCGGACTCTCCTGAGCTATCTGATCCCTCTGTTATTTTGAAGGAGGGTGTAGTTCTTTCCGCCATCTCGCCCAATTTGAGACTTGCTCTGGAGGGGTGTCAGGAGGATAGGCCCGAGCGCTGCCCTGTTGGAAAATTGTTTGTCCCGGACCAATGGAAAAAGAGTGTGATGTCTGAGATTCATTGTTCCGCATTGGCTGGGCATCCCGGAATTTTTGGTACCAGAGACTTGGTTAGTCGGTCCTTTTGGTGGCCTACCTTGTCTCGCGATGTCAGGGAATTTGTGCAGTCCTGCAGGACTTGCTCTCGCTCTAGTGGTTTGTTGATGCCATTGCCTGTGCCCAAGAGACCATGGACCCATATCTCTATGGATTTCATTTCCGATCTTCCTGTTTCTCAGAGAATGACCACCATCTGGGTAATTTGTGATAGGTTTTCCAAAATGATACATCTTGTGCCATTACCTAAGTTGCCTTCCTCCTCTGAATTGGTGCCGTTGTTCCTTCAGCACGTGGTTCGTTTACACGGCATTCCTGAGAACATTGTGTCTGACAGAGGAGTCCAGTTTGTTTCCAGATTTTGGAGGACTTTTTGTTCTAAACTGGGTGTTCAATTGTCTTTCTCCTCGGCATTTCATCCTCAGACCAATGGTCAAACTGAGAGAACAAACCAGACATTGGAGACTTATCTGAGATGCTTTGTGTCTGCTGATCAGGATGACTGGGTCTCTTTTTTGCCTTTGGCTGAGTTTGCTCTTAATAATAGGGCTAGCTCTGCCACTTTGATGTCTCCGTTTTTCTGTAATTCTGGGTTTCACCCTCGATTTTCTTCAGGACAGACGGAGGCTTCTGTCTGTCCAGGTGTTGACTCTGTTGTTGAGCGTATGCAGCAGATTTGGGACCAGGTAGTGGAGAGGTTGTCCCTCTCTCAGGAGAAGGCCCAGCGGTTTGCTAACCGGCATAGGACTGATGGTCCTCGGTTTAAAGTGGGGGACTTGGTCTGGTTGTCCTCAAAGAATATTCCTATGAGAGTAGCATCTCCTAAATTTAAGCCTAGGTTCATTGGACCTTATAAGATCATGGAGATTATTAAATCTGTTTCTTTTCGTTTGCTTCTTCCAGGGACATTTAAGATCCATAACGTGTTCCACAAGTCCTTGTTGAAGAGGTTTGTTGAGCCAGTGGTTCCTGCTGCTGTGCCTCCTGACCCTGTTTTGGTTGAGGGCAATCTGGAGTATGTGGTTGAGAAAATATTGGATTCTCGTTTTTCTAGACGAAGACTCCAGTATTTGGTTAAATGGAGAGGTTATGGTCAGGAAGACAATTCTTGGGAGTTTGCTTCGGACATCCATGCTAGGAGACTTATCCGTGCGTATCATAGAGCTCATCCTGACCGACCTGGTTGCTCAAATGAGGGTTCGGTGACCCCTCCTCAAGGGGGGGTACTGTTGTGAATGGGTTTGAGATGAGTTCTGAGCAGAGGCTCCCTCTGGTGGTTACAAGCGGTACTAGTGAGGATTGTGAGGACTGGGAATCAGGTGTTACTGATTGGTCTTATGTAAGGGAGTCATTTTCCCATCAGGGTTGCCGGTGATCAATTGTTCTGGTCTGAATCCTTCTTTCCAGTTTCCCTTGTAGCCTGCTGTGTCGTGTCTGCATCTCCTGCTATCAGATAAGACAATTTCTTATTTTGTGTTTTTACTATATTTTTGCATTTTGTCCTGCACTTCTGTGGGGGCCTTCAGGGTCCCCTCCGGGGCTTTTGCCCTCTCAGTTTAGTCCAGCCACTGTGTTTTGTACTTTTGCTTTTTCCAGTTTTTTTTCGGTGGCTGCTGTTTTGTTTTTGTTACACCAGAGAACTAATTTAGGTGGTAGAGGTCGTGTGATCTCAGGTGATTTTGAAATTAGTAGAGTTGGTGTTTTTTCAGGGTTTTCTGAGATTGCAGTAAGTACCCTTCCTATCCTTTTCTATTTAGATAGTTTGGGCCCCAGCGTTTGCTCATACTATTTTCTTTCTGTGTCAGTATTTCCTCTTGTCTAACCGCCATTACATGTTTGGGGGCTTTCTATTATCTTTGGGTTCTGCTCCGGGGCAGATAGCTTTCCTATTTCTATCTTTAGGTGTAGTTAGTTTCTCAGGCTGTGATGAGGCGTCTAGGACCAACGTAGGAACGCTCCACGGCTGCCTCTAGTTGCGGTGGTTAGTCAGGGTACTGCAATCTCATAGATTCCAACTGCTCTGGTGTATTTCCTTTTTTACCTGCACTCCTCAGCTACCGAAACATAACAGATGAGGCCTTGAAGGGTTAAACCCCCTGACCTCCTTACACTTTAACGCTTTTCTTTCAAATTGCTCAGCTCAGAGGAAACACTGGCTGCAGAGTGTGATTTATGGCTCATGCATAGAGGCAAAGAGGCTGCATGGCAGTGCACGGAGGCGGTCAGACTCCAAAGAATGAGGGAACTTTTGTAGACGTCGTTGGGAATTTTGTGGTTGAAGACATTCTGCTTTAGGCTAGGGTCACAAGACTGGGATTCTCTCATGCGAGAGAATCGGGTTGATTATGGTAATGACACTCTGATCAGAGTGTCAGCATAGTATGATACAATTCTCATTGATATGAGAATTGAGGCACAGTGAGGAGAAGATGAAGAAAAAAAAGTCTCCATTTTCTCCATTCTGTGAATTTGCAGAAATCGGACTACACTCAGATGTCATCCGAGTGCAGTCCGATGATTTCCACACACCCATAAACTTGAATTAGCGAGTCTCAACCGATTTATGCATTGTGCTGAGATTTTTTTTTCTCATGGCAAAATCGGTATGAGAAAAAGACAGTTACTTATCAGTAACGGAATTTCTCAGAGCCCATGACAACACCATGGAGAGAAGGGATCCGCCCTTCAGGGACAGGAAACCTACAGATAAGAGTGCGATACCTCTCCCTCGCATCAATTGGTTTACAGAGCATAAGAGGTCCTCCAGGTTAATGTCAACAATTATATATCTAAATTATACTGCATATCAGAAAAACACAAATCACACCACAAACAGTGAAAGCGTGCTCACCACACACGCGATGGGAGGGAATAAATGGGTGCTTTCATGGGCTCTGAAATCCAGTTACCGGTAAGCAACTATGTCTTTCTTCTTCCCCCATGACAGCACGAAGGAGAGAATTACAGAGAGTTGTAACCTGTGGAGGGATCACAGCCTGAAGAACCCTTTTCCTGAAGGTTAGGTCAGAAGAAGAAGGTAGAAGGTGATGACCAAGTGGCAGCCTTACAGATCTGATCTATTGATACCTCCGACTTTTCTGCCCTGGAGGTTGCCACCGCTCTTGTAGAATGAGCTCTCAGACCTTCCGGGGCGATATTCCCACTAGATGAATAGGCCAAAGCTATTGCATCTTTTATGCATCTCAACAAGGTACTTTTGGAGGCCTTGAGTCTCTTCCTAGGCCACTGAAAGCATACAAACAGAGATCCTTCCTTCCTACACCCCCAGGTGGACTCTAGGTACTGAACCAAACATCTTTTAACATCTAAGGTATGGAACTTTTCTTCCTCCATATTCTTAGGGTTAGAACAAAAAGGAGGAAGGACTACCTCTTGAGATCTGTGGAATTGAGATGCTACCTTGGGTAACTAAGCAGGGTCAGGTTTTAAAATAACCCTATCCTCTAGAATTTTAGTGAAGGGAGGGCCTGCAGATAAGTCCTGTATGTCGCTTACTCTCCAGGCTGATGTTAAAGCCACAAGGAGGACCGTTTTAAGTGACAGGACCTTTAGAGGGACCAAATCCAGAGGTTCAAATGGAAAACCTGTTAGGGCTGAAAAGGACTAGATTTAGATCCCATGGTTCTAATTTCTGGCTAACAATGGGCCTAGATCTTGCAGAGGCTCTAATAAATCGTGCTACCCATGGATTGCCTGCTATGTCTTGATTATATAGGGCCCCTAGGGCTGCCATCTGTACTTTTAAGGTGCTGGTTGCCAGGCCTCGTTCCAACCCCTTCTGCAGAAATTCCAGGATTGCCATAATTGGAACCCCATCCTGGATTTTCACTCCTGAGGTGGATAGGAATCTCCACCAGGCTTTACCATAAGCTCTCGTGGTGACAATTTTCCTACTCTTTAGCAGAGTGGAGACCAAATTTGGTGACAACCCTCTATCTCTCAAAAGCACCCTTTCAAATTCCATGCTGTCAAATGTAGGTTCGTTGTCTAGGGTGGAACACCAGTCCCCGAGAAAGAAGGTCTGGTAATAGACATCATCCTCAGCCAGGAAAACAAAGTTCTTCTTGGCCAAAAGGGGGCTATCAGTATTATTCTCTTCTTGTCTTCCCTGATCTTCCTTAGGACCGCTGGGATGAGAACAACTGGGGGAAAGGCATAGGGATCATAAAGGCGTCTAGAGGTTCCCTCTGGGTTCTAGGGAGCAAAAAGACTCTTTGTTGTTGATATTGGCAAAAAGATCTATGACCAGGAGGCCCCACATTTCCATAATCTGTTGGAAAATGGACTCGTTCAGAGCCCACTCCCCCTGTCTTAATTGAGTGCGGCTCAAAAAGTCTGCCCTTTGATTCCCCACCCTCCCCCCTCCCGAGTGAGTAGTGCTGTCAGATCTAGGAGATGGCTTTCTGTTAAACTGAAAATCTGGGATGTTATGTTCATTAGGGCCCGTGACCTGGTTACCCTATGATGGTTTAGACAGGCCACTGCCACCTGATGGTCTGAAAATATTTGTACATGATGACCTTGCAGGGTATCCAGGAATTCTAACAGGGCATAACTCACTGCCAATAGCTATTTTTGATTTGAGGATACCTCGAGCTCCTGGCCTCCCCAAATCCACTGAGGAATCTTTCCGCCCAGGTGAGCCCCTCATCCAGTGGGGCTTGCATCCATTATAACTACTCAGGACACTTGTTACCCAAGGGACCCCTTTGGCCAGATTGCACATATTTCAGCACCAACTTAGGAACGAATAGTAGCCAAAGACAGTCATACGTCCCTCTAACTGACCTTTTAATGAGGCTTGGTTCTTTAAAGTCTCCCACTGGAGATTCCTGGTGTGTATCTGGGCCCACTATACTGCTGGCAAACAGGCTGTAAGTTAACCTAGCAGGGACGTGGCCTTCCTCAAAGTCATGGATGGGCTCTGTGAGGCTCTTGATACCTGGTCTATGATATTCCCTCTTTTCTCTACTGAGAGACGGAACTCTTGTTTCCGAGAGTCCAATATTAGTCCTAGAAACTCTTGTACAGTCTGACTCAAGCCTTGACTTTTTCAGGTTTAGGAGCCAGCCCAGATCTACTAAGGAAGTCATTACTCTGCTTAGCTGTTCTCTGCAAAGTTGAGCTGAGTCACCTATTACCAGAAAGTCATCCAAATACGGGACTATCAAAATGTCCTGTTCTCTCAGGTGCGCCATAGCCTCCGCCACTAATTTGGTAAATACCCGAGGGGCTATTGATAACCCGAAGGGAAAGGCCTTGTACTGGAAGCACTTTATTTCTCCTTTTATGGAGACCGATACTCTAAGGAACCTCTGAGAGTCTTTGTGTATAGGGACATGGTAGTATGCGTTGCTGAGATCCAGAACCGTCATGAAGCAATTTGGAAACAGTATTTTGACGGTCAACTTTATTGACTTCATCTCGAATTTTTGAGTTTACAAAAATGTTCAATCCCTCAAGTTTATAATTGTGCGGTATGAACCCTCTGGTTTGTTTACCAGGAACAATGGGGAGTAGAATCCCTCCCTCCTTTCTCGAGGGAGGACCTCCTGGAGAACGGCTTTGCTTACAAGGTCCAGGGCCCCTTGTTCCTCCGGAGAGGACCATAGGGGAGTCACAACAAAGTACTGGGGAGGGAGTGAATGAAAGTCTACCTGAAGGCCTGCCCTGACAAGATTTAGTATCCAGGGACTGAGATTTTTTTCCCAGGTCGGAAGGAAACAAGATAGTCTGCCCCCCACTTGGGAAAGACCGTCACTTTGAGGGCTTCCTATCACAGGAGGAGCTTCCGAAGAGGAAAGCCTTGTCTTACTTCTTCCCCTCATCCCATCTACTCTGATCCCTTGGGGACCTCCTCCGGAAGTATTTTCTACTCCGAAAGGACCATTTGAGCATGGGAGTGACCAGGTTAGTGAACCCTTTTTTCTTATCCCCTGCCTTCTGAAAGATGTTATCCAATGTCTCTCCAAACAAAAACTCTCCTTTGCAGAGGATTGTACATAGCTTTAATTTAGTCTGTAAATCTCCCTGCCAGCATTTGAGCCAAAGTGATCTGCGGGCTGCGCTCGAGAGAGTTGCAGACTTGGATGCTAATCTGACTGAGTCAGCTGAAGAATCCACCAAGAAAGCTGCTGCCCCTCTAGCACTTTATTCCTGGCTACCCCATCCCGGAGTTGATTCTCTAGCTGATCCACCCAAATCATAAGGGATCTAGAGGTGCAGGTAGCCACTTAACGGGCCTAAGATTACTCCCTGATGTTTACCATGCCCCTTTAAGAAAAGCATCAGCCTTTTTATCGAATGGGTCTTTCAAGGATCCCATGTCTTCAAAGCGAAGGGCAAATCTTTTAGATGCCTTGGCAACCGTGACATCTAATTTCGGGGCTTTATCCCATGATGTATCTTCGAAGGGGTATTTCCTTTTAAGGGATGGCACAGATAAATTCTTCCTATCGGGTTTTTTCCACTCTTTTTTGATCAGGACCTGTATGTTTTCATTCAGGGGAAATGCTCTCAGCTTCCTCTAGCCCAGTCCCCGAAAACATTACGTCCTGTACTGTTGCCGCTGTGGCAGTGGCCGGCACGCGGCTCCGCTCCATTAGGGCAGTAGGACCCACTACTAGGTTTGCCGTGATGTGGCCGTGGGCTTCATACACTCTGATCAGAATGTTAAACTAAGAACCTCATGGTCAGTCATATAAATTTTTGCCTAGGGGTATTAGATCATGATAGTATGATATTTTGAGGTGCGGTTCATGCTTTTTTTTTTTTGGTGCATAGCATGTTCTTTCCCCTTTCTTGGACCAGCACTCCTCCCATTTGGCACAGGTGATTTTAATTAGCAGGAGACTGCTCTCACTGAAGAGCGGGAGGAAGGCAAGTTTCAGTACTCCTTTCATTTGGTGTGGGTGCTGTGTGGTGGCCATTTTTGCTGTGGTTTTGGGCTGGTGGGATGATGTGGTCTGGAGTCATAGGGACTCAGTCTTGCAGCGTGGGCGCTGTCAGGCACCAGGCCGTCTGCCCTGCTGGTTCATTGTCGCTGTGGCAGTGAACAGCATGCGGCTCAGCTCTGTTAAGGCGGTAGGACCCACTACAAGGTTTGCTGTGATGTGGCAGTGGGCTTCATACACTCTGATCAGAATGTTAAACTAAGAACCTCATGTTCAGTTATATACATTTTTGCCTAGCGGCATTAGATCAATGTCTGAATTTTGGAGGTGCGGTTCATGCTTTTTTCTTTTTTTGTGTGCATAGCATGTTCTTTATCGCATGATGTATCTTAAAACTGGTATTTCCTTTTTAGGGATGGCACTGATGAATTCTTCCTATCGGGTTTTTCCCACTCTTTTTTGATCAGGACCTGTATGTTTTCATTTAGGGGGAAATGCTTCGCTTCCTCTAGCCCAGTCCCCCAAACATTATATCCTGTACTGTTTTTTCAGGGCGAGGGTCTATCACCCCCATACTGGATCTTACTACCTTAACCAAGGTTTCTACTTCCTTTAGAGGAAAACAGTGGTGCCTTCCCCATTCCATTGTCCGAGGTTGAGAAAGAAAGTTTTTTTCCTTGGAGCTAGAGGACTCCAGCTGGGGGTACATGGTGGGCTCTCTGACCTTATCCCCCTGTGTGAGGAATCTAAAGGCACTTTCGACCTCCGATTTGATCACCGATCTCAGCTCAGAGGCGAAGTCTGGGGTTTCTTCACATAATACTTGTCCTATGCAGGAGTAGCATTGTCTCTTATCCCAAGTGACTGGTAATTCTTTGCTACACATGGGGCAACATCTGTGCTTGGATTTTCCCAATCTCTTCCTTCCCTGAATAATGAAAGAAGAGAAGGGAACCCCAATTACAAGGTGAACTTTCACGTAGATCACTCACCAATCAGACGCCGCCACGGGTACCGGTTCTGGAGGAGGAATAGGATCCATTAAGGGGATTTTTAGGATGGAAATTTGTCCACCATGCTAGATTTTCTGCTGTACTGTGTAGAATGGCTGCTGGAATGTCATCTCCACTTGCCTGCAGAAACATGCCTCTTAGGTTGCTGCCGCTGTGGTGGTTGCTGCTGCGGTTCGCTGTCCTCCATCATGCCGGGTACAGTTTGTAGCAGGGAGAGTCTCCAGCTTTCCCCCTTTGTAAATCTGCTGCCCATCGTCCTCAGCCCTACTTACGGTCAGCCCCGGTCATCCCTCCTCTGCACTGACCTCCCAGTCCATGTCATCAGGGGGTGCTTCGGTGCGCTCCCCACCGCTCACCCTGCAAGACTCCTCGGTCCCAGCGGTGGCGGCTTCAGGGCACCGCACCACCCGCAGCAGGGGCCTCCCAGCTGCCTGAACCGGACTGGCCGGGCCTGAACCATCTTCATCCGGATCTCTTTAGATACGCCGAACTGAAGGTTCCCTGTCAGGGACAGGAAACCAACTGATGCGAGGGAGAGGTACTGCCCTTTTATCTGTAGGTTTCCTGTCCCTAAAGGGCGCATCCCCTCTCTCTGTGGTGCTGTCATGGGGGAAGGAGAAAAAAATGTTGATCACCACTGATCATTGATCCGAGTGCTAGCACTTGTCTGATTTTTATTTCTGACATCCTACATTTTAGGCCAGGGTCACACTTGCGATTAACTTGCACGAGCCTCGCACCTTAATACCCGGTACTGCCGATGGCACTCGGACCGGAGCATTGAGCAAATAGAAATACATGCAGCCGCACACTTCGATCCGGAGTGCCGGCGACAGTGCCGGTATTGAGGTGCGAGTTTCTCGCAAGTGTGACCCCGGCCTTAGTGTCGTTATTAGGCCGGTGTCACACTTGCGAGAAACTCAACACCCGGCACTGCCGCCACCACTTGGACCGGAGTGTGCGACTGCATAGAAATACATGCAGCTGCACGCTCTGGTCCGAGTGCCGGCGGCAGTGTTGGGTGTTGATGCGAGAGACTCGCACGAGAATCGTGCGAGTTTCTCGCAAGTGTGACACTGGCCTTAATCATACATCACAGAAAGGAAAGGGCCAGATGTCCTTTCATCACTAAGCATTTACCATGCCACATATGTTAAGATAATACTTCCACTGGAAATTCGTTATATACTTCCTAAATCAGGTCATTTACGCATTATGTGCATGGATTTCTGAAAGTTCTATTCAGATTAGCCTCGGTGGTTTGCATAGATATAAATAAAAAAAAATTATAGCGACTGCTCACCTAATTCCACATCCTGGTCATCTGTGAGGACAAGAATAATATTCGGCCTAATATTTCTCCGATCTGGTGCGATCCGTCCTCTAAACCTAGGTGCTTTCACAGATGTACAATAGCTTGCTGGTAGGAGCACGATGAGGAGTGCAAAGTAGTAATACTTCATTGTAGACCTGCAGGTTGGTGCAATGTGAGCAGATGATGCTGTGGCTTCTTCTATTTGTAGACAATCTGCAGCTGCAACAGAATTATTAAAAAGTCATTTTTACGCCATTTAAACCAGCATAAATTTCCATGCATTAGGATGTGACACAAATGATCCCCACCAGGTCAAGCTAATAAATAATTATCTCCAGTGATTAGCTAGGGGAATAGGATCAGCCATGGGAGGTGAAACTTGAATATTTGTACGCAGGGTGGAAACAATCTGCACAGAGTTACATGCAATGTTTGTATTGGTAAATATGAGCATATGGGACTGTGTATTGTATATTGTATAGATTTAGGTTACATATTAGATGAGCAGGGTCAGAGTTGCTCATGAGAGAGAGTGTGTAGGTTCTTCAACAATAATCATGCCCCACACAACACAACACCTATGCATTTTATGCCTCATGGAGATGTCGGTTTTTCTATTTTTACACGTCAGAAAAAGTCCCATTTTCATCAGTGTTTAGTCACCAAATCTGTTCTTACCATCAGTGCTTCATTAGTGATTTACTCAGATGCAAAAATTAATAATATAGAAACACTGATAAGTAGACATTTTTTGAAAAAAAGCATGTCATCCCACTTCCCCAGCTATTGCAAGGTTAAGGCTGGCGTCACACTGGCGACAGAATCGGACGACTGCAATACGATGAAATATCGCATTGCAGTCTGCCCTATGTTAATCTATGGAGCAGCTCCCAGTATCAGATTTTTTGTGGTCCGTTTTAAACGTCCGAGTGCAATCGCAGCATGCTGTGATTGTCACCGATTGTGGGTCGACTATCGCCAATGCAAGTCTATGGGAGCGATGAAAAATCGGATTACAAACGGACCGCACGTGTGACTTGCGATTAAATCGCATCGGTGTCCTTTAGAAAAGCCGGCAATTCATCCCTGCCTATACTGTAAAAGCACACTGACAGCTTTAATAAAGAATAGAAAGAATAGATATACACACATAGAATACATATATATATATACATATATATATGTATATATATATGTATATGTCATTGTGACATATATATATATATATACATATATTTATAGTTCTTACACTTCTACATACTGTAATAGCCGCTAATTCAATTGCCGGCTTTTGTGAAATCACAGAAGCCGACATGAAATGATACATTGTTTAGACAGTTAACCATGTCATTTCCTGTATTTTGATATATGGTTTGAACTTACAATTACATAAGTGTATGTGTGCAAAATTTCAGACATGTAGGGGTTAATTAAAGGTGTAAATTCGTTGAAAAAAAATGCGTGGGCTCCCGCTGTATTTTCTCCACCAGACAGACAAAGCAAGCGAGTGGGGGCAAATAATAATAGCCCAGGGAGGGTGCATTTATTTTGTGCCTCCCCTGGCTACTAACATCTGCCCCCAGATACCCCAGAAAAGGCAAATCTATAATTAGATTCGCCCTTTCTGGCACTTTGCCCGTCTATTCCCATTGCCCTGTAGCGGTGGCGAATGGGTTAATAAGGGGTTAAAGCCACCTTGCAATTGAAAGGTGACTTTAATCCTATTGTATGAAAGAAAAATCAAACACACACACTTTAATAAAAAATCATTTTAATTAAATAAGCAAAGTATTCTATGTGTGTATATGTATTGTTTCTATTCTTTATTAAAGCTGTCAGTGTGATTTTACAGTATAGCCGGGATGAATTAGCGGCTATTATAATATGTAGAAGTGTATGAACTATAAATATATATATATGTATTCTATGTGTATGTATCTAAGTGTTTTTTGTGAGCTGTCAGTGTGATTTTACAGTAGCCGGGGATGAATTGCCGGCTTTTTAAAGGAGACTGGTGCGTATAAATGGTGCGAGTGCTGTGCGATGATTTCTCGCACCCATTGACTTGCATTGGCGATTATCATGCCAAATTCGCATAAAATCGCAGCATGTTGTGATTTTTTTCTCACACCGATTTCAGCTGAGAAAAAAAATCGTAAATGAGATGTCACCTATTGAATAACATTGGTCAGATTTGAATCCGATTTTTTATCGGCTGAATATCATCCGTTTTCGTCGCCAGTGAGTATGAGCCCTTAAGCATGAAGACCGCAGAGTAAAATACACTTGCTTTTTTACTGCATTTTTGATGCATTTTTTACTTGCGTATTTGACTCCATGTATTGGGATGGGTAAAAAGCGCTGCTAAAATGCTGAAAGAATTAACACATTGCAGATATGAAACCGCTTCAAATCTGCAAGGAGAAAATAAGCAAAGTGCACATGAGACTTCAGGAATCTGCTTCACCTTGCCCATACTAGGAAATGTTTCAGTTTTTGTGACAATACTGTGCGGAAAAAACTTGACTTAAACACAATGAGTACTTAACATGTGCACTCATCTTAAAAAGTTAGAGGCAACAGAATACATTTTTTTTTACATGATTCTGAATTTTTCAGCCCCAAAAATAAAATGAACAAGTTTTGGTATTCCTATAAACATGTGGATCCGGAGTATCAGATTGCCTGCTCAACTTTGCCATATATTGAACACCATTAAAAAATAAATAAATAAATAAAAAGTATATATATATTTTTTTACTCACTTATAAGTGCTACACCGACATTATCAACAAAACAAAAGCATAAAAAAAAAATGCCCAGGTCATTAAAGGTTTAAAAATTGTTTTTTTTCCCCTTAGTGGTGTGGCATATTTCATTGTCCTAATACATAGCCTCGTATAAGCCTATGAAGCTGTGGAGTCCAGGAGGAGAGAGCAGCACCACATTAATCAATTGGGTCCTTCTGCTTCCATTTGTAGCACTTATGCAAGGAATCCATTTTGAACATTAAGGCTATGTTCACATATTGTATTTTTGCAGCGTTTTGGTCTGCAGGTAAAATCTGCTCTCTTGGCAGTAAAGAAGCTGCTTTCAAAAAGCAGGTTTTGTTGCGCTTTTGCTGCACATTTATCAGGTACATTTGTCTCTTGTGCATGCTGATTAAGTTTAGTGCCCCCCCAAAAAAATCATGATGCAACATCCTTAATGTTTTTGCACCAAAACCTCAGCAAAACCGGATACCTGCTGAAAAAAAAAACGCTGAAAGAAGTGACATGCTGCAGTTTGCAAAAATGCAGCAGTTTTCCAGATCAGTCAGAAAAAAACAAACAATGTGTACATGAGATATCTGAAATCTCAGAGCTTTTGTTGGTACTGCTGCTTAAAATTTGCATTAAAGCAAGCAAAACGCAACATGTGAACATAGCCTTATAGGCAACGTTCACACGCTGAGTATTCGGTGACTTTTTTACCTCAGTATTTGTAAGCCAAAACCAAGAGTGGAACAGTCAGAGGAAAAGTATAAGGCCGGGATCACACATGCGAGGAAATCGTCCGATGCTCGCATGTGAAATCCCAGCTCTGGCGCTGGCACTCGGGAGTGGAGTGTGCGGCTGAATGTATTTCTATGCAGCCGCTCGCTCCACTCCCGAGTGCCGGCGCCAGAGCTAGGATTTCACATGCGAGCATCGGACGATTTCCTCGCATGTGTGATCCCGGCCTAATAGAAACATGTCACCACTTCCGTATTTATCACTCACTCCTGGTTTTGGCTTACACATACTGAGGTAAAATACTGACCAAATACTGACCGAGACCTTAGGCTATGTTCCCACTATGAATTTTCATAGCGTTTTTGTCCCCGTGTCAAAAACGCAGCATCTTACAGTTCCAGCAAAGTGGACGGGATTTCTAGAAGTCTCCTGCTCGCTATGCCTACTTATATACGGTGAGTACACTGACCTGCGGTTCGTTTTCAAATCCGCACCATGTCACTTTCTCTTGCGGGTACGCGGAGTTTTCTGTGCATATTTTCCCCATAGACTTACATTAGATGTGGAAAATCCACAGGTAAAAACGTGCATGCATTTTAGTGCGTTTCCAAGGCGGAAATGCATCAAAAACACTTGTAATTTGCACCTACGCATATAAATAAAGACAAAAAAAAGTAAAGTCATCTAATTTAAATAATCGGTGCAGAAATTCTGCAACATCAAAAACGCACCAAAAGCTCATGGTGGGAACGTAGCCTTACTCCTTTAGTGCTGGACAAGTTAGCAAAGAAAAACAGTGAGGTGGCTAGTTGCATTTGACAAATGCACGATATTGTGTCTGCATTAGTTTAGATCATGGATCCTCTCAGTCCAGTCTGTGGTGTGGTAGAACTAAGGCCTCATTCACACGTCCGTTTTACACATACCAGCACCATTTCTTTTTTCACAGACAGCACTTGTACCTGTGACAGTCTATGGGGCTGTTCACATGTCAGATTTTTCCTCAGATGGAGAGAAGTGTCCGATATTGATCCAAACGTCGGATTAAAATCCGCAATGCAAGTCTATGGATTAGTACTAGAAAATAAAAAATCTGACAACATTCAGATGCCATGTGATTTTTCAATGACTATTTGGAGAAGGTGAAGAAATGCTTTTTTTTTCTCAATGAAAAAAAAACTGATGAAAATCTGATCAAACTCTGTTGAAACCGTGACAAAAGTCACTGATGAAACTCAGTCCATTTTTCTCTTATATCAAAACATTGAGTATTTGGTTAGTATATTACATCCGTATTTGAAAGCCAAAACCAGGAGTGGAACAATCAGAGGAAAAGTATAATAGAAACATATCACCACTTCTGTATTTTTTGCTCATTACTGGTTTTGGCTTAGTAATATCGACATAAAAAACTCACCAAATACTCTAGGTGTGCATATGGCCTAAGACTACCCAGACCTATAGACTTCACCGTGCATTACAGCTGGAAATGGATGAGTTTATAAATGCCCAGAGAGACATAGTTCAAATAAAAAAGGCACCTATTGTGAATATGACCAACAAGAAAATGTATAATATTGGCATTTGGAGTAGTTGCCCATATGGGAGGTGGCAAATGGAGTCTTTGCAGCCATGTGCAGTTGTATAGTGCTCATTATGTCACCTTATTATTGAGCAATGCTCCTAGGGCCCAAAGAGCATCTAAATCTCTGAACTAAGGACTGGAGTGGAAGAGGCTGCCACGAGAGGTGGCGAGTTCTCCTTCAATGGAAGTCTTCAAACAGAGGCTGGACAGACATCTGTCTGATGATTTAGTGAATCATGCATTGAGCAGGGGGTTGGACCAGATGACCCAGGAGGTCCCTTCTAACTCTACCATTCTATGATTCTATGACCTATGGGGCTCGGCTGCTGCCTTTATACTTTTGTGGTGCATATGAAACCTAAAAGTGACTAAAACTACAATAATACAGAAACCAAACAAGCCTCTGCAGCATCATTTTCTGCATGTCCCAAAAGGCTGTGAAGCTCACAATGAATGACAGTATTGATGATCAGGTTTAGCACTGTAGGAAGAGCCTAGCTCCGAGCCGCATCTCATCAATCAACATTGGCAGAAACTCTGCTCTATTCATAATCCACTGAGCCTTGGATGATCCTCGGTTTCTCCCTGCTGTTTATACAGACCCATTATACTCTCAGCATTCTTTAGTGCTTGTCATTTAGAATGATACACAATCAGAAGTGATAGAAAACTCTTAGTCTAGGGGCCAACTAAACCTAATCACTGCAGATGTTCCTACAGAGACAGGCTTCCACTTGGCAAACAGAAAGAAGGTACGATGAAATATTAACTAAAAGTAATAGAATTGTTCCTGACCTAGTTATGATGATTTCCTTGGCTGAATGAAGCAGGTGAATACTCGACCCCTTCATCTGAAAAAAGAGAAAGAAGACTAGCCCAAATATATTACCGGATCAGCGGTTTGGCACCTGAGACATTGAGCAAAGCAGTGTTTAGACATGCAACATTAACCTGAGTCAGACAAGCAAGCAGAACTAATTAAGTGAGAAATATCCATCGTTAGGGAGAGGAAGGGGCTGTGTAGTCAGCGTGGGGATTTCCGTCAGTCAGCGAAAAACAAAATTGCGTCTTGCTTACAACACCAAAGTAAAATGCAGTTTTAATGAAGTACCATTTGTCTGCTTACATCAGTCACTGCCAAGCATCTAAAATTCAAGAAGGGCATGTGAGTTAAAGCAAAGGACAGAAAAGGCACCGGACTACTCCCTTCAAGGGATTTTCATCAAAATCTACCTAGAAAATTTAAAAAGGGAATGTGCCTTGCTGAGCATATATCTGATCCAAGGACAGCAGTTTATGAGGTGAGAGGTGGTGGCAGACTCTTTCAGATATTAGTTTTTCATGTGCAAGCTCTATTTATATTTTTCACGATTAGCACTGATATCTATGATAGTCTTTTGGGTAGTTTACATATCTAATTTTTTTCCTTGGACCGAGTGGTTCGCACACAAGCATGGAGAATTGTCTGATCGTGAATAAAGAGTCAAAAAGTGCCAAATCAAGTCTATTGGTTGATAAAAAGAAAAAAAACGGACAGCACTCAAATTACATCCGTGTGCTATCCACTTTTCATTGACTGTTTGATAGCAGAAGCTTCACAAACATTTTTCCCCATCCAAGAAATACTGATGAAATTCAGATCAAACTCTGACGACACTCTACTGATAAATTGATAAAGCGCACAGAATCCGGTACGTGGAAACACACCCTAAGGCCTCTTTCACATGTTAGTGTGTCCTGTATGGGTGGTGACAGTTTTCACACATACCAAGTGAATGGGTCTGCACACAGGTCATTGTGTTTCCATGGACCATGTGTCTGAGCAAAACACGTTGACATGGGCCGCAAAACGTCCGGCACACGGATGACATATGGATGACATCTGTATATACACACACACAGACACTTTATATGTTCTCCATCCTGGCATATAAATCCCCCATCCTGGTATATCCCTTATCCTGGGCCCCATCCTGGTATATCCAGTCATTATTATTATTATTGAAGTGGTTCCAGAAAACGAAGTAGAAGTATTTCTCATGGAAAATAATTGCAATTACATGTTTTATTATACACATCTTTATTACCTATGTGTATTGGAACAACACAAACAAAGGAAAAAAAAGGCAAATTTGGACATCATTTCACACAAAACTCCAAAAGTGGGCTGGAGAACACTTTTGGCCATGAATGACTATGTCCCCCCATACTGGTATAAACTATATGTCAGTTATTCTGGGCCCCATCCTGGTATACAGTGATGAGCAAAAGGGTAATAACAATGTTTTGAACTTTTGACTTTCTGGCTCCATATCTCACCATCTACTACTGCTTCAAACATAAGACTACCATTATTTTATTTCATACATTCATCTTGTCCATTTCATACATAAATTTGAATTGCAACTATTTAGCATATGGTTAGTTATGCAGATTCTTGTCATGTCACTGCATGGTTACTCTTTTGCTACTAAAAACTAAATTTTAACTTTTATTATTTTGTTAGTATTTTATGAGGCTAAGTGCAGACGGTGCGGATTGTGCTGCGGAATTTTCCGCGCAGATTTTGGTAAATCTGCAGGTAAAATGACCTGGGTTTTACCTGTGGATTTACTGTGGATTTACTGCGGATTTGATGCGGATTTGCCACGTTTTTTGTGCAGATTTCCCCTGCGTTTTCAGACCTGCAGATTTCTATTTAGAGCAGGTCTGACAACGCTGCGGAACTGCACAAAAGAAGTCACATGCTGCGGATTTAAATCCGCACCCAATTCCGCGTGGAAAAATCCGCAGCATGTGCACTGCGTTTTTTGTTTAACATTGAATCTAATGCTACTGTACATCACTTGTAGTTCTGCTGCGGATCTGCAGCGGAAAATCCGCTGCGGATCCGCAGCAGAATCCGCAACGTGTGCACATAGCCTAAATCTACCTTTGGCTTTCAACACTTATTTAATCCTTCTGGGCATGCTCTTCAACAGATTCAAGCATGTCTAGACCGGAATCTTATCCCGGGTTTTTTCTACTCGTTCCCAAAGTTGGTGCATACTGGTCGACTCACTTGGGTAGGTATACATTTTATTTTTCAACTTTAGGCTCAAGTGTTCAATTGGATTGAGGTCTGGGGACTGTGGGGACCAAGCCAGCTCCTCTGCTTCAATGTTATTGGCATTGAACCATTTCTTTGCCAATCTCGACATATGCTTCGAGTCGTTGTCCTGCTGGAACACTATGTCGTACTTTTCATACCCATAGTTCTCGATGTGCGAAGTACCTTGTCTTGTAGGATACTCACATATAGCTCAGTGTTGAGATCACAATCGATCCTGGTCAAGTATCCAACACCTCTGGCTGTGAAACAACCTCATAAAATCAGACGTCCTTCACGAAACTTGACAGTTCCTTAAATTTCTCAATGTTAGCCTCATTTTCTGTTATTTCTTCCAGATCTATTTGCACCCATCAGAGCCTAGTGTATTGACTTTCGTCTCATCATTCCAAATCACCCTGTACAATCTTCTACTTTCCACTTTTCATACTTTTTAGCAAACTGGAGCTGACGCGCCTTATAATGATATTGAAGTCGAGGCTTCTTCACCTTTTTTCGACCCACCATCCCACACTGGTGTAATGTGTGTCACACGGTGCTTGCATCACTGTATATTCCCCATCCTTGTATTTGTCCCTTATCCTGGGCCCTATCCTGGTAATATGTTCCTTATCTTGGTATATGTCCCTTATCCTGGTTCCCATGCTGATAATATGTCCCCTATTCTATTGTTTAATGCACAGAAGAAAAAAAAACAATTCTATTCACCCTCCCTCCGCTCCCCCGCATGGTGGCGTCCTCTATTGAAGCCAGCAGCTGACTTTAGCGTGCAAGCAACGCAAGCGCATGACGTCACTGCCATGCGCTGCAAGTCAGGTGCATACTGACATCAGCTGCTAGCCTCAGCTACTGGCAGTGTGTATCGCTGTGCGCAGACCTGACGGGTTCAGTGCACAATACACTTCAACTGGATGTGCATCAAGAGGTTAAAGAAGCACTCCCATCAAAATCCTCTTAATATATTGCAGTCATCATATTAAATAGCACTGTGTACTCACAATTGCTCATTTTGCCTTTCTACCCATTTAATTTGTCTCTTTTCTATTAGATCTATGACATCAACTTATTAAAAACTGACTAGCTGAATCCTTCTAAGCTCTATGTAGAAATAGTAGGTCAAATTTCCCACAATGAATCATAAATCACTGCAAAAGTTAATGGCAGGTGGGGGGGGGCAGCTGGAGCAGGAGTTGAGGAGGTGAATGATTTCTGCAGGGAAAAGAGACTTCCTGTTTCTACAAAGAGCAGAGAAAGGAGAAGAATTAGTAGGGTAGAAAGGCTAAATGAGCAATTAATTGTAAGTACACAGCGCTAAATAATATGATGACTGCAATATATTAAGAGGATAAAACTGTAATTTCAGTGCTTCTTTAAGGAAACAGGTCTGAAAAATATTCCTGGAACGGTTTATGATTAAACCACATATAAAGTACTGAATGTAAAATCAGCACAAGTGGTTTTTACATGTGGGTTTTCAATTCTGCTGTTTTTCACAGCTGGTATCAATGCGGGAAAAAGCCACAACAACACTATACATAGAGCTTTCTGTGACTTCAAAGTGCAGTGTGCGCTAAAACCAACACAAAACCACAGAAAAAAATATGCAAAGTGTGAATGAGAGCTCATAAATTCCCATTCAATAACATTGCACATCTGGCAGCAGTGGTAAAATACAGCAAGCGTCAAGCCGCTAAAGCGACTCGTATATAGCCTATAGGAATTCATGAGTAAAAGTTTTGTGCTCAATTTTTGGGGGGGATATGTATTATTCCAACATTGAATTGAAAGTGTTGGCAAGACTAACACATAGCTTTTAACGGATTTATTGCTGTAACAAGTCATGGTCTACAAGAGTATATGGAGTTGCGTGAGTTGTATGTGCGCTACGATTTTTATTGAAAAAAGTCACATTGATGGTAAATTACCAAAGTGAAAACACAGCAAATATTCTGCTGCATATTAGCTTGTAGAGAATCTACTGGGCCATCATAGTGCAAGAGATTTTAAGAAATCTCATGTTCATTCTACAAAATATATTTGCAGCGTAAATTGCCAAGCGCTACGGGTGTGAAATCCGTAGATCATAAATTTATGCTGCAGATGTAGGTACTAATGTCACCATTTGCAATGCGAAGGATGACATACTAGGAGATGTAGATGACCAATAGCTTAAGGAGCCACAGGCTGATGGATGCATCAGACAAAACCTGTATTGAGCTCAGCAACAAGTTGACAGACATGGTGGGCTATTAAAGGGGTTTTCCCTAAAGTAGATTTTAATCAATAGATCTTGGAATAGTAATAAAATCCACTATTTGATGCATTTAATTGTTTTTCCTGTGCCGATAATCATATATATATATATATACACACACATACACACAGTATGTGCCCCTGCGGTGTACTGTGTAATGGAGGCGTCTGACCGTGCAGTGATATGGTCACACATACCACATCTCATGGGCAGGAGAGGATGCAAAAGAGAATATACAGACAGGACTACATGGGATTGCAGCTGCTGCTTTGGGAGGTAAAGCATGTTTAAAAAAAATCACTCTATGCTGTAATGTCTGGTGGAAATCATAGAATCGTAGAATGGTAGAGTTGGAAGGGACCTCCTGGGCCATCTGGTCCAACCCCCTGCTCAAAGCAGGATTCTCTAAACCATCCCAGAACTTAACCTTAACATTTTACTGGGCCACCCATTTATTATCTAGCCACATGATAAGTGATAACTTGCTTGATCGATGGATGTCTGACTGCTGGGACCTGCATTTTTAACCGCAACGTGGAACTGTTTTCCAAGTTACAAAAGAAAGCAGCAGGTTGGATACCAGATCCCTGCTTAGTTCATTTTTTTATGTGGCTGCCAGAAAAAGCTGATGGCTGCCCTCTGCAGCCTTGAAGGGGTCCCAAAGTGCCGTGTTCAGTTGGACCCCCGGCGATCAACACGTTGTCAATTACTTTATTTCAATGGACAACTCCTTTAATAAAAGACATCTCATTTTCAACGTAGTAGACTTAGTATTTAATATAAACATTTTTTTAAGCATCAGATGCTTCCATATAACACACAACGTATACATGAAAAACCGTGAGGAGGCCAACTTAATACCAGAAGGTTTCACTCAGAAAAAAGCCAGGTTTCACTCATTGAAAAAGATGATAATCCTTTCTAACTGCTTGGCTACACAATCCAAATATGAACACACCTCCCACAGCTCAATGTAATCCTGGAGGGAGCTGCTATCTGACGCCACCGTACGGTCTGTATACATAGGAGTGCTGCTCATTCACATTCCTATGCAGAAGGAGACCAATAGGGTGAGCGGATTGTGATTAGTCAGTGCTACCTTCAAAATAGTATGGGATAAAGGTTAGCCCTAAATAGCCATGAGAACCCTTGTTTTCTTCACAAAAAGAACTCTATAATGTAATGGCAACAAGAATATATACACATTATGTGGTGTATAATGAAAATGAATGTGAAAAATATTTTTTTTCATAACTTGTTTGTTGGAGTGGAGTTTTTTAATGCTTGATGGACTGTGCAAAATATAGACAAGTTATGTCTTTGGTCCATAGATATGTGACAACAGTTGGAAGATATTCATATTGTCTTCAGCAAAATGCAAGAAGCCATCCAATATTCTACAACATTCAATATTTAGCTTGAAAAAAAAAAAAGGAGGCCCTCACTATTCAACTTGAGAAAAATCTAAAAAAGTAGTCATGGCTGACTGATAATCCTCATGTACGATAGAAAAGTGGTTGTTTTAGAGGATACTCATATTGCAGGGGTTGAATATGCAGCAAATTTATCCTCCATGGTTTTGGGTGAAAAATCTGCTCCATATTACAGTTAAAAGAAAGGAAAGAGGAGTTCTATGTGTAATATCACAATGGCAAGTAGGAACGAGTCAAACTGTCTCCAAAACGCCTTGTATGAATAAATTCTCGACATTGATGCATGTTCTAAGGAAGGAGTCGAACTGTATCCAAAACGCGTTGCATGAATAAAGGCTCCACTTTGACACACGTCCATCCTCCTACTCTTCTTGGCAGAGTTCATGATACGCCACTTTTTTTTTCAGTCACTGCATATTAGTGTCAGCATTCTGGATGAGATTTTACAGAAGCTAATCTACATGATGTGGAGAAAATCGGCAGGGCTGGTCAATATCTGCTGTGGATTATCACTGGTATGCAAAGAGTGAAATCTGTTCAGACACCAATGAATTACGAGTGAAAAGTGTTTAATTTTGTATGAATTTAGCCATACAGCTGTCACCTGCATGGATGCATTACTACTGTTCTGTATACATTTTCCTCTAGTTGACAAAAACAAACAAACAAAAAAAACCACATACAACATCACTACAAGGCTAATTTATTGCTGGGCTATGTAATAATTCGCAATTTCCCTTTTTGATCGATACAAAACTATTGGGGTATGTTCACACACTGCAAGTCTTCCATCCCAGTTTCCAAGAGGCAAACTGGATGACAATTTACCAAATATTATCAACACTCAGGAAAAAAAAATCTGCAGTAGAAATGGATTTTAAATTCCCATTATGTTAATTTATGTGGCAGAGTTTACAGCAGATGTCAACGTTTCATTGCATAGGAAATCTGTAGCAAATCTGCATCAAAATTTGCAGATTTTGGTAGAAGCTATATGTTGGCGCTATATAAATAAAGATTATTATTATTATTATTATTAGAAGCTGCTGTTTAAGAAGTTTGTACAGTGGACTGTACCTTTAGGATACGTTCCCATGATGAGTATTTGGTGAGTTATTCCATGTTGCAGATTTCCTGCACTTATTAGATAAATTAGGTCACTTGTATTTTTTTCATTGTGCGTTTGTCGAGTTTTTTTACTGCAATTTTTATCTTTTTCTTATTTGTCATGTTGTAAATAAAACTGCTTGGTTTTTTATATTTCCTGGTTTTGAGAAAAATGTATTGATAGTTTCATGTGTAGTAACATGTTTTTTTGCAGGGGAAGCAAATTAAAAACACAGATGCATTAATACCTTTGCATTTTCTGCATCTAATGATAATCTATGAGGAAAATCTGCACATAAAACTCAGCATATTTGCAAGAGAAATTGTCATGTTTCAGATTTCAAAAGAAGCGCCGTAGGTCAGTTTACTCTGCTGAAAACATTCCCATCCACTTTGCTGTAAGATACATTTTTTTTGCAGCAAAAGTACGCTGGGTGAAAAATTCAACAAAAACTCATTGTGGGAACCTACCGCTAGATTTCTGCTAAATTTAGACTATTTTCAAATTAAAGCGACTGCATTATACTACAAGATGTTATCTGAATGAATGAATGAATGAATAAATGAATGAATGAAACTAAAAACTGTTACATTAAAGCCTTGCACTAGTGTGTGCAGCATTTTTTTACTATATTTTCTTTAGTTACTTTTGATTTGTTTAGGTTTATGGAAAATAGATCATAAAGTCATCAAAAAATTAACAGAGTAAAGAGTGTTAATTAGGCAAAGTTTCAAAAATCAATTGCATTTGAGTCATTCATTCAATTATGGAATGCAGAAAACCAAAGCGATGACTTGCCAGCTCTGCTCTGGGCCAGTTCTGGCTCCCAGCTGCTCTCCTTGGGAAAGGCATACAGGGATGTGTTAGTCACATAACATGAAAAGCTACTAAGATGCTCTATAAAGAATTAGAAACCGGCAGAATCGAAGGATGTTAACAAAAGATCCATTAAGTCATGTACACATCTCCCACAACACTGCGGAAATTTTTAAAGTAAACACACAGTGTATATTATCCCCAGCGGAAAAGTTAAGAGTTTAACTCACCTCCGTAAAACCTCATGTGAAATGTCCCACACCATTTTTTGTAACACAGTGCAGAAAAAAACGTTTCAGACAATGTTGACCCAGAAAGTGCAGTCATCCTGACTACACTGAGCAAACACTGGCACGGAAGTGTTTAAATAACCCCCAATGGTATGAAAGAGCTGACAACTATGTCCCGATGGTAATAAAATTCACACTCTTCCAACACGTCTTTTGAATCCTATCACTTAAAACAGAATTATGCTTTTAGGAATAAAACGATCACCTGTAGGTATATTATTTTAAATTCTTTGAAAAATCAGAATATTGTTATTATTCATTTTTACAGCACCATCGATTCCATTGTGCCGTACAGGTGAAAAGTGGTTACATACAAAATCATTGAACAAATTAACAATGACAGACTGGTACAGAGGGGAAAGGGCCTTCCTGTTGTGGGCTTACTGACTACAGGATAATGGAGAAAAAAACAGTAGGTTGGAGGGTGGCAGCAGCTCCGATGGTGGTGAGAGGTGGCAGTGGGGTCATTGCAGGCTGTAGCTTTCTTGAAGAGGTGGGTTTTCAAGTTCCATCTGAAAGTTCTGAATTTGGAGGATTCTCAGACATGTTAGGGCACAGAATTCCAGAGAATGGGGGATACTTGGGAGAAGTATTGGAGGCGATTAGGTAAGGAACGTATAAGTGTGAAGAAGAGGAGGTCTTACGAGGACCGGAGAGTAAAAATTAAAATCCAAAAGTCATTATCTCAGTAAATTAGAATACTTTATAACACCAGCTTGAAAAAAATTTTAAAATCTGAAATGTTGGCCTCCTGAAATGTATGTTCAGTAAATGCACTCAATACTTGGTCAGGGCTCCTTTTGCATCAATTACTGCATCAGTGCAGCGTGGCATGGAGGCGATCAGCCTGTGACACTGCTGAGGTGTTATGGAAGCCCAGGTTACTTTGATTACAGCCTTCAGCTCATATGCATTGTTGGGTCTGGTGTCCCTCATCTTTCTCTTGATAATACCCCATAGATTCTCAATGGGGTCAAGGTCATGCGAGTTTGCCGGACAGTCAAGCACAGTAATACTGTTTTTAAACCAGGTTTTTCTACCACACTTTCCTTCCACTCAACTTTCCATTAATATGCTTGGATAAAGCACTCCATGAACAGACAGCTTCTTTAGCAATGACCTTTTGTGGCTTACCCTCTTTGTGGAGTGTGTCAAAGACTGCCTTCTGGACATCTGTCAAGTCAGCAGTCTTCCCCATGATTATGGAGCCTACTGAAACAAAGGGACCTTTTTAAACACTTAGGAAGACTTTGCAGGTATTTTTTTGTTAATAAGTCTAATTTACTGAGATAATGACTTTCAGGTTTTCAGTGGCTGTAAGCCATAATCATCAACATTAACAGAAATAAACACTTGAAATAGATCATTCTGTTTGTATGACTATCTAATATACGAGTTTCACTTTTTGTACTGAAGTACTGAAATAAATTCACTTTTTGATGATATTCTAACTTAGGCTGGGGTCACACTTGCGAGTGTGATGCGAGAAACTCGCATCCATACCAGGCACTGTCGCCGGCACTTGGACCGGAGTGTGTGGCTGCATAGAAATACATGTGTATTGATGCGAGTTTCTGGCATCACACTCGCAAGTGTGACTCTGGCCTTAGTGAGAAGCACTTGTATATTATCTGGCCCTCAAGGGCAGGGTCCTCACTCCCAATGCGCCAGTCTGTTACTTAGGCATGTTTAGTTACCTTTATATGTATCTCTAAATGATTGTACTCTAAACTGTGCTTTCATATGTACAGCTGTTAAAAGTGAATTAGATAATACAAAATAAGAACTCTTACTCGGTAGCTACTAAATGCAAACTTTTGTAGTTCTTTGCCAGCCAATTTATATTGGCGGATATTTTCTTAAACTGTAATCTTCTTTATAATTCAAGATGTGTTTTTTTTATGGAGTGAGAAGATAATTTCACAAATTTGCACACAAGTTAGCTCATTTTTAGATGTTGCTTTTAACTTGTGAATCTCCAAAATCAGGTAAAAACAAAATAAAGTCGGGAGTCACCCCAGCAAGGTGTGAGGAGGTGCTACATGACAAAATCATTCTCTTTGGGGGCGTTTATTTTAGTTCCTATGTCATACACGTTTACGCATGCCCCACAAAGGGTATGATGCAGAATTGATATAGTGTTACGGGGACTTTCCATGTGTTGTCATTGGTCTCATTGATGTTCATCACATTCCAAACAAGCCCCTTTATATACTCTGCAGCCCACTCTCAGCAGCCCACACTACCAGCTATATTAACTATTCACATTTCCAATATTCATCTTTAGCAAGGCATAAAATTCTCACAATAGTTGCTCTACTACATCAGGGACTGGAGATGAGTGTGTGGGAGACTTTAATACTCACTTCAGTGAAAGTCAAAGCAAAAATTTATGGTTACACTAACAAGGATGTAAAACATTTTTCCATATGGAGGTTGACTACAGCCCACTTAATATATCAACAACAAATCCATGGTACATAGACGCGATGAAAAATGTTTAGCATAAATAATAAATAAATAAATAATCTTTATTTTTATATAGTGCTAACATATTCCGCAGCGCTTTACAGTTTGCACACATTATCGTCGCTGTCCCCGATGGGGCTCACAATCTAGATTCCCTATCAGTATGTTTTTTGGAGTGTGGGAGGAAACCGGAGTGCCCGGAGGAAACCCACGCAAACACGGGGAGAACATACAAACTCCTTGTAGATGTTGTCCTTGGTGGGATTCGAACCCAGGACTCCAGCGCTGCAAGGCTGCAGTGCTATCCACTGAGCCACCGTGCTGCCCACATAAAGCATAAGCCAAGCTTTCTCTTGCATGACTCAATAGTAAATCGTATATATAAGAGACTCGTGCCCAAATATGGCAGAAAAATTATTGCCATGTGCTTAAATATAATGTACGTACATTTTTAAGCAATGCTTCATTATGCTTTAACATGAGGATAACACTAGTCTATCGGAATTGTCTGGAACAAGAGATACTTGCCTCTGACGCAAAATTCAAGGAGAAACAGGAAAAACAATAAGTAGTAATTCTGCTTTCTACTGAAGACCTGAATACTTGAAGACATCGGATGCTAGAAATGTTCTGCATCACAACCTTGTGGTTTCTGCTAGAGATAAGCGGATCTTTTGAAATTCAAAATTTTCCAAATATTTCCCAAAAATTTTGATTTACATCAAATACATTTCAGTGAATTTCAAAACTGGAAAGCTTGTAATTGCTCATAAAATATATATAGAGGAGATGAGAGAGAGAAAGAACCTGACCATAAGAACTTACACTTTACAGGCGAGAAAGCGAGGACCCCCACACTCTACGAGAAAGACAGAGGGAACTCCACTGACCATACATTCTGACTCTCCTCACAAGAGAAGGACTAAGGCTAGTTTCACATTTGCGTCTTTGTGCGCATGCAAATGTATGACCATGCGTACGCCATGTTAAACATAGGTACGCATGATGCATGCGCAGATGCACTGCGCACAAAAACGCTAATGTGAAACCAGCCTTAAACCAGTGTCTATACATGTTTACTCTTAAAACGCATGTGTATGCAAACGCAGGTGTACGCATGTCCATGCGCACGCCTGCGTTCACATAGACTGTAATGTGTTGTTTTGACGCATTCGGTCCGCAAGCGTACGCATGCGTTTTTTTGACGCCTTTGGGCGGATCTAAAAATGCAACAAGTTGTGTCCGGCGCGTCTAGACGCACACCTGGAAAAACGCATGCAAACGAAAATGCAGACTAACGTATGCAAACGCAAGACCATGTGTACGCCAATTTAAACATAGGTACGCATGACGCATGCGCATTTGGATACAGCACATGTCCAAAGCACTGCCGGCTTTTGTACGCGCGGTGATTCCGCATGTGTTCATTGAACCATGTGGAATCACCGCATCCTATACATAGGACTGTGATATTTATCTTGCGAGACAGAGCGTCTCCGCAAGATAAATAGACAGGCAGCGGTCTAGAAAGACGCGCCGCATGTGTGTATACGCAGGGATGCCGGAGGCGTCTCTGCACGCACAGTGGAGATGGGATTTCATAAAATCCCATACACTATGCTGTAACATCTGGCTGCAGCAGATTGGACGCTGCGGCTGTACGCAGAGTCCAATCCGCAGCGTTTACTGAACGTGGAAACATACCCTAAGGGAGCACTCGCCCATTAAGCAAAACCAAAAAAAGAATCTCTGAAACCTTAAAAGGAGATCAGTTTCTGTCAAAAATTCAGGTATTGAGGATCACCTGGTACAGCAATGGGCACTTTTTATGATCATTTGGATGCAATTTTGCCTTAATCTCACATGACAATGCATCAGTTTCCATTGAATCAAAGGCTTCTTTCTTAGTAATTATGATGCCAACTTTTAGGAGTCATATAGCTCAACAAGGTGGACAGCGTTTGAAAGCATTATATTTCTTTTTCTTGGAGAATGGTTTAAAATTCTGTGACATTTTTACAACTCGTTCCTTTTACAATTCCAGGAACTGTATCCATTTCATACAGTTAATGGTTTATTTCCCGACCTTTTTACTAACTTTCACCCTGACTTCCAGAGCTCACTTCTAAAGGTACTGCCACACTTAGCGATCTCGTTAGCGATCACGATAACGACGCAATCGTTGGTGTGATCTCTTTTAGGTCGCTAGTAGCTGCCAAACAGGAGATCTCATAAACGACACATCAGCGGTCAGCGATCTCTTTAACGACTTTGGCGGTCGTTAGGATCTGTCATTAGCATGTACTGAGCGCTTCTGATTCATAGGAATTTCCAGCATCGCTCCTGCTCTCTGCGTCCTGCTAGCCTGCTTTGCAACTTCTGCGATCCTCTCTGTGACGCAAAAGAGAACTTACAGATATTGCGATCCACTCCGTGACGCTAAACCCATATGCGTCACAAACGAGGTCGCTCGTCGTTCGCAAAAGGTGCCAAACACAGCGATTCAGGCTCACCAGCGGGACGCCAACGATCAAAAAACGGTCCAGAACTCTAGTGAAGAGGAAAGTAAAATGTGCTTCTTGATGAGTAAGACAATAACAGACTATTTGCTCTAGAATATTGACAGATTCTACCAATCCCTTAGATGTTTCATAAGAGTAGGATTTAACCAATGAATTTAAAAAAATGAAAGTCTGAGGTTGGAAGCATACACTGCAGATAAACGATATGTATATCATAGATAAAAAGGAAACAGAATGACCTAAGGTTCAACATGAGGTAACAGCAGAGCTGTAATGAATTCCATCTGTACCATTTTATATAAATATTATCCATTACTTGGTAAAAGTTGTGTAAACTTTATGAACTTAATCTTTCCAGGATGTAGCTGTTATCTCTTCCTTTTTGGGTTGGCTTTGTTGAGTTAGCAAAGCTTTTGTATAAATGGAAATGATCGCTGCTTTCTTAGTAGAACATAGAAATTGTAATATACAGTAAGAATAATGGAGAATTTTTTAAAGGTCCATTATGTAAAATATACATCTTGTTTTATTTGTGATGACTTTCTGCATTTATGTTTACATCAAAATAACTTTACAGTAAATGGTTAACTAATAGATTCATATATACTTTCTTCTATGTACCCACGTTTTCATCCATGCTGTGCAATGCAACGTGTGCATGAGATGTCAAGAATTTCATTTTCTTTGCTAGTGCTAGGAAATCCTACAGTTTTGTGACAAATCTGCACAGAAAATACACAACAAAAACGCAGAAAATACTTATCGTGTGCACATACACTTAGTCTGACACTAGGTGGCCAACACTCATCAATAGTACAAATATGTATTGACTTGCCAACTATTTCTTTTAGATCATAACTAGAGATGGGCAAACCCGAACAATAAAGTTTGGCGTCTGTACCGAACACCTACTGTTTGGGCACGGACACAGAACACGGACTTCACCAGGAAGTCCGTGCCAATGTTCGGGTTTGGCTGCCCAAACACCGGGTGTTTGTCGTGCTGTCATGTGCATGGCAGCACGGCAAACATCGCTTCTGATTGGCGGTGAAATCATACCAGCCGGTCAGAGTGCCGCGGTTCCCACGCTGTAAAAAGATAGCATGAGCGCTCAGCTGTGATTGGAGGTATAAACTTTCCTCCAGTCACTGGTATCAGCTGATGGGACTACTGAACCCATCATCCGAGACCTGCTGCCACTAATTACAGTGAGAGCAGAAGCGGCGGATGGGAGTATTCATCAGCCGCTCCTGCGCTGTAAATAAATAATTTTTTAAAAAAAACGGCGTGGGTTCCCCTGTATTTTTGCTAACCAGCCAGACAAAACTCACAGGTGGGGGCGGCAACCCTCAGCTGTCAGCTTCAGCAAGGCTGGTTATCAAGAATAGAGGCGTCCCATGCTGTTTTTAATTATTTAAATAATTTAAGAAAACAGAGTGGGGTCCCCCCATTTTTGACAACCAGCCTTGCTAAAGCAGACAACTGGGGGCTGGTATTCTCAGGCTGGTAAGTGGCCATGGATATTGGCCCCCCCAGCCTAAAAATAGCAGCCCACAGCTGCCCAGAAAAGGCACATCTGTTAGATGCGCCAATTCTGGCTCTTTGCCCGACTCTTCCCAGTTGCCCTGTAGCAGTGGCAAGTGGGGTGATAGTTGAGGGGGTTGATGTCACCTTTGTACTGTCAGGTGACATCAAGCCCATGGCTTAGCAATGGAGAGGCGTCTATAAGACACCTATCCATTACTAATCCTATAGTTGTATGGTAAATAAAGACACAGCCAGAATAAAGTCCTTTAATTGAAAGAATGACACAGACTCCATTAATAATCATAATTAAACCACACTTACGACCTCGCTTAATTCCACCGACGCCCTCGATCTCCTGTAATAAGACTAAAATAATAATCAGCAATATACCATACCTGACCTTCGTTCTGTCCCACACCGTAATCCATGTCTGGGGGATAAACAGTTTTCAACCTGGACGGTGCCAAGATGCGACAGTCCAGGCTGAGAACCACTGGAAAATGAGTTGCTGCAAGTGCAGACTCAGAGACCAGTGGTGACGTCATTGAGGTTACGTCCAGTCACTGAGGCTCCATTCCCAGTCTGGCTGAACTGCGGTGACCTCGGTGAGAAAAACAGTGTGGGGACCCTTCTATTCTTGCTAACTAGCCTTGCTGAAGCGGACAGCTGAGGGTTGCAGACCTCAGCTGTGAGTTTTGTCTGGCTGGTTAGCAAAAATACAGGGGAACCCGCACCATTTTTTTTTAAATTATTTATTTATAGCGCAGGAGCAGCAAATGAATACTCTCATCCGCTGCTCCTGCTCTCACTGTAATTAGCAGCAGCAGGTGTCGGATGATGGGATCAGTAGTCTCATCAGCTGCCACCAGTGACCGGAGGTAAGCTTTATACCTTCGATCACAGCTGAGTGCTCAAGCTGTCTATTGACAGCGTGGGAACCATGGCTCTCTGACCGGCGGGGATGATTTCACCGCCGATCAGAAGCAGTGTTTGCCGTGCTGTCATGCACATGACAGCATGGCAAACACTGGATGTTCGGGCCCCCCATTCAAGTGAATGGGGTCCGGGTTCGGGTCCTGTTCTGGTACCTGAACTTTTTTTGTAACTGTTCACCCGAAATCCAGGTGTCCGCCCATCTCTAATCGTAACATATGCTCTTCTAATGTCATCATCTGCCCTCTCTAATGCCACACTACACTATTTATACCCTATTTGTTGAAACAAATCCTTTTGCCTTCAGAACTATGACCCTTATTCCTCTCAGACATCATGGAAAAACAGGTGCTGTCAGCACTCTCCAGTACAACGCAAGGTCCAAAACATCAAGGAACTGACTTGGAAACTATAATATTCACTCACCGTAGACCTCATCCAAACGCCAGGTGATGGATTCAAATGCAGTTTATTCTGCCATAAATGCAAGCGACACAACGTTTCGACCAGTGTTAGGTTTTTATCAAGTTACCTGACACGTCAAAACGTTATATCAATTGTATTCATGGCTGAATAAACTATACTTGAATACATCACCTGGAGTTTGGACGCTGTCTACTGTGAGTGCACCTCATTGCTCTCATGTCCTAAGGTCTAATAAGCAAGGCACTCTTCTGAAAACATTGGGACAGCTACGAATATCAGACCACTACCAGTACTAGCTAATGTGCCCTGTATGAATTCCTGTGTTTTACTATGGCTCATTTATTTGCTGCAGTAGTGTATCCAACATCAGGAGAGTCTCTAATAGGCCACTGCCACTTATCCAAATTGACTGCATGCAATTATAAAAATTTGACTTCTATTTTTAACAATTTGTTTAACAATGAAAGTAAATCTGTAAATGACAAAAAGTCAAAAAGCAATGAACAACAAAAAGATGTACAAATCTAGCAATCCACTCTTACAAATGTTTTGTGGTTAAGAAGAGTGAACATTTTCAGTAGGAGATTAATGTCAACTCTATGGTAATTGTAAATAAGCTAATCTAAGTATACAGTCAGGAGGAGGCTGAACTATGATCTCACACATAACTATGTGACAGGTGCTGTGCAGTTATCATCATTATCTTTGATATGCTTCTGCTTTAACTCCTCCCAGAGTGGAGGGTTACAGTCCAAGAAATTATAGGCAGTTCTGGTAACCCCTTCACAGAAGAAAAATGGTATGTAATTCTCAGTGGGTCACCATGTCATGGCATATAAGTCTCCTGACACTGACATGCCAGGCATGCCACAAGCAGAAACTTTACCACTTAGATCCCAGTATTATGCCTCTCATACAGCTAAATCAGATCCCATGCTTTGCACTGCTAAGGGGCAATACCCCAAAACACCGCGTCTACTAATGGGATTCTGGTTTGGCTTTTATCCTAAGTCATATTTCAAGGCTCCTTAAAGGGTCGACATTGACTTTTATGATTGCTACTTCCAATCGGTGACACTAGATTTCAAGTCCTCTTCCTCTCTGAAGATGTAATTTGTATATCTGAATTATGTTAATGGCTTTACCTCATAACACTATTCAATCATTTCTAAATGTGAAGTTATATTTTCATGATAAAATCTTTAGCGAGCGCCTTATTTGTATCTTATGAACGTTTATATTTGATACAGTCAATAGTTCACTTGTCTCAAAAATTTGTGATGACGAAGTCATGGCAGAAAGTGAAGATTCTCTCATATTTTCTTCAAATTCTTTAGCTCCGGGACAGGTTTGAGCAGAAACATATCCAAAGGACAGCACAGAGATTGGTGCAGCACAATATGGCAGACTTCTGTGTACCTGACTCTTGCAAAACTTCAACTAAAATACAATTTTAGAAATGCAATTACTAAATACCAGGTGCAAGTATTTTATATCCAATGGAAAATTGCTGACATTGGTTTATTATCTGTGGACTAGACCACAGGAGATTAACTATGGCCTTGAGAACATCCAAAATAATGGAAACAAATCCCAGTTCAATTTCCGGCAGGATTTCCAGTCTACAGGCAGAAGGACAGAGAGCATAGAAACTGTATACTAAACCCTGAACTTAGGGTTTAATTCACAGTCCTAAGATTCCAGCTCATGATTTGCAAAGTGTACATGAAATAGAACTCAGCACCATGTACATGTAACACAAAACCCCTTGTCTAATATGGAGCTAAAATATAATGGTGCAGATTTACTTATCCAGTCTGATATACGTATAGACAATGCAAACTTGCACTACACAGAAATTCCTTAGACAATTGTATTAACCTTTACACAACCTATTGGTTATGGTTATCATACTTTTTACCAATACAGTGTCAAAATTTTGATTTAATTTGCAGCATTGTGTTATATTTTAAGCCTTTCTATCAGCCACGTCCTCTTTTCCAGTGGGGCATAGACAATGTTTTAGGCACATAATAAATAGCTCATAAGACTCCATGATACTATATGCAGCCAACTTTGCCAAACTTTGTTGTATTTTACAAGTTTTATGCGCATACACATTAAATCTATGCCAATGTCTGAGCAAACAAGAAAATACAAAAACTGCAAATATTACTTAGAGATTTTTAGGGTTTAAGTATTGTGGGCCGATTATGATTGTTGATGGCTGGAACCCCATGACGTCCACCATTTATCAGAATTAACCTATTCAATGTTTACAGAGGAACAGTATGAAGTACAGATACTCCATCCCATTATAGAATAGGCCATCAATATTAAGATCCTCACTTTTATCTGGGTGATCGCCTGATTGCCTATGCAGTATAACAGTATTGCAGTGTATCGTGATCTCCTATGAAGACCAGCCACTGGCTGATCAGGTAACAGCGGCCGACAGAAGTGATTGTCACCATCTTGCAGACTCTTAAATGTTGCTGCCATGTTTGACACTGGCATTTAAGATGTTAAACTAAAGGGATTGGAGCTAGATTCAATCTCATCTGCTATTGTTGAATACTGGCTATGTAACACAGCGGTACCATTTACATTGAACAGGGTGAGCTCCCGTGCCAGCTTCATTCAGTGATCGCGCATGACTGCGGTACATGTGCTGCCATTGTCGCCGAGTAATTAAAGACATGAATTGACAAATCTCAATAATAAAAAAATAAATAAATAAAATACATGTGCAGATACTGTATATGTGGGTTAAATGACTGGGGATACCAAAAAGCTTTCCAGTTGGCAGTCATTTAAAGGGAATCTATCACCAGGTTTTTTTCTACACAATGTGAGAGCAAATTAACACAAGGATGCCCAAAGTATAACGATATTGGCACTTCAAATCAATAGTTATTACATACTCCTGATGCCAGATAACATCAGAACAAAACAAAGAGATCCAACAAGTAGTAAAATTAAATACATTTTATTAATGCTGATTAAAACCAATGGATACACTAGAAAATAAAAAATAGCAAAGATTGTCAATCAAAAATAAATATATGCTACAGTTTAAGGCAACAGTACATAAAAAATAGTAAGGTAAATCAATAATATGCAGTATAACAGAAGTATATCTTGTTCAAAGCATAGAAAGTCTCTACTAGTTAATGCCACAGGTTTTTCAAGAAATGATCTGGTTTATCTCTGCAGCTTTAAAGCTGATACCCAACAGTGGAGGGAGGGTGCCAACACAACAATAGTACAGGAATATATCCAAAGTGTTTTTACCTTAAGTGTAACGGACTGGCGTCCCCACACCCCGACGTGCGTTTCACCG
Organism: Oophaga sylvatica; assembly: GCA_033576555.1. Taxonomy (NCBI): domain Eukaryota; kingdom Metazoa; phylum Chordata; class Amphibia; order Anura; family Dendrobatidae; genus Oophaga; species Oophaga sylvatica. Next base: position 368,846,544 of record JARQOD010000006.1, read on the forward strand.
GTGGCTTCTTAAGGTAGGCGCAGCGGCACATAGCGCATGACCAAAGTTCAGAAGATGGCTTCCGGTCATGTACACCCAGCTGCAGAGACGCAGTGATACTGCTGAAATAAGCTTCCCGCATGTGCGAGATTGATAGTGGCAGACGCGGCTCGTCAATTAGGTCATCATGCCCATAGGAGCATGATCGCATAGAAAGAAGGCCGACTAGTCAAAGGCCTAATTAGCATAGGAAACAGGGACAACATAAATGCTATTTTAAAACATTTATTTAATCGAATTACGTTATACGGGGCTGGTTAAGCAGAGAATTTACTCATACATAGGTGAATGCTGCTGGGTCGGAGAGCATGGGGGCCCTGACAGGTTCCCATTAAGTGTGCAGGCAGCAGGTGCAATGCAGGCACCTTTGCTTTAAGTAAAAAATTATCCTTTACATTGTCACATGGTGTGGAACGCGGCATTAATAACTGTGATACACACCATGTTGTCTATTGCATTAAATGTAGTTTGTGCAACCTGCGGTATATTGGTTGTGCAACTAGAAAATTAAAGAAACGGATTGCCGAACATCTTGCCAATATAAATAATAGTAATAGCACATATTCTCGTGCAGTTAACCATTTTATCACTACCCACAAAAGGTGATACCTTACAATTTTATTTCTATGGTATTGAAAAAGTGACATGCCTCTTAAAAGGAGGAAACTGGCAAAAACGCCTCGCCTTATGGAAAGCCTTCATGATTTTGAATTTTAATACAAAATTATCTAATGGTAGGAATTACAAATATTATTTGTTCTATATTTAATGTAGGGCTTTTTCTTTGTATATTTTTACTTTGATTCGGTCATCTAACCTTTTTACCAGCTTTATTTTCGTGATGTCAAGATTTACTCTTTATTGTAATAAATTCCCATTTGTTTAAATGTTATTTTTCCATGATTCTCCTCCTAAGGATTTTTTTTATTTGTTCCTTTCATGGATTAAATAATTAAAATTCTCACATTTTATTACAGGGTGGATGTACTGGAACCCATTCCTCTTTCTTCTCCAATAATTCAAGGATAATATGTATTACAATACGCTTCATCCATACAAGTGAGATACGTCCTGAATATTTTTTTACTTTTCTTAAGACCTTGTGGATGAAACTTAAAGGGGTTCTTTAGTGAAGATAAGTTATCATCTATCCACAGATTGGGTGAAAAACTCAGATTGGTGGGGATTCGACTGCTGGGACCCACACTGATCGCCAGTATCGGGCACTTTTATCCCCCATTATAGATGCTCCAGTCATTGCCTGTAGAGCTGCAGAACGATGCGCTCAGCTTTTTCCATCAGCCCTATAAAGAATTAATGGTCAGGCAGTATGGCAGGCACACAGACTCCATTCTAAAAGGGATAAGAATCTTTGTGACAATCGGTACAGGTCAAAGGGCTCAAATCCCCACCGATCTACAAGTTATTACCTATCCCATGAATTGGTGATAACTACACTTCACCAGACATCTTTAAACTCCCCCATCCACAATAAATAGCTGTTGGCTGAAGCCATCTCTCCCAGCGCCACCTTATACAGGAACGCCTTTCCTCTTTGAGAAAGCCACTGTCAGTCTCCTCTGCCATTTGGTTTTTCTCGAGGGAGAATTTAAGGATTGGCTGTTAGAAATCTAATGTTTCTGATCTTTCCCTCCCTCAAGATCATGTCGTGGAGTTAGGAGGCCCCTGTGCACAGACTTTCGGCCCATCCCACCGGTATCGACGGGTTTGACCTACTTATAGGGTGGCCTTTAATGCTCATTTCCATGAGGACTAAGAAAGATTGATGACTCTTAAAAAAAATAACATTGTTTAATATCTCAAGAAAAATAAAAGTAACTGCAGCATCATTACTTTGTTGCATCTTTTAATTCCATATTTTTGGATCTGTGTTTCATGTTGTGCTGATGTTTGAAATCCACGTCTCATCTTGTGCTAAAAATATACTTGTCACAAAGAAGCTGATATAATTAAAACAGATGATTTGTCGCTGCAGTAAAATCAGCCATTCATGAATGCTGGTCACCAGAGGCCATTTCAAACAATGCATATTTCAGAGGAATCTGTAATCCCGTCTCTGCACTCATTCACTTCTTGGCTGTCTCAAGCACATGTGGCCGGCAAAGAGAGGTTTATTAAACCCTCATGTTATACAGCAGATTCAAAGTAGTCAAGGTTTTACTGTAATTTCATATTTAATATTGTTGGCTCACTGCTGAACTTTTAAAGGAAATTATTTGCATATTCTATATAGATATGTTGAAAGTAGTTACCGGTCATAGTGAAAGCCAAATGTCGAGTGTCAGTACTGACTAAGGTCTCATTCAGATGTCCATGTTGTACTTCCATGTTCTGTGTTTTTCATGGATAAAGCATGTACGCATTATAGTTCATGGGGCTGTTCATATGTCCATATTTATTGACTAACGTGTATACGTGCAAAATTCAAAGATATCCGCTTTTTTCCCAGAATGATGATGATACCAGTTGAAATCTATTAGCCATCTCAGCAACCTCCTATACATTAGAACTCTCATTTGACCGGGTGCTCCTGTGTTCTCTTTGAGAAAATAAGGGGGCAGACAAGCGCACATGGGGTGATATTGAAAGGTACAGATAAAAAGGGAGTTATCGAGTTGCTCACCTAAGAAGGTTGTGATTGTATCAATTCCAATAATTGCCCATGAATATTACAGCTGATGCAGTCCCGTGGGCAAATGAAGGAAAACCCTCTTTTACATATTGATTAGTAGAAAAAGGAAAATGATGTGTCAGAGTAGAAAAAGGTCTCTGTGCGAGCACCAAATGCATAAAAATAAAAACAACAAAATTACTTTTCCATTCTGGAAATGCTTCCTCCATACCACAAAGTGGTCTACTCTGAAACATCAATCTCCTGTTTTTTCTCGGAGATAGTTGTTGCCAGACATCTCTGGTGGGGCTTATCTCCAGGAGAACAAAGTTCCCAATGTGACATGCTCTGCAGATCAACATGTCCCCAGAAAATCACTTGTCCGGGGGGCCCCCCAATCATTACATGATACTGTCAGCCAAACCTGCTGATATTGGAGTCTTCAGCCATCATTAGTCTATTGTATATGGTGGGGCTTAAAGTCCCCCATACATATTAAAGTCATCCAAACTTGCTTATTTTGGTCGGGAGCATTCAGCCATCTAATAGGGAGAGTTAGGAACTCCATATACGGCATATGATTTTGGGGAAGAGTAGGATCCAGTCATCCAGTAGGTGACTTCTTTAGAGATCTGGTGAAGTCACAGTGGGGCTGATTCAAAGCTTTCATGCCAGAATTGTGTCATAAAAGTTTTGAAAAGTCGCAAAATGTAGGCAAAACTCGGACTGCCACCAAAATTTTGTGACTTTTGGAATTCTCAGATCAATTTTTCCCAGCTCTGACAAAACGGGCAAAGCTGAGTCAGGACAGGGTGTGGTGACCACCATCTGTCAAATTCATGACAAGCAGCGGAGTTCACTACATCACAAATCTTACTTCAGGGGGTGCTAGAGTAGGATTTTAGGTGAGCTGCTCATCCAATGGTCCTGATTCATATGCTTTTTATGAATCAGGAGCGTCTGACCACAGCATGCCCCCTCAACATCTTGATAAATAGGGGCATTCAATTAACATTATAAATTTGTGTAAAATAACCAAACTAGTGAAAACTGAAGTGTCATTGAATAATGCTTGAAAACCTCTCCGTTTCACATAATTCCAATTGTCCCTTTAATTTCATTGGATTATGATGTCCTCTGTGTTCCAGATTGGAGATATGTTCCTACATACATCTAATACAACTTTTTGGATTCGAAATAAGAATTTGTGAATTTTGAGCAGAATTCCAGATTAAAGACCCAATATGGAAATTAGTAATTATGCCATTTGCATACTTCCTTGTAGAGTCATGCCTCCATAAAACATGAATTCCATTCATACAAATAAAAGACAATTTAAATACACCTGAGATTGCCATATGTCGAATGGCTTCAACATGTTTCTTATAGCTGAATGTGCCCACATTTGTTTTGTTTTCCTTCCATCCATGAAGCCTGGAAGGATCAAAGCCAGGAATTCAGAAGTCAGAATGTATACAAGGACATGGAGCATTATCTACACTGGTAAGCTACTAGCTAACTGAGCATGTCACCAGTTCATTATGTCGCCCTAAGTAGACCCTGGGGTTCTCCAAACACAACTTTTCACTTGGAACGTGTTTACAGTATACACAACCGTGTCAGGAACTAGAAAGTGCACATAAATTAGCAGCCCACAGGTTTTGGTATTTAACAAAAAAATAATAAAGAATGGGAAAGAATTTGGGTCGACACTTTTGTTTTGTAGCGGGGGCTGAGGTCTACAATCACAATCAAATTGTTTCAGGCAATTGCAAGAACAAAAACAGTAAAGAAATATAATGGGGTTCGTAAAGCTCATAAGAATCAAATAATGCAAATTAGGACTGACAAAGAAACAAAATGCTGAATTAATTGAAAATCCAAAATGATATAGAAATTTGAAGGAGATTGAACACATGATAAAAATCAAGCAGAGTTGCTAGCAGAAGATGAGGATACATGGGTATTGCCCAACAAAAATCTAATTAGCATTTTTGGAAGTTTGTCAGCACAAAATAACTGTTCAAACCAAGCACAGCCTTTTGAGGCACTCTTTATGCAGCTGCTGATCAGTTTAGTGCATCTTCCCACTTACTTGTTCTCCATCTATACCCGCCCTCCTCTGGTTTCTGTAAATCCGGTGCTGCCGATCAATGAAAAGATGGTGTATATGCTAAACAAGTAAATGTTATCTGTACTAAACTGCATGGCCCACATCAAGAGTGCACTGAGCCTGTGCTTGGTTTGAACAGTCATTTGTTCGGAGAGACTCCCCTTAACTGCATCATTATGAGGTTTGTACCATGAAATAATGGCTACATATCATTCAAGGGTTATTTTAATATTCAATCTGCAAGAGAGCATCCATCCTGGCCCTTGGCTTAATAAAAATGTATAAAAATTTAATTGACAGTTCAGCCCAACAACATGAGCGCTCTCAGGCAGCTAGAAAAGGCTCTGCAGTGCAAGGAGATGGAAAAGTGAAAAGACTCACAGTTAATGCCTAACCAAGTGTCTGCAAGCAAACACTGCCATTTGGTGATCAAAGGTTACAGGAAATGAAAAAGCCGAGAGAATTGCATTAGCAGGAAATAAAGAGTGAAGTGCTTGTTCCCTGGGGAAAAGGATTGAAGGAGACAACAGGTCACACGATAACTGCATCGCAGTTAGAAATTATAAATGGCCCAGGAGGGCTGTGAAGGGGAGGAGTCGATGGCTGAACCTGTATCAGGAGAGACATGAAAGTAGCTACCAGCACCGGCTAGACCAGTAAAATGAAGCCTCTGTCTCGAGTGAGAAACTGAGACGACCAGAGAGAGAAAGACGATCAGAAAAATTAATCAACGCGCGAGAGAGCGCCGACCAGAGACATTGAGACAACCCGAAAGAGAAAACTGACCAGAGAAGCCAAGACGACCTGAGAGGGAGAGCACCAACCAGAGACATAGAAAAGCCTTGAAAGAGCCAACAAGAGAAGTTGAGGGGGCCCATGAGGGAGAGTTGACCAGAGGAACTCAGGCAACTGTGGTATTTAATTTATTAGAGAACTGGGGGGTCTGCAATACCAAGACAGGTTATTACACTTGGGGTTATTTAGTTTGGAAAAACGAAGGCTTAGGGGTGATCTTATTACAATGTATAAATATATGAGGGGACAGTACAAAGACCTTTCTAATGATCTTTTTACTCTTAGACCTGTGACGGGGACAAGGGGGCATCCTCTACGTCTGGAGGAAAGAAGGTTTAGCCATAATCACAGACGTAGATTCTTTACTGTAAGAGCAGTGAGACTATGGAACTCTCTGCCGTCTAATGTTGTAATGAGTGATTCCTACTAAAATTTAAGAGGGACTGGATGACTTTCTTGAAAAGTATAATATTACAGGTTATATTCACTAGTTTCCTAGATACTGCGTTGATCCAGGGAGCTAGTCTGATTGCCGTATGTGGAGTCGGGAAGGAATTTTTTTCCCCAATGTGAAGCTTACTGTTTGCCACTTGGGTTTTTTTTGCCTTCCTCTGGATCAACATGTTAGGGCAGGTTAGGATAGGATATGGGTTGAACTAGATTGACTTAAAGTCTTCCTTCAACCTTAATAACTATGTTACTATGTTAATTACAGTACAAAGTAGACCAGAGGGCAGCGCTTCAGGAAATGGAGGTGGCCAGAGTGAAAGCATCACTGAAGCAATTAGTCGATAGGAAACTTGCACCTTAGGCCTCTTTCACACTTCAGTAGTGCGACGTCAGTCAAATCCGTCAAAATGTGAAAAAAACGGATCCGCCATTTTTTTTGGCGGATCCGTTTTTTTCCCATTGACTTGCATTAGTGACGGATTTTGACGGATGGTCGTCCGTTAGGTCCGTTTTTTGACGGATCCCCAAAAAAATTGGCGTCCTTCATTACAAAAAAAGTCCAATGCAACGTTTTTTTTGTCCGCCAAAATGGCGGACAACGGGGGATCCGCCGCATCCGCCATTTTGTATAATGGCCACCTATGGGCGGCGGATCCGCTGGCATCCGTTTTTGACGGAATCCGCCTGCGATCCGTCGCCTCTATAGAAAACCAATGTAAATGCAGAAAACACTGTCCGGGCTCTCTCTCTCTCTTGTTTTACTACGGACGTACTGACTAAGTGATGAGCATGAGACTGACTGTGGTGCACTGCAGGCCAGGGTATAAGGACAGAGATGCCATTACCCATTGTTATTGTTTATCGCCTTGTATGAGTTTCATTGTTAGAATTTGTTATAGCAACTTCCAATCTCAAAAGGAGTATACATTCCCATTGTAAAATACTTCATCGCATGTCAATAATTTGTCAAACCTTCTTCATCCTAATTTATTTTTTTATTTTTCTCAGTTCCATAGCACTTTACAGACATTTTTGGCACTGTCCCCATTGGGACTCAATCTAAATTCCTTATCAGTTTGTCTTTGTAGTGTGGGATGAAACCAGAGAAGGGGAGAACATACAAATTTTAACAAGATAACCAGCCACTCTGAGACTTCACAGTACCTGGCAAACAAGGCAACGTACTGTACATTATAAAAATACTTTCATTTTTGAGAATGGAGGGAACATTTAATAGTAGGAAAATATTACCCATTTAAAAACTCGAGACAGCACCTTTAACTTGTAATCCAACATAAGGGCTCAATAATCCTCCCTTTTAGAAGAATAAGCATACCGTAAATCATAAATTAAAAATTAACATTTTCAAATGCCCAAAATTAGTAGAAAACAGGCCCTCTCTAGTTGCTTGTCCGTTTAACCATATAAGCCCTACAGTGGTGGACACAGACAAAAAAGAACCCTTGAGCAATAACAATATGTGGGCCCTTTGCAGTCTGCTAGGATAGATGTTCCTTGTTGGTTTGGAGGTGCAAATGGTTCCCTTACTGCTTAGGGCCATGCGCAGCCGCATTGGCTGCATCAATGATATGTTTGCCCCTGAAGCCCTATAACAGTCTAGTGCATCTGATCGCATTTATCTCATGCACACTTTTTGATCCTTTTACTTCCCCTTACTTGTTAATATAGGGGTCCTGTGAAGTAGGAACTTTGTGCAGACTCACATTTCCAACAGCAAAGAATAGTTTAACTTGATTTGAACTCTATTCCTTCTTGGGCACTAGAACAGCTACCCAGGTCTGAATGCACTTGTCTAAGGTACTTACAACTCTCTAGGGCCAATTTCAAAGGATACCCATTGATTAGTGTAGTATTAAAGTATTACAGGAAACCAATGATGGTTGTATCCAAAACTATGAGGACACAATCACTACTTTTCCATGAAATAAGCCATCTACAAACCATATCCACGGTATTCTATAGACATTATATTAGTTCTGTAATTGATATTGAGCATCATACTCAACTCAATAATAATCTAATACCAGATTCCATTTATAGAGCCCAAAACGGTCGCGCAGGAATCGATATGTGGGACCATAAACGGCACAGCGGCTCAGTGGTTAGCACGGTTGATTTGCAGCACTGGGATCCTGGGTTTAAATCCCACCAAGAACGACATCTAAAACAAGGCATCTGATGGGTCAAATAATTACTTGGACAATATACAGTTACAATATGAAAAAACAGTTATTAGGAACAAGGGTTGGTGTGCACTGGAAATGCAGAAAAAATGGGTGGGAGCCACTTATTGTTCAGGAGTTCCTGTTTCAAGTGCTTTAGGAACTGATGAATTAGACTGTCTCAGTCTTTGTACATCAACTTACCATCTGTGAAGAATATGGGGGGATTTAAGTCATGCCCATCAACTGTATCACATTATACTACAGTCCTCCTTCAGCATGTGTAGCTGTAACAGGACACCGGGTTCAGCAGGTGGTCCAGCCTTCTCTGCTTCAAAGTGAACACTCACACCACCACCAACCTGGCTAGTATCCATGGGGGAGGGATTTCACCTTTTGTAACTGATTCATTCAGTCAGATGGGAATTCCATAAAGAGATTTAAGGAGAATATGGAGTTATCGTATGTCCTAGCTGTAAACAGATTACATTTTCGAGACCTCTGGAATGGACCAAGCGCCTTCCAGGGTCTCGATCCGTTCTAGCACACCAGGGTGGGGAGATACGCACAACGGCTTGTAGAAGGCAGGTAGTGAAACAGTGTTTGGTCTCCAAGCGTAAAAAGCGCCCAGCTGGATTCAATGGCGCCAAAACCGCCGCCCTTTGACCTTCCATTGGGAAATTAAAATCATTCATAGGCTTTAGGAGTCTTGGCTTCAAACAGCCAGGGAAGTGAGATAAGACCCGTCATGGGGGAGAAAAGCATGTAACCAATCAAGGGGATAAATGCTTGTTCAAGGCTATGTGCTCTCCCTCTCTCATTGTCATGCTTGCTGTTCACTTCTAAAGGGGGAGCCACTTGTTTTGCGTGCTGGAAGGAACTGAATCAGCTGGCAGCCCATGCTCCCATGTGGTCCAGCATCTAGCAGCCGATCATCAAGCTGGTAATTGACCTGTATTTGCATATCTGACCATTGTATTGTATAACCATTGTGTGTACAGTATATAGTCTAGTGTGCCCTTAAGGCAATTAAGTATATAATTTAACCTTAGGCTGCTCTTTTATCTCTACATGTCCCCACGGGGTGCGGATCATCATGTTGGTGCAAGTGGGGAGACCATACCAAGTGATCCCTCCCCTCTGATGTAGTACTAGTGACGTCAGGCAGGGTGGCAAGGTGCAGGTTCGTCACATGTAGTGGCAGTGGTGGGATCTGTGGGATCTTTTTGGTGCCACCCATCATACCACCAATGAGATATGTCATGCATATCCTTTGGCACCTTCTGCCGTTATTCTTTATACTTGACATATGTATGTGTTCACATCCCAGCATGAGACTGATTACCTCTTATAGTTGTACCGATCAGATTCCCTCCAAACATATATTAAGATGTTTGATACATAAAACGTTGATATACTATTTGTTTTATATTTTTATGATGTTCACAACTTCATTATGTGCGCACGTTTTTTTTCTGCATTTCCACTGCACACCAACCTTTGTTCCCAATAAAAGTTTTATTTTGTCACTGTATATTGTCACATGCAATTACTTGACCCCACATCGGTTTCCTTTTTTTGTTTTTTCTGGTTAATCATCAATTGGTCTTTAAATAGCATGCCTGCAGATACATAGGTATGTGATCTACAGTATATAATGATTATTTTACAGTCTTATATACATACTTTTACTGTATATAGCATTACACATATATATTCTACTTGTTCTTTTGTATATACACAATGACAATATTTGCAAGGAGTTTGTATGTTCTTCTCCTGGTTTTCTCTGGTTTCCTCCAAAGACATACTGAGAATGAATTTAGATTGTGAGCCCCAATGAGGACAGCGATGATAATTTATGTAAAGCGCTGTGGAATATGATGGCATTATAAAAGTAAAGCAAAATAAATAATAAACACAAAAAGAGGCACTCATAGTGCAAGTATGTATGTGAAGATAAAAATGGCAAATGAATTATACAGGCTCACTTTATGTAGTTCTGCAAACATAGACGCAACACTATATAATGTATCATGTGCTGCCAGATGTTTTTTCTTCCTGCGAGCTGGTATGGCTGAAGTGCTACGCCGATTAATGAAAATCAATTGTTGTTCAAATGAAGAGTAGAAAAACATTCATAAGGTGCACTGAACCACATGTCTCCATTGAAAAAAAAAAATACATATAGATTTTTTATAATAAGAAGTTCTAACAATGCGTTTCGGAGCCATCAGCAAATTTCTAAAATGCCAAGCCTATACAGACTGTAGATTCTATGCACTGTATAGTCTTATTTGAAAAAGGAGTGGATAACTCTGAAACATGTTGTTTTATTTCATTTTTTTTTTAAGAAGAAGAAAACCTTTTGTGATCGAGACGAGTGATTTAGTGCTCATTATGGTTGTTTATAGAGCTGGAAAGTATATTTCCCCTAATATGGGTATTTAACATCTCCTTCAGGGGTTTGCCTCCTTTGAATTAGACATGATTATAGGTTGACCTTGATGCACCTTTGTCTTTTTTAACCTTAATAATTATAATTACAAGCTACAAAAATCCATGGCTGTTCAAAGATTGCTCTATGAGTTATTGACTATTTAAAGCATCACACTTAGGTTTGCCAGCCAGGATACGGTAATTCTGCTTGATGACCCAAAAAAAGGGTACAATTTCATACTAACCCCTGAGTACCCATTTTGGGGGTTACACTTGGCGGTTCTAATGGGCTGGAAGTATGCAATTTGCATGGAGAAAACTTCTGACAAATTATGGAAAAAAAATGTAAAATAGAAGATGCAACATATCCGAACCTAAAATATGGACAGCGATGAAGATACTCCTTGTAAACCACACAACAACATTGTGTCTGAAAAGCCGACAGCCTCAGCCTAAATCATACTAATAGGGTACTAACATTTAAAAGCAAAGACAAAACATGATATTTGTACTTTTATTTTGCAATATGAGGTTTAGTAATCCATCACAGCTGTCTGACCTCAGGTCCATCATTTATTCTGTATACAGCATATTCCCGCATGCAAGTAAAGTCCAATACCGCTACACTTCTGCCCTGAAATGGCTTCGGGTTGTTACACAATCGCTAATTGCTTCCTAATTAGAGGACTGCAGTACGCCATGTTACAAGTCAATGAATGGGAGATATTCTCACCGAGAGCACGGAGACCATTCAGCTGAGTCACCAACACAAAACCAACTTGTCATTTCGATGAAAAGAAAATGCTTAGATTTAACAACTGCTATCAAAGCCCATGTGCAGCTTAACCTAAGACACCACCAAAATCCCAAAACATGTGGAAACGAATAATAACTCCAGACAGTAGCAGAGAAATGATAACATTAAAGCCGTGATTAAAATACTCGTCTGCATTGTGTTTTAGGACAAAGAGAAACATGTTTAAACTTTGATTTTTCCTTTATAGAAAATCCTTTTGTTCAATAACTATGTCGCAGCTCAGCCCAGTTAACCTCTTTTATTATCATGCTTCCTTATGTATTGCTTTGGATGTCACAGAATAAACAGTTCAGTTTATTTAAACGACTTTTTATACGATCTGCCTTCTTTGTTGTCTTGGTGAAAGGAACAATATAATTCTGCTTCAGGTTAGCGGGATATGATTATTACATAGAAGAGGCATGTCACGTATACAATGATTATTATTTTACATTTAATATTTTTGTAACTCATTATACACAGACTTTACAACAGTGCCCTAATGACCTTATTTTTTGAGAGAGTGTTCAGTCAAGAATGGGAAGCAAGAACCACCCATTTTGAGGAGGGTACAGAAATTAAAACACTAAACACTAGTGCACGCCCTTATCATCTCCCGCCTCGACTACTGCAACCTCCTACTCTCTGGCCTCCCCTCTAGCACTCTGGCACCACTCCAATCCATCCTGCACTCTGCTGCCCGACTAATCCACCCATCTCCCTGTTATTCCAAGCCCTTCACTGGCTTCCTATTGTCCAGAGGCTCCAGTTCAAAACCCTAACTATGACATACAAAGCCACCCACAACCTGTCTTCTGCATACATCTGTGACATGGTCTCCCGGTATTTACCTACACACAACCTTCGATCCTCTCAAGATCTCCTTCTCTACTCCCTCTTATTTCTTCTTCACACAACCACATACAAGACTTCTCCAGTGCTTCCCCCATACTCTGGAACTCTCTACCCTAACACATTAGACTCTCGCCTACCACGGAAACCTTAAAAAAAAAAACCTGAAGACCTACCTCTTCCGACAAGCCTACAACCTGCAGTGATCATCAGTCTACTGAACCGCTGCACGACCAACTCTACCCTCTCCTAGTGTATCCTCACCCATCCCTGTAGACTGTGAACCCTTGCGGGCAGGGTCCTCTCTCGTTCTGTACTTGTGTGTGCCTTGTTTTGCTCATATTTACTGTACTTGTCTATATTTGCCCCTTTCACATGTAAAGAGCCATGGAATAAATGTTGCTATAAAAAATGTACAATAATAATTATTCAAAATTACAAAAAATGTCAGAGAAATGAATAAAATTATGCACAGAAGAAAATTATGGAGTAGAGCTAAACATAAATTTATGAATAAATGGATAGATAAAACAAAAGGGTAAAAATGATGTGTTTAAGATCTGTGATACTCAAACCAGAAAAAGAAAAGATGACAAGAAACAAAGTATGAGAGATGTGGTTAGTGAATAGAGCTATGGAGTGTTTAGATGCAGAGCTAACATGCCGAGTAACAGGGTTCTAGGATTTGGTCCGATAGCAGTCATAATATGGATACTAAAATGCAGTGAATTCATGTCTGTGTGAAACTGAACTAACCTGCACTCTATAAAACATTAAAAACAACCAAGCTAGAAAAAGTTATAAAATGTGAAACAAGAGTCTGCCAATTGTAAAGAAATGCAGTGACAAAATAGATTTCTTCGTCCATTAATATCCTACATTGTAAAGAACTAGAACAAGTCATAAAATCAAACGGATCCAAAAAAACACAGCGCATTGACGAGGGCATCCCAAATCATATTTCCCACAACCAACTTTTCATCCATTTCTTGATCTTGGCAGACCTAGGTGTATTGGGAATATATTGGTTTATAGCCAAGGAGGAAAGTTCCCATGACTCATGTTAACTTAACAGGACATTTCTGTTTCTTACAGTATATTTTTAAAAGGCCGTAATTTATCCTCATTTAACAGTAGCATTTAGACCTGAACATTCACAAATCTGTTTGAAGGACAACGCAGTCTGACTCCACTAACATACTTGGAAAGCTCTAACAAGAAAAGTTATTCATAACATCACAGACAGCCATAACACCGTTCATTATGAAAGCCATTCTGTCTCCCGAAAGATCTTTATTGCCCTGTACAATCCTACACTTAGTAGAGGGTGTATGTACAGCGAGAAGATGGATTTTGTCATGGTACCAAAAACTAGCCACACATAATACAGCATGTGTGGTCCATCAACCAGGGCAATGCCGATGAGATGCTTAAAAGGTTTATCCAGGCTTATTTATTTTTAGCTATGGGTATAAAAAGCGAACAGGCAGGTAGTTACTGTAGAGCAATGACTGTTATCTAGGTCACAACTAGAGATAAGCAAATTTGATTGGATTTTGGCCCCGAATCTGATTTTGACATATTCGAACACTATTCGTGCTGAATGTATGTCTTATGATCGGTTCCAAACATATTCGGTTATTTCTACTCCCAATGACTCTAATGATGTTCAGCTGTGTTCAACGAATATTGCAAAACCAATATTCGATTTTGATTGTATTCGGAACCGAATCCGAACACATTCGCTCATCTCTAGTCACAACTCACCATCAATGCTTCTAATATTTGTTTATTGGCTTCCTCATTTCTTCTGATTGACCTTTAGGTTTCTCTTTACACGCATGACAAAGGGGTTCAATTTATAGGTTTATAGGTTGCTCTCTGCAGATCCATCAATGTGTCTGTCTGTTTCTACCTTCTTGACTATCCTTTTCCACTATATAAGCCATGTACATTTCCATTGATAAATAAATGATTAGAGGAATTCACTGCAGACCTACTCTGTGCTGTAGGATGTGCTGCGCACCTGTGTCTCCAAGTTTTTCCTATGCATGTTAAAGAGGAAGTGACTGATACCCTCAAAATATGATGTGCTAATTCCTGGTATGTCCTCTCTGACTTCTTAATATTTTTCAAATGAAAAATAAATGATGAGGAAGTTGACATAAGTTGTTGTAAAAAAATATCATAATTGGCTATAAAGAATAAATTAATCCACTTAAAGGGATTGTCTTGATTAGAGTATGAATTTTACATACTTCGCTAGTGAATTTGGAGTTAATAAAGTGATCTCTAATAGCGCTCTTTCGACAATTAACTCGGACAGAAATCGGCTCAAATAAGTACCTGTTTATTTCAGCGGTGTACAAATTCTAGGAAAAAAAACCATCAAGGCCCATGGGCATTAAGTAATATTTGATTTCCTATGTGGTGGAACAGAGAAATTAAACAATTGATGGAAGATGTCACTAAATATTATAGCGGATTACAGAGGGCCCTGGCATATCTTATAAAGCCAAAAGGATTCTACAATAGGATAATCCCTTTAACCAAACCCAGTATCTAAAACAAGACTATTTTGCTACAATGCAAAATTTATAGAGAGTATTTCAGTATTGAGCATTAAAGAGGCTGTCCACTACTTTTACAATGATGATTTATCCTTTGGATAGGAGGCAGATGTGCAGTACAAGCCTCTGCCATTACCAGAAGACAGCAGTTTGACAAGAGAGTACTACTGGCCGGTGCCGACACAGACACCGATAACAGCAGAATGGCAGGGGTGATGGGTGCCATACACCAGCCAATCAGACATTGATGACCTATCCTAAGGATAACTCATCAATCAAAAAGTAGTGGACAACCTCTTTAAACCAAGAAATGGTGTATTGCATTGTTAGTTTTCTCCATAAACTGTATTAAATCACACGCTTACTAACGGTTAGTAACAATGAGGATGTAGTTCTATAAAAAACAAGTTTTACTGCCAAGTCATCATCCAATAAAACAAGTAATAAAATATTATGGAAAATTCTAATTAAGCCCAGCAATGGGATATAATGAAAAAGGATGCCTATAGAGAGATCTATTCCTTAGGCCAGTTTAACAGTTATGACAGTCTTGGTTCGACCTCGGACCACAAGGTCTAGATCAGCCTTGTTCCGAACTTAACAGCCTCAAATACGTCTGAGGATGTGGAGTCCGGGGCAAGAGAACGCAGCTGCTATAAACTTTGTGGTCCGTACTCAGATGGTCTACGTCAGAAGAATGAAACCAGTCTTACTCATAGAAGTATTTTACAAATAACGATAATTCTGAAAATACATCACTTACCTGGTTAAAGAGCGCTATAAACAGGGAAGAAGTTCTTTAGATAACATGATATTCCCATAATACATGGACTTCCAGCAAATACAGCTTCAAGTTTTAGAGTTTCCTAAAGTCATAAAAAAAATATACCGTATGTTAGAATATAAATCACAGTTTAAGGCCACATTCACACATCCATCTCTGTTTTAGGCTTGTTCCACAACATGTTTTTGTAGTGTACCGTACTTGACACATCCATTTGTATTGTAAAAAAAACATTTAAATAGATTTTTGTTCACATTATATTCTACGTAAATACAAAATTTTGTCAACTGCATACGTTTGACATGGTTTAGGCACTTTATTTTTTTTACAAAATGTACAACAATGCAGTCTGCTGAGCTTTATTATTCTTTAAAAAAGTGAGTAAAAATTGATAGTCTATTACATTGCAATCTGTGGAAAATGAATGCAAACATATACATTTGCCTATTTTCAATAAAATAAGTCAAATAATCTTTTGACTACTCCTGGGTCATTTAACAAAAAAAAAAAAATGGATGTTTTATTTTTTAAATGGACGCAATGTATATATTAAAAAACAGTGTTATCTGCCATCTGTTTGCATCAGTTTTAGATACAGCTTAGGGCGTTTTCTTTATGTATGAAAACGTGTAGTTATTAAAGATTACAAAAAAAAGGTATCAAACCAGCCTGCAATCCATAAAAAAGCAGTTTTTCCCTATGTATCATCCGTTTCACATTTTTTTCTCATCTGTTTTCACAACCTAAGGCCAGGATCAGACATGCGAGAAACATGGCCGAGTCTCGCATGCGAATTCCCAGCACTGGCGCCGGCACTCGGGAGTGGAGCGAGCGGCTGATTAGAAATACATGGAGCCACACACTCCACTCCCGAGTGCCGGCGCCAGTGCTGGGAATTCACATGCGAGACTCGGCCGTGTTTCTCGCATGTCTGATCCCGGCCTTAAGGAGGTAAACTGAACGTTTTTTCCATTTACACTTAGCAATAAATCAGTTAAAAATGGAAATAATTCAAGCTTCATTTTTTTTTTTTTTGACATATCTCCATAGACTCATAGACTTGGATGGCTGAGTCTGGTCCACAAAAAGGGATGAGAATAGGACAAAACTTAAGTGTTTTTTCTTTACTGCAGTGCTGGAGTGGAGCTACTTATCCAAGTTCCCTGGTTCTAGTTTTCTACTCAAAAGGCATCATTTTTATCTTTTATAGACGCTGCTCCGGTCGGTCTCCAGCAGTTTGTGACCTGCCGGATCGTTCCAGAGTCACAACTTACTGTAAGTCAATAAGAACCAGAATGATTCCAGAACGCCACTCTCATAGACTTACACTGAGCTCTTGTAACCGTTACCTCTGACTTCTGGTCAATCTGAAATTGCGGTCACAAGACAGTGGATTGGGACCGGAGCAGCGCCGAAAACAACTGAAGAAGGCGGAAGAGGAGTACAAGAGTAGGGTCAGGGAACTTAGATTAGTAGCACCACTCCAGAACAGAAATAATAATAAAATATATATATATATATATATATATATATATTATATATATATATATATATATATATATATGTGTTTTTTTTTTTTTTTAAACTTCTCAAATTCTCCTCCAAATCTCAAAATTCCTCAAACACTGAGATTCTGCTCCAAAAATTGAGCACAAATGCTCTGTGTGGTATTCTGATTTCAGCAAATAAATCTTATTCTTTGTTGAATGTGATTTTTTCTTTTTAACAGATTTAAATACACAGAAATAAATGTTTCACTCTGATATTATCCCAGCTCTGCTAGTGTATAATTATAAATCACTGGTGATCACACTTGGCCTAGAAATGATAAAGACAACAGTACTACTACTGATTAATTGTTCATCTCAAAGTGATTCTTCAATATTAAATTACAATGTTTATTTCATTGTTTTACAAAGAAACACACTAAACATCCATTAATGTAAAATAGAAATATGGTTTCCTTATTACCTAAGTCACACTAAATAAATAAGTAGTTGATTCATCTCAGCTACTTTGTCCCCGAATGACCCTGATGATACTACTATAGGAATACAGCTATAAAGACATCCGTGACAACTAGTGTTGAGCATTCCGATACTGCAAATATCGGGTATCGGCCGATATTAGCTGTATCGGAATTCCGATTCCGAGTTCCGATATTTTCGTCTTATCGGATACCGGAATCGGGATTGTCACTGTCAGTGTCCGTCGGTCGGGTCTGTCAGGAGTCAGCGGCACTTACCTGGCAGAAGATCTCCGGCGGTCACGTCCTGCACTGCTTCATGGCCGCAATCTTCTTTCCCCGGCGGTCACATGCAGTTTCTCGCGATAACTGCAGTGACTGCTGGGTAATCCCGGCCGTAAAGCAGTCAGTCCGATGACGTCACCGCCGGGGAAGCAGGTAATCAGCTGTGCTGCGTCGCGATGACAGGCTCTGCCTGTCATTGCGATGTAGCACAGCTGGATCGTCGTGGGACTGTCGTTCTGGACTGAGTCGGACAGGTGGTATACTGTTGGTTTGTTTTTTTTCTTTTTTTACAGGAGATCGATGGCGTCGCAGGAATGAGAGAGTAATAAAATTAATGAAAACTGTGTTGTCTCTTTTATTTCATTAAAATACTTTTTTCTGCTTTGTCTTTTTTTTATACATTTAATAACTTTGGGATTAATAATGGATCGGTGTCTTATTGACACCTCTCCATTATTAACCGGGCTTATTGTCACCGTGCAATCAACGGTGACAATAACCCCTTATTACCCCGCTTGCCACCGCTACAGGGCAAGTGGGAAGAGCCGGGTAAAGTGCCACAATTGGCACATCTTTTGATGCGCCAAATGTGGGGCTGCTGTAGCCTGGTATTATCAGGCTGTTGAGGGCCAAAATCCATGGGCCTTGACAGTCTTTTAATACCAGGCCGCAGCAGTCTGCATTTTACTTGGCTGGTTAACAAAAATAGGGGGGATCCCCACGCCGTTTTTTTTTCGAGGGGATCCCCTATTTTTGTTAACCAGCCAAGCTAAGCAGACTGCTGTGGCCTGGTATTATCAGGCTTGCAAGGTCCATGGATATTGGATCCTTACCAGCCTGAAAAACCAGGCCTCAGCGGTCTGCTTCATCTGGCTGGTTAACAAAAATAGGGGGGACCCCACGCCAATTTTTTTCGAGGGGATCCCTATTTTTGTTAATCAGCCAAGATATGCAGACTGCTGTGGCCTGGTATTATCAGGCTGGCAAGGTCCATGGATCTTGGCTCCTTAACAGCCTGAAAATCCAGGCCTCAGCGGTCTGCTTCATCTGGCTGGTTAACAAAAATAGGGGGGACCCCACGCCAATTTTTTTCGAGGGGATCCCCTATTTTTGTTAATCAGCCAAGATATGCAGACTGCTGTGGCCTGGTATTATCAGGCTGGCAAGGTCCATGGATCTTGGCTCCTTAACAGCCTGAAAATCCAGGCCTCAGCGGTCTGCTTCATCTGGCTGGTTAACAAAAATAGGGGGGACCCCACGCCATTTTTTTTTCGAAGGGAACCCCTATTTTTGTTAATCAGTTCCCTCTGACGTCACTGATTGTGTCCCTGGCTGACCTGAAGTGAAAGTGGAAAGCAATCAATTAAGCTTTCCACTTAAGGGCCCGTCTCACATAGCGATATCGCTACCGAGATCGCTGCTGAGTCACTAGTTTTGTGACGCAGCAGCGAGCTCACCAGCGATATCGCTGTGTGTGACATTCAGCGACGATCAGCCCCCCTGCCGGGTATCGCTGATCGTCGCTGAAATGTCAGGACCTTTTTTTGATCGCTGGTTTCCCGCTGACAGGCACACATCGCTGCGTGTGACAGGCGGGAGACCAGCGATCCGCTGGTAACCAAGGTACACAGCGGGTTTCCAGGCGCGGGGCTGTGCCTAGAAACCCGCTGTGTACCTTGGATACCAGCGCCCTGATGCAGGGAGCTGGTATCCAAGGTACACAGCGGGTTTCCAAGCGCTGCGCGGTGACTGGAAACCCGCTGTGTACCTTGGTTACCAGCGGATCGCTGGTCTCCCGCCTGTCACACGCAGCGATGCGTGCCTGTCAGAGGGAAACCAGCGATCAAAAATAGGTCCTGACATTTCTGCGACGATCAGCGATACCCGGCAGGGGGACTGATCGTCGCTGAATGTCACACACAGCGATATCGCTGGTGAGCTCGCTGCTGCGTCACAAAACTAGTGACTCAGCAGCGATCTCGGTAGCGATATCGCTATGTGAGACGGGCCCTTAAGCGATGTTACCCGCAGTGTCGCTGTCCCAGATCGCTGCCTGAGCTGCCTGTTTGGCAGCTCAGCAGCGATCATGTAGCGATACACCAGCGATCCTGACAAGTGCATATCGTTGTCGGGATCGCTGGTGTATCGTTATGTGACACCCAGCCTTTACTCTCCTGTCAGGCAGGAGAGGAACTCATTCATTTGGGGTTTACTGTGAGGCTGCAGCATTAGCTGCGGTCCCTGCAGTAAACATTAACCCTTTCTGAAGGATTACACCGTGGAACCTGACTGTGCATGGGATAGGTAAGAATAATTTTGCTTTTTTATTTTATTTTTATTACAGGAAATGGTTTTAGCAGGTAAATAAAATATGGTCAAAAACTGTGTGATTATTTCATTAAACTTCTTTTTTATTAAAGTGTGTGTGTTTGATTTTTCTTTCATACAATAGGATTAATAATTGATAGTTGTCTAATTGACAGCTCTCAATTATTAACCTGGCTTAAAGTGACCTTTCAATTGCAAGGTCATTTTAACCCCTTATTAACCCATTCGCCACCGCTACAGGGCAATGGGAATAGACGGGCAAAGTGCCAGAAAGGGCAAATCTAATTAGAGATTTGCCCTTTCTGGGGTGTCTGGGGGCAGATGTTAAGTAGCCGGGGGGGGCCAAAAATAATGGTCCCTCTCTGGGCTATTATTATCTGCCCCCACTCACTGGCTTTGTCTGTCTGGTTGCGAAAATAGGGCGGGAGCCCACGCATTTTTTTTCAGCAATTTTACCACTCATATATATATATACATGTCATTGAATTTGTGACACATATATATATATATATATTTATATTTGTAGTTCATACACTTCTACATAGTATAATAGCCGCTAATTCAATTGCCGGCTTTTCTGAAAATGCAGAACCCGACATGAAATGACACTTGGTGTACATAGGGTTAACCATGTCTTTTCATGTCCTTTGCTATCTAATTTGCACAAACAATTAAATCAGACTATGTGTGCAAAATTTCACACCTGTAGGGGTTAATTAAAGGTGTAAATTCGTAGCAAAAAAGTCCGTTTTTTTTACAACGAATTTACACCTTTAATTAACCCCTACAGGTGTGAAATTTTGCACACATAGTCTGATTTAATTGTTTGTGCAAATTAGATAGCAAAGGACATGAAAAGACATGGTTAACCCTATGTACACCAAGTGTCATTTCATGTCGGGTGACCCGACATGAAATTACACTTGGTGTACATAGGGTTAACCATGTCTTTTCATGTCCTTTGCTATCTAATTTGCACAAACAATTAAATCAGACTATGTGTGCAAAATTTCACACCTGTAGGGGTTAATTAAAGGTGTAAATTCGTAGCAAAAAAGTCAGTTTTTTTTACAACGAATTTACACCTTTAATTAACCCCTACAGGTGTGAAATTTTGCACACATAGTCTGATTTAATTGTTTGTGCAAATCAGATAGCAAACGACATGAAAAGACATGGTTAACCCTATGTACACCAAGTGTCATTTCATGTCGGGTGCTTCTGTCTTTTCACTGAAGCCGGCTTTACCCGGCAATTGAATCAAAGGATATTTTACTATGTAGAAGTGTATAAACTATACATATATGTATAATATATGTCACAATGACATGTATATATATATATGTATTCTATGTGTGTATATTTAGTGTTTACAAGGAAAGAATGGGGTTTTTTTAGTTGCGATATTTTGTTCCCATAGACTTACATGGGACTTCCGGTATCGGTATCGGGTATCGCCGATTTTTTAGTGATATCGGCGATACCATTCCGATTCCGATACTTTAGGATATCGGAAAGTATCGCTCAACTCTAGTGACAACTTGTTTTCATTGGACAACCACTTTGAAACCAGGGGACATGTTAGATGTTCTAAATCGATGGTGGTCAATGTGCACAGGGAACCCACCAATTGGTAAAGTGGAGTGGCAGAAATGGTCAACAGAGAGCAGCTCTCCTTAGAGATTGAAGATGTGATCTACACTGTCTAGAGAGCCTATCTTAAAAGGGTCACCATACACATTAGATTAATATTGGATGACCCCGGTGATATCGAAGGTTTTGGCTGAAGTATAATGTGTAACTGTCAAGTGAAATGTTGGGTATGTTCGATTGTATTTTTCTCCAGTCAGAGAGCACCTTTGTCATTGGGAACCCAGGAGTGCTCGGCCGAACAAATGCTCCCATGTATGTATGGGAGAGTCAGCTGAGAACAATGTTCCAAACCAACAGCCATTTAATGTGTATGGCCAGCCTTAAGGTACTGTCACACTAAGCGATTGCACTAGCGATCACGACAACGACACGACCTGGCGAGATCGTTAGTGTGATCGCTATATGGTCGCTAGTAGCTTCCAAACAGGAAGATCTCATAAACGACACATCAGCGATCAGTATAACGACCTCGGTGGTCGTTGGGACCTGTCACACAGCTTGTATTGTTAAAGATCCCGACCTCGATAGGCGTGATTGAGCGCAACCTTTTCCACACCCCTCAGCACAGATTGGTGGTCACTGTATGTCATATGTCACAGCTCTCGCTTAGTGATTGGACGTCCGCGTCATAAAAGACGACGCAAGTGGTTCATACGCATTTCCAGCATCGTTCCATACTGTGTCCTGCTAGCCTTCTGCTTTGCATCTACTGCGATCCAGTCTGTGCCGCTATTGCGTTTGCCCCGGATTCATTTTTCAGGATCCCAAAAACGTCTTGTATAGATGGCAAAGATGAAGCGCTGTAGCGACTCTGACAGGATCGCAAAACCCACACACACGATAGTATCCTCGCAACAACGCACAAAGGACTAGATGTTGTGGCCACCAATCGGTGCTGAGGGGCATTAAAACCTAGTCCCGCCTGCGCCGCTGACATGAGTCGCCAACAAGGTCGCTCGTTGTTCATAAAGGGTGTCAAACTCAGCGATTCAGGCTCAACAGCGGGACGCCAACGATCAAAAAACAGTCCAGAACGCTCGTGCACGATCAGCGACATCGCAGAAGGGGGCCACAGAAGGGGCCACATCACTGCTACATATCACACACAGCGACGTCGCTGACAATGTCGCTGCTGCGTCATAAAATCGGTGTCGCTTAACCCCTTAATGTCCACTGACGTGCAGAGTCCGTCATGGCAAGGTGTCAGTTCCGGCACCAGGACGGACTCTGCACGTCATGGCTTTGATCTACCACTGCGTGTAAACACGCAGTGGTAGATCAGTGCCGACAGCTGTCACAGACAGCTGACAGGCACGGCAAGCAGTGCGGGGACCTTTGCCGTCGGTCCCCGCACCTACAGCGCTGTGCTTGGTCAGTCAATCTGACTGACCAAACACAGCAGCGATCGTGCAGGAGAAGCTGAAATTTCAGCTTCTCCAGCGCGATCAGTGCAGGAGCCGGCGCTGCAGTGGCCAGGCTTCCTGCACTGACAGCCAGGAGCGGAGCCCCCACCGCCCTGGCTGTTAACCCCCTGACTGCTGCGATCGAGCGCGATCGCAGAGCTCAGGGGGGGAGGCAGAGGGTCGGGAGCTCCCTCTGCCTCAGATCGGCACCCTGCAATGTATTTGCAGGGCCCGACCTCTGCCTTGATGACCCGGGGGTTGTCATGACAACCTCCGGGTCATCTAGCTACGGAAAGCTGCTGTGATCATTGTCACAGCAGCTTCCACTATAGTTGCAATGCATTGCAATGCCAGAGCATTGCAATGCATTGTAACTGCAATAAAAAGTAAAAAAAGTGAAAGTCCCATAAAGGGACAAGTTAAAAAAAATCATTTTTTAAAAAAAATTGTAAAAAAAATATTAAAAAATAATTTAAAAAAAATCCCCTAAAAAATACACATTTTTATGTAATAAAAAAAATAAAAAACAAAAAACATACACATGTTAGGTATCGCCACGTCCGTAAAAATCCCATCTATAAAAGCGTAACCCTAGTTAACCCCTTCAGTGAAATCCGTAAAAAAAAAACACAAAAAAGTAGTAAATTATACTTTTTCCAAGCGGTATCATTATACCGCTTGGAAAAAGTGCAATAACACGCGATCAAAAAGTCAGATATAAATAATCATGGTACTGCTGAAAACGTCATCTTGTCCGCAAAAAACAAGCTGCTATACAGCATCATCAGCGAAAAAATAAAAAAGTTATAGCTCGCGGAATAAACTGATGCAAAAATAATTATTTTTTCTATAAAATTTTTTATTGTGTAAAAAACGCCAAAACATAAAAAAAAAAATATATAAATGAGGAATCGCCGTAACCGTAGTGACCCGAAGAATAAAGCTGCTTTATCAATTTTACCACACACGGAACGGAGGAAAAAAAAAAAAACAAATTCCTGAATTGCTGGTTTTTGTTCATTCTGATTCCACAAAAATCGGAATAGGAAACGATCAAAAAACGTTATGTGCCCGAATATGGTACCAATAAAAACGTCAGCTCGTCCCGCAAAAAATAAGCCCACAGATAACTCTGTCGGCCGAAATATGGAAAAATTATAGCTCTCAAAATACGGCGATGCAAAAATTTCTTACAAAAAATTATTCCAAGAAAAAGCATCTTTTAGTGTGTGACAGAAGCTAAACATGAAAAAAGGGTGTAAATCTGGTATCGCTGTAATCGCACCGATCCGAGGAATAAAGTCGCCTAATCACTAATACCGCACGAGGAACGGCGTAAAAAAGAAAACCAATTCTTCACCTTTTGTGGATTTGTTCATTGTGCCTCCCAAAGATCGCAGTAAGACGATCACAGTGGTTCCCCCCCACATATGGGGTATCAGCGTACTCAGGACAAAATGCACAATAGCTTTTGGGGTCCTATTTCTCCTGTTACCCTTAGAAAAATAAAAATTTGGGGCAAAAAGGTCATTTTTGTGGAAAAAAATATGATTTTTTTATTTTCACGGCTCTACATTATAAACTTCTGTGAAGCCCTTGGGGGTTCAAAGTGCTGACCACACATCTAGATAAGTTCCTTGGGGGGTCTAGTTTGCAAAATGGGGTCATTTGTGGGGGGTTTCTACTGTTTAGGCACATCAGGGGCTCTCCAAGCGCGACATGACACCCGCAGACCATTCCATCAAAGTCTGCATTTAAAAACGGTGCTCCTTCCCTTCCGAGCTCTGCCATGCGTCAAAATAGTGGTTCCCCCCCACATATGGGATATCAGCGTACTCAGGACAAATTGCCCAATAGCTTTTGGGGTCCTATTTCTCCTGTTACCCTTATAAAAATAAAAATTTGGGGGCAAAAAGATTATTTTTGTGGAAAAAAATATGATATTTTTATTTTCACGGCTCTACGTTATAAACTTCTGTGACGCACTTGGGGGTTCAAAGTGCTCACCACACATCTAGATAAGTTCCTTGGGGGGTCTAGTTTCCAAAATGGAGTCACTTGTGGGGGGTTTCTACTGTTTAGGCACATCAGGGGCTCTCCAAACGTGACATGACACCCGCAGACCATTCCATCAAAATCTGCATTTGAAAAAGGCGCTCCTTCCCTTTCCAGCTCTGCCATGCGTCAAAATAGTGGTTTACCCCCACATATGGGGTATCAGCATACTCAGGACAAATTGCACAATAACTTTTGGGGTCCTGTTACCCTTTGGAAAATAACAATTGGGGGTGGAAAGATCATTTTTGTGGAAAAGATATGATTTTTTCAATTTTACTGCTCTACGTTATAACCTTCTGTGAAGCCCTTGGGGGTTCAAAGCTTTCACCACACATCTAGATAAGTTCCTTGGGGGGTCTAGTTTCCAAAATGGGGTCACTTGTGGGGGGTTTCCACTGTTTAGGCACACAGGGACTCTCCAAATGCGACATGGCGTCCAATCTCAATTCCAGCCAAAAAAGTCAAATGGCGCTGCTTCCCTTCCAAGCTCTGCCATGCGCCCAAATAGTGGTTTACCCCCACATATGGGGTATCAGAGTACTCAGGACAAATTGCACAATAACTTTTGGGATCCTTTTACCCTTTGGAAAATAAAAATTGGGGGTGGAAAGATCATTTTAGTGGAAAAGATATGATTTTTTAATTTTACAGCTCTACGTTATAACCTTCTGTGAAGCCCTTGGGGGTTCAAAGCTCTCACCACACATCTAGATAAGTTCCTTGGGGGGTCTAGTTTCCAAAATGGGGTTACTTGTGGGGGGTATCCACTGTTTAGGCACACAGGGGCTCTCCAAATATGACATGGCGTCCAATCTCAATTCCAGCCAAAAAAGTCAAATGGCGCTGCTTCCCTTCCGAGCTCTGCCATGCACCCAAATAGTGGTTTACCCTCACATATGGGGTATCAGCGTACTCAGGACTAATTGCACAATAACTTTTGGGGTCCTTTTATCCTTTGGAAAATAAAAATTGGGATGAAAAGATCATTTTTGTGGAAAAAAATATGATTTTTTAATTTTACGGCTCTACGTTATAACCTTCTGTGAAGCCCTTGGGGGTTCAAAGCTCTCACTACACATTTAGATAAGTTACTTGGGGGGTCTAGTTTCCAAAATGGGGTCACTTGTGGGGGGTTTCCACTGTTTAGGCACACAGGGACTCTCCAAATGCGACATGGCGTCCAATCTCAATTCCAGCCAAAAAAGTCAAATGGCGCTGCTTCCCTTCCGAGCTCTGCCATGCACCCAAATAGTGGTTTACCCTCACATATGGGGTATCAGCGTACTCAGGACTAATTGCACAATAACTTTTGGGGTCCTTTTATCCTTTGGAAAATAAAAATTGGGATGAAAAGATCATTTTTGTGGAAAAAATATGATTTTTTAATTTTACGGCTCTACGTTATAACCTTCTGTGAAGCCCTTGGGGGTTCAAAGCTCTCACTACACATTTAGATAAGTTACTTGGGGGGTCTAGTTTCCAAAATGGGGTCACTTGTGGGGGGTTTCCACTGTTTAGGCACACAGGGACTCTCCAAATGCGACATGGCGTCCAATCTCAATTCCAGCCAAAAAAGTCAAATGGCGCTGCTTCCCTTCCGAGCTCTGCCATGCGCCCAAATAGTGGTTTACCCCCACACATGAGGTATCGATGTACTCAGGAGAAATTGTACAACAAATATTGTGGTTCATTTTCTACTGATACCCTTGACAAAATTTTAAAAAATTGTGTCGAAAGAAAAATTTTGGGAAAAAAAGTTAAATGTTAATTTTTTCCTTCCACATTGCTTCAATTCTTGTGAAGTACCTAAAGGGTTAATGAACTTCTTGAATGTGGCTTTGAACACGTTGAGGGGTGCAGTTTTTAGAATGGTGTCACTTTTGGGTATTTTCTGTCATATTGACCCCTCAAATTCACTTCAAATGTGAGGTGGCCCCTAAAAAAAATGATTTTGTAAATTTTGTTGGAAAAATGAGAAATTGCTGGTCAACTTTTAACACTTATAACTTCCTAACAAAAAAAAATTTTGGTTCCAAAATTGTGCTGATGTAAAGTAGACATGTGGGAAATGTTATTTATTAACTAATTTTTGTGACATATCTCTCTGATTTAATGGCATAAAAATTAAAAGTTTGAAAATTGCAAAATTTTCAAAATTTTTGCCATATTTCCGTTTTTTTCATAAATAAACACAAGTTATATTGAAGAAATTTTACCACTATCATGAAGTACAATATGTCTCGAGAAAACAGTCTCAGAATCGCCAAGATCCGTTGAAGCGTTCCAGAGTTATAACCTCATAAAGAGACAGTGGTCAGAAATGTAAAAATTGGCCTGGTCTTTAACCTAAAAAATGGCTTGGTCGTTAAGGGGTTAAGCGATATCGCTAGCGATCTCGCTTAGTGTGACAGTGCCTTGAGTCTCAGAGTTGAGCAGCTCATGGATAAGCAGTGCTGCCACTTAATTTTAGTTATTAGTATACATCTCAGAATCTGGATACCCTAGTTTTTACAAAAAACTTAATATGTCCCTATGACATTTTAAATGAATTGTAAAAGTGTAGTTAGTATGTTAAAATAAAGAAGTTTACATTGCATTAAATCATAGAGGAGCACTTGGCAGAACTGATGTACCGGGCGATACCTAAAGCAAGGCCTTTGGAGATGACACAGGAGTACAAAGAGCACTAAAGACAGAAGTCATACCCTAGGTGTAATGTATAGTGCATTATTTTTGCCAGGAGTGTTATTTTAATAGAATTTGAAACTAAATATTAATTTTATCATAATTTAAAATTTAACTATATTTATCAATTTTTTCATTTTGTTTTAAAAAAAAGATTATACAGGATTCATGTATTTGTTATAAAAAAAAAATATAGTAAAAACTACAACTCAACTTTTAATACATTAGAATCTGGAAAGTTTAACTGCAGAGATCTAGATGTGCTATTCAAAGTGGGTACTCTAGTGATAAACTGTTTTATTAACAAGTGCACTGCGCTGTAAAAAGGTGTCTGGATTTTAATAATATAAATCTGTTTATAATGTGACCGGCTCCCTCTTGAGCCAAGCTAAACATTTAAGTGATGTTTATAGGTTACACATAGCAATTTTCCTTCAAAAGATATACCTCCCACATGGAGGGGGTCAACATACCTCGTTGGAAATGCTAAATAAATACGTCTGATATTTTTTACAATTAACACAGCTTTGATGTTCTTTAGTATAAAAAGAACACATATATAAGAATTATGTTTCATAAGATACTTTGTAGTCTTCAGAAAAAAAAACTTAGAAGAATATTTTCATTAATCTTACATTAAATGAATCAGTCATGAAAATGGTAATTTTTATGTTTTTGCTAAATTCTTGTTTGAAATAAAATAAAATTCTGTACAAAAGTAATTGTTGTTATATATTACAGAATGATCTGAATGAATAATCCTGGTGTATGCCATTCAAAGAGGTTGGTCATGTATATTCACTGAGGGGTCCAATGTATATTCACTGAGGGGATAGATAATTCAGCTGAATAATTTAATCACTACAAGCTAGCCAATGATTGGCCTGTTAAGGGACACCCTATTCAATTCTGTGCAACAGTCAGCACTGAGGCTTTCGGGTATGTGCACACGTTGCGGATTTGCCTGAGGAATTTTCTGCACAGATTCTTCCTCTTGGCAGAAAACGCAGGAAAAATCCATGGGTTTTTTCCATGCGGATTTGTGTGCATTTTTGTTAGCTAAATAAAGATATGTTATTTAACAAAAAAAAAAAAAAAAATTGTGATGTCATTTCGTTGTCCAACCTCTTCTTTTACATACTCCATTGAATACCATAATATCATCACAAACCATATTCTAAAGTAATGTTTACACACACAACAAATATAAGTAAATATTTATATATCTATCGATAGGCAGATATATAAATAGATAAATAGAATATATCTATCGATAGATATATCTATCTATCTATAGTGCCGGGTATTCAGGTGCGAGACTCGTGCGAGTTTCTCGCAAGTGTGACCCCGGCCTTAAACGCAATATCATTTTTTTTTAAATTAAACAAAGGATAAGAAAAATGACGTGGGCTCCCGCGTAATTTTCCATTCCAGTGAGGGAAAGCCAGCGACTGGGGAGCAGATGTTTATAGCCTGGGAATGGGTTAATACCCATGGATCTTCCCAAGCTATTAATATCAGCCTGCAGCTGTCTGCATAGCCTTTACTGGCTATTAAAATAGGGGGCCCACAAAAAAAATGACATGGGATCCCTCTATAATTAACAGCCAGAAAAGGCTATGCAGACAGCTGCCGGCTGATATTAATAGCCTTGGAAGGGAACATGGATATTGGCCCCCTCTGGCTACAAACACCAGCCCGCAGCCACCCCAGAAATGGCACATCTCTACGATGCGCCAATTACGACACTTAGCCTCTCTCTTCCCTCTGCCCTGTAGTGGTGGCATATGGGGTAATAGTTGGGGGATTGATGTCACCTTTGTATTGTAAAGTGACATCAAGCCCGACTTAGTAATGGAGAGGTGTCAATAAGACACCTCTCCATTACTAATCCTAGAGTTGTTCATGGGTTAAAGACACCGCGGGAATAAAGTCTTTTAATGAAATAAAACACTACACATTTTCTCATATTTATTAAACTCCTAATTCCCCAAAGCCATCTATCTCCAGCAAAACAAATGAAAAACACAAATACTCCTTGTTCCGATGTAATGAATTTAATAACGAGTGTCCCACGACGATCTCCCCTATAGAGCAGTCACAATGCGAGATGTGACCGCTCTACAGGGCCTCCAGTGACACACTGACAGGAGATAATGGCTCCTGCAGTGTTATCACTGAGGGTTCACTGGAGTTCATGCTCTCACTTTATGGCACTGCTGCGTGAGAATTTTCCCACGCAGCGGGGCCGAAAGTGACATGATGAACTCCTGTGATGGCAGAGTGATACACTGCGAAGGATACCTTCCATCATTGTATCACCGGAGGCCCCTGGAGAGCGGTCATATCTCCCGATGTGACAGCTCTCCACGGCAGATCGTCGTGGGACACTCGTTATTACATGGATTACGTCAGAACAGGGAGTACACTGTTGGTTTATTATTTTCTTTTTTTTTTGCAGGGGATCGAGGTTGTCTGGGATTAGTTGTATGGTGAGTATGTACTGTATGTAGTTTTTTTTTTTTTTACTATTCGCAGTAGCCGGTAGTAGTCCCATCATCGGCTAATGCTGTCACTGTTGCAGACATAGCCGGATGGGACTAGTAGCCTCATCGGACGATGCCTGCCTACACACAGACATTCACACATTCACCGCCCACACAGTCTCCACCCACACACTCTTCCTCCTCCCTATCTGCAGCGTTTCTTGCACGCAACTCCGCAGCAAAACCGCAGATCTTTTTAAACCTGCGGTTTTACTGTGGATTTGACTGACTCAATCGAAGTCAATGGGTGCAGAAACGCTGCAGATCCGCAAAAGGAATTGACATGCTGCGGAAAATAAAATGCTGCAAATCCGCGCGTATTTTTACGCAGCATGTGCACAGCAATTCTGCATTTCCCATTGACTAACATTGGTTGTGCACTACTCTGCAGATTTGATGCAATTCCACGAGTCCAAAAATGCTGCGGATCCGCATCAAAATCTGCAACGTGTGCACACAGCCTTAGTTTGTACACGCACTGAGCCAATTCACTTGGTGTGTTTGGAAAAAGCCAATGTTCTTGTGATGGGTGGGAATCCCTACAGTTGGAAACTTAACAAAGCAGCAAGTGTCAGCATCTTGTTCCTAAATTAGAATAATTCCTATTTTAAAGGTGTCACACCGGCGACTCGCACCGGCAGTAAGTGATGCCTTACTCACTGCGCTCACCGCTCTGCTTCACCCAGTCTGGGGTCATTTCACTAAGTTACTTCTTGCAGCATTCCCAGCTCTGCTGCATCCTACTGCTGCTGATGAGTCTCCACCCGCCTATAGGGAGGCATGCCAGACTTTTAAGGAACTTAACCACTTGTGTCCTGCTGAGGTTAGCTTTCCCTGCCTATTTTTAGGCAGCAGGGGGTTTATTAAGCAGATCCTCCCACCACTTCTTGCCTGACTGTAGGTGCCTAGTTGCTTGTTTCTAGATCCCTTGGTGCAGGTTTGTTCTGTGTCTCCTGCTATTGACCCTGCTAGTTTCATCCTGATCTCTCCTCTTTTGACATTGGCTATGTATATTGAACCAGTGCTGCCTGCCCTGACCTCAGATTGTCTTTAAAGGTCTTTGCCTTTGTGTAGCCCAGCTGCGCTTGGTGCCACATGTACCCAGGAGGATGCATGAAAGGTAATTCACAATCACCTGATAAGCACACAACACTTCACATTTTTCCTGGTTCCACCAGAGGGAGCCCTTGAGACAGTAGTGAGATGAAGGCAGTCTAGCTGCGAGTTAGCTAGTTGTTGGTGTTACCTCAGAACATCTCAGAATGGCAGTTACCTCAGACGAGCTGAGAGGGAGAGATAAGATCTCCTCAGAACACCGGAGAGAGACTCCTGTCAGATTAGCCTGAGGGCTGAGGAAGTCTGAGCGAGAAGCTGACATCTACTGCTGCCTGTGCTTATGTTAAGTGTGCGAGTAGGACGACAGGCAAGTGGAAAAAGGAAAAGAGAGAGTGACAGAGTTCAACCAGCATTGATAGCTTACCTCCACTCTGCACCACCGGACACCGGGTCCGAGCTTGCTAGTATCTTCACAGCTAGTGGGAAAAACCGGAGACCCTGGACTTCAAGTCGCAGGGGCCCAGCAGTGCCGATACGTAACCGAGGTTAGGAAGACGGGGGTCTGGCAGGTACCGCCATAGAGACACTGTTCTGTCCACAAGAAGACCTCATCACAAGATCAGCCGGGCGTAGCAAAGAGAAGGAGTTAAACTCTGTTTTATGCAAGTTAGAAACTCACACACATAAGGACGTAAGGAGGCCTTATACCTACTCAGTGGATTGCTGGACGTGCATCCTCCACCCTGACGGCCTCCCGGGACGTGCCTGCAACTTCACCACCAGTAAAGGTACGGAAAGAGACTGTCTTGTGTGTGTCTGCATTATTGCTCCTTCACCCCTATACCGCCATATACCTCGAGGGATCAGTCTTACCTGTGGAAGACTTAACACCTTGCTGCCCAGTAACAACCCCTCAGAGGATTCACCCTGCAGCGCTGGTCACCCTGATCAGAAACCACAGGTGGCGTCACGAACATTTCTATAATCCCCTGTAAATATCCCCCTTTTAGTGAGCGCCCAGGGCAACGGACCGAGCTGCGCTACCCGTGACATCCCCCAGTAAAGTGAACGAGCTCGGTGCCGAGTACCCCACAGCCCTGTTACGTGCGACTCATCTAACTTGGCGTCACGAACAGGATAAGAAGCTCGCTATATATGAGTCCTGTGTGCCTGAATTGGACTGTTTTTGTGCTATAGACTGTGTTGCTGTTTTTGAGATTTTTGGCGCCAATTGTCCGCCATTGCCCGCCAAAGTACAGCGCTACAGCGCAAGGAGAAGGGGCGTACCTGCAGAAAGCGCACGGAGTCCCGGACACGCCCCCAACGCTGACGCGGCAGCAGGTCCTTCCACATCGCTGTGCCTGGCAGAGCTGCAGCCTTCAGGAGAAGGTAGGCCACGCTTAACTAGGGGGCGCAGACATGTCGCAGCCGCAAGCTGACAGCGCGGCCCAGAGCGACCGCTCCGGTGACTTACCCGCCGGCGCTGCCGCGCAGGATGGAAACGTTGGCCCCTCACCTGGTCCTGTGGCCCCGATAGTACCGCTGACGCTCCCATACCTGCCTGGAGCAAAGTGGCTCCCTCAGTATAGCGGTAAGCCAGACACCCTGTCAGGGTTTAAGCGTAAAATATGCAGCATAATGGACATGTACCCTATGACAGAGAAACAAAGAGCTGCAGTGGTATTGGGACAATTGACTGGTGCTGCAGAGAGGGAAGTAGAGACTTGGACAGCTGCAGACCAGGAATCAGTGCTTTCAATTTTCTTAAAGCTACAGACTATTTTTGAGGACCGCACTGAAACAGATCTCCGGATGAGGTTTTACCAATGCTCCCAGAGACCAGATGACAGTATTAGGGACTACGCCTGCCGACTACAGGGGGCCCTGCGAGCTCTCAAACAGGTCAACCCTATAAGTGCCATTAATGAAAGCAAAATGTTGAAGGAACAATTTGTACGGGGACTGAGGTCCCAAGCTGAAAGAAGGACTGTGCACTGGTGGTCCTTGGATCATCCTGACGCTACCTTTGATTCCCTAAAAGATATGGCTATAAAAGGACTGCGACCCCTGGAGAAGCCCGGGTGTCGACCCAGTGTCACCCGAGTGAAGCCACTCTAAAGCCGGCAGCATCCACCTTTTCCTCGCTGGTGGTGGAAGCCAAAACGCAGGTGGCGCCCCCTACTGAGTTGGACTGTCTGCGCTCAGAAGTGCGCCAGCTGACTAAAAACCTGGCCGCTGTAATGAGTGCCCTGCAACTGCGGAAGGAGGAAAGATCCTGCTAGCCGACTGCCCAGAGGATGTCCCTTGGATGAACCGGAGGAAAAGGAGGACGTCGCCCCACCGGAGGAGGACAACGCCACCCCCAGGAGCGACCCCTGATCAGCACCATCCTCGCCGAGAGATCATCTGCTACCATTGCAACAGAGAAGGTCATCTAGCCCGACAGTGTCATTTAAACGAGCAGATCCTGGGTCCGAGGGCCAACACCCAGGAATAGACGCATCAGGCCCCTCAGACTGGAACCGCAGGTTTGTGGAGGAAGACCCTACCTGTCCATCATCCTGGACGGGATCGCAATCCCTGCCCTGCTGGACACTGGATCTCAGGTGACCATCATATCTGATGTCCTGTATAATAAGTTTTGGTCCATGGACAGTCTCCAGCCCCCGAGCCCTGACTTTGCTGTGTACGCCTCTAATGGTCTCCCTGTTGATATACTAGGAGCCAAAAACGTGGACGTAAAGGTGGGCAGAGTGGAGCTGAAGGACCAGGGACTTTTAGTAGTAAAGACTGTAAATGAGGAAAATGGCTTAAATGTGGTTTTAGGTACAAACATTATTAGTAACTGTCTGGGAGAAGTTGTGTTTTTGCTCCAACAGCTCGCCGAAGTTGCCAGGCCAAAGCAAAAGGGAGTGATCCAGAGGGAGATCCGGGCCCTGATGTGCCAGCAACAAGCGAAGCTGACAGATGGTGAAATTGGTAATGTACGGGTGACAGACCCGAACCCCATTGTGATACCCCCAATGAGTGAAATGCTAATATGGTGTAGAGCAGCAATAGGTCTGAGAGGACAGAACTACCAAGCAGTAGTAGAGCCCCATTGTTCAGAGCACAGACGTACACTCTTGACTGCTAGAGGGGTAGTAGAAGGACGAAATGAGAGAGTACCAGTACGTCTTCTCAACTGGGGAGACGATGAAGTAAATTTACCACGTTATGCCACTGTTGCTAAATTACATACCGTAGATAACAACTCCATTCTCACGACCGAGTCCTTAGCCTCCCGCCAACCAGCGGAGGATAATGACCCAGCAACCCAGGTGGAGGATTGGTGTCAGCAGCTCCATGTCGGGACAGACACCACTCCCGCCCACCAGAAACAGGAAGTACTACGGGTGGTACAGGAGTACACACAGGTATTTAGCAAACACCCACTTGACTTTGGGACCATTAAGGGAGTACAACATCATATCCCTACAGGCAGCCATCCTCCCATCAAAGAGCGGTACAGGCCTATACCTCCAGCACACTACCAGAAAGCTAAGGAAATGTTGCGTGACATGAAGAAAGCAGGGTGATAAGGGATAGTTGTAGTCCCTGGGCAGCACCTCAAGTCATAGTTAGGAAAAAGGATGGAAGCATGAGAATGTGTGTAGATTACAGACAAGTAAATCGCATTACACATAAAGATGCATACCCTTTACCACGCATTGAGGAATCCTTAGCTGCCTTAACAACTGCTAACTACTTTTCCACCCTCGACCTCAATAGTGGGTACTGGCAAGTAGCTGTGGCTGAGGAGGATCGGGAGAAGACGGCTTTCACCACCCCGATGGGACTCTGTGAGTTTGACAGAATGCCGTTTGGACTCAGCAGTGCCCCGGGAACGTTCCAGAGAGTGATAGAGAGTTGCCTGGGACATCTCAACTTTGAAACCGTGTTGCTGTACCTGGACGACGTAATTGTTTACTCCAAGACGTATGAGGATCATCTGAAGCACCTGGCAGAGGTATTCGAGTTACTGTCCAAATACGGGATGAAACTGAAGCCTTCAAAGTGCCATCTGCTCAAACAAAAGGTACAGTACTTGGGACATATTGTCAGCTCAGAAGGAGTAGCGCCAGACCCCGAGAAGGTCACTGCCATCCAGAAATGGCCGGAGCCGAAGAATCTCAAGGAGGTGCGCCAGTTCCTGGGACTGACAGGTTACTACCGGAGGTTTGTAAAGGACTACACCAAGAAAGCAGCGCCTCTGCAGGACCTTCTGGTAGGACATTCCCTCAAGAGCAGAAATCCTCCATTCCACTGGGGTAAAGAACAAGCTGAGGCATTCAAGGAGATGAAGGAGATCCTGACAGGCGATGAGATCTTAGCCTACCCTGACTATAGCCAGCCGTTCCTGCTGTACACTGATGCCAGCAATGAAGGATTGGGAGCTGTCCTCAGTCAGAAGCAAAATGGCCTGGAGAAAGTCATCGCATATGCAAGCAGGAAGCAGCTTCAAGTTGGAGTTCCTGGCGCTGGTCTGGGCCATTACAGAAAGATTCAAGCATTACCTAGCCTCCAGCAAGTTCACTGCTTACACTGATAATAACCCCTTGACACATCTTGAAACAGTCAAGCTGGGAGCCATGGAGCAACGTTGGATGGCTCGGCTGTCGAACTATCAATTTACCATCAAGTACAGGGCGGGCCGTAAGAACGCCAACGCTGACGCCTTGTCCAGAATGCCGCATTAGTCCGACACGGAAGAGGAATTGGATGATCTAGAAGAGATTGAGCTACCTGCATTCCACAGAAATGGGATGATCCACGAGCAACGAGCCTACAGGAGGCAACGTGGTAAGACGTTAAACCCTTTACCTCACCACAGCTGATAGGAGACTCAGAACAGTGACCCGGTTGTCAGTCGTATCAAGGAGCTGATAACTCAGGAAGGTTCCTCCTTGGAGAAGGATGCGTCTCAACAAGCAAAGCAGCTGTGGAATGAGAGAAGCCGGCTGTTCATCTACCGAGAGAAGCTGTGCCGAAGGTACGTCAACCCCAGAACCCATGAGATGGTGTGGCAGATAGTGGTCCCAAGAACAGACATCCAGATGGTGTTGGAAGCTTACCACGATCGAGCGGGGCACTTTGGCTGGAAGAAGCTGGAAACCCTGCCGAAGTGTCGTTTCTACTGGGTTGTAATGCGAAGTTCCATCGAGAAATGGTGTAAAAACTGTGCGTCCTGTAGCCTCCGAAGAAAAGACTACAGTAGCCAGAAAGCACCCCTGCAACCCATCAAGACGACTTGTCCCTTGGAGATCGTGGCCTTGGACCATGTAAAGTTGGCACCCAGCAGGTCAGGATACTCATATGCCCTGACAATGGTGGATCACTACTCCAGGTTCCTGGTGGTCGCCCCTGTCAAAGATCTGACAGCTGAAACAGCAGCAAAGACGTTTCAAGTGTATTTCTGCAGACCCCATGGATATCCAGAGCAAGTGTTAACTGATCAAGGTCCTGCCTTTGAAGCCGAATTGTTTAAAGAGTTCTGTCACTTGTACGGGTGTAAGAAGATAAGAACCACACCGTACCACCCCCAAACAAATGGTCTTTGTGAAAATATGAATCACATTGTCATTGATCTGCTGAAGACGGTACCACTTGAGGAGAGGAATCGGTGGCCAGACCTACTACCTGACCTGGTACATCTGTACAATCACATACCGGTGAGTTCCACCAACTGCACTCCAGCCTACCTTATGCGAGCAAGGCCAGGAAAGCTGCCCATGGATTTGGAACTTGGTGTTGTAGAACCAGAAGCTGATGTTACTACTGAAGATTGGGACACGAACCGACAGGAACAGTACAGGAGAGTACAAGCCTGCGTGGAAGATAGTCTCAATAAAGTAAGGGAAAAGCAAGAGGAAAACTACAACAAAAGTGCGTCAGCTAAACCTTTTATGCCTGGAGAAATTGTGCTAAAAAGAAAAAGAAGAATGCACAAATTGGATGATCAGTGGGAAAAAGAGCCATATGTCGTGCAGAATTCCAAATTTGACAACAGGAAAACCTGTACCATTAGCAAAGATGGAGGAAAGACGACCACCACTGTATCAAGAGACCACCTAAAACTGTGTCCAGACATGTTAAAACTTCACGAGGAAGAACTTGTTATGGAAAAAGAGAAACCAGGTGAAGTCATACACACGGACTTAGGAGATTTCCCTGCAGATTGGCCTTGTATCGGGGATGCTGTGATTATTCCAGTACTTCAATTTTACCAACCACAAGAAGCGCTTCAACGTCCAGTTGAGCCAGTTGCCGCAGCAGAAGAAATAGTACAAGAGGAACCTGCTCCTGTAGCACCTCTAGAAGTAGAGTCTCAAGAAATGGAATCTCAAAATGTGGAACTACCAGAAGAATCCCCTGGCGAAACAGAACCGCATCGCCCAGCCACAAGTATGCTTGCCAGATCCCTAGAGAGGTTAAGGCAGTATTACAGTTTGCCAGCACGCAGGACAGATAGGCCAGATGCTACTATACCTGAAGCAACACCACGTAGGTCAGTACGCACGACAAAAGGCAGGTTACCTGTTAGGTACCAAGAGTAGTCCTAGCAAATTAATCCAGTAGGACCCAGACAGGGTTTACTGAACTGTACAAAGTTATGAAGAGAATTGCACTTTATTGAGAATGTTATATGATGATAATGTTTACATGCTGAAGTAGTATACCCCAGTTGGGTAATGTGATATGTGAAATGCTATTTTGAAGGACTGCGTGGCTGAGGACTTTGCCAGCCCAAAAACTGTGTTGTAAATAGTTGGCACTTAGTGCCCCATCTTGGTTTTACGTAAACCATTCTACCTCAGAAGAAAAACCCGTATGGTGTGGCCTTGAGTGAGGTCTGCAGCAAAGAAGTCCTGCAGCCCACCCAGGACCACCGTGAGAGGTTTGGTACGGGTCCTCCACAAGAATTCTGTATTTATTTGCACCGTGAAAGTATTTGATATTTTCTATTTGCCATTTGTACACATTGTAACGTTTGAAGTGTCCTTACCTCCCGCAAGGGATGAGTTATGTTATTGTTGATGTTATAAAAATTGTTTTCTTTTTCAGCCCGGGAGTGCTGATATTAACTAGGGGGGGATGTGCAGCCCAGCTGCGCTTGGTGCCACATGTACCCAGGAGGATGCATGAAAGGTAATTCACAATCACCTGATAAGCACACAACACTTCACATTTTTCCTGGTTCCACCAGAGGGAGCCCTTGAGACAGTAGTGAGATGAAGGCAGTCTAGCTGCGAGTTAGCTAGTTGTTGGTGTTACCTCAGAACATCTCAGAACGGCAGTTACCTCAGACAGCTGAGAGGGAGAGATAAGATCTCCTCAGAACACCGGAGAGAGACTCCTGTCAGATTAGCCTGAGGGCTGAGGAAGTCTGAGCGAGAAGCTGACATCTACTGCTGCCTGTTCTTATGTTAAGTGTGCGAGTAGGACGACAGGCAAGTGGAAAAAGGAAAAGAGAGAGTGACAGAGGTCAACCAGCATTGATAGCTTACCTCCACTCTGCACCACCGGACACCGGGTCCGAGCTTGCTAGTATCTTCACAGCTAATGGGAAAAACCGGAGACCCTGGACTTCAAGTCGCAGGGGCCCAGCAGTGCTGATACGTAACCGAGGTTAGGAAGATGGGGGTCTGGCAGGTACCGCCATAGAGACACTGTTCTGTCCACAAGAAGACCTCATCACAAGATCAGCCGGGCGTAGCAAAGAGGAGGTAAACTCTGTTTTATGCAAGTTAGAAACTCACACACATAAGGACGTAAGGAGGCCTTATACCTACTCAGTGGATTGCTGGACGTGCATCCTCCACCCTGACGGCCTCCCGGGACGTGCCTGCAACTTCACCACCAGTAAAGGTACGGAAAGAGACTGTCTTGTGTGTGTCTGCATTATTGCTCCTTCACCCCTATACCGCCATATATCTCGAGGGATCAGTCTTACCTGTGGAAGACTTAACACCTTGCTGCCCAGTAACAACCCCTCAGAGGATTCACCCTGCAGCGCTGGTCACCCTGATCAGAAACCACAGGTGGCGTCACGAACATTTCTATCATCCCCTGTAAATATCCCTCTTTTAGTGAGCGCCCAGGGCAACGGACCGAGCTGCGCTACCCGTGACATCCCCCAGTAAAGTGAACGGGCTCGGTGCCGAGTACCCCACAGCCCTGTTACGTGCGACTCAACTTCATCCAGCTGTACCTCGTACCCATGCTTCTGACCCTCCGATCCGCTGCTGCGGACTGCCCTGGAGTGGTACCTAGTGACTACATCTGGCCAAGCCTATCCTGACCATCAAAGGCTCTAGTGAATACCAGGTAGCCATTTTGTTATGTCCCTCCAGGGTGCGCCCAGCTAGTGGCGCAGTGAGTTCACATCCACCCACGTTACCAAAAAGCATGTTTGTATTTTTTTTTATTGCATTACATGAATTCTGTATAAAAAAAATAAATAAATTATATATATATATTTATATATATATATATATATATATATATATATATATACACACACACACATACAGTATATATATTTCTGCAGTTGTTCAGGAATATTTAACCATTTTGCTTCTGCAGGTTGCATGCAGTACAATACAGTACAAGCTGCCCAAAGATGTTGCTTGTCAATACCAACTGATTGGCAACTTGTCAATTCAGTCTTCAACCCCTAATACGGTCTAAACTAAAAGGTCAATTCTGATTAAATTAAATCAGGTTTGAGCTAATATTCACATTCAGAAGACACAAAACTGGAGACTTGAGTCCACTTGGAGTTTGGCAGTCAGCATTGACACTGAATGGCAATGAACAGTTTGCAATGTTTTGTAATAATACATGCAGACTGCAGAAGCAAAACGATTAAACATTTTTTTCTTTAAAGCAATTGCAGACATTGTGTTTACAAAACACATGCAATGCAAAAGTATCCATAGCATGTAATTTATATCTGTTGCCAGGAGTTTAAAACCATAGCAAATAGATCCTATCCTACTAAAATCCATATTTAGTTTTACACTAGCACAGGGAGTGGCGTACCACCAGTGGTGGCAGGCCAATCAATTGGTATGAGGCCCATGAGCAGGAGAGGCCCTGCACTAGCGCTTGCACGAAGCACCCCACTGCCTGTCATTGTCATTGCGAGCAATGATGATAGTGGAGGGAGTGTCAGCTGACGCTTCCTCCCCTATCATTCTTCCTCCGCTTCTGACGTCTCAGCATGGCGGGCACGATGACGTCATTACAGCGCGCCCACAGGCTCAGGAGACTGGAGCATCGATTGGAACGAGGAGAGGCGAGTATTGTATTTTTTTTGTTTTAAATCAGTGACTGGTGGTCATTACAGTATGGAGGTCCATGTGGGGTGCATTATATTTTATGGATTACCATGGGGAGTGCATTATATTCTATGGAGGACCATGGAGAAAGCATTATACTATGCGCAGAACTATAATGGGCCCATTATACTATATGGAAGGCTATCTAGGGCCATTATAATATTTGGAAGGTTTATGTAGGGGCCATTATACTGTATGCAAGCAACTATACCATGTGAAGGTTTATATGGGGTCCATCATACTGTGTGGAGGTTTGTATGATGGCCATTATATTGCGTGGGGGCCATTATACAGTGTGTAGAGGTGTGGGTCCATTATAGTGTATGTAGGGCTATGTGGGTGATCATACTGTGTTGGGATCACCATACTTTGCCTTGGGAGTTGAGGTGGGATACAGTAGGGTAATTACACTATGCATGTAGAGGAATTCACCATAAGCGGTATCGTAATGTGTTTGGGGGCACTTTTGTTGGCATCATACATTATAGGGGAAATGAATGAGGAATCTAGGACTTCAGCAGGAGTAAATTTACTTTGTAAAGGCTGCAAAGTTGTGAGATATGGTCTTCTGTGACCCAGACAAAAAATTTTTTTTTTTCGAGGGGGGGGCCTCATGATTTCTACGTACGGGCCCCTGAGCACAGGAGTAATAATAGAAAGTTTACCAGACTAAATATAGGATTCTCTGAAAATGTCAGAGATCACTGGTTTAGCTTTTCACCCCCAAGGGTTATGGACACATACCACCCATTAAGCAGAAACTAAACAGAAAGGTCTGAGAGACAGTACAGTCATCCTATACTCTATCCTCCCGAACAAGCTTGCCTCTGGACTTGTCAATCAATCAATCACCATCACAATGGGCAGAATGTGTGGCTAGTAATTTGCTACTAAATAGTTCCAAAGTTATTTACAGCATAAAAAAGTGAAACGCTAAATAAAATGCTGTAATGTGTTGTGCATCTATTTTCTCTGTGCATTTTAATAAGGCTTGTCATGGCTGTTTTACACACTTGCTGGTAACAGAAAAGCACATGTAAGGAATGCCGAATCCACCATAAATATGTCGCCTGAGTGTTCACCACCTGGAACAGTAAATTATACTTTGACAATAAGCTGGACTTCCCCAGAGGCTGCACCATTTAACGGCTTTATTTATTGCACAGGGGGACAATTACTTCATTTCTTTTAAGTTCACACAGCAGCTTTACTGTAATTCCTTTAATAAATCTCAAATAAGTGTCTTTTTGTTCTTCTCAGACTCCGAGACTGGATTATGGGTTTGGTGGCTACATGTGGATAGCACCATTCCTGGACATTGCTACTTTCAGAGCAAATGACTTCATCATATAACAAAATGGTATGTGACTGTTAATACAGTATATTGTAATCCTGGGAACAAGGCACCCAATATACTTTATTACGTTTTCTAATCAATTAAGTGAAGGCCACAAAACGGATTATACATAAAAAAGGGTTTGAAATAAAAGTGTAAAATGTACTGTAAATTCCTTTAATCCTACATATGATATTCTTACAGTCTAGCACAAATTTCTGGCATTAATGTTAAAAAAAAAAAATTGGATGCAGAAGACTAATTAGTAGACTATCATTAATGAGTAATGGTTGCAACAGAGTGACAGTAGCACAAGCATATTTTAAGATAACATTTTATTTGTGGCGGTCATCCTGGTTGGTGCTAATCCAAAAACCTTCAATACTAACAGATCAACAGTTTGGTTTAATAAATCGGTTGATTGATTAAAGAGCCCATCAGGATGATTTTGTAATGTAAAGACATGACTGTAATACTGATTATTATTAATCTTTGCTTATATATTCCGCTGCGCTTTACAGAGATCATCAATGTCTCACAATCTACAGTAAATTCCATCAGTATGTCTTTGGAGTGTGGGAGGAAACCGGAGAACCCAGAAGAAACCGACGCAAACACGGGGAGAACATACAAACTCCTAGCAGAAGTTGTCCTTGATGGGATTTGAACCCAGGACCCCAGAGCTACTGTGCTAACCACTGAGCCACCATACTGCCCATAATATTGATAGCATTGGTGAAGAATTCCATAATGTTCTTCTTTTATCACCATTTGAAGTTTTCTTCTAATTAGATTTCGGTGCACAGAGGCCGGACTGTGCACGGGATCTTCTCCTCCCTGTCTCCTCCACCTCCCTCCGGTCTTTGAATGACACTGCTGAGATTTCAGAGGAGGCCGGTCATTCATAGACTGGAGGCAGCAAAGGGGCTGAGGAATCACAGACAAGGAGAAGACCCCGTGTACAGTCCGGCCCCTGTGCACCGAAATATAAATAGCAGAACGTTTCAAATAGTTATATAAAAAGAACGTGGAATTCTACACCAAAAGGCATCAATTTAATTAATGTTACAGTCATGTCTTTATGCTACAAAAATGTGCTGACTGATTCTTTTTACAGACTCTGCACTAGCACTGTTCTGAATATATGAATATATACTAAAGAGCTGTACATTACTGGTTTTTTATCATCAGTACTAGGTTTGGAGTTTTGCAACATTCAGGCCACTAGAGGCATTGTTTATTTTTTACATAAATGGGATATTTTACACTTTTCAGCCTTCTTTCCAGAGCCATAACTTTTTTTATTTTTCAGTCAATATGGCCGTGTGAGGGCTTATTTTTTTTGCAGGACGAGTTGTACTTTTGAACAACACTGTTGGTTTTACCAAGTTGTGTAGCAGAAAACAGGAAAAAAATTCCAAGTGCGGGGAAATTGCAAAAAAAAAGTGCAATCCCACACTTGTTTTTTGTTTGGCTTTTTTGCTAGGTTCACTAGATGCTAAAACTGACCTGCCATTATGATTCTCCAAGTCATTACGAGTTCATAGACACCAAACATGTTTAGGTTCTTTTTTATCTAAGTAGTGAAAAAAAAATTCTAAAGGTTGCTAAAAAAAAAAAAAATTGCGCAATTTTCCGGCACCCGTAGAGTCTCCATTTTTAGTGATCTCTTGTTGGGTGAGGGCTTATTTTTTGAACACCGAGCTGACGTTATTAAGGATACCATTTTTGTCCAGATACAATCTTTTGATCGCCCATTATTGCATTTTAATGCAATGTCGCAGAGATCAAAAAAACATAATTCTGGCGTTTTGATTTTTTTTCTCGCTACACCGTTTAGCGAACAGGTTAATACTTTTTTTTTATAGCTCAGGCGATTCTGAACGTGGCGATACCAAATATGTCTATGTTTGATTTTATTTGTATTGTTTTATTTTGAATGGGGTGAAAGGGGTAGTTTGAATTTGTGTTTTTTTTTTTACATTTTTCATATTTTGAAAAACATTTTTTTTTCTTTTAGCATGCTTCAATAGCCTCCATGGGAGGATAGAAGCTGCCACAACTTGATCAGCTCTGCTACATAGAGGCGATGCTCAGATCGCCTCTATGTAGTAGAATTACTGCATTGCCATTAGCGCCGACCACAGGGTGGCACTCACAGCAATCCGGCATCAACAACCATAAAGGGAGACCTCTGGTTGTCATGCCGATGCACCGGTGACCCGCGATCACGTGACGCGGGTCACCGGTGAGCGCTTTTCCGGCCACATGGCCAGAAGCGCTTGTTAAATGCTGCTGTCAGAGTTTGACAGTGGCATTTAACTAGTTAATAGCCGCGGGCAGATTGTGATTCCGCTCACGGCTATTGCGGGCACATGTCAGTTGTTCAAAACAGCTGACATGTCCCGGCTTTGAGGTGGGCTCACTGCCGGAGCCCCCGTCAAAGAGGGGGATACTGCCATCGGACGAACTAGTTCGTCCGATGGCAGTAAGGGGTTAGTATACAATATA
Source organism: Oophaga sylvatica (assembly GCA_033576555.1). NCBI lineage: Eukaryota > Metazoa > Chordata > Amphibia > Anura > Dendrobatidae > Oophaga > Oophaga sylvatica. The sequence goes on from JARQOD010000006.1 coordinate 368,891,407, forward strand.
TATCAGCATAAAAAAAAAAGTCTAAAATGTAGACATCAATTAAAAGCAAACACTGGTTTCCTAACCAAAAGGATAAAAGATAAATTTACTGCATCCAGTTATCAGGCAATTTAGATTTGGTCTAAATCTATACTGTACTTGTCCACTTTCTTTAACATGTTATTATATCACAGTGATGTCCTGATATATTGCTTTTATGGAATGTCCACAGCACTCAGGAGTGGTTGGAGTTCCTCTGATACAGACTTTTATGACTTTCCCAGTAAATATGTCATATTAAGCTATAATATAAAAACCACTACAGCTGAACCCTTCCAAAAGTAGCGTAAAAAAGTGCAAAAGGCCTAATAGCAGGAGTTTAATTTCACAAGAAAATCTAAACTTTCTCTTTGTATTTGGTATTTTTATGGCTTTATCCTGTATTTACACATGAAGTGATCTGTAAGTGTTTACTTAATGGCTATGGTTTTCACCATTTAAAAAACCTATAGTTTAACTACTGTAAACATCTATAAGACAGACTTAGGGTCCCGTCACACTCTTCAATGTCCCAGCGATCCCACCAACGATCCGATGTGGATGGGATCGCTGGGACATCGTGAGCTGATCGCTGGTGAGATGTCACCAGCGATCAGGACCAGCGAGCACGCTGGTATCCAGTGTACACATCGGGTAACTAAGCGCTGCGTTTAGTTACCCGATGTGTACCCTAGATACCAGCTTCTGCTGTACGCGCTGGGAGCTGGTATCCAGTGTACACATCGGGTAACTAAGCGCTGCGCCGCGCTTTGTTACCCGATGTGTACCCTAGATATCAGCTCCCACCTTCTGTTGTATGTGCTGGGAGCTCGCTGATCGTTGGTCTCTCCCGCTGTCACACGCGGCGATGCGCGCTGGCCAGCGGGAGACCAACGATGAAAATATGGTCCAAGCTATTCGACGATCAGCGATACCCAGGAGGGGGGCTGGTCGTCGCTGCGTGTTACACTAAGTGAGATCACTGGCTAGGTCGCTGTTGCGTCACAAAATCGGTGACGCTTCAGCGATCTCGCTAGCGATCTCGCTTAGTGTGACGGGGCTTTACTCTACAGACTGATTACGGTATATTATAATGATTTAGAAATGTGTATATTACCAAAAGGTTGTGAACCTTTTTTTAACTTAAAAGATTATGTATGGCACACAACTAAATGCATGGTTAAAGGTGTTCTCCAGAAGATGTGAACAAATATCCCAGTTCCAGTGCAACTCATGCCAAAGTGGAAGCCAAATTCTGTGCTGGTATTAACAGAAGAAGAATAGGGATGAGTGGACTCATGAATGTTAGAGTTCGTCGGGTTCGACCAAACTGTAGTCCAAAGTTCGGTTCAGGTACTTGGTGGGGTTGGAACCCAGGAGGACTCCAATGTTGCAAGGCTGCTAATGTTTTTGCGTTGACGACTCAATGTTCCTCAGGGTTGGAAGTCTATCACTGCTGTCCTGGGGAAAACCACCGTCAAGATTGTCTTCAAGCAAGTTTTGATACTGCCAGAAACTCATGCAAAATCCAAAAGAAGAAAAGTAGTTCCAGCTGCTGATAAAATGCAAATCTTTACTGGAAAAAAACAGAATTTTTATTTCATATTACTCCTAGAAGAAACAGCTACACGTTTCAAATGCACTCCATCGTTCCTTGTCTGAGCTCAGACTAAGGATTCCAGAGTGCATTGGAAATGCATAACTATTTATACTGCTCTTATATTATATTATCTTATATTAAGCGGCACAAAATGGATGACAGACTTCTAGTGATGGGCGAGCACTAAAATGCTCGGGTGCTCGTTGCTTGGGTTGAGCATACTGAAATGCTCGGGTGCTTGACCCGAACAACGAACCCATTGTAAGTCTATGGGAAACTCGAGCATTTTTGCCGCTGCCACGGGGGTCTTTTTAGGGTCTAAAAACGTCGGAAATCAATGGGAACAGTGCTCAAGTGACATGAGAACATCAATGGGAAGAACCCTGGAAGCATTTCTGAATCCCAGGTCACTGCTGTGAACAATGTTTTCAGAGTCTTGCACCACTTTTTTAGACTCACAATAAAACATACAAAAACAAAACGGATTTTCCTGGGAAATATGTTAAGGAACATTATTTCTAGGATAATGATTTGCAAAATAAATAACCCAAAACAAAAATGCTAATAAGATAAGATAAGGCAAAATAAATAACCCAAAACAAAAATGCACCTCCACCACTTGGGCTATGTTCACACACAGCATTTTTGATGCGTTTTTCAACTTTAGCATTTCTTTCAAACAAGACAAATGCATTCACTGGGAAATGTCATTTTAACATTTTACCACCTTATCTGGCCATGTAGTGTGTGACACAGACACATCCTGTCTCATTTATGAAGGAGGGACTCTGAAAGTCAAAAACCCTATTTTTATAGGGCCATCAGGCGGCCTTTACTATTCTCAAAGAGCCATCAGCTGACTTTGCTTTGTTGTTCCCATTATTAAACAGTGGGTCTTCTATACTGTTGTTGCCTACGCATTGAATGCAAGGCCTGCCACAAATTTGGACACACCTCAAAAACCCATTTGAACAGACGTCCTGGATGGCCACATGAAACCAAAGTTCCCATTATTATTAATTTGGTACTCACATACTGTTTGCCTATGCAGTGAATTGCTGTGTTGGCTGTAACGCCGGTATGTCTGTACCTTGTTTCCCCAGCGTTACTTTGCATGTCTCTGCTTTAACCCTTTGCTCTTTTCCCCCTAACCAGCTGGGATACTGTTGTCTGTTACCTGTATGGATGCTGCTCAGTTCCCAGCTCTGCTACGTAGCCGTACATGTGTTGTGATGTCTCTGCTCAGCTGCATGACCATCCGCATGTGCGGTCCCTGGCTGCCGCTGTGGAAGCTAGCCGCGGCTTGCGAGGTCCTCTGCAGCTGGTGCATGACTTTCCACGTGTGTCCAGGCTTGAAGCCGCTGCCAGGTGCCTTAAGCCACAGTGCCTGTGCCGACTGTTCTGTGTGTGCTTAGGGTGCGCGGGGCCACACCTTCCCTGATTTTATTATTGCAGTGTGTGCTTAATTGCTCTCCCCCAGCCTATTGCTGAGGAGCAGCTCGTATATAAAGTTCCTCTTCCCTGATGAGCATGGCCAGAGCTTCGCACTGAGTTCCGGAATCTAGCCATGTGTGTTTGTGTGTTCAGCTCCTGCTCTGATTGTGATCAGTTCTGGAAAAGCTGATGCCCTTTGTCCTGTGTGTTTCCGCCTGCTCTGGGGGCAGAGTACGCAGATCCATTTCTGTTTGTGTCTTGTATTTCCGCCTGCTCTGGGGGCAGAGTACCCAGATCGCCTTTCCTGGAGGCTGCATATCAAGGCCTGTTCTTGTTGTGTCTTGTTTCCTGAATCCTTGATCCTGGATCTGTTCCTGTACCCGACTCTGTCTGAGCTGTGTCCTCTGTGTTATGTTCCTGAAGTACCTCCGTGTCTGGAACCATGTACCCAGTGACTGAGTTTCCTGTAACTGGTGTCTTGTGAACCAATCTGGGTTCTTCTGTTAAAGATGGAGTCCAGTGTTTATGCTGAGCATCTAATATTCTGTGCTCAGCTTGCTATGTGGTGCTAGCTCCGTCCGGCCCAAGTCCAACCGGCGGTGCTTGCACCATCACGCTTGGGTTCCTTCCTAAGTCTGATGCCCGGAGCCTGATGACTGTTTGGAGCCTGAGGATCACTGCCTGGAGATCGTGTCCGATGTCCGGTGACTGCTGTCTGGCACCCGAGCCTGACCACTGCTGCCTGTGTCCTGATGTCCTGTCTGTGTCCCAATGTCCAGCCTGTGTCCCGATGTCCAGCCTGTGTCCCCGTGGTCTGCCCTGTGATGATGTCTGTCTTGGATCAGTGTCTGATGTTCTCCTGCTGAGCCTGTGCTACGCCTGAGAGTCCATCCTAGTATGCCCGTGCCAGATGACCCTGGACTGTATCAACCCGTGATGTCCTCCTGCCTTCGTCTGTTATCCTGAGACGTGTACCCTTCCCTGATGAGCGGAATCAGGAGCCTGGCATTATGTTCTGTCTATGTACTGTGTTTGTCTTCAAGTAAACTTTGCTTCTTCATACCTGAAGTTGTGTGGTGTTGTCTAGTCCTGCAGGTCGCCATCTTGCCCACATGCTCAGCTGCCACAGACCCCCGGTCGCTGCCCTCCCCTAGTCCGGGTAGGCCCGGGTCCCCCTCTGTGGTCCAGTGGATCCACATTCCCTTACCATCTGGGACGCACGCCCCGCGTCATCGTGGTCTGGCGGTGTGGGAGCATTGGCTAGCTAGGCAAGCTATGCCATGTCCTGATGCCCCACATCCGTGGAAGCGTAACATTGGGCCTGAAGAACCTGCATTGGAGAGTGTCAATGTTGAGGATGAAGACCCGGCATTGGAGAATTGCAGGATTGAGGCTGAAGAACCTGCATTGGTGAATTGCAGTGGTGAGCCTAAAGAACCTGCAGTGGACAATTGCAGTGCTGAGGGTAAAGACTCGGCAGTGGATAATTGCAGCGTTGAGCCCAAAGAACCTGCATTGTAGCATTGCAGTGTTGAGGCTGAAGAATTGGCAGTGGAGAATTGTATTGTTGAAGATGACCAACCAACAAAGCTCACATTATTAGGAAGTGGGTCTCCCATACTGTTTGCTTATGCAGTGAATGCAAGTCCTGCCCCAAATTTAGATGCACCCCAATACCCCTTGGAAGAGACATGGAGGAGACATGGAGGTCATCTGTTCCCATTACAAAGGAGCGGGTCTCCTATACTTGTAATGCCCATACAGTAAGTGTATGGGCTGACAAACATTTACCCCTGGGGTGTATACTTCAACATACTGTGTAAAAAAATTTGTGTACGGGCATTACAAACACCAGTTACAACACTAATGTGGGTGTTGCATCACGGACCACGGTCACCCTGGTGATCTAATGGTGGTGGATGATGAGAAGGAGGAGGACAACAGCAAATAGGCCAAATCAGGAATAGTATACCCCTGTGTGGGTGTGAAGAGGTGCATGGGAATAGACCTCCCAAAAAAAAAGAAGACACTGGATTTGAGTTGATGTTATGCTGCTATCATTCGGTGGTGTAGAGAAGTCTGGCCCAATCCAGCCCTTGTCCAGTCAGCCTGTCAGCATTTTCAGTTGACAGGTGGATGTGCTTATCAGTTATAATTCCACCAGCGGCACTAAAAACCAGCTCGGACCTCCAAGGCGTAGACAGCCAGCTCATGCCACGTGTCCAGCTTGGATATCCAATAATTATAAGGCACAGAGGAATTACGGAGAACGTTGGTACGGTCAGCAAGGTACTCCCTCAACATCTTCCAAAACTTTGCACTCTTTGTGAGAGTACCCGTGCCTCAGGGCCAGTGCGATGGGAGGGTCTAAGAAAAGTCTCCCAGAACTTTGCCATTGTTCCCTGCCTCTGCTGGATTGGAGTTGTGTGTCTCTCGCCTGTACTCCTTGGTTTTCCAACGAACTGTGACCTCTGCCGCCAGCGTTTTCAGATTGAATTTTTTTTTTAATAATTCCGCAACAAGGGCCCTCTGGTACTGCAACATTTTAGTACACCTAGCTGCCTCTGGAATAAGAGATTGAAAGTTCTCCTTGTAGCGTGGGTCTAGAAGTGTCACCAACCAGTAATGAGTGTCACCTAAAATTTTGGGAACGCGAGGGTCAAGGGAAAGGCAGTTGTGAATACTCTGGAGGCTCCCTCCGGTGGTTGCTGAGGGTAATGAACTAATTGCTGAATGGCCTTCAGCTGGCTCTGAATGGTCTGATATAAGTTGGTTGGATTTTCCTTGCTGGTTTGCTGCTTTGCAGTAGACTTAAGCCTGGTCCCCTTTTGGGGCCTGGAGCTGCAATTGTGCTCAGTTTGTGTTTGCACTTTTGCTCTGTTCCTTTGTCACTTTTTATTTGCTGAGTTACACCAGAGATCTGATTTAGGTGGTAGAGATCGTGTGATCTCAGGTTTTTTGTTAATCAGAAGTGTTGGTATTTTTGTCAGGGTTTTTTTGGGTTGCAGTCAGAATTCTTTCCTATACTTTTCTATCTAGACAGATTGGGCCCCAGCATTTGCTCATTCTATTTTCTGTCTGTGTCCGTATTTTCTTCTTGTCCAACCGCCATTACATGTTTGGGGGCTTCCTATTTTTTGGGGGGTTCTGCTACGAGGCAGAAAGATGAAAGCTATCTCTCCGGCTGTGATGAGGCGTCTAGGATCACCGTAGTTACGCTCCACGGCTACTTCTAGTGTTGCGGTTAGTTTAGGGTCCTGCAATCCAATAGTTTCCAGCCTCTCTGGTGTATTGCTATTTTGGCTATTTTTGCAATTTCTCCTCAGCTACTGAAACATAACAGTATTACCGGCCTAACTGAAAATTATATGGTACTCACAGAAGGGAAAAATAGTAAAAGGAAAAAGAAAAAAGGGAGTTGTCAGAGACTTTTTTTTCTGTTTGTTACATTTTTTCCCTCTTTTTCTCTGGGTGCTGAGGAGGTATTTTTTTTTTCCTCAATGGAGTTTGCACAGTTGTCTGGCCGTGTGGAGCAGCTTGCCACTGAGGTTCAGAGTATTGCTACCTATCTTGCTAGGTTGCCGGTTGTGGAACCTAGGATCCCCATACCAGATTTATTTTTGGGGAATCGGTCTAAATTTCTGAATTTTTTCCTCGGGAAACGCAGCACAATAGGTTCAAATTGTCATCTCTCTGCTGCGCGGCGACCCTCAGGACACCTGGGGATCCTGTTTTGAATGATGTTGATGTATTTTTTCAGGCTCTGGGGTTATTGTACGATGAACCTAATGTCACAGATCAAGCTAAAAAGACCTTGTTAGCATTAAATCAGGGTCGTGAAGACACTGAGCTGTACTGTTAGAAATTTCGAAAGTGGGCAGTCCTTACCAAATGGAATGATGATGCTTTGGCAGCCCTTTTTCGGAAGGGTCTGTCAGAAAATGTAAAGGACGTTATAGTGGGATTCCCTGTTCCCACTGGTCTCAATGATTCTATGTCTTTGGCTATTCAAATTGACAGACGTTTGCGTGAGCGCAGAGGTATGCGTGAGATAGTGTTGCCTTGAGAGTGAGCTCCTGAGCCCATGCAGTGTGATGGAGTGACTTCTGGGGCTCAGCGTCATGAGTTTAGAAAGTGCAATGGGTTATGTTTCTACTGTGGTGACGCATCCCATGCTATTTCCGTCTGCCCTAAGCGGGGAAGACGTTTTGCGCGCTCAGTTGTCTTGGGTAGTGTTCAGACTAAATTTCCGTAGACTGTTACCCTGATTTGCTCCCTGTCCACATTTTCGGCTCAGGCTTTTGTTGATTCAGGAGCAGCTATTAACCTGATGGATTTTGACTTTGCCAAACGTGGTGGGTTTCCCATGATAGCCCTGCGGAAGTCTATTCCTTTACTGGGCATTGATTCTACCCCTTTGGCGGAGAATAAACCCCAGTTTTCTACTCAGGTGATAATGAGGGTTGAACCAGATCATCAGGAGAGTTGCAAATTTCTGGTTGTAAGGAAAAGGTTGTCGCCATTTTGTATAGGGCCTGTACCAGCCTCCATTTTGTCAGTTCACACAGCCACAGACTTTTAGCTACACAGGGCCTATTAGCATATTCAGTATGGCCAGCTTTGATGTCCCCTATGAATCAATAGGCCTTTACATGCTAATTGGTTTAGGCCAGGGTCTGAATAAGATGGTCAGTCGTATGGTAATTAGCTCAAGCTCAAGGCATTGTTTCCTGCTCCATATGAATTGCAGGCCAGTTAATATGCGGGCTTCAAAGCAAATGGGGAAGGGCCTAGCAGGTTTGGAAGCTGTAGCCAAGAAGAGACTGGTCTCTCATTCCATTTTCACACACAGAAGCATCAGGGACAGACTTGCCAAATGGAGCTGCAGCACATGCATTGGGGGCTGTCCAGCAACTGAAGACTCACCTGGGGAACGCAGAGCTCCATGCCTCCTCATGACCATATAACCCGGTAATATTGATCTATAGCTAATACCTTTAAGCCTTGTACATTATTGTTGTATTTTTACTCTGACTGCCATTCCATTGTAGTTACGTTGTATAGCTTTACTGTATATTTCTGTAATTATCTAGTGCGCCCTTAAGGCAAATTAAACCATAAAATTAATCTTGGGCTGATGCTTTTACTCTGATCACGAATCTTAGAATACCCAGTGGGTAGCAGGACACCTTCCCCGGCGGCCATTTGCTCTAGGTGCAGTTCTCTTACTGACCTGAGAGACAAAGGGGGGCGCCGGAGAGCTGTACCTGTGGAGTTACGTCCCATTGGTGACGTGGGAGGAAAGGGATCATCCGTCACATTTGGTAGCGGCGGTGGTATCAGAAGCTGTGATACCCGGGCTACCGTGTGGCGGCCGGCTGAGTTCCTCACAAATTGGTGGCAGCGGTGGGATCAGAGTAATAGTGTGCGTGGGACCCCTACTCCCAGACACTAGAGACTACCAGCAGTACTTTCACTGCTGGGGTCTTAAGGTCAGCCCAGCACTAGACGGTCAGAGTGTAAATATAACAAATTGTGTGCAAGGTCAGGGTTGCAGCTGTGTTTCAGTAACCAAGGGTTCCCAAGATGGCGGAAGGCACCAGGAGTAGGGCAAAGGGGGAGGCCAATGCTGTGGCCTATGAGGGGTTCGATACCGATGAGAGGGAGCTCAGCCAGGGCTCCCCAAGGAGCCCGACCCCCGTGCTCATTCTCACAGTGGACTGCCCACCCCCTGCCCGTCCCAGCCTGTCCAGATCGGAGACCCTCTTCCAAGCGGCTATGGCGCAGCTCGAGGCTGGTAATGATGCCGCCTATGAAAGACTCCTGGTGGCGGCAGAGACAGCAGCAGAGCGTGAGCAAGCAGCGGCAGAGAAAGCAGCAGAGCGTGAGCAAGCAGAACGCCGTGAAGCTGCGGAGCGTGAGCAAGCAGCGGCAGAGAGAGCTGCGGAGCGTGAGCAAGCAGCGGCAGAGAGAGCAGCGGAGCGGGAGCATACAGAACGCCGTGAAGCTGCGGAGCACCGGCACCGACTGGAGATGGCTCAGCACGGGCCCCCACTGGACGCACCAGGCCCCCTGGAGACAAGGGCTTCCAAGGTCCGGGCGGAGGACCTTCCCTTGCTTGAAAAGGATGGAGACCTGGATTCCTTTTTGCTGGCTTTTGAGAGGACATGCCTCCAACATCATCTGGCCCCGGATCAGTGGGCAAGGTACCTGACCCCCGTTTGAGGGTAAGTCCCTGGAAGTTTTGGGGGACTTACCTGCCGGGGAGGAGCAGGACTACAACAGCATCAAGCGGGCCCTGATCCAGCACTACAACCTCACCCCGGAGTCGTACATGCAGGAAGTTCAGGAGCCTGCAGCGGGGTTCAAAGGACACCTGGACCGACCACATGCGGGCCCTGCTGAGAGCTGCGGAGCACTGGACCTCGGGTCTAGAGCTCACTACCCGCCAGGAGGTCCAAGAACTGTTTGTCGTGGAGCAATTTTTGTGGAACTGCCCAGAGGACCTCCAGCAGTTCCTCCGTGACCGGAAACCAAAGGGGGCTTCTGCTACAGCTGCCCTGGCAGACGAGTATGCCAACAACAGGGCGCCGGAGCCAAAGAAGCCTGCCAGCAGCACCTGGAGAGGGGTAAGCCCAATCCTGCCCCAGCCCCATATCCAGCCCCCAGAGTGCAAGGGTGTACCCCCCGGCTGCCCTCTCCAGGCCAGGAACAGAACCCAGACGTTGCCATAATTGCAATCAGCCAGGACACTTTAAGGCTGCATGTCCCCAGCGCCAGAAGGCCCCATCCCTGTCCCAGAAACCGTCCACTGTTTTGTGTGTGGGAGGGGTGGTGGGAGGTCCCTAGACAATTACCAACCCGTCACCATCGGCCGCTCAGCGGTCATGGGACTGCGGGACACAGGCGCTGAATGAACCCTGGTACGCCCTGAGGTGGTGTCCCCTCAAGACTTGGTACCTGGGAAAACCCTTTCTGTCTCCGGAATTGGAGGCGTTGAACCGGCGCTGCCCGTTGCCAAGGTGTATTTGGATTGGGGTGCCGGGAGGGGGATGCGGGAGGTGGGAGTAACACCGAATATTCCTGCAAATGTGTTGCTTGGGACCGATTTGGGGCGGCTAGTGTCCCAGTATGTGGCCACTGAACCCCCAAGTCCGGCTCCCCAAGAATGTCATGACTCTACTGTGAATGCTAATGTTAATGTATTGAATTGCCTCCAACAGTGGAGGAGGGAGTGAAACCTGATGGTAAGCCATGCACTGACACTACACACACAGGGCTCACAGTGAGGACAGGTGAGGAGGCTGTAGGGGAGAGCTCAGAGGTGGAGGGAGGGGCTGCTATGGGCAGTGTAGGGCCCCTAAGTGAATCCAGCCTGCTGAGTCTAGGGCCCCTGCAGGAAGAGGAGCAGGCCATGGGGGGAGGGGGTGTCCCGGGAGAGGAGCCACCAGGTAGGACCCCAGGTCAGGAGTTCCCCACATCCGGGATGTCAGGAAGTCCGGGAAGTCTGCCTGACCCGGCGACTTGGTCAGAGGAGGAGGGAAAGCAGGCGCTACCCGTGGTCTCAGCGGTCGTGGCCGCTGTTACCAGGAGTGGGAGCGCTGAAGCCCAAGGAGCCTCGCGGAGGTCCGACGGTTTCCCCCTCTCTGACCAAGTGGCTGCCGAGTCAGACAGTAGCCAGGAGACAGATCCCGGGGAACTGACAGAGGACAGGGCAGTTTCATCAATTCTTGCCATATCCAGTCAGGGATTTCAGGCAGCGTTGGAAGCTGACCCTAGCCTGAAGACTCTCAAGGAACAGGCGGCACAGCCTCCCTTGGAGTCCGACCGCGAGCGAGTGGTCTGGGACCAGGGACGGCTGTACCGGGTAACGGTCCAGCAGGGTTCACCGGAGGCGTGGCCCAGGGACCGACAGTTAGTGGTGCCCCATCCGTTCAGGGCGGAATTGTTGCGGATCGCACACGAGATTCCAATGGCCGGACACTTAGGGATCACTAAAACCAGGGCCAGGTTAGCTCAGCATTTCTACTGGCCTGGAATGAGGACCGAGGTGATAGCCTACTGCCGTTCATGTGACACCTGTCAGAGGGTGGGGAAGGCGGGGCCGCGCCCCAAAGCCCCACTGGTAACTCTGCCCATCATCGAAAGAGCCTTTCTCGAGGGTGGCTGTGGATCTCATTGGACCTCTGTCCACTCCCAGCCGCTCCGGGAAATGCTTCATACTAACGGTAGTGGACTATGCCACCCGGTACCCGGAGGCGGTAGCTTTGTCGTCCATTCGGGCCGACAAAGTGGCCACTGCCTTACTGGAGATTTTCTCCAGAGTGGGGTTTCCCAAGGAAATGCTCACCGACCGAGGGACCCAGTTCATGTCGCAGCTGATGGAGTCTCTCTGTAAGCAGGTACAGGTGCAACATCTGGTGGCCAGCCCGTATCACCCACAGACCAATGGCTTGTGTGAGCGGTTCAATGGCACCTTAAAGCAGATGCTGAAGATGTTGGTCGACTCCCACGGGAGAGACTGGGAGCGGTATCTCCCACACCTGCTGTTTGCCTACCGGGAGGTTCCACAGGCCTCAACGGGGTTCTCCCCCTTTGAGCTCCTGTACGGGCGACGTGTACGGGGGCCCCTTTCTCTGGTGAAGGAAGCATGGGAAGGGGATTTAGCCACCCCTGGAGTGTCGGTCATTGAGTATGTCGTGCGCTTCCGGGACCGAATGATGGCCTTGACACGGCTGGTGCATGACAATATGGCCCAAGCTCAGGCTGACCAGAAGCGATGGTACGACCAGAATGCTTGTGAGCGGACCTACCAGGTGGGTCAAAAGGTGTGGGTACTGGTCCCCGTACCACAAAACAAGCTTCAGGCGGCCTGGGAGGGTCCATACCTCGTGCACGAGCAGCTCAACGCCGTCACCTATCTGGTCACCCTGGACCACGCCCGTGGAAGGAGGAAGGCCTTCCATGTGAACATGATGAAGGCCCATCATGAGCGGGAGGCTTATGCTCACCCAGTGTGCAACCTTCCAGAGGAAGGAGAGGCAGAATCCCTCCTCGATCTGCTCACCCAAGCCAAGGCGGATGGATCCATCGAGGATGTGGGGGTTGGCCACCAGCTCTCGGAGGACCAACGTTCCCAGCTGGGGGCCACCCTACACCCTTCCGGGAGCTGTTCAGCAGCCTGCCCAGAAGGACTGAGGCAGCAGTCCATGACGTGGACACTGGCAACCACCCCCCAATCCGGCGTTCAGCATATCGGGTCTCTCTTGAGGTGCAGCAGCAGATGCGCCAAGAGATAGACGAGATGCTGAGGCTGGGGGTGATCCAAGCGTCCAACAGCGCGTGGGCTTCGCCTGTAGTCCTCGTCCCTAAAAAGGACCGAACTACGCGGTTCTGCGTGGACTACAGGGGGCTCAACGCTGTGACAGTCACCGATGCGTACCCAATGCCGCGCATCGATGACCTGCTCGACCAGCTGGCCGGGGCCAAGTACCTGACCATCATGGATCTGAGCAGGGGGTATTGGCAGATTCCCCTGACCCCTAGGGCACGGGAACGCTCTGCCTTTATCACCCCATTCGGACTGTACGAGGCCACGGTGATGGCCTTCGGCATGAAGAATGCCCCTGCCACTTTTCAGCGGATGGTCAACACGCTGCTCGAGGGACTGGAAGGGTATGCGACCGCGTACCTGGATGACATTGCCATCTTCAGTCCCACCTGGGAGGATCACCTAGAGCACCTGGCGCAGGTGCTCGGGCGGATCCAGCGAGCAGGCTTGACCATTAAGCCGGAAAAATGCCAGCTGGGTATGAGTGAGGTCCACTACCTGGGACACCGGGTAGGTGGGGGAGCTCTGGAGCCAGAGCCCGGGAAGGTGGATGCCATCGCATCCTGGCCCACCCCCAGGACCAAGAAGCAGGTGATGTCCTTTTTGGGTACTGCTGGGTACTATAGGAGGTTTGTTCCACACTATAGTGCCCTGGACAAGCCCCTGACGGACCTCACCAAGAAAAGGCTGCCCGTCGCAGTCGACTGGACAGTCGCCTGCGAGACAGCTTTCCAGGCGCTCAAGACCGCCCTTTCTAGTTCTTCTGTACTACAGGCAGCCGACTTCACGCGGCCATTCTTAGTGCAGACCGACGCCAGCGACTTCGGCCTCGGTGCTGTGCTCAGCCAGGTTGACACTACGGGCCATGAACACCCCATTTTGTACCTGAGCAGGAAGCTCCTGCCGAGGGAAGTGGCCTATTCCACGATGGAGAAGGAATGTCTGGCAATTGTGTGGGCCCTGCAGCGTCTGCAGCCATACTTGTACGGACGCCAATTCACCGTGGAAACAGACCACAACCCCCTCAGCTGGTTACACACGGTCTCTGGGACGAATGGGAGGTTGCTACGCTGGAGCCTCACTCTCCAACAGTACCATTTCACCATTCGCCACAAAAAGGGCAGTGACCATGGTAACGCTGATGGGTTGTCCCGGCAAGGAGAGGGTGCGGTAGGGCGCACGGGGGAACACAGGAATGTGATACCCCCTAGCGCCCTCAAAAGCAGGGAGGTGTAAGGAAAAGGTTGTCGCCATTTTGTATAGGGCCTGTACCAGCCTCCATTTTGTCAGTTCACACAGCCACAGACTTTTAGCTACACAGGGCCTATTAGCATATTCAGTATGGCCAGCTTTGATGTCCCCTATGAATCAATAGGCCTTTACATGCTAATTGGTTTAGGCCAGGGTCTGAATAAGATGGTCAGTCGTATGGTAATTAGCTCAAGCTCAAGGCATTGTTTCCTGCTCCATATGAATTGCAGGCAGTTAATATGCGGGCTTCAAAGCAAATGGGGAAGGGCCTAGCAGGTTTGGAAGCTGTAGCCAAGAAGAGACTGGTCTCTCATTCCATTTTCACACACAGAAGCATCAGGGACAGACTTGCCAAATGGAGCTGCAGCACATGCATTGGGGGCTGTCCAGCAACTGAAGACTCACCTGGGGAACGCAGAGCTCCATGCCTCCTCATGACCATATAACCCGGTAATATTGATCTATAGCTAATACCTTTAAGCCTTGTACATTATTGTTGTATTTTTACTCTGACTGCCATTCCATTGTAGTTACGTTGTATAGCTTTACTGTATATTTCTGTAATTATCTAGTGCGCCCTTAAGGCAAATTAAACCATAAAATTAATCTTGGGCTGATGCTTTTACTCTGATCACGAATCTTAGAATACCCAGTGGGTAGCAGGACACCTTCCCCGGCGGCCATTTGCTCTAGGTGCAGTTCTCTTACTGACCTGAGAGACAAAGGGGGCGCCGGAGAGCTGTACCTGTGGAGTTACGTCCCATTGGTGACGTGGGAGGAAAGGATCGTCCGTCACATTTGGTAGCGGCGGTGGTATCAGAAGCTGTGATACCCGGGCTACCGTGTGGCGGCCGGCTGAGTTCCTCACACTGGTGTTGCATAATTTGCATGACATTATTGTACTGGGTTTCCCTTGGTTACAGACTAATAATCCTATTTTGGATTGGAAATCTGTGTCTGTGACCAGTTGGGGTTGCCAATGTGTTAATTCTGACACTCCTGTTTTTTCTGCCTCTCCCCAGTCTCAGGATGTCCCTGACTTTTTGACTGATTTTTCGGATGTGTTTAGTGAGAGTAAGTCTGCATCCTTACCTCCTCACAGGAGCTATGACTGCGCTATTGAGTTAATGCCTGGTGGTAAATTTCCTAAAGGGCGCCTTTTTAATTTATCTGTACCTGAACACGATGCTATGCGATCTTATATCAAGGAGTCTTTGGAGAAGGGTCATATCAGACCTTCCTCTTCACCCTTGGGCGCCAGTTTTTTCTTTGTGACCAAGAAGGATGGTTCATTGAGGCCGTGTATTGACTATCGCCTCCTGAATAAAATCACTGTTAAATATCAATATCCGTTAGCCTTGATTTCTGACCTATTTTCCAGAGTGAAAAGTGCTAGTTGGTTTACCAAGCTTGACCTCAGGGGGCTTATAACCTTATTCGCATTAAGCACAGGGATGAATGGAAGACAGCGTTTAATACCCCAAAGGGGCATTTTGAGTACCTAGTGATGCCTTTTGAGCTTACTAATGCCCCTTCCAATCCTTCATGAATGATATTTTCAGGGATTTTGTGGATAAATTTCTGATTGTTTATTTGGATGATATCTTGATTTTTTCCAAAGACTGGGACTCTCATGTAAAACATGTTCGGACTGTGTTCCAGATTTTGAGAGAGAATGCACTGTATGTGAAGGGATCAAAGTGTCTTTTTGGCGTACAGAAGGTCTCATTTCTGGGATTCATTTTGTCTCCGTCTGTTATTGAAATGGACCCGGTTAAGGTTCAGGCCATCTGTGATTGGGTTCAACCTACTACATTGAAGGCTCTTCAGAGATTTTGGGGTTTTGCCAATTTTTATCGTAAATTTATTGGTAATTTCTCTGGTATTGTTAAACCATTGACTGATTTGACCAAAAAGGGTTCCGATGTGGTGAATTGGCCTCCTGAGGCAGTTTCTGCGTTTCAGGATGTTAAGCAGAGATTCATTTCTGCTCCTGTTCTACGGCAGCCTGATGCTTCTCGGCCGTTTCAGGTGGAGGTTGATGCTTCTGAGATTGGGGCAGGTGCCGTTTTGTCCCAAAGGGATCCAGAGACCTCTAAGAGTAACCCTTGTACCTTCTTCTCTCGAAAATTTTCTCCAACTGAACGTAATTATGACGTGGGTAATCGGGAGTTATTGGCCATGAAGTGGGCCTTTGAAGAGTGGAGACATTGGCTGGAAGGAGCCAAACATCAGGTGGTGGTCCTCACGGACCATAAGAACCTAGTTTATCTCGAATCAGCCAAGTGACTTAATCCTAGACAGGCCAGGTGGGCCTTGTTTTTCACATGTTTCAATTTTGTGGTTTCTTTTCTTCGGGGCACTAAGAATGTTAAGGAGGATGCCCTCTCGAGGAGTTTCTTTGCAGATTCTCCTGAGTTATCTGATCCTGCTGTTATTTTGAAAGAGGGTGTAGTTCTTTCCACCATCTCGCCCAATTTGAGACTGGCTCTGGAGGGGTGCCAGGAGGATAAACCTGAACGCTGCCCTGTTGGGAAATTGTTTGTCCCAGACCAGTGGAAGAAGAGTGTGATGTCTGAGATTCATTGTTCCGCGTTGGCTGGTCATCCCGGGATTTTTGGTACCAGAGTCTTGGTGAGTCGGTCCTTTTGGTGGCCCACTTTGTCTCGTGACATCAGGGACTTTGTGCAATCCTGTGGGACTTGCTCTCGTTCCAAGCCTTGCGCTCGCTCTAGTGGTTTGTTAATGCCATTACCTGTACCCAAGAGGCCATGGACCCATATTTCTATGGATTTTATTTCCGACCTCCCTGTCTCTCAGAGAATGACCGTTATCTGGGTAATCTGTGATAGGTTTTCCAAGATGATACATCTTGTGCCATTGCCTAAGTTGCCTTCCTCCTCTGAATTGGTGCCTTTGTTCTTTCAGCACGTGGTTCGGTTGCATGGCATTCCGGAGAACATTGTGTCTGACAGAGGAGTCCAGTTTGTTTCCAGATTTTGGAAGACATTTTGCTCTAAACTTGGTATCAGTTATCTTTCTATTCTGCATTTCACCCTTAGACCAATGGACAAACCGAGAGAACAAGCCAGACCTTGGAGACTTATTTGAGATGTTTTGTGTCTGCTGATCAAGATGACTGGGTCTCTTTTTTGCCTTTGGCTGAGTTTGCTCTTAATAAAAGGGCTAGCTCTGCCACCGTGATGTCTCCATTTTTCTGCAATTCTGGGTTTCATCCTCGATTTTCTTCAGGACAGGCGGAGGCTTCTGTCTGTCCGGGGGTTGACTCTATTGTGGAGCGAATGCAGCAGATTTGGGACCAGGTAGTGGAGAGGTTGTCTCTCTCTCAAGAGAAGGCCCAGCGGTTTGCCAACCGGCATAGGACTGATGGTCCTCGTTTTAAAGTGGGGGACTTGGTTTGGTTGTCCTCAAGAAATATCCCTATGAAGGTTGCATCTCCAAAATTTAAGCCAAGGTTCATTGGACCTTATAAGATCATGGAAATTATTATTCCGGTTTCCTTCCGTTTGCTTCTTCCAGGGACATTTAAGATCCATAACGTGTTCCACAAGTCCTTATAGAAGAGGTTTGTCGAGCCAGTGGTTCCTTTGGCTGCGCCTCCCGACCCTGTTTTGGTTGAGGGCAATTTGGAGTATGTGGTTGAGAAAATATTGGATTCTCGTTTTGCTAGACGGAAACTCCAGTATTTGGTTAAGTTTAGAGGTTATGGTCAGGAGGACGATTCTTGGGTGTTTGCTTCGGACATCCATGCTGGGAGACTGATCCATGCCTATCATCGAGCTCATCCTGATCGGCCTGGTTGCGCAGTTGAGGGTTTGGTGACCCCTCCTCAAGGTAGGGTACTGTTGTGAATACTCTGGAGGTGACTTCTGAGCTGGGGCTCCTTCCGATGGTTGCTGAGGGTAATGAACTAATTGCTGAATGGCCTTCAGCTGGCTCTGAATGGTCTGATATAAGTGACCTGAACTCCCTTCAGGCTTGCCAGCAATCAATTGTTCTTCCTAGTCTTGTTTGGAGCTCAGCTTGCATTCCTGCTCTCATTCAGATAAGTGATTTGCTGTTTTTTTTCCACTGGTTGGATTTTCCTTGCTGGTTTGCTGCTTTGCAGTAGACTTCAGCCTGGTCCCCTTTTGGGGCCTGGTGCTGCAATTGTGCTCAGTTTGTGTTTGCACTTTTACTCTGTTCCTTTGTCACTTTTTATTTGCTGAATTGCTGTGTGTTACACCAGAGATTTTGATTTAGGTGGTAAGAACGTGTGATCTCAGGTTTTTTGTTTAATCAGAAGTGTTGGTATTTTTGTCAGGTTTTTTTGGGTTGCAGCAGAATTTTGCCTATACTTTCTATCTAGACAGATTGGGCCCCAGCGTTTGTCATTCTATTTTCTGTCTGTGTCCGTTTTTTCTTCTGTCTAACCGCCATTACATGTTTGGGGGCTTCCTATTTTTTTGGGGGTTCTGATACGGGGCAGATAGCTTTCATCTTCTCCCTTTAGGTGTACCCATCTCTCCGGCTGTGACGAGGTGTCTAGGTTCACCGTAGGTACGCTCCACGGCTACTTCTAGTGTTGCGGTAAATTAGGGTCCTGCAACCCAAATATTTTCTAGCCTCTCTAGTGTATTGCTATTTTGGCTATTTTTGCAATTTCTCCTCAGCTACCGAAAAAACAAGCAGTGTAATATAAACTCAGCCATGCATGCCAGACTACTAACAGACAATACTTCCGTGTCCCACCAAGACAACGACTGACCATGCTCATCTCCTCCTCCCCGTCCTCAGGCCATCCACGCTGAATAGACGGTATGACACTTGTGCTTGTATAACCGTCTTAGCCATGAAACTAGCTCTGTTTTCCTCCTCCCCCTCATTGTCACCTTTATCCACATTGGATGAAATGAGGCTGGGCTGTGTGTAATCACCCTGTATGGTTCTTGATCCATCTCATCATGCTCTGGCTGCAATGCATCCTCTTTGATTGGAGCAGAGATCGTTTCAGAAGAGAGAAGTTTGGGGTTGGTGATGCTAATGTTAGAGCTAAACCAGCATTTTTTCAGAAGGCCTTGGTTTCTGTCAGACAGGCTGATGCATACCAGAAGTCGAGATAAGTTTTCCTTCTTTTGAGACAATTACACCCCGCCCGCCTAGTTATTAAAAGGCACCCTGTACTGGGAGCTAAGGGAAGAACGGAGTTTCCAGTTAAAACCAGTATTCTATGTATTTAGTGATAAGTTGTTTTAAACACCATATATGGTAATTCCGTTCCTGCTTGTTTTGGGGGTATTCCCCTTGAGCAAAAAAGAGTAATTTTTGATGCATAACTTTGGCGGGCTTATTCTTCCTTAATTTCGGGAAAAAAAAGGGAAAAAAAAGTAGAGTGGCCCCCTAACGGGCCTATTTAACATTAAAAAAGGTGGTCGGAGCTGGGGGGGGAAAGCTTTTGGGGGATTCTGCCGGGAAGTTTCTTTTATTCCTAAAAATCTATATCACGAAAGGGGCCCCCCTTCCCAGGGTGGTTTGGGAACCTTTTCCCTGGTCCTTTAAAAGCCCGAAAAAGTCGGGCCCCCTTTTTCCCCATGAAAAAAAAAAAGGGGGGTTTTTTTTTGTTGGGGGTCTTGTTTTTGGGTTGGGCTCAAAATTAAAGGGCCCATGGGGGTAAAAAAATTTGTCCCTTTTAAAGTGACGGTTTTCGGGGAAAGGTTTGGGGCAGTGAATTCAAAATTTTTGGTGAGGAGATAAAAAAGGGGGAAAACAAAATGGGGGCAAAATTTTTTGTCCAAAGGGGAAACGGGGTTGGAAATGACAAATATTTAAAAGGGCCTGAAAAAAGGGAATTTTAAAAAAAATTTTTTAATTATTTAAAACAAAACAAAAACTTTTTTTTATATTTTTTTTTTTTTTTTTTTTTTTTTTTTTTAAAAAAAGGGTAGATACCCTCCTTTAAAACTTGAAAATGGAATGCTTAGGGGGGGTGCCCCAGCCCCCCCCAAAAATTTAAAATTTTACATTGGGTACTTGGTCCCGGGTTGGGGAGGGGCGGGGGGGGCCCAGCTGGGCCCCCCGGCACTTTTTTAAACCGGACCCTTGGGCTTTTTTAATCCGAATGGCCCCTTAACCCAAAAAGGGGATTGTGTTTTTTTTCACGCGGGAAACAAATTAAACAACTAAAGGATCTGGAAGCAAAAAGGAAAAATTTGGGCAGTAAAAGGGGGAAAAAAGGGAGAAAATTTTTATGTTGGTGGAGGCCGTTGCAGGCAAAGCGAGGGTTTTTTACAAAAAAAAAAAAGGAAATTTAAAAAAGGGGGTTTTACCAATTGGGGAAAAAAAAAGGGGGCCCAAAAGGATTTTGGGGCCCCAAAAAACGGGGGTGAAGGGGGTTTTTTTTTTTTAAAAAAACAAAAAACTCCCCAAGTGAACTTGGGGGGTTTAAAAAGGAAGTGGGAAAAAGGGTAAGAAGTCCAGTTTGGGGTCTTTAAAAGAAAGGGAAAAGCCAAAAGGGGGGAAAACTTGTTAAAAAAAAAGGAGGGTTCATTTTAGGACTCATCCTAAAAAACGGGGGGGGAAGGGGGCCCCAAAGGGGGGAAAAATTTTCCCGGGGGAAACAGGTTTCAGGGGGTTCGAACTAACCCTTCCAGGCCCAAAATTCCCCAAGAGGGGCCCCCAAGAAATGGGGTGTCCATGGTTGGTTTGACAGATTTTTCCCACCCCACTCCATTAAAATGCTAAACCTGGGGGGGAAATGATTGGTTCCAATAAAAGGGGGAAAAATTAAAAACGGGAAAGAGGTTTGGAAAAGGTTTTCAACCAAAAAGCGCCTTACCCCCCCTTTCCTGCCCCCCCCCCAAAAAAATTCCCCGAAAATTGGGGGGGGCCCTCACCTTTTTGGATAAGGGGGAAAGGTAATTTTTAGGATTGGTATGAAGAAGAATTTGGTTTAATCCTAGGGTGTACGGCCCGGGATTGAACCCACACTGTAAAATCTTTTAGTGTTGCATTTGGGAAAAAAATTTTTTCCCCTGTTGAAGGTTGATCCGATTTTTTGGGGGTTTCAAAAAAAAAGAGGGGGGGCAAAAAGGGGCGCCTCATTTTAAAAAACCCTGTAATTCGCCCAAAAACAGCCTTTTTTGAGTAAGGGGGTTTGGGAAAAATGGTGGGGTTTTAGAACCCCCCGTCCATTGAAAGAGAAAAAAAAAAAGCCGGGGAGGGGTCGGATGGCCAGTTTCCGGGTGAAAAAGGGGTACCCCCTTAAAAAATTAAATTACCCTTTTGTTAAACCCCTTTCCTTTTTTTTCAAGATTGGAAAAGATTTTTAGGGGCCCATTGAAAAATCCAAATTTTTTTCAAATTTGGGAATGTTATTTGGCTAGGGGTCAAATTCAATAGAACTGCCTCGATGAATTGGAAAGGGGGAAATTTAAAATTTTTTCCCCAAAGGGATGATTTGTTTTGCCCCCCCAAAAAAAAGTTCAAAAAAAAAATTATGTTGTTTCGTCCCGGATGGGGCCCTGGGAAAAAAATTTTTCAGAAACCTGTTTTTTTTTGGGAATTGAAAAGGGGGCGGAATTTTCCGGGCCTGCAAAGAATTTTTAAAAAACCACGTTTTTTTCCCGCTTTGGGGGAATTTTTGGGGTTTCCAGGGTGGTACTTGAAAATCCTTGAAACCTTCTAGCTGAACATTTTTGCCTTTTAAAAATATAAAGTATAGACTTTTTTTTTTTATAAAAAAGGACCCACGTGGCCCCCCCCTTTTGAAACCTTTTGATCCCCCGCAAAAACCCGGGCGGAGTTTGAAGTTACTGGGAAATGGGTTTCCTTTTATGGAAGACTAACGGGGAAAAATTGCCCCGTTTTTGGGGGGGCATTCATGTGGGGGTTTTTTTCCCCCACAAATTCAGACATTTTTTTAAAAAAGTCAAATTAATGTTACACCTTAAAAAACCGGGCAAGGGAAATTTTTTGGGTGCCTCACCTTGTTCAATTCCCTTTTAAGCCTCAATGTTTTTGGGAAAATTCCCCTTAAGAGTTGCCCTTTCACAAAAGGGGGGGCAGGTATTGAAAAGAAACCCAAAAAGGGGAATTCCTTTTGGGGATTTAGGAAGGAAACGCCCTCCCCCCGGGGGGTTTAAAATGTAAATTAAGTTTTTTTAATTTTTGAGATGGATTCCCCCCAAAAGTATAGGAAATTCCCCCTTGGATGATGCCCGGAAAGTTCGGGGAGCCCAAAAGCCCCACTAGTGGCCCGGGGTCTTTAATTTTTCCCGTAAAAAAATTGTTTTAAAAAATTAAAATACAAAAGATTTTAAAACCCCCCCCCCCCCCCAAAAAACCCCCCCCCCCAAAAACCAAAAATTTAAAAAATTAGGCATATTTTGGATAAATTTAAAAAGGGTGTGTTAAATTTAAAAGACTCCCAGGATACAGGGATGGGCCAAATGGCCGGGGAAGCAAAAACGCAAGAAAACCCAAACTAAAGGGGAAATTTCCCGAGGCCCCCAAAAATCCATTTTTCGGAGGATGTTTTATTGATCGGTACCAAAAAAGTAGAAAATAAAAAAGGCATTTAAATGGCAAGGGGTTGGGAAAGGGTGGGATCTTTTTCCCCCGCTGCCCGGGATTTTTCAGGGGAACCCAAGCCAAAAGTTAAATAGGTTTGCAAACTTGGGTGGAAAATTTTTATGTTTTAAGGGTTTTGACCAGGGGTATGGTTGTTACAAAAAATCAAAGGGTTAAGCCAAAAAAAACCCCCCCCCCTTTCTTTCAGAGTGGGTTTTTTTTCGGGCCAAATTTGGGTCGGGGGATACGGGGCGTTTGATTTTTTATTGGCCGGGGTTTCGAGGGGGGAAGAGGGGTGGGAATAAAAGTTTTGGGGTGTTTTGGGGTTATAAGGTGTCGGGAGGGGTAAATTTACGTAAATAATAAATTTTGATTTTGGGAAAATTGCTTTCCCCCCTTACCAAAATGCAGGGGGAAGTAAAAAGATAAAGGGAAAATTTTAAAAAATGGCCGGGGGGAAAAAGGGGAAATTGGGGGGAATGTTTACCATTCCCCTTAAACTGGTAAGGTCCTAAATGGTGCTTTTGGGTACGGGGCTTTTTTGGGGTTTTTTAAAGTAAAAAGGGGGGGGGGCGGGGTTTGATAAAATTTTGGTTGGGGGGGGCCCCCGGGGGGGGGGGGGGGTCACAGGGCCCCCGGGGAGGGGGGGGGGGGCGGGGGGGGGTGGTGGGGGTTTTTTGTTTTGGGGGGCTGGCGGTTGTTGTGGGGGGGGGGGGGGGTGGAGGAAGGTTTGTTTTGGGGGGGGTTTGGTGGGGGGGGGGGGGGGGGGGGGGGGGGGGGGGGAAGGGGGGGGGCCCAAAGGTGGGGCAGGGGGGGGGGGTTTTTTGAGGGGGGGGGGGGGGGGGGGGGGGGGGGCCTTTGGAATGGGGGGGGGGGGGGGGGGGGGTTGGGGTGGGGGGGGTGGGGGGGGTTGGTTTTTTTTTTGGGGGGGGGTCCCGGGTTTTTGGGGGGGGGGGGGGGGGGGGGGGGGGGTTGGGTTGGGGTTTTTTTTGGTATTTTTGGGAAATTTGTTTTTTTTGAAAAAGGGAAATTGTTAAAATTGTGCTAACAAACCAAAAAAAGGGGGGAATGGAGGTTCGGAAATCCAGGGGGGAAATCCCCCCGGGGAGCCCCCCTCGCCCGGAGGGCCCGGGGGTTTTGGTTTGGGGGGGGGGTTTGGTTTAAAAAAAAGTTTGGGGTTGGGGGGGTTTGGGGGGGGGGGGGGGCCCGGGTGGGGGGGGAGGAAAAGGGTTTTTTTTTTAAAAAAAAAGGGGTGGGGGCCCCAAAAGTGGGGGGGAAAAAAACGGTTTTTTTTGGGGGGGGAAAGGGGGTTGGTGGGGGGGTTTTTTTGGGGGGGTTTTTGAGGGAAAGGGGGGGGGGGGGGGGGGGAGGAAGGGGGGTGGGGGGGGGGGGGGGGGGGGGAAATTGGTTTTTTAAAAAGGGGGGGGGGGGGGGGCTTTGGGGGAGTGGGGGGAAAACCCCCCGGGGGGGGGGGTTAAAGGGGGGGGGGGGGGGGGGTTGGGGGGGGGGGAGGGAAGGAAAGAAAAGGGGGGTTGGGGGGGGGGGGGGGGGGGGTTTGGGAAAAAGGGGGGGGGGGGGGGATTTTTCGGGGGGGGGGGGGGGGGTAAAAGAAGGGGGTGGGGGGGGGTGGGGATTTTGGGATGGGGGGGGGGAAGGGGGGGGGGGGCCGGTTTTTTTTTTGGAAATTGAAAACCCGGGTTTTTTTTGGGGGGGGGGGGATAAAGGCAAAAAGGGGGGCCCCGGGGCCCCGGGGGGGGAAAAAAGGGGAAAAGGGGGGGGGGGTTTGGGGGAAAAATTTTGGGTAGGCAATTTCTTTTTTAAAATTTTTTTTTTAAATTTTTTTTTTTTGTTTTCTATTTTTGTTTTTTAAAAAACTTTTTTTTTTTTTTTTAAAAATCTGTAAAAAAATTTTTATAAAAAAATCTAGGGGTAAAATCTAAAAACAAACTTTGTTTAAAATTTTTTTTTTTTTTAAAAACCCCCTTTTTTTTAAAATTAATTTTTTTTTAAAACCCTTTTTTTTTTTTTTTTAAAAAAAACCCCCCCCCTTGTAAATAATGTGTTTCCCCAAAACCTTTGGTTTTTTCCCAGGGCACACCTTAATGTGGCGCACCTAAGAAGCCAGGGGGTTGTTCCCCTTTTGGGGGGCAGGCGCTTTTAAACAGGTTTGGGGGTGGAGGAGGAAGGTAAGTTAAAGGGGGGACCCTGTTACGTGGGGCTTCCTCAGGGGACGGTTCCCCCAAGGAAGGGGGCCGCCTTCACTTTTTTTAACAGTGTGCCTCGAGTGCCTTTCCCTCCCCAACCCCTTGTCCCTTTTGGGTTTAGGGGGCTTTCCAAGTTGATTGTTGAGGGCAGGCTTTTTGTCATGGGGAAATGGGGAAAAGGAAGGGAGTGTGGAGCTGTCCCTTTGGGAAATTGTTCCCAAAAAGGCAACTTTTCGGAGCGAACGGAAATTTAATTTATTTTTGGGTTTTGGGGTTTTGTTTTTTGCGTTGCATTCCACGGCAGGGCCCATTGTGGGGGAAAGGGGGGTTTATGGGTGGGGGGTTGGGGGGGGCAGGGGGAAAAAATTTTTGCACTTGGACGGGGGGAAAGTTGTCCCGAGCCTTTGGGGACATGGGGGGCCCACGAATTGGGTGTTTGTAGTGTGCCTTTGGGGGGGTGGTGGCTTTTTTTATCCCCGGAGCTGGCATGGGGGGGGCCCCAAAGGCTTTTTTGGGTTTTGGGGGGTTTTAAAAAAAACCCAGCGGAGCCTCTTGGATGAATTCGGGGGGTTTGCCCGGGGACCCACTTTTTCTGTTTTGGGGGTCCCCCCACCCTGGTGCTCTGCCCTGCATGTTTGCCAGGGGGTAGTTTAAACTTTTTGCTTTTCAATGGCCTTTGTTTCGGCTTTTTTAAAAAAAACCCTTTTTTGGACACTTTTCCCAAATGCTTTTGTGCTGCGCAATTTTTTTGCTTTCCTTCCCCCTTTCCCTTTTTTGGGGCCGGGGTTGGATCAAAAAATTTTAGAAAAAACACTTAAATTTTTCCCAAATTGGGACGTTTGGGGTTTTTTCCATGGGGGGAAAGGGGTCATGGGAAAGGGGTCCAACCAGTTATGACTTGTTTTTTTGGGAAAAAGGGTGGTTACAATTTGGGGGGTTTTTCCAAATTTTTTACATTTGGGAAAGTGGGGCCTCGGTTGGTAATTGGGAAAGTTCGGATCTTTTTGGGGGGGGGGCGGTAGAAAAAATTTCCCCCTTTCCCCACTTCCGGGGCCGGTTTGATTTTGGAAGTTTCCCATCCACCCTTTGACACGTTCCCCATGTTCTTGGGGTTTCCAAAAATTTTTGGTTTTCCCATTCATTCCCCCCTTTTTGGGCCAGGGGGGAAGTCCTAATTTTAAAAGGGGGAAATAAGCTTTTTTCCAATTTTGGCATTTCTCCATTCACTTGGGGGGGGGGGGAAATCATGGGGGTTTATGGGTCCATCTAAACCCACTCAATTTTGCCGTTAAGGAGGGGGGAAAAGTCAAAAAAATTTATGAAAAAAACCTTTAAGATGTCGGGTTAAGTTTTGGCCCCTTTGGGGGGGGTTTTTGGGGGGGGGGGAAAATTTTGGGGGGGGGGGGAAAAAAACCCAAAAGGGTTTTGGGTTTTTTGGGGTTTCGTTTTCCCCAAAGGGGCCCAGATGCCCAAGTGTTGTGTTGCCACCCCCCCCTTTTTTTTAATGGGGGACAATATTTTACGGCCCTTTAAAAAAGGCTTTTAAAAATTTTTGGAGGAATTTTTTTTTCACAAAAGGTGTAAAATTTTGATGGCTTAAAAAAATTTTCCCAGAAAGGGCAAATTTTTGGCATCAAATTGACGCGGAAAGGCCCCAAATCTGAAATAGTGGTTTTTCGCTGTAAGGAAACTATGTTTTTCACTGAAAAGAAAAGCAAAAAAAAACCAAAAAAAAAATTGGCCCAAAAAAATTTTTCGGATTTAAAAAAAATTTAAAGTTTAAAAAAAATTTTTAAAAATTCCCAAAAACCCGAAAACGTAATAAATGGCCCCCGCCGTATGAATGAATTCCCCTACAATGTTCCAAAATTTTTCTACATTTTAATCTAAAACGTTTTTTAGAGGTTTTTAATTTATAAAATTAAACCCCCCAAAACCCTTATCTCTGCAAAAACTCTCCCTAAGCCTAAGTCCAGGGTGACGCCAGGCTAAAAATAACTGATGACGCTGGGGGCCCAGCCAATTATGTAGTGTACAAAACATGGCGCAGCATTACAGTGTATGGCAGACAATCCCTGTATGTTGGTTGGCGCTCTAGAGAGCACCAAACATGCAGGGCGGGGACCGGCTCCCGCAGAGAAAACCCCGGAAATGCTTGGCGCTCACGAGTATCGTGAGCAGAGAGATGCTCGGGGAGATTTCAAGCATGCTCGCTCATCACTACAGACTTTCTTTAAATGAGGATCTACAAAAATAGTGATGGGAAAGGCAAGTAGGAAGTGTGACGCTAGTCACTACTCATGGACTTACCATGAGGTAGGATAGTCAAGAGGGCTCATAATAGAAAAAGGGAAAAGACAAAAAGAATAGTCAGGTAAGAGTCGAGGTCAGAGTATCAGGAAGATAGCGAATCAAGACAAAAGGGCAAGTCAAACGGATGGTAAAAGGTAAATCCCAAAGTGAGAAAACAGAGATCAGAATACAACTCAGAGCACAGAGCAAACACACACACTACTTAGCAAAGCTACAATTGGCAATGGTCTGACAATTGTCAGAGTGATAAATAGCCCTGTAATCACCCAAGAATGGATGACACCTGGAAGAGATTCCACAGACCCAGCCAGATATGACGGCTGATCTGTCATTCACAACACTCACACCTCTGCTCAGTGGATCGTGAGCTGTCACTCACAATTCTGACAGCAAAGCAAGCCTCAATACCGTTGGGCGGCAGAGCTGTCATTCACAGCATCCATAGGAGCCTGCGAGTGGTGGGAATCGCGACAAGGAGCTTCGATTTCTATAAAGTATTTGCGATGTGTTTCACAAATTATAACTTTTACAGCTAAAGCAAGTTTAGTTTCTGATTTGTGCTACAAGAAGAAATCACACACAGAAAACAAGAGGCTTGCATAGAGGAAATAGAAATCAGAGAGTAACTCAGTATACAGGACCGCTTTCACACACATTTGTTGCCATCTTTGTACAATCAATCCCTACTTATTCATTAACATTATTTTCATATGACCAATATTTCTATGAATTACATTAGTCTGTGTACTTTTATTACAGTTTTATTTATTTTTCATTATTGTTTATTTTAATGCAAACTTAAAAAAGTAAGGAGCAAAACGTCATCAGCATTGCAAATATATATAGACAATGAAGACAGATTCTCACATTATTGAGTTAAGTGACAGTTGGTGTCTTTTAAAATTATATGGAAGGAAGGAGGGAGGAACTAGAGGCAGAAAAGATATTCTGTTGCATGTTCCACTAAAATGACAGTTACAGTTCTCCATAGAACTTTATAAGCACCAAGTGTCAATCCATATTTCACCAACAGGAAAATTTGTATTCATTGAAGACAAATTTTAGCCACAAATTAAGAATTTGGAGATTGAATCATCAGTTAAGGAGGAGAAAAAGCGGACTTGTCTGGAATTTTTTTTTTTCACATTTACTATTGTTTTATGAAAAAATTAAATGAAGTTTACTCTTGAAGATATTTGTGGAAAAGCTTGTGTAGCAAGCCTCTTAAAGGTGCAGTAAATTGAGTTTTGTTAACCAATCAAAATATTCTTAACAATACTTGATTATACCACAATTATTTCCAAAAAATTACCAATTGGAATTTATATGTAGGAATCCAAAAACAGCAATTTTTCACTGTCTAATCCAGTTCCTAAACCAAAATTGAGAATAGTTAAAGTATGTAGAAAGCTTATTTGTACCAATTGTGAGATTTTATGATAAACTTAGCAAAAATGTCAGAACTTTGCACATAAACCAGAAGACACGTTTGTTAGTTCATTCTTGTATAATCTTTGCATTTCAGGTTCTCACTTTGAATTTCTGTAACTACCACAAAAAGATAAGCCGGGGGAATTATGTATTCCATAGCACTCAACTGCATTTTATCCAGTACAACCAGGGTTAGAGGCACTTTGTAATCTAATAAAATACACCATATGTGTTACCGACAAGAAAAATAACAGAAAAAAAAAGAAGACAAATCCCAAACCCAAAGTTGTTTCTTTGCCAAGTTGGCGTCAATCAACAAGCTAAACATTGACATTTTGCTGTTGGTAATGTACACTTACAAAGTGCTGGTATGTTGCATTGCATATATAGCCCCAGCACAAGTCTGGACCAGTTGTAATAACAGATAATTGTGGAGGGGGCTCGTCCATATTGTCGATGAGATCAATGTAAATTGGATGACATACAGCTTGTAAATTTATCACTTTTGAACAATCATGGAGTCATGAAGACATCAACTACATTCACAGTAAAGTGTAAAATGATGATAATTATAGTCATAATAATCGTACAAGTTTCTTCAGCTTTGAAAACATCACAGACACGGTCAATTTTTTATTTTTTATGGACAGGGCAAGAAAGTGTCCTATTCCTATGGGACTGTCCTGGAATTTTGGACGTTGGCATCCTGGGGTTGGCTCATCACCAAGCAAATTTAGGTGCACCTGTGCCCACTAGGCTCACAATTATTATTATTATACATTTTTATAGCGCCATTTATTCCTGGCGCTTTACATGTGAAAAGGGGCAAATATAGACATGTCAGTAAACGTGAGCAATACAAGGCCACACAAGTACAGAAGGAGAGAGGACACTGTCCGCAAGGGCTCACAATCTTGGTAATATGGGTACACATGCTCCATGCCCGTCAAGCGAGCCTGTACTGAGCGGCAGGCCTTTGAAGGGAGGACGACATGACAGGGTTGAGGGGGATAGAAGGAGCTGAGGATAGATTAAGGGGTGGCATGGTATGGGTTAAGTGATTTGAATAAGATAGGGCTCTGAGGGGTAGGAGGGGTCAGAGGTGGGGTTAAGGGGATCACTATAAAAAGGGGAGTCATCTTAGTGTGGCAACCATTTTAGGTGCCCCCTTGCAGTGAGATACAAACTAAGGAGGACAGCATGAAGTAGAGGTAATAACACAGATTTCAACTATGTGTCACATGTCACCTTCAGTCTATTATCTGGTAATTGTCATTGTCCAGACTACAGAATCTACAGCAGTGTGTTTTTTCTAGGCTGACTCCGCCCCTTCTCATGATAAGCAGCTCACTGTGTATATAGCTATAGACACGGAGCCTAGAGTGGGCGGGGTCAGCTTCCTCAGCACTGCTGTATTTCTAAATCTAAAAAGTCTGATTGTGTCAGAACGACTGCACCCAATAGTCTCAGTAATACATCATTGGATTCTGGGTCTCTGTCTACATCATGCTGCTCCAAATGAGGAAGCAAAAACCTGCTGACAGATTCCCTTTAAGGCTCTGAAACCATGATTAGCTGAGGGGCTGCCTTACATTTCCCTAGAATGGCCACTAATGGAGGAAACGTGGTAATACAGAGGAAAAAATAAATCATTAAAAGATAATTCGAATGAAAGGTAACCTACATGGTGGCATGAGTTAGCAGCAGATCTCTGCTCCAGTTAATAAAGTGAGTTAAATTAAGTAACCTCTATAAGACATGCTCAAAGCTTAATAGGACACTTAGAACATGCTTGGAATGATGTACATGGTTAAAGAGAATAGATAAGTATACCATACACTTAATCCTCCAGGAAAGTACAACTTGCATGTTAAAATGCAGAACACACCACCTTTCTGATCATACTTCATGTGCTTATCTTACTTTACTTCTATGTCAATCTCTGTGAAACAGCAGAATGCTCTCTGAAACCAAATCTGTCCTTTCTTAAGTAAGACTGACAGAGACTTAACCGCTAATAATGTGATATCACGAATTGAAACCAGTACCCTTGAGACAATTTTCTGCGCATAGCTGACACTAACTCGCGCTCCCAGGAATGGATGGATGGGTTCTTTATACATGAAAACATCTATAGAAACCCAAAACCCAATGAATAAGTTCACATTTCATTGTGGTCTGCGATTAAGTAGCAATTCTTATTATTATTCACCATTGTGTATGGAATTTCTAAATATTTGTCTGTAAATGTATCTTAATTCATGACAAAACCACATGCTATTAAATCTCAAACTATTCAAGCTGTTAATGTCCTAATCTGGCATTTGTGAGCACAAAAGGTAAAGAAGGTCATGGTTTTGGAATAAAGGATTTGACTGTAAAGCCATGTTCACATCTTGTGGATATGCTGCAAATTTTCGGTGAGATTTTTTTGGCCACAAAATCCACAGAATCTTTTACAGTAGAAGCAATGTGATTTTACTAAATCTTATCCAAACAAAGCAAAAAAAAAAAATATCCATATGCTTTCTGTTTGGAAATTGACCCGCAATGCAGATTTTACATTTGCAGCATGTGAATTTATACAGCAGAATTTCACCACAAATTTCACATTTTCCAATGCATAACTGAAAACGACAACAAAATCCATAGATCTGCAGTGAATCTACCAGCAGTGGAAATATGGAACTCTTGTGGTCTAAGAGCAGCAAGTGGAAGAATTCTTTCTTTGAAATGTAGATATTGCATAAATGAAGTATGGGATTTTATTTGCAGTATCTATGCGATGTTTTGCACTTTAAGTATTGTCTATGTAAAGATTAGACAGTCATTTTATATACTATTGCTAATGTTACTATATAGCCTTTCCATTGGTAGGATAAGGTCATGTAGCATAATTATGGCATAAGACCATCAATGGAATATTGTAAGTGTTCTGATACTACATGGCCAAAGCCTGTCTGTGTGCTGTATTTTAGGGGTCCCTAATTTGGACCCAATAAGAAGAGAGAGGGGGGCAGCTTATCCTAAAGTGCCAATGAGTGTAGGGAGCTGGAGTGGATTGTGCCATGAACAAAGGACAATAACCAAAAGGCCATTCATCAATCCTTCCTTCTCCAAGAATAGGTAGAGGGTATGAGAAGAACAGTTGGGCCTTCCCGACCTGGAATAGGGAACATGTAATGCCATGTGGTCCCCTCTCCTAAATGTATGTCCCCAACTTTCTGCCATCTAAAAAAAAACAAAAAACACATGATGCATTTACGTAACTAATGGTTCAAAATAAATGTCCTAGGGGCTATTCAATAAATTATAGGTCACAACCTGTTCAGCCACGTGAACTAGCAAAAACATTTTAACTTTTGTGTTTTTCCATAGGATTACTCAAGAGAAATCCCCAAAATATGTGTCCCCATAAACGCTACTTTTGAGTGCTTAAAGAAAGCTAAATAAAAAAAATAAAAAAAAGCTTATAAAGGTGATTTCTATTCTCTATGTTCGGCTATATCAATTTGCACAAGCTAGTAACTGCTTATACGCTAAATATATAGAATTCTACAAGACTTGGATATGTAACATAATTTATGGGGTCATAAGTCTCTGATCTATAATTTATTAAGAAATCTGGTAAAGGTTTGTTTCAACCATATAATATACTGTTTATTCCCATAATTGTGACATGATGTCCGGAAGGAGTCACAGATCAGTGCACATTTCTGAGTTTTCTGTAGTTAAATCCCATAAACCTTTTATAGTTACACATGAATTCAGAACATCTTGTGAGATCAGTATGTGCCATTTTTAGCAGCCCCACAATGTACTGTGGCAATATCTTCCATACATGAACTCCATTACATGGGCCTTATATTGAGCCATTTTATCAAAGTTTGGCCATAGATCATTTTTTTTTTTTTTTTTTTAATCATGAGAAACGTTGATATTTAGTTTTGCACTGATGCATATTATCTCAGCCGAACACAATGAGAACATTTGATTCATTTTTTTCACCTCTGATAACATTTGTCATTTTCCCTTACATTGCAATCAGAAGCAGCCCCTGAGCCATAAAGAAACAAGCCCTGACACACCAAGAGAAGCGCATGCAGGTAGATCCAGTGACAGGCATAAATAATGGAGCCGAATTACCTGTGCAGCTCAGGTAAGATGTCACAGTCCATTTATTCCCACAGTGTGATTTCTGAATAATGAAACCTTGGGGATTTGGTAGCACTGTCCCCAGAGAGGAGTAGATCTTAGCAGACATCAGCCAACCACAGATACACAATACTAGCCTCACCAGGTAGCAATGTTACACTGCATACAGTTCACTACCATTCACAGCCGGCCCAGGATATGAGGAGCCCAATGACTGGGAGTAGACATGACACATTGTTATCCACAATGTACAGGAAAGTAAAGAAACACAATGACTGCCTCTCCTGCCTGATTACATGTGTTTGGGGAAGACTACTAGTGTACTAATGATGTGTGACACCTAAACACCAGCCATTTCCTCTCTGCCCAAGTGGCACTTTAACCCTTACAGCACATCAGTGTACTCTGATGGGAAATGCTCTAACAATCAGTTACCGTCCATCAAGAAGAATATGTCACTCAAACACACCAGGCTTAAGGAATAGTCAGCAGCATCTTCCAGAATGATTGGATAATGGTCGCAAGCAATTATCAATTAAGAAAATGTTATGACATCTTATAAATGGGCAATTATTATTTTCTAGACAGATTTTCACTACAAGTACCAGTCATCTGTCACACAGGCATCTTTAGATTCAGCAGGTCTACATCAGAAATCTGAATGAACTTAGTGTGATATTACAACGAATGGTTTTACATAGGACTGCGGATGAACCTGCTAGACTATCTGGGCTCAGTTATTACAAGATTGCTCTCAGAGGGAAAAACATAATCATCCTGTAGGTATGATACCTTTAATGGCTAACAAACATAAAATAGATGTTATAAAGCAAGCTTTGGGGACTTCTTAGGTCTCTTCATCAGGCATGGTATTACAAAGTATCTGAAGAAATGCAAATATATACACAAAAAGAGCAGAGACAAGGCGTAATAAATGGCTAACACGGTACTAAACCTCTTATTCTTTCAGTTATTACAATACACATACAAGTCAGCTCTTCTACCTCTATCCAGATGTGCATATTACAATAAATTAGTTTTACATAGGACTGCAGATAATCCTTAAGCATCATTTTAACTCAATACACAGAGCTCTGCTACATGCAATTAGCTATCTATGTAGATGTAGTAGAGCTGCATTTGTCACAACTCAATGTAATATCACAATGGGTTTTTTTTTTAACATAGGACTGCAAATGAACCTGCTATATTATCTTAACTCAGCTATGACACTACACATACAACTCAGCTCAGCAGATTACATATAACAATATATTATTGTTTTACATGGGACTGCACTTTTTCTAACAATACACAAACATGCATTTGGCTAATCACGTAGATCTGCATTTGTCCCAACTCAATGTAACATCACAATGCTTGTTTTTTTTTTTTACATGGGACTGCTGATCTACTTCTTTCAATAACTGGGAGATGCAACACGATGCACAGAAAAGCAGCTGGAAAAGTGACACAGTAACAAATCCTCCATCTACAGTCACACACACGATGACACCCCACACAAGTTACTTTACTGTCTGCTGTGGAATAATAAGGATCCCAATTTATTTATTTTTTTGCTGTATCCACTCTATAAAAAAAAAGTTACACGAAGTCCTGGCAGCAGATTCATCTCACTGCAGGACTGGTGACAGGCACTTGTGCATAATTCAGCAAGTTCTTCTTTAACCCTTCAGTGCCTGGGCCAGCAGGTAAGCTGAGCCTGCATGTATGCATGCATGTCCTCCCCCCCCGGGGGCTCCAGAGCAAACAGGAGACTGGCCCTCGCACACACACAGCGGTTACTCCTGCCGCGGTAAGTGTCCCTAGCAGACATTGCACTGTACCTGAAGCAGCTTCTCCCGGGGTCTCCCCTTCACTGGCAGAAGACCACACAGCTCCAGCACCGCAGCCTCCCTGCTCTAATCCCCACTCCACCGTGATGACACACTCTAACCCCAACCATCTGTTGGAACACGTCGTGCAGCACTCAGCACACTCTGCTATGTCAGGACAGGCTGCCCAATCCAAGCTCTGGGGCTGGATGTGTCTCCTCTGGCTGCAGGTCTGCACACAAGTAACCTGAGCTACGGAGAGGGGAGCGCTATAAGAGGGTGAGTGAGAGGGAGGTGCTGGCTGGGGAAGGTACAGAGGGTGTGATCACATCTGATGGCCACTTGTGTGCATTCTCACAGCAAAACCCCCCTGCAATCCCCTGGGACCACTAGGACCCTTTACAACTGGAATTATCTTTTTATGGCCATTGGGGGGTCATTTCCTGTGAGGGGCACACTTTTTTGATGCACAGTTTTTGGGGCAGATCTAGGGTAATAATCATAATATCCAAGTAGGGTGCAGGCCAGCATCTTCTCTGGGACTTACTGCTGCTGCCTGCAGTCCTATGTAAGATGCAATCTGGTCCATGGACTCAGCATTCAGTGTCCAGACACTGCAGGGCTCAGCTCCTGTAAATTGGCAAAATACTCATTAATATCTATGGTCTGTAATGTATCCAGCATAGATGATGGTGAAGAGCGTTTACCTCTAACAGAACTGCTGGAAAAATATGACAATTTGAGACTTCTCAGTGGTTGATGCCTTTTAATGACTGAGGACTAAAAGTGTAATATTTTGCTGTTCAATGGCTAACACGGTACAATCATGCCTATTTTTCCAGTATCACAACTCCTTGAGTAATTCTCACTTGTTACATAGTTAAAATCTCTCCTGCTGTTTCCTGGTTATATCTTGTTTCTAGCAAAGCTGTGAGATCCATCAATATGGAAGTCAGGACAAGTGGGATGAAAATCCCTGTGGGAACAGAAATGGGGACTAAATTAGTCGTTACCTAGCTTTTCTATAAGCTGATATAGCTAAGAAAGGGAGTAAAAAATAATATTTTTTTTAATATTGAGGTGAAAATGCTTCTTGTGGTGATGAACAAAATTATGCAAAGAGTTAAATGTCAACGTCAGCTCCGCCAGCAAAGTTCTGATTGTGAATCCACGGAAGAAATCATCACTGTGACATCTGTACGTGAGCGCGGCACATGCACCCGTCATGTAAACAGTTAAATACACCGAGAAGAAGCCATCGCTTTGAAGGAGGGAAAAAAAAGAAAATGAAAAGCAGTGATTCAATTGGACTCATTTGGGATCCCAGGAGTTGCTTGTCTGCCCCTCACACATCACCACAAGCATTCACTTCTTTATTACTGCTTGAACATGCTGCAAAGAGAAGGGGACAATGGCAGCCAGCAGGATTCCATGTAACAACACATGGCCGGTGCATGCAAGTTCACAGTTCAGCTAATTGAAAAGAAAAAAAAAGGGAGGTGGGTAATAGAATAATCATGAAGCCTTGCTGCTGGCGTCGGGAAAGGGCTTTCGTTAAAATGGCATTTACATCAATTTAGCAAAAACGGAATCAGAAATCGAATCAGAAAATTTAAAAAAATATAAGCCACCTGCGGCCAACTAAATAATACAATGAAAATTCAGATTTCTAAAGGAAGAAGGTAATATAGATGCATCCAGGTTTGACTTTGGTGCAAGCTATAATTGTGATATTACAAAGTGTTTCCACTTGGCTCCAAGTAATCTGAATAATACTTAACTGAATTGGGTATCGTGATGTACAAAACCCCCACGGGTTTGGCAGTGGACGATGGACTGACATTCTTCATGGTTGCTTAATCCCCTCCTCCGTACCTCCTCATCTCTGTAGCACATCTCTTACCTATAAATCAAAAAGCAGCCTAACCATAGGAAACAGTATATATATATATATATATTTATTATGTATGCTATTTACTTTCGGGGCAAAAACGGGACAAAACTCTAATGGCCTGTTATGTTAGCAGGTCCCTGGTGTCCCGCTGCAGTAGTCACATGTCATTGTTGGGGACGTCATCGCTGGATAAAGAAGTAGAGACTAACTATGTTTAAAGAGTAACCGTTGTTTTCATTTTTATTGCATAAATCAGTAGTACACATGAAAATAAGGTACTTTGTAATATATCTTATCACAAAAATCTAATTCTTTCTCTACCAGAACTGATCCTTAAAGGAATCTGTCACCTATTTTTTCCCCTATGAGATGCGGCCACCACCATTAGGGGCTTATCTACAGCATTCTGTAATGCTGTAGATAAGCCCCCGATGTAACCTGAAAGATAAGAAAAACGAGTTATATTATACTCACCGGGGGGCGGTCCAGTGCGGTCCGGGTCTGATTGGCGTCGCAGGTCCGGGTCCCGCGCCTCCCATCTTCATGCGGTGACGTCCTCCTCCTTGCTTCTGTCGCGGCTCCTGCGCTGGCGTAAATCTCTGCCCTGTTGAGGGCAGAGCAGAGTACTGCAGTGCGCAGGCACCTGGAAAGGTCAGAGAGGTCCAGCGCCTGCGCACTGCAGTACTTTACTCTGCCCTCAACATGGCAAATCAGTACGCCTGTGCAGGAGCTGCAACAGAAGCAAGGAAGAGGACGTCATCGCATGAAGATGGGAGGTGCCGGACCGGACCTGCGACGCCCATCGGACCCGGACCGCACCGGACCGCCCCCGGGTGAGTATAAAATAACTCAGATTCCCTTTAAAGGGGATAAGCTGGAGGTTGAGAAAAAAAGAAAGGAAGTTGCTAACAGAGGCAACTACCTGTCTGTTGTACCCAGCGACGGTCTTTGACTGCTCCTGCCAGAGATGCAGCTTCTCCCTTTCAACAAAGCAGCAGTTTCTCTTCCTGTTGACAGGGCGGGACTACTGGTGTCATGCAGATTGACAGCTATCTCTCTGCTGCCTAGTTGGGGGAAGCCAGCTGTCAATCAGTAGTCCCGCCCTGTCAACAGGAAGAGAAGCTGCTGCTCTGTTGACAAGGAGTAGCTGCATCTCTGGCAGGAGCAGTCAAAGACCGGCGCTGGGTACAACAGACAGGTAGTTGCCTCTGCTAGCAACTACATGTCTTTTTTAAAGTCCCAGATATCCCCTTTAGTTTTCAAAATTCTCAATTCTCTGGTAAAATCTGTTTTCATTGAAGACAGATTTTTAAATGACTGAGATAGATGACAGTGCTAATAAGACTTTATGTGGAGGGGAGGAGGAGCTAGTATCAGAGCTAGTATCAGAGCTCCTGCCTCCTCCTTCCCTCTCCCATCTATATAGAATCTTACCAATAGCAACTGCCATCTCCTACTTCAGTATTGCAACAATCTGTCTTCAGTGAATATAGATTTTATTATTATTATTATTATTATTATTACACATTTATATAGCGCCATTTATTCCATGGCGCTTTACATATGAAAAGGGAAAATATAGACAGGTACAATAAACGTGTGCTAGACAAGGGACACACAAGTACAGAAGGAGAGAGGACCCTGCCCGCGAGGGCTCACAGTCTACAGGGATGGGTGAGGATACCCTAGGAAAGGGTAGAGCTGGTCGTGCGATGGTTCAGTAGACTGAGGATCATTGTAGGCTGTAGGCTGAATTCCCCAGGAATTCAGAATTCTTAGAATGAATGCTGAGTTCAGCCGGAGAAAGGAGCTGATTTCTCTGATAAGTTATATTTCACGGTTTCTTATTTTCACTTGTACTATTGAATTTTGAAATAAAATGTACTCTTTAAAATATCTTTGCCTGGATAACCACTAAAGTATATTCACTTGTTGCATGTTTTCTGTGGATTTTGTTTGCAAAAAAATGGTTAATGGTAAAAAAAGGAGCATTTTTTTGTTATTTTGGTCAAGATTCATGAACAACGTGCACCATTTTGAAGAACTATGTGCAAAATCAGTTTCTAGGACAAAAAGAAACATTTAGATCCTTTAGAGGACATTCATGTTAACTGTTTTTATATTTTTGCATTTTTTTGCCATTGCTTTATGACACCACAAAGGATTTATGTTACAATGTTGCGCAAGGGCCTGAATGAAGCAAAATCTATCATACCCGACTGTTAAGGTACTGCCACACTAAACAATCCCGCTAGCGATCACAATAACGACGCATACTAATGCGATCGCTAGCGGGATTGTTTCTATATCGCTAAGTGCGGCCACATTTAGCGATATAGTTAACGACGCTATCGCCGTTAGCGATCTTCTTAACGACTTTAGCGGTACAAAAGTACCGCTAAATCG
>JARQOD010000006.1:368929946-368980208 GCA_033576555.1 Oophaga sylvatica
ATACATATTATATTTACCACAAAGAAAGCAATTTTCACCATGGAAAATCATTCACGTCATGGCAAACTCCTTCCATTGCCCAACATGTATTTTTATTGGAAAATGGTACAGTACATGGTATGCGAGTAACATTTACTACAATTGGCCATGCAAAATCTCACAGCAGATCCATGTTGAGATAGATCAAATGCGTCTCTACTAGTTTGAATTGGAATAAAGAATAGAAAAGAACAATGAATAGAAGCATTGACTGTAGCGCAGGCAAATGATTATCTTGGCATCACAGTGTTGGGCAGCAGAGTTGATATACTGTTGTGATAAAAAGGCCAGATGCTCTAATTAGGTGGTGTACATACTTCAGACAAGTGTATTTGTGGTCATTGTGCATTCTCTACCAAGATGTTCTGTGTGGAAAATATATTATGGTACAGAATAGCGCATGAAATAGCAGGCAGCTCCTGCACCCATCCATGATGACGATGGGCACACGGAATGACTATTGGAGCCAATCTTACAGTCGTGACTAGGCTGATTTTAAAAATGGCTATCTGAATGTGGCCTTATGTAGATTGGCCACTTTATTTTCACAAATGTGTTGAAGACCTGATTTGTTAAAATTTTTGACAAATTTCCAATATTTTCACAAATAAACATGTCATATCAAATAAATTTTACCACTGTCATGAAGTTCAATATGTCATGAAAAAATAACCTCAGAATCAGTGGGATCCATTGAAGAGTTCCAGAGTTATGACCTCAAAAGGTGACAGTGGTCAGAATTGAAAAAATTGGCCTGATCAGGAAGGTGAAAACAAGTTTTGTGGTGAAGGGGCTAAACTACTACTGACCAGCAAAAAGGTTGCTGATCATCGGTCATTTAGTGCTGCCAGTTGGTTCGTGTAATCCAGTGTTTTCCAAACTCCAGTCCTCACTGCCCCCAACAAATCATGTTCTCAGTATTTCCTTAGTATTGCACAGGTAGTGGACGTATGATCAAGGTATCAGGAATTCTCTCACCTGTGCAAAACTATGGAAATCATGAAAACATGACCTGTGTGGGGCCATAAGGACTGGAGTTTGGGAAACACTGGTGTAAACAAACCTCAACCTATAACCTCTCACATTGTTTGCACATATACCCTCTGAATTGTTAAGTAATTCTAAATGTATTATTATTAATAACATTGACAATTCTACCTGCCTGATATTCCTTTGATTTCGTTCATGCTGTCAATATAGCTCTGATCTGTAACAAATGGATTCAACAAGATTTCTGTTTCTGAAGGTGCCCTGTGTTATTTTGCACAGAAACATTAGCAGCAAAGGGGAGGTCTCCATGTTTCAGACTTGTTGAGATGCTTGATTGTAAACAGATCAGTGGCGTTTTGGAGACCATGTCAATACCTGAACTGTTTGTCATGCTCCTCAAACCATTACTAACCCTTTTTTCAGTGTATAAGGGGCCATTATCTTGCTGAAGAAGACCACTGTTAGGGAATATTGATGGCATAAAGGGGCCATGTACATGGTATGCAACAATGTTTAGGTGCTTTCAGTTGTACATGTCAAAGTACTATCCACACGAATTCCAGGACCCAAAGTATCGCAGTAGAATATTTCCCTAACAACATCAGAGAACCTCTTGTGGTAAAGACCCTGTTGTCAGTTATTATTCTTGTTATTGATATTATTTAGTTCCTCTTTTTACCACTTATGCTAGGTATTATCCATTCCATGCTGGCGACATCCACAAAACCTACCATTTTAGAGATGCACTAAACTCTTTATGTTTTTCCCATTTTAAATTTTTTTTCCAACATATAAACTATCAAATGCAGAAATGTAACTGATAAACAAGTATATGAGATTACTTACAAGAATTTCATTGTAAGGTTTTCTAAAAAAAAGTATTACAGCAAAACTAGAGCAGTGAGTTCTCTAGAAATCCCTGAACACATCACTACAAAATATTTCATCAGTTACACCTGCAGCATGAGGTCATTAACATGGTTAATTAAATAAGTGTCCTCTGAAAGCAGAACACAAAGCTCCAGCTAGCAATTTTTTTCCCCAGCAAATGTGAGAAGAGGGTGGTACTGTGTGTTTGGGAGATTTGGGAGAATGTGGACAAAGTGTTTGTTCCACAGCCTGGATTGGCCTTGCAGTCAAGGGCGGGGGATGTGTTGTCTCATACAATCACAGCTGTTGGGACATCCCGTCAGGAAATGTTACTTGCTTTGTGCACGTTGCCTCTGGCATTGACCTAGAGTGATAAATATCAACACTAATAAAGCTATTGAATGTCAGTTACCCGCTACCACAGCTGGAACAGAACAGCAGGAGTGGACTAAAGGTCCTTCTGTAAGACATAGGACAGTGGGTTCATGTCTTATACACTTCATATTCTTGTATCCTCAAAAGATTCTAGAGGTGGATAACTGGGAACAAAATGGAATCCCGAGGCAAAGGTCTTTACTTTTCAGAATTTGGTACATTTTTATATTGCTTGGAAAATTACAGCTTGAAAGGATGCAAAAGATGGGTCCTGATACTGTACACAGTAGGACATTTTGTTGAACTAATTCATAGGGAACGAGTGGATTTTTCCAATTCTTTTTACTTTCTTAAATAGCACCATTAATTCTTCAGCACTTTATAGACATGATCATCACTGTCCCCATTGGGGCTCACACTCTATTTTTCCTATCAGTATATCTTTGGAGTGGGGAGGAATCCAGAGAACCCAGAGGAAAGCAAGCAACCACTGGGAGTATAAACACACTAATGTTGTCCTTGAGGGATGTGAATCTGGGATCCTGGTGCTGCAAGGCTACAGCGCTAACCACTGAGCCACCATGCTCCACTCAGCAGGGAATGACAGAATATGCACGGCCAAAGCACAACTGCTTGTTGTGGCCAATGGCCACACAATGTATTGGCATGATCTACCAGTTTTACTCATAAAGTCAATAATGGTATCGTTTATCTTATATAGTGCTATGTAATCATAATCATG
Source organism: Oophaga sylvatica (assembly GCA_033576555.1). Taxonomy (NCBI): domain Eukaryota; kingdom Metazoa; phylum Chordata; class Amphibia; order Anura; family Dendrobatidae; genus Oophaga; species Oophaga sylvatica. The sequence goes on from JARQOD010000006.1 coordinate 368,932,963, forward strand.
ATGAAAGAAAAAGTTTTACAATTTTCTAAAATATTTTCAACTTCACATAATTGTTTTCAAGATTCTCTCGTACTGTTATTAAGTAAAAATTACCTTAGATGTGAAACAATTTGCTCATTCTGTTTCTTTTGACAATGTAAGAAAACTAAAACTGTTGTATGTGGGTCCATTTAAAGACACCATGCACTTAAGAATAAATTTGTACAAGTCCACGAATTATGGCCGAGCGGTAGAACAACTGATGTGTATGGAAACGTCCCAGTTCTCCAGAAGTTGATGCTTAAATTTTGTTTTGATATCTTTGTTCTTAATGTGGACACGTCATTGCCAGAGATGTCTGAAAGAGGATTTCTCTCCACTGAAAACACATTTTCATTCATGTGTTTGTTAGAGTTGAAAGGGAGAGTTATCAGCAGAAGCTTTGAGATAATAGCTAATGTGTATGGCCATGTTTAGCCCGACTTTACTTAGGCGCATTAAATGCACTATAACTTTCAATATTTGTATTATTTTTATTTTGTGACGTCGTACGGCCGTTTTGACATTTTTAAATTTCTATAGAGGAGCTTATAACGGATTAAGAGCAGAAATTGTCAGACCTAGTACATGTAGCTACAAAAATAAAAATGGTACATGTGAAGCCATCCTCATGTTCAATAATGACTAAGCTTGGCCAAAAGCAGACTGTAGACGAACTATGAAAAGGCAATGAAAATAATTGAAAAGGCTGTGTGTGAAAACCTCTTAGGGATACATTATTATAGGGTAAATTCTGGTTAATATCATCACTAGGGTTTCCTACATATATGGGAATGGCTTAATTCTCCGAATTAGGCCTCAGTCACTCGTCTGTGTTGCACCTAGGTGTTGTATCCGATTTCATTACGGATAAAACATGAACTCATTATAACTTATGCTGCTATTCACATGTCCGTGTTTTTCATGTGTCCTTTTTTTCCGGGTGCATGGATGACCAGGGCGAATCCAAGTCTATAAGTCCGTGTAAAACACGTACAGCACACGGATGGCATCAATGTACAATCGATGTGCTGTCCGTATTTAAAATTACAATGTACAGGAGAAGTTTTGTAATTTACAGTATTTTTAGGACTATAAAACGCAATTTATTCCCCCAAAATTTGGGGGGAATACGGGTGCATCTTATAGTCGGAATGTACCGTACTTACAATTAGCGTGGTGGCAGCAGGAGTCGGGCGATTCTTGCGGTGGTCCGACACTACAGGGCGATGATCTTACTCCCTCCGACACAGCATCCAGACAATGGAAGTGCGGGGGCTCTGGGCTTTCACAAAATGTCGCTGGAGCCCCCGCACCACCAAGCACCGCTGAACCTGCAGCACTAGCCTGGGATGGGATTTCACAGAAACCACTGATTCGCCGCAATGGATGTGTTGGAGCTCTGGGCTTTCACAAAATTGTCGGCAGAGCCCCCACACCACCGAGCACATCCGAACCTGTCGCACCAGTCTGGGTCATATCGCCAGACCACCAAACACTCCCTGTGACCACATTCCACCAGCGCTGCCGATCCCCCCAGGGTAAGCTGAATTTGGACTGTAAGACGGACCCCCATTTGATACATTCATTTTTTTTCTCCATTTTCCTTTTGAAAATTTGGGTTGTGTCTTATGGTTGGGTGCGTCTTGTTGTCCGAAAAATACGGTATTTACACTGATGACACTGAAGGTAAATTAGGGCACACGGACACACTGATGCACAACACTGTTGACACCGATACCATTTTTCACGCACTTGTTTAAAAACAGACATGTGAATGAGGCCTAAGAGAATATTTTCAATCCACAGATTTGCTGCAGTAATTTATAAAAACGGATTATATACATCTAAACTATACTGGAAGAAATCCACACTCATGTTGAGGAAACAATCTCATCACATATGGAACAGAATGAGAGTATATGACTAGAACACATTCTATACACCGCTAGTTTTGCCACATTTGTATACTACTAGAGAACCACTTTTATTTACCACTGTCCTTCACTTACTAGAAGTGTCCTCTAAAATGGTTTTGAATCATCTATCCTTATGAAGACATGGATCTTAGTAGTAGGTTTGCATGGCAGAAAAAAAAATAAAAGGACTTGACACAAATGCATACATGGGAAAGCAATGTCATTACCCTTAAATAAAACCAATCAAGCACAAGTGACACTAGTCCTTTGTCCCTGCAACCCCTTTATTGTTTTCTCAATGATTGAGTCAAACAAGCTGTTAAGGACAACAGTTGGCCAGGAAAGAAAGGTCAAAGGGACATTAGCAGGCATTGCTTACAGATGACTATGTACCTTTGCATATGGAGAAAAGTCAAGTCACAGACTTGCTGCAAAGGTCGAATACAATTATGATCTTTTTTTAAGTGTAAGGCCACATTCACACTTTCAGTATCTGGTCAGTATTTTACATCAGGTTCAGTAAGTCAAAACCAGGAGGGGGTGATAAATACAGAAGTGGTGAAGTGTTTCTATTATACTTTTCCTCTGATTGTTCCACTCCTGGTTTTGGCTTAAAAATACTGATGTAAAATACTGACCAAATACTGAAAATGTGAATGTGGCCTAACTAACATACTGTATATTTGCATTTTTTGATATCACAATAGTGTGCAGAATTTGTCATATGCAATTACAGTCTGGACTCTTGTCATTATAACAATAGTATATATATATTTAAATGTCATCCTGCCTCTGCTGATAATTAACCTGCTGAAAACTCTTCCACAAAGAATAGGGATCATGAGCCTAAAAATGCCCAAGTGACCATTGTGAAAATTGCAAAATTACCTTTTTTTTAATAAAAATCATGATCTGTATGTAAAAAAATGGCATATTTAAAAAATACTTGAAACACGTAAACCTTATTTCAACAATACGATATACAATACATAGCTTATGTTTAAAAATGGCTGAAGACATTTTTCATAATAGTAGAAAAACAGAAAAAATAGTAGATTAATAGTAGAGCTAAAAATATGTAAAATATGTGTTTCTTAAGATGCTGCTCACCCTGTGAGCTATGGAAGAAGGCATAGCAACATAGCAATAAGTCGACTGCAGCGCCTCCTCTTCGGATCACTTTAGGCTCCCCTTGGTGAATCAAGGTAAGCAATGTAAACCCAGGAGTTTTCTTTGTCCCAGGAGGTCCCTTCCAACTCTACCATTCTATGATTCTATGATTCGTGGTCTAATTGCTAAACATATCCCAACTTCCAAGGTTACGAAATAGCTTATTATTTTATAGTGAAAATATAATAAGGTAAAAAATTCAATATAGATAGCTGGACACAGGGTGAGAAATACAATTTTATTTTCCTAATCATCTAGTGTCTCGTTAGCCACTCTGCCGAATGTTAGAAGCATTTCTATCTTTTTCCGAACCATATATCATAGCTGCTGTTGCCTAATTAGAACACGTCATCTTTGAGTTTAGAGTCATCAGAGCGCATTTCCACACTATTGTGCGGCCGCATTCCCTCCATGCTGTCACAATCCTCAATGTGGTAACCCCTGCCCTTTGTGTTCTTCGCCAGTGTAAAAGTGATGCTTTCAGGAAACTAATGGAGCAAGGAGAGCAGGGTTACTCAGTCAATACTTTAATGAATCACTTAGCGAGGCATTTACTGCAAGATCTTATGTAAACATTTTATTAGCATTTTGGAAAAACTGAATTGCAAAAAAAAAAAAGAAATTTCAGTAAATTAGGAAATAGGCGATAATTAGTTATAGGGATATTTTTGTACATCACTGATTTGAAATATTTGTGTGACATTTCAGCAATTGTAGTTTAATTCATTGGTTTGTGCCTATGTAAGGTGTCCTAGTCCCAGTGTGCTTCCTCGTGCAGGGTGCTGTACACTCACTTGTAGAGAAAATATATCGTAGCACTACTGTGGTGGTGCTCAAGTAGGTTCCCAGCCCAATATAGTGAATAGTAAAACTTGGCACTCAACTTAATTGAAGAAATGAATCCAGTTTTATTGCAGTCAAGGTGCAGGTGAGTACAAAAAGGAGACGTTTCGGTCTGACAAGGACCTTCATCAATCTGACGGCAATAAGGCAAGTCAAAAATAAATATAAACTAAAAATGAAACAATAAACATTTTAAAATAAAGCAAATTCAATGAGACAAAAAGAAAGAAAAAAACAATACAGGGTAGAGACCCTCTGGGGAAACAACGATTCCCATAATAGAGGGAAGTAGGGTAGAATATATAATGAATGAAAGTTCAGATACCTACCCGACTGCTTATGTGGAGAAATTTAATTTGGAATTAAAGGCAATATGCCTGAAATACAGAAGAGCGTGGTAAGTATGTAACAACCAGTATGCTGTAATTGGTGGGGTTATTAAAGTTTGTGAACCCAACAGGTGTTTTACTTTAAGAAGGGAGGACCATATGTGAATATCTTCCTATGCAGCAAAGAGGCATGAAATTGGAACCTGAGGTAAAAGGTATTGTATGTGTATATCTATCAATCATATCATAATGAACAAATATGTGGACTCCGCATCCAGACAACTAAGACACGATATGGAAAACGGGAAATTACATCGCAACCCCAATCTTAGTCCCATAGACTAACAGGCCTTTTTTTGACTTGCCTTATTGCCGTCAGATTGATGAAGGTCCTTGTCGGACCGAAACGTCTCCTTTTTGTACTTACCTGTACCTTGACTGCAATAAAACTGGATTCATTTCTTCAATTACGTTGAGTGCCAAGTTTTACTATTCAGTACACTCACTTGTAGGCCGTACGCCTCTGCTGTCTTCAGTTCTCCATATTCAGGATCAGCAGCATACAGATCAGGGGACACCCGCGTTTCTTTCCAACACATAAAAGTTTACTGGACAGTTCAAGTACATCAAATTGTTACACACAGTTTTGGGAATAGCACCCCCCGTTTCTTGTTTCCTCAATAAGTAAATAAGTAGTACCTACCTCAACAAGTAAATTTCCAGCCTTTCTTTCCATTCTACGTTTCATGGGCCTGTCAGCCCCAGGGATTTTCCGTCTTGTTCCGCAGTATTGCCGAGATGCATTACCTTTCCCTTACACGGTTCCACATCCATTTTCCTCTGTACGGAAGGGGATAAGGTGCTCTCCATAGCACCTGTATAGAGCCTTAGGCTCCGAACGTTGCAGAAATGTCCACAGGGTATACAGCATACAGCACAGAACAATACAGTTAGGTCCATAAATATTTGGACAGAGACAACATTTATCTAATTTTGGTTCTAGACATTACCACAATGAATTTGAAACAAAACAAATCAGATGCAGTTGAAGTTCAGACTTTCAGCTTTCATTTGAGGGTATCCACATTAAAATTGGATGAAGGGTTTAGGAGTTTCAGCTCCTTAACATGTGCCACCCTGTTTTTAAAGGGACCAAAAGTAATTGGACAATTGACTCCAAGGCTATTTCATGGACAGGTGTGGGCAATCCCTTCATTATATCATTCTCAATTAAGCAGATAAAAGGGCTGGTGTTGATTTGAGGTGTGGTGTTTGCATTTGGAAGGTTTAGCTGTGAAGGAAACATGCGGTCAAAGGAGCTCTCCATGCAGGTGAAACAAGCTATCCTTAAGCTGCAAAAAACAGAAAAAACCCATCCGAGAAATTGCTACAACTTTAGGAGTGGCAAAATCTACAGTTTGGTACATTCTGAGAAAGAAAGAAAGCACTGGTGAACTCATCAATGCAAAAAGACCTGGGCGCCCACGGAAGACAACAGTGGTGGATGATCGCAGAATACTCTCCATGGTGAAGAGAAACCCTTCACAACAGCCAACCAAGTGAACAACACTCTCCAGGAGGTAGGCGTATCAATATCCAAATCTACCATAAAGAGAAGACTGCATGAAATTAAATACAGAGGGTTCACTGCACGGTGCAAGCCACTCATAAGAATCAAGAATAAAAAGGCTAGGCTGGACTTTGCTAAAAAACATCTAAAAAAGCCAGCACAGTTCTGGAAGAACATTCTTTGGACACATGAAACCAAGATCAACCTCTACTAGAATGATGGAAAGAGAAAAGTATGGCGAAGGCGTGGTACAGCTCATGATCCAAAGCATACCACATCATCTGTAAAACATGGCGGAAGCAGTGTGATGGCTTGGGCATGCATGGCTGCCAGTGGCACTGGGTCACTAGTGTTTATTGATGATGTGACACAGGACAGAAACAGCCGAATGAATTCTGAGGTATTCAGAGCCATACTGTGTGCTCAGATCCAGCCAAATGCAGCCAAACTGATTGGTCGTCGTTTCATACTACAGATGGACAATGACCCAAAACATAAAGCCAAAGCAACCCAGGAGTTTATTAAAGCAAAGAAGTGGAATATTCTTGAATGGCCAAGTCAGTCACCTGATCTCAACCCAATTGAACATGCATTTCACTTGTTAAAGACTAAACTTCAGACAGAAAGGCCCACAAACAAACAACAACTGAAAACCACGCGGTGAAGGCCTGGCAGAGCATCAAAAAGAAGGAAACACAGTGTCTGGTGATGTCCATGAGTTCAAGACTTCAGGCAGTCATTGCTAACAAAGGGTTTTCAACCAAGTACTAGAAATGAACATTTTATTTACAATTATTTAATCTGTCCAATTACTTTTGGTCCCTTTAAAAACAGGGTGGCACATGTTAAGGAGCTGAAACTCCTAAACCCTTCATCCAATTTTAATGTGGATACCCTCAAATGAAAGCTGAAAGTCTGAACTTCAACTGCATCTGAATTGTTTTGTTTCAAATTCATTGTGGTAATGTCTAGAACCAAAATTAGATAAATGTTGTCTCTGTCCAAATATTTATGGACCTAACTGTATGTACTCCTATTGTTATCAGTCCACTGCACCTTGAACTTAACTGTCACTGTCACTTTCGTTATGGTTTCAAAGTCCCCTCCGTTATTGAGCATATTTCCACTTCAGGCAAAATTTTGAAATTTGCATTAGTTCATCCGGAATTGTTTGCGAGAAGTTGGCAAAAGAAGTGGATTTAGGAAAGGTGGCGGGGGCCATTCACGTTACTGCAGTTGAGGATTTCTTCGCTAGGTTTGGTGCCAAAAAAAGAGCCCAATGACTTCTGATTAATTCATTCCTTGTCATAACCGGAAAGGTCATCGGTGAATGATGGCATTAACCCGAGTTTGGTTTCGGTGTCAAATATCTCTTTGGATAGGGTGATTGAATTGGTCAGACGGTTTGGTAGAGGGGCATTGTTGGCTAAAACTGACATTGAAGCCATGTTTTGATTATTACCAGTTCACCCGGAGAGTTTTTGCTTGTTAGGCTGCTGTTCGGAAGAAACATTTTATGTTGACTGTTGTTTGCCTATGCGATGTTCGTATTTGGAGAAATATAGTTCATTCATAGAATGGACTGTGAAACAGGAGTCGGTTTGAATGTCAATGGGCTGAATGTCTGGATTTTGGTTGACTTTTCTTTTGTATTTTTAAAACACAATTATCTTCCCCTCACAAAAACGATTGCATGAAAAAAATGCAAAAACTCAGTATGGTTGCTTGTGATAAGCAAGTACACCCTCTGATACTGATTTCAGCTATTTTTTTTATATTGTGCTGAAATTCTCCTGCTTTATTCTGCATTAAGAATTAAAAAAGTATATTATTTGCAGATCACTATTCTCATCTTTTTCAGTGCTGCAGTTATTCACCATATGTCTGGAGTATTAGAAAAGACTAAACTAAATTTTCTAGAACTTTCTCTTCCTATCTTTATTGCTGACCTTTAAGTGAGGTCTGAAAACCTATCCTAAAATCATACTAAAATACTGCTTAGGGGTTTATACAGGCTATTATAGCCCCCTCGCCTGATTGGCTGCAGTATGTCATGTGAATGTGATGTATTGCTGCAAAGCATTGCAGGGAAGCTAACATGGTTGTGCTTAGCGTCACTTCAGCCTTCTGTGACTGATGCAATATTCTGCTATGTATAAAAAAGCAGTGCTTTTTTAAAAAATTTTTGATTTGCACGAATCGAGTCTCAAATTATTTTTATGTTTGAATTTCATGAAATTTGACTCTAATTTGATTTGCTTGAAATCAAATAGATCATCTCTATTCTGCATTCAGAATTAACTGTTTTACTTACAAAATTATCAAACAGTTAATACAGTGACATCTGCTGGGCCTTCAAGATAGTCTCTGTAGCATAAGCCTGCAGCTGCTGTGTATATCAACAAGTCTATCAAGCCTCTTGATATTGAAGCTTTGCATTTGTGCCCTCCTGTGTAGTGAGTCACTGTAGTGTAACATTATTTGTTGCTGTACAATAATTAATTGGGGATATGGATACATAGGCATACAAAAATAAAATTCTCATAGGCTCCCACTGTTAACTGATTGCAAAACGAATGTTTGTGATGAGAAAATATATACAAACTTTATATCATTAATAAATGTGGCCAATGAGTAATAGGAAAAAAAACCTTCCTGGGCAATCCACTTCATGTAAATTAGATTTTTTTTTTACAGTTACCATCATTTAGCAAATGATTTAGCAAAGGGCAGAACAGCACAATCTACATACAGTATATATGCAGAGTGTTTAGAGTGGTGGTTTGAGTTGTAAATGGAAAGTGCAAAAATAACTGCTGTGGCCCCGGCATTGCTTTGCTTGGCATTTCATAAAAAATTGATAAAATTCAACCATTGCTTCTAGCGATACTCAAAGCAAACACAAAGCTATGGTCATAATGTCATCAATCCCTATGGGTAAATTCACAAGTGGTATATTTTGCTGCTTCAAAGAAAAAAGAGGTAATGTTGGATATGGTAGTGTAAAACATTATGGAATATAATTATTCTGGTTCCAGCAGTAATGCCACTTCACTGAAATTAACCTTTTATTGATATGCAAATGAATCAAATTAAGTGTAAATTTTAATTTTCATTACGCTTTCTAAAACTCAATGTAGACAAAACCAAACTCACAATGTTTCCTCTATCTCACTCTCTCCCCTTATCTATATAACACAATAAGTGACATCACACTTTGCCTGTATCACCAGTCCACTGACTCAGTGTAAAGGCACTGTTACACTTAGCGATTGCACCAGCGATCACGACAACGACTTAACCTGGCGAGATCGTTGGTGCGATCGCTATGTGGTCGCTAGTTAGCTTCCAAACACAAAGATCTCATCAGAGATCAGCAATCTGTATAACGACCTCTGCGGTCATTGGGAAAACCTAGTCCCACCTGCGACGCTGGTGAAGTCGTTCATAAAGGGTGTCACACTCAGCGATTCAGGCTCACCAGCGGGACACCAATGACCAAAAAACGGCTCAGAACGTTCATAAGCGATCAACGACATCTCAGCAGGGGCCACATCGCTGCTACATGTCACACACAGCTAAGTCGCTAACGAGATCGCTGCTGCATCATAAAATCTGTGATACTTTAGCGATCTCGTTAGCGATCTCGCTTAGTGTGACAGTATCTTAACCCTTGATTTTGCGCTGTCCTTCAAACTGTACATCCAAGCCCTCACCACCTCCTGCCTCATTCAACTCAAAAATATTTCCAGAATTGTGCTTTCCTCAACCCTGAATCTGCTAAAATGTTGGCGTATCATCATCTGCCAGGCCCAGTGATGGCAGTATCCTCCTCTGTGGCCTCCCAACTGAAACTCTTGCATCTCTCCACTCTGTCCTTAACTCTGCTGCTTGATTAATATACCTTTTCCCTCGCTACTCCTCCGCTTATCCCTTTTGCCAGTCCCTTCAGTGGCTTCCAATTCCCAAGCAAAACCAGTTTAAACTACTAACTATGACTTACAAGGCTGTCCATAATCTGTTTCCTCCATACATCTCCAAACTAATCTCCCGATACTTCCCCACATAAACTTGGGTCCTCATAAGGCTTTCTCTCCTCTGCTCCATACATTCCTCACCCAATCGCTTACAAGATTTTTCCTGAATACTCTCCATTTTCTGGAATTCAGTGTCCCAACAGGTCCAATTAACTTTCACATTTGGAACCTTTTGATGCAATTTGAAAACTCATCTCTTCAGATAAGCCTACAGCTTGCAATAATCCCGCTGCCACTTCACCACCCCAAGGTGGTCCAACCCTGGACCTACTGTCTCCTTCCCAATTATCCTGTAGATTGTAAGCCCTAGAAAGCAGAGTCCTCTCACCTCTGTACAAGTCTGTCAGTCTGTTTATTTTATGTGTAATATGTATATCATATGTATGTACCCCTTTTCATCACAGTATAATTACAGTCTATGCATCCCATTTGTTTCTGGCCGTCTGGCCGCCCCTCACCTCTTGATTAGCAAAGGAGAGCAGAGGTGGCATTATGATGCAAAGCCACTGTCTCTGCTGTCAATTAAAGCCATAGCGGCACTAGCTGGGAAAAGCAAAAAGGAGACATAGATTGGAATTCTACTGATAAGCCCACAAGTGCAGTTGCGAGCCTAGTCTACATATAAATAAAAATTGAATTTTGGCAGAGCGATGCATTGGATGGCACCGGGATATGTATCTTTCATAATGTTTTTCACTTTATGTTTCTTCACTATCTCTGCTTACTCATGGATTTTCTTCACTGTTCATTCAGATGAGTATAGTATATAGATGTATTGTGTCCATGTGTGCCATGGAACACACATAGAGAGCACACACACACACGGCACATGACCAATTTTTTATGTTAACTACTGGTCTGCATGGAAAAAATTGCAGCATGCACAACTTTGGTCCAATTTATGTACCAGGCTAGTGCATGCAAATAGCAGGCAGCTCCTGCACTCACCTGATAAAAGGAAGAGCACACAGAGCTGCATACAAAGCTGATCACGTTAGCAATTTACGACTCTCTGAATCTGGCCTAAAACTCAGGGATCACAATAAAAAAAAATCAGTAACATGCCCGCTTATTATGTGCCATTTATAAAACTGATGCCTTCCTATGTGATCGCAGGGTTTGGGTGTATAGGGGGAGCCAAGGCCGTAGTCATGGCTGACAACGTTTCTCAATCACGACCTGGTCCCCCGCCACATATACACAATGTCCCATTTGATCTGTACCTTTCATCTCACTCTCGGTACCATAAGGGTCCCATCTGAGCTGCTGAGGACTGCTTTCTGGAGGTTTCAAACAAAGAGAGACAGAGTCCAGTTCCAACTCAATATAAACGATTTTACTTGGTTCCATTCTCAGTATGTCCAGTTCAGACACAATTACATCACAGGGATCATCCCAGAGTACATTCCTTTCTTGCCTTGTGCTTTCCCTCTCTTTTTCCAGAATGTCCTAGGGTCGCACCGACTCGTCCGGTACTGCAGCGTTCCTTCTGGTAAACTCAACTATCTTCAGGAGTTCCCCTGTCCGTTTCGCCTCAGACAAAAGGTCATTAGCCCATGTAGTTAGCTGCCACATACTGGGGCTGCCCTGCATTCTCTCACGGTTATGACCTTCGACCCTAGGCCCTGGATGACTGGGCTCCGTGCTAAACGTTACTGGGTCCACCTGCCCTGTCCAGGCTCTCAGGCCCTACTGCCTAGAATCAGGAACTCCTACAACTTAACCACAGTTGGCCCCTCCTAAATTAACTATTACTTATCCTAGATGTGCTAAAACGCCCCCTCCAATGGGCTAACTAAAGTATTGCACTGTCCCTACAACATATAAATATATTACACTACACAACAGCATATATAGCAACATTAAAATACATGACATGTAAAAAGTCTAAAACAGTTTCTGTAAGCCCTTACAGGTGTGTGATTGACACCTGCACTCTCTATAGTTACTCCTCTGTAACATTGGGCCACCATGTGGCACTGTCTTTAGCAAATAAGGACTTGAATTTAGAGAAAAATCTTTATATTTATATTTGTATGTAAAGTCTCTAGAAATTTTTTCATAGATGTCAGACTGAGATTTACATTTGTAGATACAAAATACCTAGTATACTTGGTCACTCTCATCCATATCGTCAACGAGCTGTGATTTAAAGTATAACACAAAGTTATATTATATCATACAGTGCTCAAATAATACTACACAGGTAACAGTGAATCTAAATAAAAGTTCCATTTTGTGGACATAGATCCAAACCACATCTAGGTAATTTTACCATACAGGGTCACATAATATTTTCTCTAATAACACGTACAAATACAGTGCCCATACAATAATGCCATTTAATGACAAAATAGTAGGCTGCATGCTTGGCCAAATGCCAGTCTATCAACTATGCTTGTAAAATTAGAAGACAGGTACAGTATGAGCCTCAAATCTGCTTACCTTAGCTAAAAATTATATACATCAATTACAGATAAAATGGTTTTCTTCTAGTGACTTGTGTAAACCAATTTCACAGCTTTACCCCATATGGGATGAAACAAAGATTACAAATCACACACCATGATTAAGGCTCTTTGCTGAAACGCGTTGGTTTCTATCAATGCCACGCTCTAGGTGAACAGCTTTTAAATTCTTCATGTTGGTACAATAAAGGCATCTTTCCTTCTCTTCAAAAATTACAAGTAGCTTTAACTATTCTACGCATTATTGGTGTGAATTTTCATTTTGCACATCTGCAAGTTGTAATTTCTTGTGGAAAATTGTACTGCACTGTACTGTAATATTGAATATATTCCTGTCCTGTCATTGATCACAAGCAAACTCAGCAGCAAGTAATGTTATTGTTATAGTGTTGCTAAGTAAAACTCCTACGTCTACTCGGTGATTTACTGTATTTATGACTGCTTGAAAGGTCACTTATACTGTAAGTGATATTTCCAGTAACTTGTAATTTTGAGATCAAGTTGGAAAGTGACTTTGTTATATTATTCCGTTGTCAATTCAGAGAATGTTATATCTTTCACATCAAATCTAATAATTAAAAATGATGTTTTTACTTCTTAGTTCACTTACAGTTCGTCACTGTCAGACTTTGTCTGTAGAATATTCTTCTTTAGCCATTGAAAATCTGTAATCTAATACACAGAACAGCTCTTAAACTAAAATATATCCACCTATTGCAACTGTTGTTTTTTCAATACATCAAAAATTAATAATGAAACAGCCTACAACTGTTTAATGTCTACTGCTCCTATGAAGTGTTATGTATTTCCAGGGAGACAGACAACAAACAAGTTGTGTAGTCTGGTCCTAAAATCATATTATCATTCATCTCAGCCAGCCATATCTGGTGAGCAGTAAAATTATCTTTTACTCCTGCTCCTGTGTAATCTCAGACTTCTATTGAGACTTGCGGTGATTGGCTGTTTAAGATAAACATGGAGATAATTGTCTAAAGTTTATGGCTGACACCCAACTGCAAACTTTGCCAATATGTAGTTATATAATGTCACATGTTATGAGGGGCGTTCATTAAAGATTTCCCCTGACCCACTTGCTGTGGACTTAGAGCAATGAAACTTGGCACAGTTATTAGTCCTTCTCTACATAGATGCCACCTAGGGACACACACTTCTCCCATCTCTTTAAGCAACTGTAAACAACTCGCTTGTAAAAGTTGACAGTTTGCTCCAAAAGCCATGTTGTGACTTCGTAAATCAGAGTCTCATCATCTGAAAAATGCTTGCCCTTCAAAAATAACTTCATTCTTGGAAAGAGGTGGAAGTCTGATGGTGTGAGGTCGGGTGAATAAGGGGGATGCGGTTGAATTTTAAAGCCACAAGAGCATGCTTCCTTTTTGGGCAACATGAGAGTTGTGAACTGGTGCACTGTCTTGCAGAAGGCAGACACCTTTGGTGAGCATGCCATGTCTCTTGGTTTTGATGGCCTCACACAATTTTCAATAAACCTAGCCGATGGTAATCCAATCTCAGTAATTTGAAAATAGCATATTGGAGTGAAAAACTATTAAAACTAATAACCTTAATTCTAAAATATTAAAATTTAAAGTGCACATGCAAACTCAAACAATAGTACACACAGGCACTCCATAGTGACCCCTAAATGGACAAGAGGAACCTTTACCAGGGGCGCACCTACCATGAGGTGAGTTGAGCACTCTGCCTCAGGTGGTGGTGCGTCCCTGAAGATAGGAGGTGGCAGATTCTACTTTCCTGCATCTGCTTGTGTTATACTCACATATTGCTGTTATGTGCGCACAGGATCTGTGATGAGGTCACAGGAGGGGAGGAGTCAGGTGTCACATGATCAGGGGCCTGAGTGTATGCAGGACTCTGCTGTGCTGGTTGTCATGGTGCTGGATGAGGGGAAGTTTATGTGTGGGGTCAGGAGGGGTTTACAGGGTGGATGTAGCAGAGCCCTGTGTGTACGAGATGTACGGATCGGAGCCGCGTGTGTATGGGGTGTGCGGAGCCGTGTGTGTACAAGATGTACGGAAGAGAGCCTCATGAGTACGAGGTGTGCGGAGCGGAGCCGCATGTGTACGAGGTGTGCGGAGCGGAGCCGCATGTGTATGAGGTGTGCGAAGCCCTGTGTGTATGAGGTGAGCGGAGCGGAGCCGTGTGTGCATGAGGTGTGCGGAGCCCTGTGTGTACGAGGTGAGCGGAGCGGAGCCGAATGTGTATGAGGTGAGCGGAGCGGAGCCGCATGTGTACGAGGTGTGTGGAGCCCTGTGTGTACGAGGTGAGCAGAGTGGAGCCGCGTGTGTACGAGGTGTGCAGAGCGGAGCCGCATGTGTATGAGGTGTGTGGAGCCCTGTGTGTATGAGCAGAGCGGAGCCGTGTGTGTATGAGGTGAGCAGAGCTGCGTGTGTACAAGGTGTGCGGAGCTCTGTGTGTACGAGGTGTGCGGAGCGGAGCTGCGTGTGTATGAGGTGTGCGGAGCCCTGTGTGTACGAGGGAGCAGAGCCTCGTGTGAATTAGGAGTGCGGAGCCGTGTGTGTATGAGGTGTGCGGAGTCGTGCGTGTTGTGAATATGCTGGAGGAGGCTTCTGAGCTGGGGCTCCCTCCGGTGGTTGCTGATGGTAATGAACTGATTAATAAATGGCCTTCAGCTGGCGCTGAATGGTAGTATATAAGTGGCCTGAGTTCCCAGCAGCCTTGCCAGTTATCAATTGTTCCTTCTGGTCTTGCTTGAAGCACTGCTGGTTTCCTGCTCTCCTTCAGATAAGTGTTTGCTGTTTTTTTTTTCCTCTGTTTTTCATTGCTGGTTTGCTGCTTGCAGTGGACTGCAGCCTGTCCCCTTTTGGAGGCCTGGCGCTGCAATTGTGCTCCGTTTTTGTCTGCACTTTTGCTTTGCTCCTTGGTTGCTTTTTGTTTGCTGAGTGGCGTTTTGTTGCACCGGAGATCTGATTTTGGTGGATGAGATCGTGTGATCTCAGGTTTTTTGGCAATCAGAAGTGTTGGTATTTTTGTTAGGGTTTTTTTTGGATTGCAATCAGAATTCTTTCCTGTACTTTTTCTGTCTAGACAGATTGGGCCCCAGCGTTTGCTCATTCTATTTTCTGTCTGTGTCAGTGCTTTCTTCTTGTCTAACTGCTATTACATGTTTTGGGGCTTCCTATTTTCTTTGGGGATCTGCTCCGGGGCAGATAGCTTTCATCTTTTTGCCTTTAGGTGTAGTTATCTCTCAGGCTATGACGAGGCGTCTAGGATCAACGTAGGAAAGCTCCACGGCTACTTCTAGTTGTGTGGTTAGTTCAGGTTACTGCAATCCAATAGGTTTCAGCCTCTCTGGTGTATTACCGCTTTTGCTATTTCTACTCAGTTACCGAAACATAACACGTGCGTGTACGAGGTCGGTGTATGGTTGGGACATTCATACCTCCCAAACATGCCAGATCCAGCGGTACAGTCCCGATTTTGAGAGTCTGCCCCGCTGTCCCGGCCAGGAGCTTAAGTTTCCCATGGACACAGAAGTACATGGCGGAGCCCCGAGGAGCACTTTAAAACTCGCACGTGACGTTCCACCGGAAGTGATGTGCTGGAAGCTGACCATAAATGAGGTAATTTCGGGATGAGATTGTGACGGAACCATGGGGGCACTTCAGTGAATGCTTCAGATCCATCACCGTGTCCTCCTCCGACAGTGCGGACAGCAGGATTGCCTTGTAATCGGGGATGTCGGCCATGTGAGCAGATCATGATATATCCAGCATCAGGGGCTTATAGAATCTTTCTTTGCTCTCTTTCTTTCTTTCTCTCTCTGTTTCTTTCTCTCTCTGTTCTTTCTTTCCCTCTCTAATCTTTCTTTCTCTCGCTCTGTTTCTTTCTCTGTTCTTTATTTCCCTCTCTAATCTTCCTTTCTTTCTCTCTCTGTTTCTTTCTCTCTCTCTGTTCTTTCTTTCCCTCTCTGTTCTTTATTTCTCTCTCTTTTATTTATTTCTCTCTCTCTGTTCTTTCTCTCTCTGTTCTTTCTTTCCCCTCTTTCTTTCTCTCTCTGTTCTTTCTTTCTTTCCCCTCTTTCTTTGTTTCTTTCTTTCTATGTTCTTTCTTTCCCCTTTCTTTCTATGTTCTTTCTTTCCCATCTTTCTTTCTCTCTGTTCTTTGTTTCTCTCTGTTCCTTCTTTCTTTCCCCTCTTTCTTTCTCTCTATGTTCTTTCTTTCTCTCTCTGTTTTTCCTTTCTCTCTGTTCTTTCTCTCTGTTTTTTATTTCTTTCTCTCTCTCTGTTCTTCCTTTCTCTCTGTTCTTTCTCTCTGTTCTTTCTTTCCCCTCTTCCTTTCTTTCTTTCTCTGTTCTTTCTTTCTTTCCCCTTTCTTTCTCTGTTATTTCTTTCTTTCATTCTTTCTTTCCCCTCTTTCTTTCTCTCTCTGTTCTTTCTTTCCCCTCTGTCTTTCTCTCTCTGTTCTTTCTTTCTTCTCCTCTTCTTCTTCTTTCTTTCTTTCTTTCTTTCTTTCTTCTTTCTTTTTTCTTTTCTTTCTTTCTTTCCTCTTCTTTCTTTTCTTTCTTTCTTTCTTTCTCTCTTTCTTTCTTTCTCTCTCTGTTTCTTTCTTTTCTTCCCTCTTCTCTTTCTTTCTTCTCTGTTCTTTCCTTTCTTTCTTCTTTCTTTCTTTCTTTTTCCCCTCTTTCTTTCCTCTTCTTTCTTTTTTTCCCTCTCTTTCTTTTTCTCGTTCTTCTTTCTTGTTTTTTCCCCTCTTTCTTTCTCTTTCTCTTTCGTTCTTTCTTTCTGTGCTTTCTTTCTCTCCTCTGTTCTTTCTCTTTCTCTTTCTTTCTTTTTCTCTTCTGTTTCTTTCTTTCTCTCGCTCTGTTCTTTCTTTCTTTTTTCTTTCTTTCTTTCTTCTCTCTGTTCTTTCTTCTCTCTCCTGTTCTTTCTTTCTCTGTTTTTCTTTCTTTTCTTTCTCTCTCTCTGTTCCTTTCTCTCTCTGTTCTTCTTTCCTCTCTGTTTTCTTTTGCTTTTTTTCTTCTCGCTGTTGCTTGTCTCTCTCGCTCCTGTAATCTTTCTTCTCGCGTCTTTCTTTCGCTCTTGCTTCTTCTCTTTCTTTTTCTTCCTTTCTCTCTCTCTGTTCTTTCTTTCTTTTTTTCAGTACCAGTCATTGTGCCCATAGTACCAGCCACTGTGCCCTCAGTACCAGTCAGTGTGATCAGCAGTGCTAAATGGGTGTATATGGGTATGGCTAGTTGTGAAATGGGTGTGGTCGGCGGCATGGCCTAAAATTTGCCACGGGGCAGAATGGAGCACGGAGCTCCTGTATATAATGTCACCGGTGATCACTGTATTAACTGTACACTGACATTGTATACAGAGATCCTGTGTATAATGTCACCGGTGATCACTGTATTACCTGTACACTGACACTATATATAGAGCTCCTGTGTATAATGTCACCGTTCATCACTGTATTACCTGTACACTGGCACTATATACAGAGCTCCTGTGTATAATGTCACCGTTGATCACTGTATTACCTGTACACTGGCACTATATACAGAGCTCCTGTGTATAATGTCACCAGTGATCACTGTATTACCTGTACATTGACACTATATACAGAGCTCCTGTGTATGTCACTGGTGATCACTGTATTACCTGTACACTATACACTATATACAGAGCTCCTGTGTATAATGTCACTGTCTCAGTTCAGCGGCCCAGGTTCCTCATCCCCTGTATTCCTACTACTTCCCCGTGACAGTACCTTGCTGACCGTATCAACGACCTCTGTGATTCCTCTGTGCCTTTTAATTATTGGGTATCCAAGCTGGACATGTGGCATGAACTGGCCTCTATGCCTTGGGGGTCCTGGCCTACCCTGCCGTTAGCGTTTTGTCAGAGTGGATTTTTAGCGCTGCTGGTGGAATAATAACTGATAAGCGCATCCGCCTGTCAACAGAAAATGCTAACAGGCTGACTCTTATAAAAATGAACAAGGCATGGATTGGGGCAGACTTCTGTACACCACCAAATGAGAACAGCGAAACATAACCTTCAATACAGTATATTTTTTTGGGAGGTGTATTTCCATGCACCTCTTCACACCCACACAAGGGTATACGCTTCCTGACTTTGGCTATTTGATGTGTTATTATCCTCCTCCTTCTCCTCATCCTCATCATTCACCACCACTAGAACACGAGGGTGAAAGTGGTCTGTGATGCAACAGCTAGTATTAATTTTTTACACTCTATGTTGAGGTGTCACCCCCCAGAGGAAAATGTTTTTCAGCCTATGCACTTACTGCATGGGCATTCCAAGTACAGGAGACCCACTCTTAAACTGGGAAGACCTTTTTCGCAGGCCACACTCCATGTCTCTTCAGACACCACCACTAGAACACCAGGGTGAACGTGTTCTGTGACAAAAAAGCCACTACATTATTTTACAAGGTTGTTTAGGATATCCGTAACTACAAATATTTACAAAGTCGGTTGATGTGCAACACCCAAGGGGAAAATGTTTTTAAGCCTATGCACTTAGTGCATGGCCATTACAAGTATAGGAGACCCGCTCCTTTAAACTGGGAAGACCTTTTTCGCAGGCCATACTCCATGTCTTTTCAGACACCACTATAACACCAGGGTGAACGTGTTCTGTGACGAAAAAGCCACTACATTGTTTTACAAGGTTGTTTAGGATGTCCGTAACTACAAATATGTACACAGTCGGTTGATGTGCCCCACCCAAGGGGAAAACGTTTTTAAGCCTATGCACTTAGTGCATGGCCATTACAAGTATAGGAGACCTGCTCCTTTTAACTGGGAAGACCTTTTTCGCAGGCCATACTCCCCGTCTCTTCCTACACCACCGCTAGATCACCAGAGTGAATGTGTTCCGTGATGATACAGGCACTACATTGTTTTGCAAGGGTGTTTAGGATGTCCATTACTACAAATATTACACAGTCGGTTGATGTGCCGCACCCCAGGGAAAATGTTTTTCAGCCTATACACTTAGTGTATGTGCATTACAAGTATAGGAGACCAGCTCCTTTAAACTGTGAACTTTTTTCGGAGGCCATACTCCACGTCTCTTCAGACACCACCCCTAGATCACTAGGTTACCGTGTTCCATGATGAAACAGCCACTACATTGTTTTGCAAGGGTGTTTAGGATGTCCGTAACTACAAATATTTACACAGTCGGTTGATGTGCCCCCCCAGTGGAAAATGTTTTTCAGCCTATGCACTTAGTGTACAGTCTTTACAAGTATAGGAGACCGGCTCCTTTGTAATGGAAACTGATATTTAGGAGGACTTCATACATGTGTCTTCAGAGTGGTATTTTCGTTTGACCAAATTTGAGGCAGGCCTTCCATTCAATGCATAGGCAAATAGTATGGGAGACCCACTTCATAATAATGTGAACTTTGTTGGTTGTTAATATTCTTCAACAATGCTATTCTTCTATGCCAGTTCTTCAGTCTCAACACTACAATGCTAAAATGCAGGGTCTTCAGACTCACCACAGCAATTGATCAATGTAGGTTCTAAGCTTCAACAATGCAATTATCCACTGATGGTTCTTCAGGCTCAACACTGAAATTCTCCACTACAGGGTCTTTAGCGTCAACACTGCAATTGTCCACTGCCGGTTATTCAGCTTCAACACTGCAATTGTCAACCGCTGGGTCTTCAGCGGCAACACTGCAATGGTCCACTGCTGGGTCTTCAGGGTCAACACTGCAATTATCCACCGCTGGGTCTATAGTATCAACACTGCAATTGTCCAATGTCGAGTCTTCAGGCTCAACTATTCACTACATAGTCAAACAATATGGGAGTAACAAATTAATAGGAAGAATGCTTTCAGGTGGCCATCAAGTACATGGGTTCAAAGCCTTTTTGGGTGCGTTTAAATTTGATGCAGGCCGCGCCTTGCTTTCAACGAAGAAGCTAACAGTAAGGCAGTGGCAAAAGAGTAATGTGAACTTGGTTTTCCTGTATACATCCACTAGGTCGCTTCAAAGCCTTTTTGGGGTGCATTTGAATTTGATGCAGGGCAGGTCTTGCATTCAATGAAGAAGCTAACAGTATGGCAGTGGCAAAAGAGTAATGTGCACTTGGTTTTCCTGTGTACATCCACTAGATCACTTCAAAGCCTTTTTGGGGTGCGTTTGAATTTGATTCAGGCCGGGCCTTGCATTCAATGCATAAATCAACAGTATGGCAGTGGCAAAAGAGTAATGTGAACTTGGTTTTCCTGTATACATCTACTAGCTTGCTTCAAAGCCTTTTTTGGGGTGCATTTGAACTTGATGCAGGGCGGGCCTTGCGTTCGATGAAGAAGCTAACAGTATGGCAGTGGCAAAAGAGTAATTTGAACTTGTTTTTCCTGTGGCCTTCCAGTACCTGGGTTCAAATGCTTATTTGGGTGCGTGTTACTTTTCTGCAGGGCAGGCCTTGCATTTAATGCATAGGCTAACACTATGGAGACCTATTTTCTTATAATTGGAACACTTTTTCATGAGGCCCTTCTAAACATCTCATCACAGGGGTATTGAGGTGCATCCTAATTTTTGGCAGCCCAGACACTCAATGCCTAGGCAATAACAGTGTAGGAGAACTACTGTTTAATATTGTCTCTTTAAGAATAGTGATGCCCCTATAAAAATTGGCTTTGTGACTTTAAGAGTCCCTCCTTCATAAATGAAACAAGATGTGTCTGATGATGTGTCCCACACCACATGGCCAGCTAAGGTTGTTAAATGCTACAATGACATTTCACAGTAAATGCATTTGTATTGGTTGAAAGCAATGGTAATGTTGAAAAACGCATAAAAAAGGTACGTGTGAACATTGATGGAGGAACATTTTTACTTTGGATTAATTATTTTGCCTTATATAAAAGTCATTAGCCTGGAAAGGATGTTCCTTGACATATTTCCCAGGAAAATCCATTATGATTGCATTTTTGTATGTTTTTTGGTGAACCTGTAAACATGGCGTAAGACTCTGACAACATTGCTCACAGCTGTGACCTGAGAGTCAGAAATGCTTCCAGGGCATTCCCCATGATGTTCCCATGTCATTTAAACTGTGTTTCCATCATTTACAGACAATTTTAGACTTTGAAAGGACCCCGGGGGGTTGCGGCAAAAATGCTTGGTTTTCCCATAGACTTACATTGGGCTCATTGCTCGGGTCGAGTACCCGAGTATTACAATTTACTCAACCCGAATAACGAGCACTATAACTCATCACTAATAAGGAGTGTAAAAACTAAAAGAAATAATAACTTCTAGTGCACAAGCGAGATTGGAACAACACATCTCAGCGAAGAGGCAGAAAGCAGAAAAGTTTGATATCCAACGAACAAATTACCTTTTGGACATAAATGGCAGTATTTCGACCAGTATCTAAACCAACACCCATGTTGCGTATCTCAAATTCTCTGTTCAAGGGTATGTGGTGCAACCAGCAGCTCCTTAAAATCTGCCTCACAGCATCAGGTTTCTCCTCAGACCTCAGGAGTGGCACCCAGATTTTCCAGCTAATTTAATGGCAGCACATTGCCCAATTTGGCAATACCACACCTATTCACAGGCCTCCTGACAGCATATGACAACTCACTTTGTGTCAACTCAACTCGAACAGTACTGGAAAAATAGTCCTTTATCTTAGGTCCGTTAAGACTGGCTGCAGGCTGCCAAGATTTTTAGATTTTAGAGCTTGTTGGAAATACAAATGAAGAACAGTTCACCGCCCAGCTCTATTCTTGATCTTCCCATCAGGAAGAAATGTTCAAATGTGACACAAGAAAGGATACACTGAGCCAAATACTCCTTAAAACAGAAGTGTCTAGCAATTACACCAAATGGTAATTCAGTAAAGCTTAACTTTTAATTACTACGTGGTTAAAAAGTCCAGAAGAGTATGCACATTGTTAAAACCTAAAAGTACATAAGCTGTCTTACAATGTAAAACTAAACTAGAGAGAGCTCTTAATAATGCACATCCCCTTATGAACTTTCTAATTTATAATCTAATCTAATTTCTAATCATGTAGTTTTAAATAATTATCTATGGCTTTGGGAAGGTTGGTATCTATCTTCAAACAAATAAGGCAGCACTCTGTAGCGCTATAGCATGCACACATGAAATATGAAAATTGAATTGCATTACTGCACTAGAAATATGAAAAATTGAGAATGCTTAGCACATAAATTGGCCAATTCATGTGTAACTGGCAGCCACGATAAGGCAATTTTTTAATACGATGGTGAAGTACTTCTAACCAGGGCAGGAGTGCGTGAAACCAGACAGTGGTCTTCTGGCCTCTCTCTCTCACGGTATCCCCGTGACACTGCGGCTTTATTAAGATCATTGTTTGCTAACATAGTTCCTGCTAGTAAATATGGTTTTCTCCAATACACAAGATGTTTATATCTAGAATCATAGAATGGTAGAGTTGGAAGGGACCTCCTGGGCAATCTGGTCCAACCCCCTGCTCAAAGCAGGATTCACTAAATCATCCCAGACAGATATCGGTCCAGCCTCTGTTTGAAGACTTCTATTGAAGGAGAACTCACCACCTCTCGTGGCAGCCTGTTCCACTCATTGATCACCCTCACTGTTAAAAAGTTTTTTCTAACATCTAATCTGTGTCTCCTCCCATTCAGTTTCATCCCATTGCTTCTAGTCTTTCCTTATGCAAATGAGAATAAAGATGACCCTTCTACAATGTGACAGCCCTTGAGATATTTGTATACAGTTATTAAGTCTCCTCTCAGTCTTCTCATTTGCAAGCTAAATATTTCCAAATCCTACAACCATTCCTCATAGGACATGGTTTGCAGACCAGTCACCATTCTAGTCGCTCTTCTCTGAACTTGCTCTAGTTTGTTGATGTCTTTTTTAAAATGTGGTGCCCAAAACTGGACACAGTATTCCAGATGAGGTCTGACCAAAGAGGAGTAGAGGGCAATAATGACTTCACGTGATCTAGACTGTATGCTTCTGTTAATACATCCTAGAATTGTATTTGCCTTTTTTGCTGCTGCATCACACTGTTGACTCATGTTCAGTCTGTGATCTATTAGTATACCCAAGTCATTTTCACATGTGTTGTTACTTAGCCTTATTCCTCCCATTTTGTATATGCTTTTTTATTTTTATTGCCCAGATGTAGTACTTTGCATTTTTTATTGTTAACAACCATTCTGTTAGTTGCTGCCCACTGCTCTAGTTTATTTATATCTTTTTGAATCCTCTCTCTCTCTCTTCTCCAGTATTAGCTATCCCTCCTAGCTTTGTGTCATCAGCAAATTTAATCAGCTTACCCTCAATTCCTTCATCTAAATCATTGATAAAGATGTTGAACAATACAGGGCCCAAGACAGAGCCCTGTGGTACCCCACTTGAGACATTCTTCCAACTGCATGTGCAACCATTTACGACGACTCTTTGGGACCGATCACTAAGCCAGTTATGAATCCACCTAACAGTTGCCTTGTCCATTCCTTACTTAGTATTTTTTTCAATAAGGATTGTGTGAGATACTTGAGATACTTTGTCAAATGCTTTGCTGAAGTCAAGATATACTATATCCACAGCATTTTCCTGATCCACCCAGTCAGTGATTCTGTCATAGAAGGAAATTAAGTTAGTCTGACATGACTTATTAGTTACAAACCCATGCTGACTCTGTTTAATCACTTCATTCTTATCCAGGTACTTACATACATGTTGTTTAATAATTTGTTCAAATATCTTTCCTGGTATAGAAGTCAGACTCACTAGCCTATAGTTCCCTGGGACCACCTTCTTCCTCTTTTTGAAGATAGGAACAACATTTGCTCTTCTCCAGTCTTCTGGGACTTCTCCTGTTCTCCAAGAATTTTCAAAGATTATGGACAGTGGTACAAGAATTTCTTCTGCTATCTCCTTCAGTACTCTGAGGTGTAATTCATCCGGATCTGGAGACTTGAATTAATTTATGTTAGCTAAGTGTTTCCTCACTGTCTTTCTGTTTATAGATATCCTGGATTCTTCTATTCTCTTAAGAGAACAGTGAAGATCAGTTGATGTTACATTTCCTTTCTGAGAGAAAACAGATGCAAAATAGGAATTTTAAAGTTCGGCCTTCTCCACATCCTGTCTTACCATTTCATCATTTGCATCCTGTAAAAATCCTATAGCATCTTTGACTTTTCTTTTGCTTTTGACATATCCCCAAAATCCTTTTGACTGAAAGTTGCTTTTGTTTAAAATAGGAATCATAATATGGACAGGACGGTGGCTCAAATTTTATTACTGTAGCTTTGTGGTCCTTGGTTCAAATCCCACGAAGAACAACATCTGCAAGAATTTTGTATGTTCTCCATGTGTTTGTGTGGGTTTCCTCCGGGTTCTCTGGTTTCCTCCCCCACTTCAAAGACATACTGATTGGGAATTTAGATTGTGAGCCCCAATGGGGACAGGGATGATATTGTCTATAAAGCGATGTGGAAATTATTGGCGATAAATGATCTGGGGCACTTATCGGAGGCATTTTGGCCAGGAACTAGGGGAGCATCTGTTGATGGAAACTCCAGTATTGGGACTAAATGTATTGCAATGGTGAAAAAAAAATATTTTTTTTTAATGATATCATTAATCAGTAGACCATACAGCAGTGCTCATGACTTGTGCCATTTTGTATGCTTCCCTTCTACATTAACAAATTAGCAGGAATTTTAATGCATTTAACAGAAATTAGCACATTATTTTAGTATCTATAGTAATTGTCATTACTGTTTTTTGTAAAGCTCAATATCTTTTCTTAAAAATAACAGTTGTTGACTATTGGGGCATATTTATTAGTAAAAAAATTTAAACAGTGCAAACTTAGACTAGACAGTCTTAAAATGCACCACATTAATCACAGTATTTCATACTGTTAAAAAGATTGGTGAAGACTGCATAGTATTAGTTTACACTACTCCCACCCTTGCTGAGTAAGTTGTGTAAAGTGTCTAAAACATAATAATAAATATGGTACACGTCACAAAAGACTTAGCAAAAATTGCACTAGAAATCGGCTGTATTTATCTTCATAAATCTTCCCCAGTATTTCCTATTAATATCAATAAAGCTTCCCGCCAACCTGGAAGGCAGTGGGAGTATTGTTTGGTCTGTGCGAGTTTTGTGTCCTAAGCACTTGTTCCCGTAAATTGTGCCTCTCGTGTTAGTAAGAGTTCATGTACAAAAGTCGCTATGTCACGGAATATAATCTACTCCCACGTCCAGATGATAACATAGTAACATACAGTAGTTATTAAGGTTGAAGGAAGACTTAAAGAATCTGCGTCTGTGATTATGGCTAAACCTTCTTTCCTCCAAACGTACAGGATGCCCCCTTGTCCCTGTCACAGGTCTAAGAGTAAAAAGATCATTAGAAAGGTCTTTGTACTGTCCCCTCATATATTTATACATTGCAATAAGATCACCCCTAAGCCTTCGTTTTTCCAAACTAAATAACCCCAAGTGTAATAACCTGTCTTGGTATTGCAGACCCCCCCGTTCTCTAATAACCTTGGTCGCTCTGGGACGGAAGATAACATTTTATACTGTAGAGTATTAGAAGCAAAGGTTAAAACAGAACCACTTTGGATGCTGTCTTTAAATAAATGTTTTAAAAGCCATTCAACTTCTTAAGCTACTGTATTTTTCAGATTATAAAATGCACTGAACCATAAGCACACGTGGGTTTTAGAGAAGGAAATTAGAAAAAAATTGAAGCAAAAAATGTGGTCAATTCTGTACTAATATGCCTTATCCTGGTATATGGCCCTCTAAACCCTATACTGGTATGCATGGCCTCCTCAACCCCATCCTGGTATGCATGGCCCCATCATTCCTATCCTGGTATTCATGGAATCTTCATCCCTCTCTTGGTATGCATAGCCTCCTCATCCCTTTCCTGGTATGCATGGCCCCCATCCCTATCCTGGTATGCTTGGCCCCCTCATCTCTATCCTGGTATGCATGACCCCCCTCATCACTATCCTGGTATGCATGGCCCCCTCATTCCTATCCTGGTAAGCATGGCCCCCTCATCCCTATCCTGGTATGCATGGCCCTATCATTCCTATCCTGGTATGCATGGCCCCCTTATCCCTATCCTGGTATGCATGGTCTCCTCATCCATATCTTGGTATGCATGGTCTCCTCGACCCTATCCTAGTATGCATGGTCTCCTGATCCCTAACCTGCTATGCATGGCCTCCTCATCCCTTTCCTGGTAGGCATGGTCCCCCCATCACTATCCTGGTATGCATTCCCTCCCTTCCCTATCCTGGTGTGCAGGGCTCCCATCGCCATCCTGATATGCATGGCCCATTCTTATCCTGGTATGATTGGCCCCCATCTCCATCCTGGTATGCATGGCCCCATCAGAAATGCATAAAAAAACATAAACCATTGTACTTACCTTCCTGCGATCCCTCGCATCTTCCTGTTCCAGCGCCAGCAGCTGATTTATGCTTGTAAGCAGCGCATGACAGTGATGACATGCGCTGCTTAGAAGCCAAAGGACAGCTGCCGGAATACTCACTGCTCCCCACACCAGGACTATGTGTGTGGAGAGCAGCGAATATTCACTGCTCTTTAATAGCGCGCACAGTGTTAACTGCAGCCACCAGCTTCCTGCAGCTGCCAGGCTTTCATGTGTGCTTGCTACTAAAGAGAATGAATATTCACTGCATTCCATGCCTATGGGAATGGATAGTGGTGAATGTTCATTCACTTAAGTAGTGGACACACACAAACTCCCGGCAGCTGCAGGAAGCCGGCTGCTGAGGCTAACAGTGTGTCCGCTATTAAAGAGAAATTAATATTTACTGTTTTCCACTCCCATGGGTGTGGAATGCAGTGAATATTCATTTCTCTTTAGCAGCGGGCACAGGAGTTAGAGACAGCGGCCGTCTCCTTCCTCCCGTGACCTGCTGCTCCGCCGCTGCCGCTCTTTTTTCCCCATCCACAGCCAGAGAAGATACATCTGGACTATAAGATGCACCCCCCATTTTCCGCCACATTTTTGGTGAAAAAAATGCATCTTATAGTCCACTTTCCAATTAGGAAATTTTCAGATTTGCGCTTTTGTTTATTCCCTCCCCTTTTCCAAGAGTGTCTCATAACATTTTTTTATTTTTCTGTCAACATAGTCGTATGACAGCTTGTTTTTTGTGGACAAGTTGTAGTTTTGAATAACACCATTTATTTTACCATTCAATCTATTGGAAAATGGGAAAGAAATTCCATGTGTGGTGAAATTGTGCAAAAATAAATGTAATTTTGTAATAGTCTTTTGAGTTTTGCTTTTATGAAGTTCATTGTGCAGTAAAAATGACCAGGCAACATGATTCTCCAGGTCAATATAATTACCAAGCTTGTATAGTTTTTTTTATTTAAGTAATGAAAAATTCAGACATTTGAAAAACAAAATGTTTGATTTTGTCTCCATTTTCCGAGATCTGTCATGTTTTCTTTTTTTTATGCTGATGGAGCGTGTTCTTTACAAAGCAAGCTGACACTTTTGATCCCGTCTTATTCCATTCTTTGGTGGAGTTGTGGCGAGCAAAAAAACACAATTCTGGAAATTCAATTTTTTTCTCTTTACGGCATGTACTAACAGGGTATTAATTTTGTAGCTTGATAGTTCAGACTTTTAAGGAAGAAGCAATACCAAATATGTTTTTTAATGACTTTTATTTTTTTATTTTATTTATGGAAAAGGAGGGGGTCATTTATTTGTTTTATTTTTTTTAAATCTTTTTATTGTATTTTTCAGTCCCCTTAGGGACTTGAACCTGAGATAGTTGATTGCTTATATTATATACTGCAATGCGACATTACAAACTAGAATGTTTTAAAATACATCAAATTTATCATAGATATACCTGTTATTAGATAAATTTGTTGCATCTTCAGAATGTCTAGCCTAAACTTATACTACCCGCACCCTTGGGCCGGGATCACACATGCGAGGAAATCATCCGATGCTCGCATGTGAAATCTATGTATTACTATGCAGTCGCTCGCTCCACTCCCGAGTGACGGCGCCAGAGCTGGGATTTCACATGTGAGCATTGGACGATTTCCTCGCATGTGTGATCCCGGCCTTGTTGGAAAAGTTGCATGATGTATCTAAAACAGATAGCAAAGATGACACAAGTCAGAGATAAGCGAATCAATTTGTGGAGAATTGAATTCATGCTGAATTTCCTCAAATTTGAAGGTCTCCATGAATGTGAACAATTTTCAATTTGATTTGTGAGGAATGCAAAAAAAATGCTGGGTGCCATTTCACATAGTGCCGCTCACGCTTACCCATAATGCCCTGCAGCTATTACATTGCATGGTCTGGCACAGCCAATCAAGGAGGACTATTACAGGGACTATAAAAGATGAGGCCAGTCAAGTAGTGCAAGTTTAGGATTTTATAGGGTAGGAATAGGCGGTCAGAGCACACAGCTCATTACACATAGGGATAGAAAAAGGGCTAATATGATTGTACTGTACTACTACAGTGCTTAAGCACATTAAAAATTGGAGTGCTAGTCTCAATCTGTCTATAATAATCCAAAAATTCAAGTGCTGTACCTGTATAGACACTTAATGTGACTGTGAATTGATTGATCTGTGGTATCCTGTAGCAACAGCATCTTAGTAATAGCTTGTTTAGTTTTCACATACTGCAAACAAGGAGGGCATTTTAATACCCCTCAGTCCTAATTTTGCTACTAAAACAAAATCCTTAAACTAAGGCTGGGGTCACACTTGCAAATGTGATGCCATAAACTCACGCGAGTCTCTCGCATCAATACCTGGCACTTCTACCAGCACTCGGACCGGAGTGTGCTGCTGCATAGAAATACATGCAGCCGCACACTCCGGTCCCGAGTGCCGGGTATTGATGTGAGACTCGCGCGAGTTCTAGCATCACACTCACCTCCGGCCTAAGGCGTGTATGCACCAGAATATGTGCTTCCTGCATTGTGACAGAGGCAAGCGTTTAATTTTTTTTTCTTTTTAAAGACAAAGAAATATTTCCATTTTCCAGAAATGTAAACACCATCGTCTACCTCACAAAGTGTTTGTGTTGTGAAAATATTTTCTTTTGCTTTCTTCCTTGTTGTAATGTTAGGCCGGCGTCACACTAGGTAGGAATACGGACGAGTGAGAGGCGTGAAAACCACGCATTACACACGGACCCATATTTCTCTATGGGGAAGCTCTGATCATGCGTATTTTTCTCGGGCGTATCTTACGGTGCGAGACACCCGCAGCATGCTGCGATTGTCTATGGATGCGAGAAAACAACGTATTACACACGGACCAGACGTGTGACTTGCGAGAAATACACAAGATGATTTCAATGAGTTTCAGGCCTAAAAACCGTTAAATGTCCATTTTGCAAGGTGGCGAGAAAAATACGCTGTATGGATTGCATACGGATGCTTACATGCACAAAATACGCAGCCGCACCCTGACAACGGATGAAATACGGATTGTTGTGCCGGCAACATTTCGGCTTAATACGCTCGTACAATACGGTCTGTTTTTTTCTACGGTGAGTGTGACGCCGGCCTTAGACTCATATAAACCACCTGAATACAGTTGTTGGTTACCACCAGTTTCCATTCATTTTCCCCTTGTCAGAGAGGTTGCAGTAATTTAGACATATTAGTCCCAATTCACCAAGACTGGTATTGTTCATGCCGTTCCTAATAAGAAGGCGTACTGCAGTCAGATGCTCCTGATTTATTAAGAGGCGCGTACCTTCATGAATCCAGTATGTCTGAAAAGTTTCTTGTACATTGATGTGTTCCTCTCCACTAATCTTAGCCCAGTCAGGGACTGAAGTAATTTTCGTTGCATATGGAATACCACTGCTTGTCATGACTCTGATGAGTGAGAGTTGCCACGCCCCCTTTCTGCCCCAGCTTTGCCCACTTTGGCAGACCTGGGCAAAAACAGCATGAGACTGCCAAAAGTTGTGTTGAACCAAAATTTCGCAACTTTTCAAAGCATTTTACATTAGAATTCTGGTGAAAAAGTTGTCATGGATATGTGCATTATGTTTAGGTGGATGAACCTGATGAGATTTTAACCCCTTCACCCCCAAGGGTGGTTTGCACGTTAATGACCGGGCCAATTTTTACAATTCTGACCACTGTCTCTTTATGAGGTTATAACTCTGGAACGCTTCAACGGATCTTCGCGATTCTGAGATTGTTTTCTCGTGACATATTGTACTTCACGTTAGAAGTAAAATTTCTTCGATATAACTTGCGTTTATTTTTGAAAAAAACGCAAATATGGCGAAAATTTTTAAAATTTTGCAATTTTCAAACTTTGAATTTTTATTCCCTTAAAACAGAGAAATATGTCACATAAAATAGTTAAGAAATAACATTTCCCACATGTCTACTTTACATCAGCACAATTTTGGAACCAAAATTTTTTTTTGTTAGGAAGTTATAAGGGTTAAAAGTTGACCAGCGATTTCTCATTTTTACAACAAAATTTACAAAGCCATTTTTTTTAGGGACCACCTCTCATTTGAAGTCACTTTGAGGGGTCTATATGGCAGAAAATACCCAAAAGTGACACCATTCTAAAAAACTGCACCCCTCAAGGTACTCAAAACCACATTCAAGAAGATTATTAACCCTTCAGGTGCTTCACAGGAACTAAAGCAACGTGGAAGGAAAAAATGAATAACTTTTTAGCCACAAAAATGATCTTTTACAAACTTTTTTTTTATTTTCACAAGGGTAAAAGGAGAAAATGGACAGATAAGGTTGTTATGCAATTTCTCCTGAGTACGCCAATACCCAATATGTGGGGAAAACCACTGTTTGGGCACACGGCAGAGCTCGTAAGGGAAGGAGCGCCGTTTGACTTTTTCAAACTAAAATTGGCTGGAATTGAGATTGGACGCCATGTCGTGTTTGGAGAGCCCCTGATGCGCCTAAACAGTGGAAACCCCCACAAGTGACACCATTTTGGAAACTAGACCCCCTAAGGTACTTATCTAGATCTGTTGTGAGCACTTTGAACTCCCAAGTGTTTCACAAAAGCTTATAATGCCTGGGTGTGAAAAAAAAAACAAACAATTTTCCACAAAAATGATTTTTTAGTCCCAAATTTTTGAATTTTCCCAAGGAAATTGGACCCCAAAAGTTGTTGTCCAATTTGTCCTGAGTACGCTGATACCCCATATGTGGGCGGGGGGGAACTGTTTGGGTGCACGGCAGGGCTTGGAAAGGAAGTAGTAACGTTTTGGAATGCAGACGTTGATGGGGGTCATGTTCCGTTTGCAGTGCCCCAGATGAGCCTAAACAGTGGAAACCCCCCACAAGTGACCCCATTTTGGAAACTATACCCCCTAAGGAACTTATCTAGATCTTTGGTGAGCACTTTGAACCCCCAAATGCTTCACACAAGTTTATAATGCCCGGGCATGAAAATAAGAAATCCTATTTTTTTCCCACAAAAATTATATTTTAGTCACTAATTTTTTATTTCTCAAGGGTAACAGGAGAAATTGGACCACATAAGTTGTTGTCCAATTTGTCCTGAGTACGCTGATACCCCATATGTGGGTGGGAACCACTGTTTGGGCGCACGGCAGAGCTCGGAATGGAAGGAGCACCATTTGACTTTTTCCAACCAAAATTGGCTGGAATTGAGATTGGATGCCATGTTGCATTTGGAGAGCCCCTGATGTGCCTAAACAGTGGAAACCCCCCACAAATTACCCCATTTTGGAAACTAGACCCCCTAAGGAACTTTTCTAGATCTTTGGTGAGCAATTTGAACCCCCAAGTGCTTCACACAAGTTTATAACGTAGAGCCGTAAAATTTAAAAATCATATTTTTTCCACAAAAATAATCTTTTCACCCCAATTTTTATTTTTCCAAGGGTAACAAGACTCCAAAAGTTATTGTGCAATTTGTCCTGAGTGCGCTGATACCCCATATGTGGGGGTAAACCACTGTTTGGGTGCATGGCAGAGTTTGGAAGGGAAGGAGCGCCGTCTGACTTTTTCAACGCAGAATTGGCTGGACGCCATGTCGTGTTTGGAGAGCTCCTGATCTGCCTAAACAGTGGAAACCCCCATAAATGACGCCATTTTGGAAACTAGATCCCTCAAGGAACTTATCTAGATGTGTGGTGAGAACTTTTAACCCCCAGGTGTTTCACTAAAGTTTATAACGTACAGCCGTAAAATAAAAAATCTTTTTTTTTTTTACAAAAATGATTTTTTCGTCCCCAATATTTTATTTTCACAAGGGTAACAGAAGAAATTGGAACCCAAAAGTTGTTGTCCAATTTGTCCTGAGTATGCTGATACCCAATATGTGGGAGAAAACTACTGTATGGGCGCACGTCAGGGCTCGGAAGGGAAGTAGTGACGTTTTGGATTGCAGACTTTGATGGAATGGTCTGGGGGCGTCATGTCACATTTGGAGAGCCCCTGATGCACCTATACAGTGGAAACCCCCCACAAGTGACCCCATTTTGGCAAATAGACCCCACAAGGAACTTATCTAGATGTGTGGTGAGCACTTTGAACCCCGAAGTGCTTCACAGAAGTTTATAACGTACAGCCGTAAAAATAAAAAATCCTTTTTTTTTTTTTACAAAAATGATTTTTTCGCCCCCAATATTTTATTTTCACAAGGGTAACAGAAGAAATTGGAACCCAAAAGTTGTTGTCCAATTTGTCCTGAGTACGCTGATACCCAATATGTGGGAGAAAACTACTGTATGGGCGCACGTCAGGGCTCGGAAGGGAAGTAGTGACGTTTTGGATTGCAGACTTTGATGGAATGGTCTGGGGGCGTCATGTCGCATTTGGAGAGCCCCTGATGCGCCTAAACAGTGGAAACCCCCCACAAGTGACCCCATTTTGGAAAATAGACCCCACAAGGAACTTGTCTAGATGTGTGGTGAGCACTTTGAACCCCGAAGTGCTTCACAGAAGTTTATAACGCACAGCCGTAAAAATAAAAAATCCTTTTTTTTTTTTGCAAAAATGATTTTTTTGCCCTAATATTTTATTTTTACAAGGGTAACAGGAGAAATTGGACCCCAAAAGTTGTTGTCCAATTTGTCCTGAGTACGCTGATATCCAATATGTGGGAGAAAACTACTGTATGGGTACACGTTGGGGCTCGGAAGGGAAGTAGTGACGTTTTGGATTGCAGACTTTGATGGAAATGGTCTGGGGGCGTCATGTCGCATTTGGAGAGCCCCTGATGCGCCTAAACAGTGGAAATCCCCAACAAGTGACCCCATTTTGGAAAATACACCCCACAAGGAACTTATCTAGATGTGTGGTGAGCGCTATGAAGCCCCAAGTGCTTCACAGAAGTTTATAATGTACAGCCGTAAAAACAAAAAAATATTTTTTTTTGTACAAAAATGATATTTTCACCCCCAGTTTTTTATTTTCCCAAGGGTAGCAGAAGAAATAGGACAAATTGCACAATAACTCTTGGGGTCCAGAGTACGCTGATACCCCATATGTGGGGATAAACTACTGTTTGGACGCATGGCAGAGCTGAGAAGTGAAGGAGCACCGTTTGACTTTTTCAACGCAGAATTGGCTGGAATTGAGATCAGACGCCATGTCACATTTGGAGAGCCCCTGATGTGCCTAAACAGCTGAAACCCCCCAATTCTAACTCCAACCCTAACCCCAACACACCCCTAACCCTAGTCCCAACCCTAACCACAAACCTAACCCTAACACACCCCTAATCCCAACCCTAACCCTAATCCTAACTTTAGCGCCAACCCTAACCCTAACTTTAGCCGCAACCCTAACCCTAACCCTAATGGGAAAATGGAAATAAATACTTTTTTTTAATTTTATTATTTTTCCCTTACTAAGGGGTGATAAAGGGGGGTTTGATTTACTATTTATAGCGGGTTTTTATGATTGGCAGCTGTCACGCTAAAAGACGCTTTTTATTGCAAAAATAGTTTTTGCATCATCACATTTTGAGAGCTATAATTTTTGCATATTTTGGCCCACAGAGTCATGTGAGGTCTTATTTTTTGCGGGACGAGTTGACGTTTTTATTGGTACCATTTTTGAGCACGTGACGTTTTTTGATCGCTTTTTATTTCGATTTTTGGGAGGTTAGAATGAACAAAAATCAGCAATTCATGAATTTCTTTTGGGGGAGGCGTTTATACCGTTCCGCGTGTGGTAAAATTGATAAAGCAGTTTTATTCTTCGGGTCAGTACGATTATGGCGATACCTCATTTATATCATTTTTTCATGTTTTGGCGCTTTTATAGAATAAAAACAATTTTATATAAAAAATAATTATTTTTGCATCGCTTTATTCTGCGAGCTATAACTTTTTTATTTTTTCGCTGATGATGCTTTATGATGGCTCATTTTTTGCGGGACAAGATGAAGTTTTCAGCGGTACCATGTTTTTTTATATCGGTCTTTTTGATCGCGTGTTATTCCACTTTTTGTTCGGCGGTATGATGATAAAGCATTGATTTTTTGCTTCGTTTTTTTTTTTTTTTTAAGGGGTTCACTAAAGGGGTTAACTAGTGGGACAATTTTATAGGGGGGGTCGTTACGGACGCGGCGATACCAAATATGTGTACTTTTATTGTTTTTTTTTTTTATTTACAGGAAGAAGTGAATTTATTGGGGAATATTTTTTTTTTTTTTATCTATTTTGGATTTTTTTTTTACACATGTTTATTTTTACTTTTTTAACTTTTTACTTTGTCCCAGGGTGGACATCACAGTATTTTATCAGATCGCTGGTGTGACAGTGTGCACAGCACTCTGTCACACCAGCGATCGCACAGGCATAGATGCAGGCTTCTCAGTGCCTGCTCTCGGCAGGCACTGAGGTAGCCGCCTCCCTCCAGGACCCCGGCGCCATCTTGGATCCGGGTCCTGGGAGGGAGGAAGCCCTCAGAACAGCGCGATCACATCGCGCTGCTCTGAGGGTCTCAGGGGGGCGCGCAGGGAGCCCCCACCCTGCGCGATCCTCCCCTGTGCCCCCAGTACACCGCGATCATGTTTGATCATGGTGTGCAAGGGGTTAATGTGCCGGGAGCGGTCCGTGACCGCTCCTGACACACAGTCATGGGTGTCAGCTGTGATAATCAGCTGACACCCGGCGGCGATTAGCTGCGCTCCCCTCAGGAGCGCAGCTGATCGCCTATGATGTACTATCCCGTCCCCGGTCATACGGGCCCAGGTACCATGGACGGGATAGTACGTCCGATGGCAGTAAGGGGTTAAACAGAAAAAGGGTAAGGCCGGAGTCACACTAGCGAGAAATACGGGCGAGTGCTATGCGAGAAAAAATCGCATAGCTTTCGGACCAATGTTAATCTATGGGGCAGCTCCAATCATCTGATTTTTTCTCGGCCGTATTATACGCGATTTGCAGCGTATTAAGCCCATAATACGCAAATGCAAGTCTATGGGTGCAAGAAAAACTCGCACACCACAAGGACCATGCATGTGACTTGCGAGAAATAAGCACCGGTGTACTTAGAAAAGCCAGCAATTCAGTGCGCTGTACTATAAAATCACACTGACTGCTTACAATAGAATAGATAGAAAACATGTACAGTATTCACATAGTATAGGTATATATAAATGCCATTGACATATATATAATATATATAATTCAATTATCGGCATCTGTAATATCATTACAGAACCCGAAAGGATATGAGACATTTTTTACATACAATAAACCATTGCATATCTGTCATTTTTTTATATGTCCCTCACTAATAATGTTATTAGTGTATGTGTGTAAAATTTTGGAGCTGTAGGTGTTAAATTAAAGAATTCATGGAAAAAACTGGAGTGTGCTACCGCACAATTTTCTCCGCCAGAGAGGGCAAGCCAGTGACTGAGGGCAGAAATTAATAGCCTAGAGAGGGACTATTGTTTTTGGGCCCCCCTGGCTAAAAAAAGCTGCCCCCAGCCACCCCAAAAAAGGCATATCTGTTAGGCTAGTTTCACACTAGCGTATGGCCGAGCTGCGGAGGGATGCAGACTTCCTTCGTGAAGCTCCACCCACGGCCGCACCTCCTCCGGTCAGCTCCGACCTACATCGGCACGCAGGCCATGCAGATGTATGCGGATGCTGCTGCATGCATCATTTTGACGGTGCTGCGACCATACCAAAATGCAACTCGTTGCGTTCGGCGCAGATCGCCACTCCATCAAAACGACGCATGTGGCGGCATCTGCATACATCTGCACGGCCTACGTACCTAATGTTAAATGTAGGTACGCAGGCTGCATGCTGACGTTGGCAGAGCTGACCGGAAGAGGTGCGGCTGTGGGCGGAGCTTCACAAAGGAAGTACGCAGCCCTCCGCAGCTCGGCCATACACTAGTGTGAAACTAGCCTAAGATGCGCCTATTCCGGCACTTACTCTCTCTCTTCCCATTGCCCTGTAGCGGTGGCATATAGGGTAATAAGGGGTTAATTGCAAGGTGACATTAAGCCTTGTTAATAATGGAGAGCTGTCAATAAGACAACTATCCATTATTAATCCACTATTCTGAAAGGGTTAAAAACACACACACATTAAGAATAAAGACTTTTAATGAAATAAATAAACACACATTTTTTCCATCTTTATTGCACTTCCAATCCATACTGAAGCCATCGATCTCCTAGGAAAAATCCAAAATAAAAAAGCAAGACTATACCCATACCTGTCCGCCGTACAGTCAAGTCCTACGCCGCAATCCATCTGAAGGGGTTAGTTTACAACTGGGAGCGGTGCTAATGCAACCGGCCCAGCTGTAAACCATGGAGGAATGAAGGATAAACTGCCTACGCAGCCTCCCAGCTTGAGCGGAGATGAACTGATTAGCGTGGGAACGTTTCTGAACATTTTCCCACGCTGTCAGTTCACCGCTAGTCAAGCGGGGAGTCAGCGCAGCCTCAGTGAATACCGCTGACGTCACTTAGGCTGCGCTGACTCCCCACCTGACCAGAAAATGCTAGTGGTAAAAAACATTGTTACCCCCTTGATGTCCTGTTTGGTGTGGGCTCCGGTGATGAGCCGGCACCTTTTCTGGCACATGACAGCTGATCTGTTCAGCTGACATATCGTAATCCACCCGCGGATTCTGTTCCGAAAACCACAAGAAAAAGCCCTAACTAAATACTCAATTGAATAAACGAGTGAATTTCTATCTGAAAATTACTTCCTGTTCATATGTTCAGTCCTTTGAACATTTTTTAACCACTTCAAGTTTCCAAAGATGTCAAGTAGTTAAAAGAAATGAGCTGACCATTCTACAGGCATTTTCTGCTCTAAAGACTCTTTTTACTTAATAATAGAAGTCAATGGGAAGTCTTAAAAGATTCCCAAAAGACACTCAAGCAGCTTTTTTAGCTAACTGCCAGTGCTTTTGCTTTAAAAACTGTTAGCTTTTTTATTGTTGAATGTAGTTTAAAAAACATTACTGGAAAACAGCAGTAAAAAACATGCCACAAAAAAGCTGTAAAAAAAAACAAAGAAAAAAATGCTAGTGGTCAATACCATAAGTAACGTACTCCACCGCAATGGTCTCCGTTCCAGACGAGCCCGTAAGGTACCTTTACTTTCAAAGCGTCATGTCAAGGCTCGTCTACAGTTTGCTCATGATCACTTGGAGGACTCTGAGACAGACTGGTTCAAGGTTCTATGGTCTGATGAGACCAAGATCGAGATCTTTGGTGCCAACCACACACGTGATGTTTAGAGACTGGATGGCACTGCATACGACCCCAAGAATACCATCCCAACAGTCAAGCATGGTGGTGGCAGCATCATGCTGTGGGGCTGTTTCTCAGCCAAGGGGCTTGGCCATCTGGTCCGCATCCATGGGAAGATGGATAGCACGGCCTACCTGGAAATTTTGGCCAAGAACCTCCGCTCCTCCATCAAGGATCTTAAGATGGGTCGTAATTTCATCTTCCAACAAGACAACGACCCAAAGCACACAGCCAAGAAAACCAAGGCCTGGTTCAAGAGGGAAAAAGTCAAGGTGTTGGAGTGGCCTAGTCAGTCTCCTGACCTTAACCCAATTGAAAACTTGTGGAAGGAGCTCAAGATTAAAGTCCACATGAGACACCCAAAGAACCTAGATAACTTGGAGAAGATCTGCATGGAGGAGTGGGCCAAGATAACTCCACAGACCTGTGCTGGCCTGATGAGGTCTTATAAAAGACGATTATTAGCTGTAATTGCAAACAAGGGTTATTCCACGAAATATTAAACATAGGGGTTGTATAATAATTGACCCACACTTTTATGTTTAAAATTTATTAAAATTCAACTGAGCAACATAACTTTTTGTTTTGAAAGATTTATGCTTCTGTTAATAAATCCTACTCTCGTTTGCAGTTTGAAGGCTCTAACTTATTTGCATCTCATCAAACCAGCTAAATCTGCAGGGGGTTGAATACTACTTGTAGGCACTGTATATACACTGCTCAAAAAAATAAAGGGAACACTTAAACAACAGAATATAACTCCAAGTAAATCAAACTTCTGTGAAATCAAACTGTCCACTTAGGAAGCAACACTGATTGACAATCAATTTCACATGCTGTTGTGCAAATGGAATAGACAACAGATGGAAATTATTGGCAATTATCAAGACACACTCAATAAAGGAGTGGTTCTGCAGGTGGGACCACAGACCACATCTCAGTACAAATGCTTTCTGGCTGATGCTTTAGTCACTTTTGAAAAGTTGGTTGTGCTTTCACACTCGTGGTAGCATGAGATGGACTCTACAACCCACACAAGTGGCTCAGGTAGTGCAGCTCATCCAGGATGGCACATCAATGCAAGCTGTGGCAAGAAGGTTTGCTGTGTCTGTCAGTGTAGTGTCCAGAGGCTGGAAGATGTGGAGGGGGTCGTAGTAGGGCAACAACCCAGCAGCAGGACTGCTACCTCCGCCTTTGTGCAAGGAGGAACAGGAGGAGCACTGCCAGAGCCCTGCAAAATGACCTCCAGCAGGCCTCAAATGTGCAAGTGTCTGCACAAACGGTTAGAAAAAGACTACATGAGGATGGTCTGAGTGCCTGATGTCCACAGATTGGGGTTGTGCTCACAGCCCAACACCATGCAGGATGCTTGGCATTTGCCACAGAACATAAGGATTTGCACATTTGCCACTGGCGCCCTGTGCTCTTCATAGATGAAAGCAGGTTCACATGTGACAGACGTGACAGAGTCTGGAGATGCCGTGGAGAGCGATCTGCTGCCTGCAACATCCTTCAGCATGACCGGTTTGGCTGTGGGTCGGTAATGGTGTGGCATTTCTTTGGAGGGCCGCACAGCCCTCCATGTGCTCGCCAGAGGTAGCTTGACTGCCATTAGGTACCGAGATAAGATCCTCAGACCCCTTGTGAGACTATATGCTGGTGCGGTTGGCCCTGGGTTCCTCCTAATGCAGGACAATGCCAGACCTCATGTGGCTGGACTGTGTCAGCAGTTCCTGCAAGATGAAGGCATTGAAGCTATGGACTGGCCTGCCCATTCCCCAGACCTGAATCTGATTGAGCACATCTGGGACATCATGTCTGGCTCCATCCACCAACGTCACGCTGCACCAAATACTGTCCAGGAGTTGGCAGATACTTTAGTCCCAGTCTAGGAGGAGATCCCTCACGAGACTAACTGCTGCCTCATCAGGAGCATGCCAAGGCATTTTAGGGAGGTCATACAGGCACAGGGAGGTCATACAGGCATGTGGAGGCCACACACACTACTGAGCATCATTTTGACTTGTTTTAAGGACATTACATTCCACTTTAATTTTGTGGGTGACTCCAAATCCAGGCCTCCATTGGTTAATATATTTGATTTCCATTGATGATTTTTGTGTGATTTTGTTGTCAGCACATTCAACTTTGTATGGAACAAAGTATTCAATGAGAATATTTAACTCATTCAGATCTAGGATGTGTTATTTGAGTGTTCCCTTTATTTTTTGAGCAGTGTATATATATATATATGTAGATAGATGGATAGATAAATAGATAGATATATTTCATAGAGAGATATATATAGTAGAATAGGCGATAATTCAATTGTCGCTTCTGTAAAATCATTGCTGAACCCGACAGGATATGACACATGGTTTACATACAGTAAACCATTGCATAATATCATTTCGATTTATATATATCCCTGACTACTAATGTTATTAGTGCATGTGTGTAAAAGTTTGGAGATGTAGGTGTTAAACTAAAGTATTTATTCATGGAAAAAAATTTACGTGGGCTCCAGTGCAATTTTCTCTGCCAGAAAGGGAAAGCCAGTGACTGAGGGCAGATATTAAGAGCCTAGAAAGGGACCATGGTTCTTGGCACCCCGGCTCAAAACATCTGCCCCCAGCCACCCCAAAAAAGGGGCATCTGTTAGATGCGCCAATTCAGGCATTTAGCCTCTGTCTTCCCACTGCCATGTATTGGTGGCATATGGGGTAATAAGGGGTTAATGTCACCTTTGTATTGTAAGGTGACATTAAGCCTGGTTAATAATGGAGAGGTGTCAATAAGACACTTCTCCATTATTAATCCAATAGTATGAAAGGGTTAAAAATCACAAACATTAAGAATAAAGTCATTTAATGAAATAATTAAACACACAGGTTTTCCATCTTTATTACACTTTCAATCAAAGTGAAGCCATCGTTCTCCTGTAAAAAATAAAACATAACAACCAACAATATACCCATACCTGTCCGCCGTACAGTCAAGTCCCATGCCGCAATCCAAATCAAGGGGTTAAATAGTTTACAACCGGGAGCGGTGCTATTGCGACTGGCCCAGCTGTAAACCACTGTGGAATGAAGGATAAGCTGCCTGCGCAGCCTTCCAGCTTGACTGGACATGAACTCTATAGCGTGGGAAAGTTTCTTAACATTTTCCCACGGTGCTGAGTTCACCGTGGGTTAGGCGGGGAGTCTGCACAGCCTCAGTGACTACCACTGACGTCACTGAGGCTGCACAGACTCCCCGCCTGACCTGAGGTGAACTAGTATTTACTAGTATTTTTTGTCATTAAATTATGTCCAGGCTGTGCCACATCACCTCCATTCTTGTGTTTTTACCCGTTTTACATATTTTTTAATGTACTGTATTTTATTATGTAGTATAAAAAATATTGATTTTTTTATTATTATTTATTTTTCTGGTAGAGCTTTTTCTTTTGGTGTGTTTAAGATATGAAATAAATTAATCAGATCAGTAAAAGGCTTAAAGAGAAA
This sequence comes from Oophaga sylvatica, assembly GCA_033576555.1. NCBI lineage: Eukaryota > Metazoa > Chordata > Amphibia > Anura > Dendrobatidae > Oophaga > Oophaga sylvatica. The sequence goes on from JARQOD010000006.1 coordinate 368,974,648, forward strand.
AAAAATCAAAACACCAGAATTAGGTTTTCTGCTAGCCACAACATTGCAATAAAATGCAATAAGAGGCAATCAAATCAATGTATCTAGTTTTTGTTTTCTTAGTTTTCTGACTTTTCCAATAGCAATGTTACATTATAAGTGTTCAAGTGTGCAGCTGAAGAAGAGAAGAGGCAGCTGTCATGAATAGTTTATGAACATATTGTTATTCCTTCCTCTTTTTGATAGATAAATACATAAGTGTAATGTATACATGACTAGCAATGTTTATTACCACATTATTCCGCGATGCAATGTATGAGCCCTAACTGAACCCTTATCAGATCTGTTACAGGCATGTAAAAAGTTATATCCGAAAATATTTAAACAAAAATGTCATTACTATCCGCAAATTTAGTGCTGTCTTTGACCCAAAACTGTATGCTACATACATAAAATGAATGTACCATAGAGAACTCATTGGAAAGACTTTACTTTGGTGATGTTAAAAATGAAAAATATATGCACTCTACAATTTCAGGGTCCTCTAGGATAGGATAGTGCTCTAGATGTTGCGGCCCTAATAAAGATAAAGATCAAGAAATTTGGTTGCATTAGGGTTTATGAAATTATTCTCTTGTGACATTGACATAAACCAGTATGGGCATTTGTGATCTCCTTATGCCTTGTTTATTCTATATCAGTTTGCATTTGGTTCAAAATGCATTATCTAAAACATAGGTGGATCATAAAAGGAAAAGAAGAATGTATGAGAGTTTTAAAGTTCGCCTTTACAATTCCAAAAATGATGCACAGATTTGGTAGGTTTAAGTCTGGATATAATTTTTGTTATGAAATTAAAAAGTGTTTGCTTCTAGACAATTTGGTATTACCAAAAATGTTTACTTGACAACAAAAATCAATGAAATGAAGTCAATGGCACATGACTATACACTGATACATTTTTGTTCACTATATACAATATACAATGGAGACAATCTCCCTTTTATGCATATTTTTAAGGGATTGGTCAACACATCCATCGGATTTTTTCATTTTTTTTCAGGATGTATTGTTTGTCTCGACTTTCATTATAAAATGATAGCACATCTGTAGATGGATCTTTCCTTATTGTTGGAATCAATTCCTCGTTAGTTAAATACTATCCTTAGAAAATAAAAAAAAAATAACGTTTCTACTTGATCTAGCTGCATTTTATGGTCTGTACATAGAATAAAGGGGCTCTTTGTAAAGATCAAACTGGCTATGCAATTATGGTTGCAGGTTTGTTATTCAGCAGGAATGGCAGGATGTTTGCCTTCTCTTTCATCCATCAATCCCATGGACCGATTCCACATTCTTTTGCAAAGGCATAAAAAGATGTGCCCCTCTCTCCACGAGCCCCATAAGAAACTGCATGCCCTACCTTTACAGTATTGGTATTAATACAGGAGTTAGAATATTATCTCATTACAATTATTCAAAACAAACCAAAGACTTTTTATGGCCCTCAGCATATTTTCATTAATATACTTGGTGCAGTTTTGATAGAACTCTTATTTTCTCTTTTGTAGATGAAGCAGTTGTCAGAATGCTGAGCTGTGTATAACTCCGCCCACACCACTGATTGGCAGCTTCCTGTGTACACTGCACATTGTCAGCAAGCAGCCAATAAGTGGTCGGGGCGGAGTTACACAGACTTGACTGGCCTGAATGTGAAACCTAGTCAGGCAGTGATAATCTCCTGTTGATAAAACACTGATTGTATTGATACTACAGCATTCAGCTTAGTAATTGATACATCCCTGGAATCAGGCTGTTTCCCTATATTATGCTGCTCTAAGATTAAATAGCAAAGGCCTACTGACAGATTTCCTTCTACTATTGGAGTGCTGCCCTCCTTTTTGGCTAGTTATTATGGGGTTTTTGGTAATCCTCTAAAGGCAGGCACCTTGAAATATACTGCTAGTGCTACTTCATGTTTTTTCTATTCTATTCTATCTTATCTATTTATCTTATTTGTATGTATGGGTTTGGAAATAGGTTTTACATATAAATTCTCATTTCACTAATATATTTTCAGATTGCGTGAGAAATTTCCTGCCTCTACAGACCCTTTTAAGGATTCATCGTTGCACCTGCCACTTAGCTTAAATAACAATAGAAGGAGGACAGTAAGACCCTGTAATAATGGGCTTCATCCTGGCCTTCTGAACCAAGTGGCCATGCCATGTGCTACCGATGTGAATAGGACAATGGTCAGATCAAAGTTCAGCTCTTCTGCAGCTTTGGGATTTTTTTTTTGTTAGAGTTCATGCCAATCTTATTTTGAAGTTCACGAGGGATCTTTCAAAGCCTTCATTTTGGCCGATTGTGAAAACATGCTGTTAGTAAAGGCGACAAGGGTTTCCTATATTTGTTTGTACAAAAGGGTCTAATTACGGCCCCCTCAAATGCCCTGTGCACGGAAGAATATGAATGTCAGCTGTGCACCTCTCCGAATTGTCAGCACCAAAAGAACTGTTGCTGTTTCTCATTAAGATCTTTTAAGCGGATTCTAGAAGGTAGTTTAGAATCAAGTGTATTCAATAAAAAAAACTATTATAATAGGAAACTAGGAATATGATGTTCCCTAGTGTCATAAAATCAGTATTCCACCCATGGTCCTATGTGGAATCGGTGCAATAAAAATAATCCTTATTTATAACTCTCATCAACTACTTACAGTAAATCTGTCACCAGATACAATTGTTTATTGGAAAGAAATAACATGTTCCCTTCACTGATAGAATAACTGTGAAAATGATTTCAATTTTTTTTCTTTGACAGCATACAGCAGTATATCTAATTTCATATTGCTCACTATACAAGCTCTTTTATGTGTAAAAATCCTAATGATGACACCAAGACTATCAATATATACTATGTGTGTCGCCGTATTGCTCTCAATGTTGTGAGATCACACTTCTAGTAGAAATATCTTGATGATACATACACAATCCAATGAGAAACAAAATAATTTAGCTTCTGCTGGATTCTGTGGTGTTAACCCCTTTATCAACATATGAAGTACATTTACGTCATATGCTGGCTCCCTGACTCTGCTGCAGGTTTGCCCGCATTTTTCCCGGCAGATGTTGGCTGTGTTATTCAATCACCATCTGCCTCTAACAGCCGCGGATAGAGTGGAGTTCCACCTGTGGTTATTAACCTGCTAAATGCCACTGTCAATTCCTGACCACAGCATTTACTTTGCACCTGCATGTAACAGTCGGGGTCTTCTGAAGACCTCTATGCTTGTCATGATTGTGCTTCTGTGAAAGCCAGCATATAGCTGGCATTCATAGGAGACTGATTTTTGCTATACATAGCAGTACAGTATTGCTGTGTATAGTACAATCAATTGGATTATCGCAGAATCAAGTCCTCTAAGGCTAAGTGCAGACGGTGCGGATTGGGCTGCGGATTTTTCCGCGCAGATTTTGGTAAATCCGCAGGTAAAATGACCTGGGTTTTACCTGCGGATTTACTGCTGATTTAATGCGGATTTGAAGCGGATTTGCCGCGTTTTTTGTGCGGATTTCCCCAGCGGTTTCAGACCTGCGGATTTCTATTTAGAGCAGGTCTGACACCGCTGCGGAACTGCACAAAAGAAGTGACATGCTGCGGATTTAAATCCGCACCCAATTCCGCGCGGAAAATTCCGCAGCATGTGCACTGCTTTTTTTTGTTTAACATTGAATCCAATGCTACTGTACATCACTTGCAATTCTGCTGCGGATCTGCAGCGGAAAATCCGCTGCTGATACGCAGCAGAATCCACAACGTGTGCACAAAGCCTAAGGGGACTAAGAAGTACAATAGAAGGAGATTACAAATAATTTTACAAATATGAAAAAAAAGGAACAATCCCCACTTTCCCCCACTAAAAATGAATAAACATTTTTATTTTTTTTTAAATACACAAATTTGGTATCGCATTCGCTATAGATCAGTGTAAACAGTGTAATGAGAAAAAAATTGAAATTACAGAGTTACATTTTTTTCGGCCACAGCAACACTACAATAAAATGCAATTAGAGGCATTCAAAACACTGTATTTACCCCAAAATTGTATCTCGGAAAATGTCGACACTACATTTTTAAACTTTTTTTTCACCACTGAAATAAAAAAAAAAACTATGCATATTTCATATCTGCGTAAACATGATGACCTGTAGAATCAAATTGCCAGATCAATTTTACCTTGTAGTGAACATGGCAAATAAAAAAAAACAATTGTGGAACTGCTCTTTTTTTCGCAATTTTGATGCACTTGATATTTTTCTCACACTTTCCAGATCATCACATGATAACATGAATGGTGTTATTCAAAAGTATAAACCCTCATACGTCTATGTGGCCAGAACAATAAAAAAGTTCTAGATCTTGGAAGAAGGGGAGGAAAAAGTGAAAATGAAATAATGCAAAATTGGCTGTGGCTGGAAGGGATTAAGGCTGTTTTCACACGATGTGTTCCTGATGGATGCTTTTTTTGCCTCAATTATCCAAATACACTGTAAAATTAGAAAATCACATAAAAAATGCATTGAGAATACATCATCAAAATATGGAAATCAGAAGCATGACAAGGTAGAGAAGGTACTGAGAGAATTCTATGGGCTGTTTAGTTGGCGGTAATGGCAAAGGTGTTGAAATCATATTTTGATTATGTTTTTCCTTCTATTTCTTTTTTTTTGCAGCTTGAATAAGGATTTAATCTAGTGGTATATCATAACATTTCATTAGTCAATAATATACACTATTGTGCAAAACTTTTAGGCAGGTGAGGAAACAACTGGATTTGCTAAAATGGAGATTTTTATCGTTTGCTTTTGCAAGGAATCAGCAAGATGGTTGCTTGCAATTTTGCTGAAACTTAAACAGCCATCATAAAATAAAAAATGTTTTTACTCACCTTACCACTCACCCTTCTAGTTGCTTTTCTCTGCACTCACCCCATATTGTCCTCAGCTTATTTTCTTATCATCGGCACTAAGTTCTGAATACCTGGGCCTCTTCCCGCTAGGCTGAGATTTTTAGCTCTGAGCATGAGTGCACAAGATCATTTTGCATGTTGTGACATCATGATGTTGTGACCTTACATGTACTTGTGTAACATGGCAGTAGCAATGGGTGAAGTACTTGTCCTCAGCACCCTGGCACACTACATGAAAATGGGGGTCCTGGTTGGATTCATGGACTTTAACTTTTTGGGCGCTATACCCTTGCAAACCGCATGATGCCGGTGACTTTGGCTGAATAGATATTGCAAAGTTCAGATATGGAGGCCACCACTCAAAATGAACTGTCTTTTACTAAACAATAACATAGGGAGGAGTATGTCCAGTAGATAGCAGTTAAAAAACTTTGTGGATGTTTCTCTTAGAACATACAACATTTGCATACACGTTTAGTTCCTTCCTGTGCTCACTTTGTTCCCTTTTTGTTAGCCTCTCTCTCTAGCTTCACCATCACTCAGCACAACTCTTCAGAAGCTTCTGAGTTTCCAATGACAGCACCACTAACTAGTAAGCGAAAGTCCT
>JARQOD010000006.1:368980308-369035135 GCA_033576555.1 Oophaga sylvatica
CCCAGCGGTTTCAGACCTGCGGATTTCTATTTAGAGCAGGTCTGACACCGCTGCGGAACTGCACAAAAGAAGTGACATGCTGCGGATTTAAATCCGCACCCAATTCCGCGCGGAAAATTCCGCAGCATGTGCACTGCTTTTTTTTGTTTAACATTGAATCCAATGCTACTGTACATCACTTGCAATTCTGCTGCGGATCTGCAGCGGAAAATCCGCTGCTGATACGCAGCAGAATCCACAACGTGTGCACAAAGCCTAAGGGGACTAAGAAGTACAATAGAAGGAGATTACAAATAATTTTACAAATATGAAAAAAAAGGAACAATCCCCACTTTCCCCACTAAAAATGAATAAACATTTTTATTTTTTTTTAAATACACAAATTTGGTATCGCATTCGCTATAGATCAGTGTAAACAGTGTAATGAGAAAAAAATTGAAATTACAGAGTTACATTTTTTTCGGCCACAGCAACACTACAATAAAATGCAATTAGAGGCATTCAAAACACTGTATTTACCCCAAAATTGTATCTCGGAAAATGTCGACACTACATTTTTAAACTTTTTTTTCACCACTGAAATAAAAAAAAAAACTATGCATATTTCATATCTGCGTAAACATGATGACCTGTAGAATCAAATTGCCAGATCAATTTTACCTTGTAGTGAACATGGCAAATAAAAAAAAACAATTGTGGAACTGCTCTTTTTTTCGCAATTTTGATGCACTTGATATTTTTCTCACACTTTCCAGATCATCACATGATAACATGAATGGTGTTATTCAAAAGTATAAACCCTCATACGTCTATGTGGCCAGAACAATAAAAAAGTTCTAGATCTTGGAAGAAGGGGAGGAAAAAGTGAAAATGAAATAATGCAAAATTGGCTGTGGCTGGAAGGGATTAAGGCTGTTTTCACACGATGTGTTCCTGATGGATGCTTTTTTTGCCTCAATTATCCAAATACACTGTAAAATTAGAAAATCACATAAAAAATGCATTGAGAATACATCATCAAAATATGGAAATCAGAAGCATGACAAGGTAGAGAAGGTACTGAGAGAATTCTATGGGCTGTTTAGTTGGCGGTAATGGCAAAGGTGTTGAAATCATATTTTGATTATGTTTTTCCTTCTATTTCTTTTTTTTTGCAGCTTGAATAAGGATTTAATCTAGTGGTATATCATAACATTTCATTAGTCAATAATATACACTATTGTGCAAAACTTTTAGGCAGGTGAGGAAACAACTGGATTTGCTAAAATGGAGATTTTTATCGTTTGCTTTTGCAAGGAATCAGCAAGATGGTTGCTTGCAATTTTGCTGAAACTTAAACAGCCATCATAAAATAAAAAATGTTTTTACTCACCTTACCACTCACCCTTCTAGTTGCTTTTCTCTGCACTCACCCCATATTGTCCTCAGCTTATTTTCTTATCATCGGCACTAAGTTCTGAATACCTGGGCCTCTTCCCGCTAGGCTGAGATTTTTAGCTCTGAGCATGAGTGCACAAGATCATTTTGCATGTTGTGACATCATGATGTTGTGACCTTACATGTACTTGTGTAACATGGCAGTAGCAATGGGTGAAGTACTTGTCCTCAGCACCCTGGCACACTACATGAAAATGGGGGTCCTGGTTGGATTCATGGACTTTAACTTTTTGGGCGCTATACCCTTGCAAACCGCATGATGCCGGTGACTTTGGCTGAATAGATATTGCAAAGTTCAGATATGGAGGCCACCACTCAAAAATGAACTGTCTTTTACTAAACAATAACATAGGGAGGAGTATGTCCAGTAGATAGCAGTTAAAAAACTTTGTGGATGTTTCTCTTAGAACATACAACATTTGCATACACGTTTAGTTCCTTCCTGTGCTCACTTTGTTCCCTTTTTGTTAGCCTCTCTCTCTAGCTTCACCATCACTCAGCACAACTCTTCAGAAGCTTCTGAGTTTCCAATGACAGCACCACTAACTAGTAAGCGAAAGTCCTATTTCTCAACCTGCTGTGACGGGTGTGTCAGATGCTACAGGCAGAATGCTGCAGAATGTCTCTGCGTTTGGCATTGCTGACGCCTTCTTAATCTTTCTGATTTTTGGACCCAGTGGCAACCTTCCTCCGGCTCAAATTGCACACATGCACCTGGGTGTTTATAGACTCCCAGTCTGCTTGAAAGAGTCACTGGTCATATTCACATTTAGTCATACACGTCATCTCCATTATTAGATTAGTCCTCGATACAGTATAATGTAGCTCCCATACAGTATAATGCACTCCCCATGGTCCTTGATAGAGTATAATACAGCCCCCCTCAGGGTATATTGCAGCCCCCTCATAGAGTGTACTGCAACCCCCCTCATATAGTATACTACACCCCCCCTCAGAGTATACTAGCAGCCCCCTTCAGAGTATACTGCAGTCCCCCTCAGAGTATACTGAAGTTCCCCCTCAGAGTATACTGCAGGCCCCCTCAGAGCATGCTGCAGCCCCACTCAGAGTATACTGTAGCTACCAACACACACACAGTATAATGCAGCCCCCTCCACACACCGTATAGTGCAGCTCCCCCGCACACACAGTATAATTCAGCCCCACTCCACACACAGTATAATGCAGCCCCCTCCAAACACATTATAGTGCAGCTCCCTTCAACACAGTACAGTGCAGCTCCCCAAAACACAGTACAGTGTAGCTTCCCCAACACACAGTATAGTGCAGCTCGCCCCAACACACAGTATAGTGCAGCTCGCCCCAACACACAGTATAGTGCAGCTTGCCCCAAACACAGTACAGTGCAGCTCCCCCAACACACAGTATAGTGCAGCTTCCCTAACACACAGTATAGTGCAGCTCCCCAACACACAGTATAGTGCAGTTCCCCAACACACAGTATAGGGCAGACACGCACGACACTCACACAGTATACTGTAATGCAGTCCCCGCATTCTCACACAGACAATAATGCATACACACACAATACTCGCCTCTCCTCCTTGTTTCCTGTGCTGCTCCAGGCTCTGCTGCTCCAGTCTCATCACCTACATTGCTGGCAAAGCATGGCGCATGATGAAGTGATGTCATCACATGCCTGCTGACTCACAGGCAGAAGGGAAGTGATGGAAGAGGGAGCGTCAGCTGACACTCTCTCCTCCATCACTGCTTTCAACTGTATCGGCGTCTTTGATGCTGATAAGTTGAATCTGCAGTGGGGCGGCTCCGGGCCCCTCAGTGGCCGTGTGGTGTGTCGCTATTAGCGGCATGCCACTGGCTCAACTGGGGGCCCCTGGAGGAGCAGGGGCCCTAGGCAGCTGCTTGGTCTGCCTGCTCCTATCACCGGCCCTGACAATAAATAAAATAACACTTCTAGTTTTGAAACCATTCTTACTTTGAGCCAGTTTTTTCTACACCTGCTAAAACTTTTGCACAGGACGGTAGAGCTGTAAGGACTCCATCCATAGCTGGGCAGGGTCTGTGAAATGCCATGCGCATGTAAACAGTACATTGGTTCCTCCTATATCAATCATAACAAAAAAAATTAATGCACAGTCTATTTTATTAAATCTTCTTAATACATTGTTGGAATACATGTAAAGGAAAAAATGGTATTTACTCAATGACATAATTAAACATTTAAATGTCAGCAAGAGTTGACTTGATCATACTGGAGACATTTATGAGCAAGTGCTCTCAAATAACCTTGCTGTAAATATTCTCTTCAGAGGCTCAGGCACAGTGATTAATCGAAAAAGTTATTTCCTGGAAAAAGGAGTAAAAATGATAATTTATAGCACTTCCACCATAATGATCTTGTCTGGAATTCTGGGATACATTTTAAGATAAAATCTGGGTGTTTCAGGCTTAATGCCTGACATGAAGTCAAATTGTTCTTGGTGATATTTCAGCAAATATTTGTTGTAGTTGGCAGCTAGTTTCAGATTGTGTCTTTATCTACTTTGAAAATATGTAAAAATGTCAAATGTGGGTCAAATGTATTGTACAGCGTATGTGCTCTCACACAAGTCTCACCTATTAAACTATGATCACTGGCAAGCTTTGTTGGCTGAGGGATTGTAGTTAGTTTATATCTGAATTTATATGTGAAGTATCATAAATTATTTGTCTTGATTTTTATTTAATTGGTTCAGATCTTAATGGCCTAGCCTTGAGATAGTTCATTACTATCAGTGCAATGATATTCATAGCCTCTAACCCCTTCCCAACGTCCATACGTATGACGCATGTTGGGTGCAAATGTATGGAACCGGTACTAACACGGTACAAAGATATACATCTTTACTGTATCAATGTATGGAACCAACATTTTCATTTAACAGCAGCATCCAGATCTTGCTCTGATTGCTTCTGTTTAACCTCTTAAATGCTGTTGTCAATCAATGAGGTGTAAGGTGTGAGGTGCAATGTTGTTGCAGGGTTCTGATGGGTTACCATGTCAGCTGAAGGCCTCCATTACTGCCATATGTTTGCTCCTATGAAGACCAGCCAATGGATGATCTTCACAAGAGATTGGTATTTTGTCTGTATACTACATAGTAAATAATATTGTAGCATATAGAACAATCTGTCAAATAATCATAGCTTCAAGTCCTTGAAAGGGACCAATAAATAGTTTGGTATGGCTGTAATTATACTAGCCTGAAAAATCATTTTTCCAGGTCATGTTTACCATATACTTAAAGGAACCTGTCATGTAAAAAAAAGCTATTAACCTGCAGGTATGCAGTTAGCCTGCAGGTTAATAGTGTTCTGAAGCTAGACGGCACTCGTACTGAGAGCCTATGCACTGAGTGGTGACTGAACCCACGCCAGCCCACCACTCTGAAGACCCAAGGCTGCCGGAAGAAATAAAGTTAATTTCCTATCAGCAGCGGGGCTCTAAGTTCAGACCCCGGGTAGCTTTAGATAAGTTGATGGAAAAGTAAAGAAGTTATGTCTCTTGAAACAAGGGGAGAAAAAAACAAACTGCAGCAGAAAGGGGTTAAAATAATCACTTGTTCTAAAACCTTAAGAAATAATATAGACAGTGGTTGTTTGAATGATAAAATCTCTACTTGAAGTTGTTGAATTTCATCACAATAAATAAGTTATATCCAATTATTGCCTCAGATTGAGTAATGTGTATAAGGTATTGATGTATGAGTAGCATCTAATGATTTTATTTAGCAGTGGATTCTCTTTTTATGGCTACAGCTAATTATATACTTAACATCTTTCTTCACTTGTATTCTTTTCTTCCTCTTATATTTTATTTGGCAGACACTAGTGAATCAGTAATTCCAATAAGGGATAGGGAGGAACATTTGATCCTTCCAAGTTCAAAAGGTAAGTGTTGGTATATCAACATAATTGTAAAACCACAAAGCTAGATTGTATGGTTACAATAATAGAAAGAGGGCTTAATTCACAGGAAAACATGCCGAGTATCAACATTTTCCTAGATGGAAATATGGTAACAGCATGACAGAATTTCATGTAGATGTTTCATAGTTGACCTTAGAAGTGAAAAGACGTTATTGGCTTATTTGAACAGTCTTGTCAATGATTCTACAATGTTTGGAGTATTCATATTATATGACAGGTCAAGAAAAAAACATGTCTGGATGTATTGAAAAAGACAACCATCTAAATCCCGGCCAACAATGCAGCTCATTGAAAGAAAACTGAACTGTGAGCTCTTTAAGGGAGCAGAACATAATTGCTAGTCAAGATCAATTTTGTATTTAATGGTGGTATCTTTGTATTGGTTAGAAACGTGTTACTGTTTACAAGAATAGTATGCTAAACACTTTCTAGAATTTGTAAAAATAAGTAAAAACTGAATTTGGCATTCCAAAGTTGTTGAAAAATTGGTGTGGTTCTCAGTAATGATCACCTCTTATTGTCTCTTACCCCCTTGTTATTCTCTGTCTATGTGACATCTTACTCTAATCTAATTAGAAAAAAAACCTATATAAAAAAAAATCCTCCAAACAATACTTATAAAAAAATGAATTTTATTAAATCATACTTAAAAGGTTGTTAAAGGGATGACAATACACACAACAAAAAATGATGAAAAAACCCAACATTGAGCAGGTGGAAAAATTACATCCAAAAATAATGCTATGTATATAACACCTTGCAATAATATCCCTGAATAAATAAATAACAGCAACAATGCTTAAAATATACCAGGGAACAATATACAATGCAAGTGGCTAAAAATTCTAGCACATCACACTGGACATATAAACTGGGCAATGATCATCCTTGAAGACAGGAAAAAAAAAATTATGTCCTAAAAATAATGGTATGTATATAACACCTTGTAATAATATCCCTAAATAAATAGCAGCAAAAATGAAAACAGTAATGATTAAGGGTCTATGAGGTAGATTAATTTCTTTGCACATCATGACCAGTCAATAGAACAGAAATATAAAACAAAATAAATAAAAATAAAACAAAATATAAAGTGCATAACAAAGGTAAAGGATGTACATTATACTCAGTTATAAAGTGCCCATAGTTACCCAGGATCCCTTCTGAGGAAGAGATTCTCGAAACATGTATCAAGGGGTACATTGTAGCAGTTTTGGATTCTGGGTAGAAATTCATTTACCTCATAGACCCTTAAAGTGAATCTGTCACCCCATTTTTGGACTATGAGATGCGGCCACCGCCATCAGGGGCTTATCTACAGCATTCTGTAATACTGTAGATAAGCCCCCGATGTCACCTGAAAGAGAAAAAAAACAAGTTATATTATACTCAACCAGGGGCGGTCCGCCATCCCGTCCGGTCCGATGGGCATCGCGGTACGTTCGGCGCCTCCCATCTTCTAGCGAAGACATCCTCTTCTTTGCATCCCGTCGCGGCTCTGGCGCAGGCGCACTGCTCTGCCCTGGTGAGGGCAGAGCAGAGTACTGCAGTGCGCAGGTGCCGGACCTCTCTGACCTTTCCTGGCACCTGCTCACTGCAGTACTCTGCTCTGCCCTCACCAGGGCAGAGCAGTGCGCTTGCACCGGAGCCGCGACATGAAGCTGAGAAGAGGAGAGCTTCGCTCGAAGATGGGAGGCGCCGAACCGGACCGCGACGCCCATCGGACCGGACCGGACGGCGGACCGCCCCTGGGTGAGTATAATATAAATCGTTTTTCTTCACTTTCAGGTGACATCGGGGACTTATCTACAGCATTACAGAATGCTATAGATAAGCCCCTGATGGCGGTGGCCGCATCTCATAGTCCAAAAATGGGGTGACAGATTCCTTTAATCATTATTGTTTTCATTTCCTATGCCTTATGATTCTATATGAATTTACATGGGGTATTTTTTTCAAGATGATCGTAACCCAGTCTGTATGTCCAATATGATGTGCTAGAATTTTCAGTCTCTTATATTTTTCCCTGGTACATTTTTCAAGCATTTTTGCTGTTATTTATTTAGGGATATTATTACAAGGTATTATATACATACCATTATTTTTTTAACGTTTCACTTTTTTTCACAAAAATTTTACTTTAGACCCCAATTTGTTTTTATTTTCGCAAGGTAAACAGGAAAAATGGACCCAAAAATTTGTTGTGCAATTTCTCCTGAGCATGGCGATCAGATGTGTTGTGAGCACCTTGAACCCCAGGTGCTTCACAGAAGTTTATAACGTAGAGCCGTGAAAATAAGAAAATCAAAATTTTCCCCAAAAATGTTATTTTACCCCCAAATTTTTCATTTTCACGTGTGTAACAGGAGAAAATGGAACCCAAAATTTGTTGTGCAAGCACCATATTGGAGTTCAAATTTTGCTGGACTGGTTTGAGGGTGCCATGTCACATTGGCAGAACCCTTGATGTGCCACAACAGCAGAAACCCCCTCATAAGAGACACCCTATTTACTAGGAAACGGTTAGAAATGGAACCAAAATTTTTTGAACATTTTCAGCTTCCAGTAGGTGGCACTATAGTTCTAGTCCTCTTCCTCTCTGAAACGACAATTTGCATATTTCCCAGAGGAGCATTGCAGCTTTAAGTCTCCTCATCTCGGCATGCTTAGCATGTCAATTTCTGCAAGGAGAAACGGTACTTCTTGGATATCGGTCAGACGCCTCTCATACAGCCAAACCAGATCATCTCACACTTTGCACTGACGAGGGGCAGTACCCCTAAGCACAGTGTCTGCAAATTGAGATTCTGGTTTGGCTCTTATCCTAAGTCTTGTAACAAGGCTCGTTAAAGGGTCGACATGACTTTTAGGATTGCTACTTCCAATAGGTGGCACTAGAGTTCTAGTCCTCTTCCTCTCTGAAGAGACAATTTGCAGCTGAATGTAGAAATACTCTATATGTGGCTGTACATCAACCGTAATGGCACAGCATATATAAAAAATGTAGAGTAGGACTGCCCCATATGAGAGTGCTGTGACGTGGCTGGGTGGCTCAAATAATTGATCAATTGTTTGCTAAATGTCTCACTTTAAAATACAGTTAGAAATCAATATGTGCATGTTCACTTCATGTATTGCATGCTGACCATAGGTAGCTCTGGCTTCTTGGCTTATTATTTCTATATGTGGCTGTAAAGTACTGCTTAGCCACATGGTGAGAGTTGGGAGGGACAGAGCGCTATTTGCCTCCTGGAGCGAATATTTTCCTAGAATAGTTTGCTAGTGCTAGCAGAGCAGAATCCCTCATCAACTAACCCCATAGAAATTATACCCCTTTGGTAATGTAGGTGTAGTGACAATTTTGACTCCATGGTGTTTTCCAGAAACAAGTAGCAGTGGATGTTGCTGAGTGAAAATTGCAAATTGCCATTGTAGTGATAAATATGTTGTAGTGACCAGTACGTTATGCCCAGCTCATGCTAGGCGGGCTGTCATAGCTACAGAAATGCCAAACATGTGGTTTAAGCACACTCTGGGGCTCAAAAAGGAGGGGGCATTTGGATTTGGAGTACAGAATTTGCTGAATTTATTTTGGGAGGCAAGGAACTATTTTGCTTTTTTAGAGCATTTGTGCCACCAGTAATATGGAAGCCCCTTATATTTCCAATGACAGATGATGTACCTGAGTGGGGCCTTTTTTTGAATATTCAGTTGAAGCTTTTATTGGGAACATATTACATAATGTTTGGAATCACATCTATCTTGTGCGCTATGCCGAGCACTTACTTTGGGGTTTCCATCTACATCTCTGAGTGACTTGGTCCATTCACTATAATGAGGCAACAGAGTTACCTCTCTTCAGCTATGTACTTTTTTTCAGAAGTGCACAAAACTGTGGTGGACCTCGCTCTTAAGCCTGCCTAAAAAGATGGACACCCCTGGATCATAAGACGGTGTCCACAGTGCCTCCATCTTCCTCATTATAGGGAATCTTCCTCTGTAGGTTCCACCTAAATCACGTATTTCAGAGATTTACACAGAAACCCCGATGCAAGCGCTCAGCACAGAGCCCAGGATAACTGTGCGCTGAGCCTTACTGCGAACTTTGGGAGGCAGAATGGAAAAATCAACAGCAGGTGAAGAATTGCTTTTAGTTATTTTTTTACGCTGTTCCTCGTGCAATATAAGTGACTAGGCAACTTTATTCTTTGGGTTGGTGCGATTACAGCAATACCAGATTTATATCGGGTTTTTATGTTTGGCTGCTATCACACACTAAAACACGCATTTTATTGCAAAAAATAGTTTTCGCATCGCAATATTTTGAGAGCTATAGGTTTTCCATATTTCTGCCGAAACAATCATGTGAGGGCTTATTTTTTGCGGGATGAGTTGCCAATTTTATTGGTACAATTTTCGGATTCATGGCATTTTTGATCACTTTCTATTCTGATTTTTGCGAGGCTGAATGAACAAAAAACAGCAATTCAGGAGTTTTTTTTGTTTTTTTTCTTTTTTAAATGCCCTTCCGTGTGCGTTAAATTGATAAGTCAGCTTTATTCTTCAGGTCAGTATGATGCCAGCGATACCACATTTACATAATTTTTTATGTTTTGGTGCTTTTACATAATAAAAACTATTTTATAGAAAAAATAATTATTTTTGCATCGCTTTATTCTCTATTATAATTTTTTTATTTTTCTGCTGATGGAGCTGCATAGCAGCTTGTTTTTTTGCGGGACAGGATGACATTTTCAGCAATACTATTTTTATTTACATTCATCTTTTTGATGGCGTTTTAGTCCACTTTTTGTTTGGCAGTATGATAACAAAGCATCATTTTTGCCTTGTTTTTTATGGTTTTCACTTAAGGGGTTAATTAGTAGGACAGTTTTATAGGTCAGGTCATTCTGAATGCGGCAATACTAAATATGTATACTTTTTTTTTCATAAAAATATTTATTTATGGGTACAATATATTTTTATTTTTTTTATTATTTTGTGATTTATTTTAAATATTTTTACAATTTTGTTTTCACTTTTTCACTTTGTCCCACTATGCTTGTAAAGCATAGCAAAGCAGGAGCTTCTTAAAGGTCACAAAGGGGTTAAGCAAAAAATGTATCCTTTTCAAATGGGAGAAAAATGGATGGCTATGTAACAGATCCATTTTCCGAACATTTCAATGTTAAGAAATAGATCTAGTTTAAATCATTTTCTTTCAGGAGGACAAAAAAGTTTTGTCTGCACAACTTTTTTGTCAACAAATTGCTTCTGGATCCATTCTGAAAGATGGATACTGGACAACTTAGCCTTAAGGTACTGCCACACTACTCGATCCCGCTAGCGATCTCGTTAGCGTTGCATACTAATGAGATCGCTAGCGGGATTGTTTCTATATCGCTAAATGCTGCCGCATTTAGCGATATAGTTAACGACGCTATCGCCGTTAGCGATCTTCTTAACGACTTTAGCGGTACAAAGTACCGCTAAATCGCTAAGAAAAGGTGCCACACAGCGATAAGATACTTACCCAGCGGGAGCGCCGACGAGAAAATAGGGTCCGGAGCGATTCCAGCGACGAGCGAGATCACAGCAGGAAGCTCGTCGCTGGCAGATGCCGCACTGAACAACATCGCTAACGGGATCGCTAAATAGTGACGTTTTTTAGCGATCCCGTTAGCGATATTGTTCAGTGTGGCATACCCTTAAGTAGGACAAAAAAATTGTGCAGACACAACTTTTTTGTCAGGCTGAAAAAACTGAATGCAACTGAATCTGTTTTTTAAAACAGTGCAGTCTATGTAGGATGAATCCGTTAAACAGCCATCTGTTTTTCTTCTATCTGAAAAGGATCCATTTTTGCTTACTGGATCAGAATCAAATGGATGATTACGTGACAGTTCATATGTCCAGTAGTCAATTATTTGAACAGATTCAGTAAACAAAATGGATCCATTTCAAATGGAAGAAAAATGGAAGACTATTAAACAGTTTTCCATTGTACAGAATGCAGCACCAGAGCCACCATCAACACATGAATGCAGCGCCAGAACCCATCAACACATGAATGCAGCACCAGAACAATCATCAGTACATAAATCCAGCATCAGAATCACCATCAGTGCATTAATGCAGCACAAGAAACACCGTAAGTACATGAACAGAGTGCTAGAACCACCTTCAGTAAATGCATGAGCGCCAGAACCATCATTAGTACAGTGATGCAATCAATTGTAATGTCAAGTCAGTCCCACATATAATGCATCACATGAACCTACTATTCCCAGTATGTCCTTACAATGTAAGGAGATACTGGGAGTTGTTGTTACTAGTCATCATCAGACCATACAGGAACCATAGTACTGATGAGAAGTAGTCAGTATCACAAATAAACATTTATATCCAGGCACCTTATAGATGGAATCTTCTCTCAATAATGTCGTTCTCATTCCTTTTGTCTCCATGTAGTACATCCGCCATGATGGAATTTCTGGCCAGACCTCGTCTCTCCAGAGTTTCCTCTTCTCTATCTTCTGCAGCACTTCCCAACATGGTACCCTTAAAATTAAAGTATCATTATACTGCCTCATAAATAAAAATATCTCCTATGCTGCACCCCTGAATAAATAATTGTCTCTCACTGTGCTTCCTACACAAAATATCCTTCCCACATATCCTCTCTCCATAATGTCCCCCAACACTGCCCATCTTCAAAATATCCCCCACACTGCCCCTCTCTATAACATCCTCCAACACTGCCCCTCTCTATAATATTCCCCCCACACTGCCACTCTCCACGATATCCCTCCAAAGTGCCACTTTCAATATTCCCCCTACACAGCCTCACTGCATAGCCTCCCTGCACCCCACTGCCCCTTGCTATATTATGTCCCCTTTCACAATCCCCCTAATTGCCTGAGGTCCCCCATAAGCCCTATAATGTCCCAAATTGCTCCATAATATCCCCTATTGCCCCATAATATCTTCCAGTGCCCCATAATGTTCTCCATTGCCCCATTATGTGCCCTGGTAGTAACACAATTCTCCCCTAACACCTCATCCAAAATAATAGCACATTTCATATTCAGCTCCGCTATGGAGCACTTACTGATGCCCGATACGTCCACTTCCACTATTGTGCCGGCAGCAGCGTAATGGTGTCATCTGCTTACTGACCTCATCACGCTGCTGGGCTTCAGGGCGGGGGCTGATGGACGCTGCTCTCCCACTGTCCCAGCTCCAAAGTGTTTAAATATATTCGCGTCTGAAAGACACGGATACATTTGGCAAGAGGAAGAAGGGAGCCGTGTCTCCCGGATAGCTCCACGGGCAACAGCAAACTCTTTGACGTATGCTGTGCAGGCTTCGAAAAAAAGGCATATGGAAGTAAGTTTCTTAATACATGTGACCTCTTTAAAGGAGCATTTATTTAAAGGTGTGGCTTCTAGTCATTTCAACTTAAAATTGTTATTGCTCTATCTTCTTATTTGTTCTGTATTTTTGGAATACTCCATACTCCTCTATTATATAGTGCAGCACTGATACAAATAGACGCACCTACGCAGTGGACTGTTACCATTTGCTATTGCACCGACCTTTACAGCCGGTCAGTGTTTTGCTGGTATTTCTACTTATAGAATCTTCTTTTAATGTCTGGAATTCATTTCACATCTTGTTCTCGAAGTTCTTCATACTGGTTGAAATGGCCAACATGATATAGTTCAGTAGGGTATGCTAAAATGACCTCATGACATGTTCTCTTCACGTCTTCCTCTGTGATTTACTGCCACATTGATTAAGGATATCTCCTCGTAGAAATATGAACTTTGGAGAACCTTCCTAATCTTTGTCACAGCAACTGTATGTTAAAAAGTAAAAATAAAACTTTCCTAAACTATTCCAGATTGCAATTGTGTAATAACATAAAAAAAACTGTCACACAGTAAAAACAATGAATTTCTGCCTTTTCAATTCTTTATTTCTCCTGGAGATAATTGCCACCTAGAGTTCCAGAAGTTTTACTCCATGGAGTAAAGGAGGCCATACACATTAAAGAAGCACGTCCATCAAAATTTTTATCTTCTTAATTTATTGCAATCATCATAGTCTATAGCACTATGTACTTACAATTGCTCATTTTGCCTTTCTACCCAGTTAACTCATCTCTTTTACATTAGTTCTATGGCATCATGTGGTTAAAAACAGACTAGTAGAATCTTTCTAAGCTCCATGTTGAAACTGGAGGTTAATTTTCCAGACCGGTCCATTAGTCTTGTCCAATTGAAAACCTCCAAGTCTGGTCACAAGCTCCACCACCAGCAGCCATTGTATGGACAGGAGATCTGCGCAGTCTGTGTGAAAGTGGCACTAACCAGAGCAGAAGGAGCGTTCAAAGCGCTGCTATTTCCTGATCATTTGCACGTACCATAATGGGTACGTGTTCTGTCATTGAAAAAAGTTCCTTAAGGCTATGTTCACATGTTGCATTTTTCTTTCGTTTTTTTTCCACAGGAAAAATCTGCTGTCTTGGCAGTAAAGAAGATGCTTACAAAAAAGCAGGTTTTGCTGCATTTTTTGCTGTGTTTTTGTTGTCTCTTGTGCATGCTGATAAGGTTTAGTGACCCAAAAAATTATGATGCAAAAAATTATGATGCAACTTCCTTAAGGTTTTTGCAGCAAAAACACAGCAAAACCTGATACCTGCATTTTTGCTGCGTTTCTATGGGTGAAAAACGCTGCAAAAACGCCGACAAAATTCTGAAAGAAGTGACATGCTGCAGTTTGCAAAAATGCAAGTTTTGCAAATAAATCAGGAAAAAGAAACAATGTGTGTGCATGAGATTTCTAAAATCTCATAATTTGCTGTTAACTGTAAAAAGCAGCTTAAAATTTGCATAAATTTGACCAATCTTGCCAAGTCTGCCGATGCGTCCGCTAGGAACGCCGCAGCTCTAATGATAGTTGGAATGGGCGCCAGGATGGTATCCCTTGGTACTTGTTGCTCCAATTGGTCCTCCAAGTTGTCCGGCCAGACCTTCAAAGATCTGGTTCGTGCACATGGCCGCGATTGCCTGTCTTAGAGCCCCCGCTGAGGACTTCCAGGCTGCCTTAAGGAAGCTGTCAGTCTTTCTGTCCAATGGTTCTTTTAACGACCCCAAATCATCAAATGGCAGGGAAAATCTTCTTGAGATCTTGGACACTGCTACGTCCAATTTTGGGGTTTGTCCCAGAAGAGTATGCTTCCTCTTCAATGGGGTACTTTCTTTTAAAGGAAGCCAAAACTTGTCCCTTCCTATCCGACCCTTCCCATTTCCTTTTAATGAGGTTTTGTATCTGCTCATTTACCAGAAAGGTGCAACGGTTTTTCTGCTCAAGGGCTCCGAACATGAAATCCTTAGCTGATCTCTTAGCTTTTTGGTCCACCAGACCCATTGTGGATCGAATTGCTTTCACTAGCTTATCAGTTCCTTCCATGGGGAAGCAGTGACGATCATCTGTGCTGCTATCTGATGAGATTGCAGTCTTGTCAGACTCCCACAGGTCCTGTTCCTATGACCCTGTAGAATCATTGGAGGCTGTAGACTCTTCTATCCTGGCACTGTGATGGCTGCCAATTCCTGCTGTACACCGTCCGCTGCCCGAGTGGCCCCCATCCTACTGCCCCGATGAGGCTGCTGGGGTGCTTGCTTCTAATGGGTACGTGAAGGCCGTCTCTCTTCCGGCTTCTGGAGCAACTCCTGTTGCTCCTGCTGAAGCGGTGGCTGTAGCTGCTCAAGCAGTTGCTGAGCCTCCATTTTCTTGCCACCATTTTCCTGCCTGCGGTCCTCTTGCGTACTCACATGGGACCGCCTGCCAGCACACACAGCCACAGGTACTGCCCCTTCCCGGAAGCTTTCAATCAAGCGCGTCATTCCACTTCTGGTATGTGCACTTCCGGTCCACGCTCTGCACGCTTTCTGTCCCATCCTGGCCAGCCTCCAGACGTCCCTGGACAGGTGAGGAAGCTTCTTAGCTGCCAAGCCGGCTCTTCTTTCCCCGGTACGCCAATGTGCTCCCGAGGAAGCGTGCTGGAGGCTCTCTTAGGTGCTGCTGGTGCTTAGCACATGCCCACTCAGGGAGGGCACCCATCTTCCATGCTGGTACTTGCCCGGCCTCAAAGCTGCGCTGTGGCTGCGATTGATTAGGGCAGGAACATTCAGCTTAGAATGGCCGTTGACCCGGGACCTCCATGGCGCTACCGGCACCAGGCGGACTGCACAGCAGACCCGTGTCTGCCAAACCCTAGCCACCCCGGCTCATTCATCTTCTTTATTCTCCCAGAGTGCAGATGCACTCCTGGGTAGCGTGGCTAACAGGTACCGGCTCACGCTGCTCATGGAAGGCTCCTCACTGGGACCTCCGAGGAGCTACAGGTACCTGGCAATGGCCAAAGCAGACCCATGCCTGCCAAATCCCAGCCATAACAGCAGGCACAGGCATCCCCTTCTCCATGACTTCACCGCCGATTAAAACTGAGGGCTTCCCATCAAGGACAGAAAACCAACTAATGCAGAGAGAAGAATCGCCCTTTTTATCTTGAAGGTTCCCTGTTCTTGAAGGGCAGATCCCCTCTCTCGTGGTGCCAGCATGGGTGACTGAAAAAATAGCAGCCCGCAGCCACCACAGAAAAGGCGCATCTATTAGATGCGCCAATTCTGGCATTTTGTCCATCTCTTCCCACTTACCCAGTGGCGGTGACAAGTGGGGATCATATTTGTGGGGTTGTCACCTTTGTATTGTCTGGTGACATCAAGCTCACTGGTTAGTAATGGACCCCACACTGTTTTTTTAAATTATTTATTAAAATAATTAAAAAAGTGGCATGGGGAACCCTCTAGTCTTGATAACCAGCCTTGCTGAAGCTAAAAGGTGAGGGTTGCAGCTCGCAGCTGTCAGTTTTGGTTGGCTGGTTATCAAAAATACAGGGGACCCCCATGTAATTTCTTAGAGAGGATACCTCAGATTAATAACCAGAAAAGGCTAAGTATGCAGCTGTGAGCTGATATCTAGGAACCTTTATGAATTTTGTCTATTTCTCAGATTATTAAGATCAGCACCCAGCCATCGGCTTTCTCTAAGTTGTTTATGAGAATTACGGGGGACCCGACTCCATTTTTTTCATTAATTTTTTTATTTAATACCAAGTACAGTAAAATACATAACCAAGTTAACCTTAAATCACAGCCTTCAGGTTTTCAGCAGCTCGAAACTTCAGTAACCTTAAAATGTCCCTCAAAGTTTTATATGTGGTTTCTGGGCCTCGCAGCTGTCGGAAGACCTGGTGGCTGTGAACTCTGGTATCAGCACTGGGAAAGCTGATGGCTGGGGGCTGATGTTAATATTCTGGGAAAGAGACAATATTCTTAAAGGTTCCAAGGCTATTACTATAAGCTCATAGCTGCATACTTAGCCTTTCTTGGTTATTAAAATGGCTCCCCAAAAAAAATGACTAGGGTCCCCCTATATTTAATAACCAGAAAAAGCTAGGTAGACAGCTGTGGGCTGATATTAATAGCCTAGGAAGGTGCTATGGATATTGGCCCCCTCCCAGATTAAAAACATCAGCTTGACTGGTTGTCAAAAATGGGGGGGACCCCACACCGTTTTTTAATTTTTTTTAACTTAAATAATGAAAAAACAGCATGGGGACCCCTCTATTCTTGATAACCAGCCTTGCTAACACTGACAGCTGGGGGTTGCACCCTGGCTGTTTATCAAAACTACAGAAGAGCCCACATCATTTTTTTTTAAATTATTTACTTATAGGGCAATTGATGCGACTTTTCCGTGGTGTCTGCCCCTATTTTGAGCTGTTTTGGCAGCTTTTTGCCCCTGAAGGTCTTGTCTAAGTGTTTGGTTTGCCTCCCATTGAATTCAATGGGGTTCGGATATATTCAACAAACCGTTAAGTGAACATCGAGG
This sequence comes from Oophaga sylvatica, assembly GCA_033576555.1. NCBI lineage: Eukaryota > Metazoa > Chordata > Amphibia > Anura > Dendrobatidae > Oophaga > Oophaga sylvatica. The sequence goes on from JARQOD010000006.1 coordinate 368,997,661, forward strand.
CATTCGCCGAACCGAACCTTAAAATGTTCGCTCATCTCTAGTCAGTACTTCACATCAGAATTTATAAGCCAAAATCACTGTACATTATATCCATGCAAAACTCACGGAGACATGCCCATTTTTCTGCAGTATTATGGATGATAAATGCCAATACAAGTCTATGGGTCCATGAAAAACACACATATTCTACAGATTCCATCTGTCTGTTGTCCATATTTAACATTACAAGGGATAGAAGCTTTGTAATTTATTATTTATCCATCTGTGAAAAACACTGATGACACTGATGGCAAAAACAGACACACGGACGTATACTGATGACACACTGATCCAAAACACTGAGGACCCCATCACCATTTCTTCACGTACACATTTAATCTGTGATGTATAGATATAGATATGCACTGACAGTTTATAATAAATGATCAGTGTCATTTGCATATCAGACAGTATTTTTTTTAACCTTGAATTATCCCGATACTTCAGTCTGCTTGTGCTGTGTAAACTTTAAAGTGCTATTTATAGTGAACACAAACCTTGTTGCAGAACATTTATCCCATTAATCACATAATGCAGACCACCCCATTTCCTCTGGCAAGCTTTTCCTTTTTCGCACATTCTTTTTTTGACATGCATCTGACATGTATCCAACTGTCTAATCCCTTTGGTGTCCCCAGGCATGTCCTAAGGGTTGATAGAGCTAGTCTTCCTATTGTTCTGCATAGGTGTCTGTCTTGCCAAGTAGCTTGTCCATATTTGTGCTCATTCACTGGACTAGGTCATCCTGCTTTCACAAGCAAATCCTTATCCTCAGCTTTCCACACCTAATTAAATGACTGGGGGGAGTCTCTGCTGTAGCCATTGTAAGCTGCTTAGTAACAGAAATTTCTATTCTGCTCAAAGTATCCTGTGAGTGAGAATATCAGTTTCATGTAATCAAGCTAATGTATGTATTATACCGCTCTGTCACACTCGCTGGATTGGGGAGACTCCCTTATAGTGCTGGAAGTTAAAATAGCATGTTTGTTTTCACATGATTGTTTTTTTTTGTTAATGTCTATTCCCGCTTTATGCAAAGAAGAGAACTTGAACACTAGTGCCACCTATTGGAAGTCGCAATTCTAAAATTCAATACTGACCCTTTGACTAGCCTTGCCACATGACTTAAGATAAAAGCCAAACCAGAGCTTAAGTCATATGACAAGGCTCGTTAAAGGTTCAATATTGACTTTTAAGATTGCTACTTCCATAAGGTGGCACTAGAGTTCAAGTCCTCTACCTCTCTGAAGAGACAAATTGTGTATTTAATATCCCAGAGGAGCATTCATAGCATGTACCGTATTTTGCGGATTTCAGTGCTGAGATCTCATCTCCCGAGATCTTGGTGTCGAGATCTCTATTTACGCAAGCGCCGCCCCCGGCAGCCATTTTTCCGGAGTCCACCGCATAGGAAACCATGCAACTGCGGGGCTCTGGCCTTTCACAAAATGTCAGCATAGCCCCCACAGCACGGAACACAAACAGCATGGAACACCTGCAGCATAGAACACCCGCAGCACGGAACACTTGAAGCGGCGCGCTGCACATCCGAACACCCCCTCTTCCCAGCCTGTGGCCTGCAGCGACCCTGGGACCCTGTTCAACTGCGGCTGGTAAGGTATATCCGCATTATAAGACGCACCCCCATTTTCCCCCCAAACTTGGGGGAAAAAAAGTGCGTCTTATAATCCGAAAAATACGGTAAGTCTCCTCACTCTGACATGCCAGGTCTGGCGTGTAACTTTCAACAATGAGAAACGTTGACCCTTAGATCCCTATTCCCTCTTTAGACACTGGTGGCATATCCATAAGCGACATCGTAGATGTCTAATAAGATGAGGCCCTTTAACCCTCCAGTGGAGAGATCGTTACACTCTAAGTATGAACCTATTTTAATTCAGTACATAGTCTATCCTAATTTATATATTTGTGTCATGGCCACACGAAACAAATGTTTGAAAAGTGAAGTCTCAATTCTCAAATAAAGAGGTGGAAGCACAAGTATGTAGCTCTCTCTATTGAAATTTACAGAATGCAGACTAATAATGCCCTGCTAATAAAATCTTATTGTCATATTGGTGTAATACCTCATTAAAAACAACAATGCATGGGCTTCCAGCAAAGACAGCAAACATATTCTACAAAGATGAATATGTGGCACTCACCATGTTGTCCTTAAATCCGTGAAGATATTTACTTAATCCATGTCTAAAACAGTCAAGGGTACACTGCTATAGTGGAAATACTTTGCTGTATACCTTCCAAATGTTTTTTATGTGAATTAAATCAATATATTCATGGATTTTAACACAACATGGTGAGCGATACATATTTATCTTTAGTGCAATACATTGCCGGACTATTTTTGAATAATGAGCATCATCAGTGCTTAAAACAATCTAATCCTTCTAATTGGAACTCCAGCTGTTTATTTGCGGGTTAGTGCTGACTGTATGTGCTCTTGCATTAACAAAGACAGCAAAAGTATTCTCAGTATATACAGTGTCTATACAACAAAAATGCCAGCTTTTTGTAATTCAAAAAAATCATACCAAGAAGACTCATTTCAGAACTTTTTTCACTTTTATTTACAATAGTTTACTAAAGCTTCAGTTTCAGAGGCTGAAAAACAGCTCCAAATCATAATGCTGCCCTCCACCATGCTTTACTATGGGTATGTTTTTTTTTGTATTGCGCAGTTTTGACTTTGCCAACAACCAAACAAACCTTTTTGGACAATTATAGGACAAAACGTTCAACCTTTGTCTCAATCAAAGATTCATAACATGTTTTCCCACATACTTTTGACAGGGTTGATATAGGTTTTGGCAAAACATAACCAAGCTTGAATGTTATAGTTTGTAAGAAAAGGCTTCCATCTTGCCACCCTACCCCACAGGGCAGACATATGGACATATGAATAATAAGGAAGAATGTTCTCACATACAGTACATAACCAGTATTTACCAGAAATTCCTGCAGCTTCATTAATGTTGGCCACTTAGCAGTCTTTTCATCAATTTTTGTAACAGAAGGAACAGAATCAGAAGGCAACACCATAGAAGAATAAGCGAGGGTGGAATACTATCAGGTGAGTCTAAAGAAAAGTCAACAAACTAAAGACAGATCAGTGGAAATCATGGAAACATAAACAGTCAGAGTCACAAGCGGGGTCAATAATGGGATGAGTAACAGAAGAATAGCATGGGAATACAGGCAGTAAACCAAACACAATACCTGTCAACTTATAGCAGTATGCCATGATGTCTCCTCTATCACCAGCGCTGCCCACAGAGCAAATAAACCTGGTAACTAGAGTTGAGCAAAATAGGTCGGTCAGATTCATAAGTCGCCGACTTTCGCCAAAGTCGGGTTTCGCTGATCGAAACCTGACCATAGCGTGAAGTCGGTCATGCGGTCGGCAAAACGAGCGCCAAAGTCGGATTTCCCAGAATGCTTGCAGGCACCTTTTTTTTTCAGCCAATGAGCAAGGACGTACACTGTGGGCAACGAGATGACATGTGCAGCGTCCACCAACATCATAGAGAAGGGCATTGCAGTGATCATAATGTCTATAAAAGCCCTGACAGCTGACCTCCATTTTACTTCTGCTGATCTTAACAGTAAGGAGAGGTTGCTGTCTGTCAGTAGGGAGAGTGTTAGGTCTGGAAAGAGAAGTTCTTATTTTATTATTATTATATTATACATTTATATGGCGCCATTTATTCCATGGCGCTTTACATATGAAAAGGGAAAAATATAGACAGGTACAATAAACATGTGCTAGACAAGGGACACACAAGTACAGAAGGAGAGAGGACCCTGCCCGCGAGGGCTCACAGTCTGCAGGGATGGGTGAGAATACACTAGGAAAGGGTAGAGCTGGTCGTGCGATGTCAGTAGACTAGGATCATTGCAGTTGTAGGCTTGTCGGAACAGGTGGGTCTTCAGTTTTCTTGAAGGTCTCGTTGTTGGTGAAAGTCTGATGTTTTGCGGAGGGAGTTCCAGGTATGGGGAAGCCTCGGGAGAAGTCTTGTATGCGGTTGTGGGAAGAAGAGATGAGGGGGGAGTCGAGAAGGAGATCTTGAGAGGATCGAAGGTTGCGTGTAGGTAGGTAGCGGGAGACCATGTCACAGATGTATGGAGGAGAAAGGTTGTGGATGGCTTTGTATGTCATGGTTAGGGTTTTGAACTGGAGCCTCTGGGCAATAGGAAGCCAGTGAAGGGCCTGGCACAGGGGGGAGGCTGGGGAATAGCGGGGAGACAGGTGGATTAGTCGGGCAGCAGAGTGTAGGATGGACTGGAGTGGTGCCAGAGTGCTAGAGGGGAGGCCAGACAGTAGGAGGTTGCAGTAGTCGAGGCGGGAGATGATAAGGGCGTGCACTAGTGTTTTTGTGGTTTCATGGTTGAGGAATGTGCGGATCCGGGAAATATTTTTGAGTTTGAGGCAGCAGGAGGTGGCGTGGGCTTGGATATGTGGTTTGAAAGAGAGGGCAGAGTCGATGATCACCCCAAGGCACCGAGCATGCGGGACTGGGGAAAGCAAGCAGTCATTAACATTGATGGATAGGTCTGGTGGAGGGGTAGAATGAGGTGGGGGAAAGATGATGAATTCTGTTTTGTCCATGTTCAGTTTGAGAAAGCGAGCAGAAAAGAAGGCTGAGATAGCAGACAGACACTGTGGGATTTTGGTCAGTAGGGAGGTGAGGTCAGGTCCAGATAGGTAGATCTGGTGTCATCGGCGTAGAGGTGATACTGCAAGCCGTGGGATTCTATGAGCTGTCCTAGGCCGAAAGTGTAGATGGAGAAGAGTAGGGGTCCTAGGACTGAGCCTTGAGGAACACCGACAGACAGGGGGCGAGGTGAGGAGGTGGTGTGTGAGAGGGAGACACTAAATGTTCGGTCTGTTAGGTATGATGAGATCCAGGATAGGGCCAAGTCTGTGATGCCAAGAGATGAGAGAATCTGTAGCAGGAGGGAATGGTCCACGGTGTCGAAGGCAGAAGACAGGTCCAGGAGAAGGATAGAGTAGTGTCGCTTGCTCTTTGCGGTTAGCAGGTCGTTAGTGACTTTAGTTAGGGCAGTTTCAGTTGAGTGATGCGTTCGGAAGCCTGATTGTAACCGGTCAAAGAGGGAACAGGAGGAGAGGTGGGAGGACAGTTCAAGATATACATGCTGTTCCAGTAGTTTTGAGGCGTAGGGGAGAAGAGATATCGGGCGATAGCTAGACGCAGAGGATGGGTCGAGGGAGGGCTTTTTGAGATGGGTGTGATTGAAGCATGTTTGAAGGATGAGGGGAAGACACCATTTGTAAGTGAAAGGTTGAAGAGGTGTGTGAGAGTAGGGATGAAGACTGTGGCAAAATTAGGGATGAGGTGGGACGGGAGTGGGTCAAGCGCGCAAGTGGTGAGGTGTGATCTTGCTGATAGCAATTGTGCTGTACAGTTAGTGTGCAGTGACAGGGGAGGATTTTCTTGTGTGCAGCAGCGTTGGTTATTAGGCTGCCTGATAGCTGTATTGCTGTGTGTACACTGCTGTGCAGACTGCTTTTTACACAGCACTAATACTTTTATTCTTTCTTTCTGCACAGTTACTGAGCGTTCATTTATTCCCACACCGTATAGAGGTGTACGCTCCTCACACACTACCGTGTACCGGCTGGTATCTCGGACAAATACATGCTGACTATCTGTGTGTGACTCCGAAATATATACGGAGATTTAAAGTTTTCCCAACACCGTATACAGCTGAACATACAAAAAAAGGCTGCACTCAAGCATACTGAAGCATGACAACATAGAATACATGAAATTTTGAATAGCAATATGGCTTTGGAGTATAAGGAAAAATTTGAGACGCTTGGTATAAACATTTGGCCAAACATTTTAAAGCCCACCAACCATCGCAGTCTCAATTCTGGTGAGTCCTGACAATGTGACATACTCTTTAGGCTGAATCTGAATTCTAATATCACTTTCGTATGCCTGCATTATGGGTGAGTAACTGTAATTACCCACCTGTGGCGAGTGTCGTCAGTAAGCCAACATTAAAAGACAAAAAACTGACTGGCACTCCAGAAATGTACTAGGTTAATAAAGCTCCCATGTAAACATACAAAAAGGCTGCACTCAAGCATACTGAAGCATGACAACATAGAATACATGAATTTGAATAGCAATATGGCTTTGGAGTATAAGGAAAATTTGAGATGCTTAGTATAAACATTGGCCAACATTAAAGCCCACCAACCATCGTCAAGGTGGTCTCAATTCTGGTGAGTCCCTGACCTATGTGAACATACCTCTATGGCTGATACTGAATTTCTGGGTTAATATGCTTTTAAAGCCGAGCATCAAGAACAGGTTTTGGCTTACATTGCTGAAACAGCCTCAGCTCTATCGCCTCCTCTTCTGAAGTTCAAAAACTGCATGCACTGAGCCATCGTGCAGGCTCTGGTCAGGAGCCACACCTTTATTATGTCCTTCACCCCACCAAAAGTGAAGGATGCGGCAGGCCACACTTCAGATTACTCCCAGGAGCTCTTTTCACATACCATGCCTAACTTATCAAGTGAAATCCTGAATTCCCCAGTCCAAGATGAATATGACATGGAGTGCACTGATGCACAGCCACTGCTATATGATTCTGCTGGTACATTCACCCAGAGCACTGCATTGCCCTCGCAGTCTACTGAGGCAGATTCTGACCCTGATGAAACTCAGGTGCCCCTTCCGCATACTATACCAACTTACACAGTGACACAGAGGAAGGTGCAGATGAAATTGAAGAGGAGGTGATGGATGACCCAGTTGTTGACCCGGATTGGCATCGATTGGGGGAAGAGGGTGCCACTGGCAATTGCTCAGAGGAGTAGGAGGATCCGCAGCAGGCATCGACGTCGCAGCTGCGGTTATCTGGCAGGCCCGTAGCAGTCCAAAAACGTGTTAAAAAAACAAAAAGAGTTGCAGGACAGCTTGGCCAGAGACAGACACCGTGAATAAGGATTTCCCATAGTAGGAAGAGTGCAGTGTGGCACTTTTTTGACCAAAATCCTATTGATGAGGCAGAGGCTATCTGTAAGAAGTGCGGAAGGACCTTTAGCCGAGGGAAAAATCTCCGAAATTTGAATACCATTTGCATGCTTAGACATGTAAACACCATGCACTTGCACACGTGCACCTGCTCCGACTGAAGGTAGCCAGCAACGCTACATCGCTTCCCCACTGTAAGTTCACCGGTTAGCACACCACCAGCAAGAAATGTTGAGGTGTCATCGCAAGGCCAAAGCAGTCAGGGAATCCCAATGGTTTTCAATGAAAGACTGCATATAGGCCATCACCACCACCATCACCATCACCAACCCCCTCTCATTCCGCCATGTCCATCGCTAGTTCCACCATATGCAGCTCTCAAGTCCAGCTCACGGTAGCAGAGACTCTGAGTAGGACAAGAAAGTACTCATCCTCTCATCTATGTACACTGGCTTTGAACGCCTACATTGCCAAACTGATCTCATTAGAGATGATGCCCTTCCGTTTGGTTGAAAGTGCAGCGTTCCAGATCATGGCCTAGGCTGTCCCACGCTATGACCTACCCAGCTGGCACTTCTTTGCTGGAAAAGCCATCCTTGCCCTCCACCTGCATGTGAAAGACCGCATTGTCCATGCACTCAAACAATCAGTGAGTGGAAAGGTGCACCTCACAACAGATGCATGGGCCAGTAGGCATGGCCAGGCCGTTACGTGTCCATCACTGCGCACTGGGTTAATGTGGTGGATGCAGGGTCCACAGGGGACAGCGGCGGTGGGACAGTGCAGCCTAGCCCATGGTATAGGCAACAGTTGGCTGTAGGCGTTCGACCCTCCTCCTCCAGAAGCGAAAGCCCGTCGACAGAGCGCAGTTGCACGAGCACTCCATCTGCAGCTGCCAGTCTTGCACACGAGGTGTCCCACTATCGAACAGCTAGTGGTAAGCGTCAGCAGGCTGTTTTAAAGATGATGTCTTTGGGTGACAACAGTCACACCGCAGAGGTACTGGCCAACTACTTGCAGCGAGAAACTCAGTCATGGCTGGGCAGTCTACATCTTGTGCCAGGCAAGGTAGTCAGTGATAGCGGACGTAATTTTGTGGCGGCCATAGCCCTGGCAAAACTCAGACACATACCTTGCCTGGCTCACACCTTGAACCTGGTGGTACAGTGCTTCATAAATAATTATCCGGAGTTACCAGCCCTGCTCTATAAGGTGCGAAGACTGTGCTCGCACATCCGTCGCTCGCCCGTAGACACCAGTCGTATGCAGAGGCTGCAGCGATCGCTCCACCTCCCCAAGCACCGCCTAATCATAGACGTTGTAACAAGGTGGAACTCCACCATGCACATGGTTGAGAGGCTGTGCGAACAGAGGCAGGCTGTAATGCATTTGTGGGACGATACACTGGCAGGCAGTTTGACGGCAGACATGGAGTTGTCGGGTGTGCAGTGGTCAAAACTGAAAGACTTCTGTAAAGTCCTTCAGTGTTTTGAGAATGCACACGGCTGGTAAGCGCAGACGACGCCATCATAAGCATGAGCATCCCACTTATGCGTCTGCTCATACAAACTTTGATGCACATTAAGGATCAGGGTCTGCAGCGGAGGAGGAAGAGGAGGAGGAGGGAAGCCTTGATGACAGTCAGGATTGTCTGCTCAGGGAACTGTCCTGGATGAGGTGGAGGAAGAAGAGGAAGAGGAGGAGGAGGATGAGGAGGATGATTATTTTGGGAGGAGGATGCTTCTCAGGGGGCAAGAGAAAATGTTGGCTTTGACTACTGGACCTGTAAACTGGACACCTGGCCTGAATTGCCACAATATGCCTTACAGGAGCTGCTTGCCCTGCTGGTAGTGTGCTATCAGAAAGAGTCTTCAGTGCTGCTGGATCAATCCTGACAGAAAGAAGGACCCAGCTGTCGACCCAAAATGTAGGTGATCTCACCTTCATTAAAATGAACCATGCCTGGGTTTCAAAGGATTTTGTACCACCTTCCCCTGATGACACATAGCTTGCCAGCAAAATGGCTCGCTTTGTCCTCCTCTTCCTCTGACTTCTCCAATTCCTCCATTTGCAGCTGCTGAACGTCCAGCCTACACCTCAACATATGAAAGTTTTTCCACCTCCCTAACTGGGCTGTACCCCCCCAGGGCCAGCGTCAGCACCTGGCGCACCAGGGCAAGTGCCGGGGTCCTGAGCTTGTGGGGGGGCCCACTCGCCGTCAGAGACACTGGCGTACTATAAGGGGCCCTGTGCCAGTGTTGGCGCCACAGTGGGCCCCCTGCTTGCTCAGGGCCCAGCACTTGCATACTTACCTGTCCCTGCTCCACCGCTGTGATGTCTTCCGCGTTTCCTGACAGTGACATTCAGGTCAGAGAGCGCAATGACGTCACATCTGTACGCCCTCTGCCTGAACAGTCACAGTGCAGAGAGCTGGAAGATGGCGACGCTGAGGAGTCCAGAGTAGAGCAGTGCCCAGCAAGGAGAGGTATTTCATTCATTTTAATGTTTGGATCAATATATGGGGAGCATTATACACTGGAGAATTATAAATGGAGCCCATCATACACTTGAGCATCATAGAAGGGGCCCATTATACACTAGAACATTATATAGGTGGCCCATCATATACTAGAGCATCATATGGGGTTCATTATTTATGGGGCATCACATGGAGCCCATTATATATGGAGCATTATATATGGGGACCATTACATTTGGAGCATGATATGGGGCTCATCATACACTGGAACATCTTATATGGGGCCCATCATATACTAGAGCATCATATGGGGTTCATTATTTATGGGGCATCACACGGAGCCCATTATATATGGAGCATTATATATGGGAACCATTATATTTGGAGCATTATATGGGGCTCATCATACACTGGAGCATCATATATGGGGCCCATCATATACTAGAGCATCATATGGGGTTAATTTTTTATGGGGCATCATATAGTGCCTTTATATATGGAGCATTATATGGAGCACATATGAGGCCTATTCTGTATGGAGCATTATATGGAGCCCATTCTGTATGGAGCAATATATGGGGCCCATCATATACTGTATGGAGCTTTATATGCGACTCATACTATATGGAGCAATATGTGGGGCTCATTATACTCTATGGGGACCGTCCTATACTGTATGGCACATTATATGGGGACCATCATATACTGGAGCATTATGTGGAGCTCATCATATACTGTATGGAACATTATATGGGACCAGTTATGTATGGAGCAATGTATGGGGCTCATTATTCTGTATGGAGCAATATATGTGGCTCATTATACTGTATGAAGCATTATATTGGGCCCATTATTCTGTATGGAGCATCATATATGGGACTCATTATTCTGTATGGAGCAATATATGGGGCTCATTATTCTGTATGGCGCACTATGTGGTGCCCATAATACTGTATGGAGGACTATACTGTCCGGTTTTTGAGCTATTGTAGAATTTACAATAGATATCACTCATGTAATGTAAGAAGTGAAGTATTTGGCATTGTACTATACCTATATTTCTTTGCCGTATCGGAGCATCATGAATTGTGGTATGTGTTAAAGGGGCCCACTGAGACTCTTTCTCCAGGGGCCACGAAAAACCTGGAGCCATCCCTACCCCCCCACAACTTTAGCCAAATAACCCCCAGTTTTCAATGCATTACTAATCTATTATTATAAAGTAAATTAAGGTTGACAAGCTTAAGTAATAAGAATTGATGTTGTTGGCATTGAAATGGGCACTGTAGGTGTGTTTACTGTCCTCCACTAACTGCAGACTTTTCTTCCCCATTGACTTGCATTGGGGTTAGGTTGAGTTTCAGTCGGAACTCCGACTTTTTCCGATAGTCGGCCGATTTATTTCGACTTGACTTTTGATAAAGTCGGGTGGTCCCAATCCCGACTCGACCCTCCCGGAGGCAAAGCCGCTCATCTCTACTGGTAACAAAAACAGATATTATTGAAACTGGTCTAGGTAGGGATGTAACAACATCTTAACTCCCCAAAAAACAACAAAAAAATAAATAAATGAGCATATAACCTTTACTAAGTAAATAAGTAAATCATAATAGTATATGCGAATAATGTAGGCTACTTACCCCTTAAGGACAAAGCCACTTTGTAGGTTAATGACTGAGCCTCATTTTTTAAAACTGATCAGTGTCTCTTTAGGAGGTATAACTCTGGAATGCTTCAAACTTCAGATCCCACTGATTCTGAGAAAATATCAGACATTTGGCAACAATTTTGAAAATGTTCACAATTTTAAAATTTTTGATTCTTATGCCCTTAAACCAAGTAGCTATGTCACACAAAATACTTAATAAATAACATTTACAACATGTGTGGTTTTACATCAGCATAATTTTTGAACACTTTTTTTTGTTGGGAAGTTAGAAGGGTTAAAAGTTGATCAGTGATTTCTCATTTTTACAACAGAATTTATAAAATCCTTTTTTAGGGACCACCTCACATTTGAAGTGATTTTGATAGGTCTATATGAGAGAAAATACGCAAAAATTACATTATTCTAAAAACTGCACCCTTCAAAGTCCTCAAAACCACATTCAAGAAGTGTATTAACCCTTAAGATGCTTCACAAGAATTAATGCAATGTGGAAGGATAAAAGTAACAGTTTACTTTTTTCACAAAAAGTTTTCTTGAGTCTCAATTTTTTTATTTTCACAAGGGTATCAGGAGAGATTTAAACTCAAAATGTGTTGTGCAGTTACTCTTAAGGACATCGATACCTCTTATGGGGTAAAACTACTGTTTGGGTGCATGGCAGGGCTTGGAATGGAAGGAACACCGCTTGACTTTTTGAATGCAAAAATGGCTGAAATCAAGAGTGGAATGCCATGTCATGTTTGGAGAGCCCCTGATGTGCCTGTTTGTGTGCAGGTGCTTCACAGAAGTTTAGAAAGTAGAGCCGTGAAAATAAAAAATCTAATTTTTCCCACAAAATGTTCTTAGCCCAATTTTTTTATTTTCACAATGGTAACAGGAAAAAAATGCATCATTCAATTTTTGGGGCAAATTATCCTAAGTGAGTCAATACCCCATATGTGGTCAAAAACTGCTTTTGAGGCACAATGCAAGGCTCAGAAGGGAAAAAGCACCATACTGGAGTTCAGATTTTGCCGGAAATGTTTGAGGGTGCCATGTCATATTGGCAGAGCCCCTGAGGTGCCAGAACAGTAAAAACCACACATAAGAGACCTCATTTTAAAAAATACACCTCTCAATGAATTTATCTAGGGGTGGAGTGAAGATGGTGCTGCCACATGTACCTCACAGAAATTTATACCAATGGGTGGTGAAGAAAGAATAATTACATGTTTACCACTAAATTGTTGTTTTAGCCTAAAATTTTTAATTTTTATAAAGGCTAATAGGATAAAATGGATGTCAAAATTTGTTGTGCAATTTCTCAAGATAGCGTTAATACCTTACATGTAGTCAGGAACTACTTTTCAGGCAGAATACAAAGCTTAGAAGGGAAGGAGCGCCATATTATAGTACAGATTTTAACTGTCATGTTTTTTGGTGCCATGACCCATTGGAAGAGGTGCCAGAAAATCAGACTCCTCCATAAGTGATCCCATTTTACAATCTATACCTTTCAATGAATTAATCTAGGGGTGCAATGATCATATTGATTCCACAGAATTTTATACCATTGGGCAGTAAGAAAACATAATTGCATTATTTACACAAAATTTTTGTTTTAGCCCCAGATTTTATATTTTCACACAGGAAAAGGGGTAAAGATGGCACCAAAATTTGCCACACAATTTCTGCTGAACATGAAAATACCCCATATGTGACTGTACAGTACTGCTTCGCCACAGGTCGAGACTTGGGAGTGACGAAGCGCTATTTGTCTCCTGGAGCACAGATTTTCCTAGAATAGTTTGAGGACTACATATGCAGAACACCTAAGCGCTAGAAAGAAGAATACCCTCCTCCAGTGACCCTATTTTGGAAATTATACTCCTCCCAAACATGTGGATGCTAAATGTGGCTTAGGCACACTGTGGGGCTCAGAAGTGGGGGGGGGGCATTTGGATTTGGAAGTGCAGAATTCTTTAGATTTCTTTTGGAGAGTGCATAACGCTTTTCCAGATCCATTTACTACCAGTAACGTAGAAGCGCCCTATATTTCCATTAACAGATGACGGAACTGAATGGAGACTTGCTTTTTTGTGAATTGAGTTGAAGCGGTCATTGGTAAATTTTACATAACATTTAGCACTACATTTGGCTGGCGCACTATGCTGAGCACTTTCATCAGGGTTTCTATTAAATCTCTGACGTGATTCAGATGAAACCCCTGAGGGATCCATTCACTATAATGAGGCAGCAGAGTTACTATGGACTCTGTCTCACCCCTATTCAGGGGTGTCCTTTTCAGAAGTACACAAAACTGTGGTTGACTGTCCTTTTAGGTACGCCTAAAAAGATGGACACCGCTGGATCAAAGGCCAGACGGCATCCACAGTGCCGCCATCTGCCTCATTATAATATTCTGTCTGAATCACGTATTTCAGAGATTTACATGGAAACCCAGGTGTAAGTGCTCAGCGCAGAGCGCAGGATAAATGTGTGCCAAGCCCTACTGCGATCTTTGGGAGGCAAAATGAAAAAATCAACAGCAGTTCAAGAATTGGTTTTATTTTTTGCCCCGTCCTTCATGCGACATAAGTGATTAGACAATTTTATTCTTTGAAAAAAGAAAATTTGTTTACACGCAGTGATAGTTTAAAGTCATGACAGGCATAGCACTTCATGATGCAGGAACTGACACTCGCTCATGAAGTGATATGTCTGTCATTAGTGGTAAAAGGGTTAACTCTATTTTGATCAACAAAGCATAAAAGCCATTCCACTGTGATAAAGGTGTACTGAATTGGGATGGTCCTATCTCTGGTGTTAAAACCTTACATTGTATCAGCCGACCTCAATATAGATGGGTCAGACCAGGTCCCAGGCCCAACTGTTCAGACATCTGCCCATGGGAAGCTATATAGAGAAAATGCCTAGCTGAAAAAGGGGGAGCCAAGCCATTATTTGTACAAAGTAAAATAAAGTACAGTAAATCCAAAGAAATGGGCTGGAAAATAAGTTGAAATACGTACAATGTGAAAGATCATGTGCACACTGTGGCCATTTAACAGACAAAAGCCAAGAAAAAAACAAAAGTAGCATATACCATGTAGTAAATAAATAGGTAAATAGTAATAGTACATGTAAATAACATAGGGGACTTAGTTAACCTATTTTGATAAAAATAACATAAAAACCGTTCCACTGTTTCAAGATGAACCTAATAATGATGGTCCTATCTCTAGTATTAAAGCCTCAACGAGTGTTTGCCAACCTCAATATAGATGTTGTAGAGCAGGACCATCTGACTATTCAGACAACTGCCCATGGCAAACTATATAGATGAAATGTCTAGCTGAAAAAGGGAAGCCACAACACTGTTTGCACACAGTAGAAAAATCTACAGCAAAACCATAGAAATGAGCTGGAACATAATTGGTGTACGTGCAATATGTAGGAACTCGTTCACACTATGACCATTTAACAGACGAAACCAAAGAAAAAAATATGAGCATATATACTATAGTAAGTAAATAGCAATAGTACATTTGAATAACTTAGTTAACAATATTTTGATAAAAAAATGTAAAAGCCTTCCCACCATGACAAGGTGTATCCAATCAGGATTGTCCTTTCTCTAATATTAAAACCTCACCTTGTGTCAGCCGGCCTCAATTTAGATGGTTAGAGCAGGATACAGGCCGACTGTTCAGACACTGCTCATGGGAAGCTATGATGATATGCCTAGCTGAAAAAGGGAGAGCCATGCTACTGATTATAAAGTACACAAAAATACAGCAAAATCAAAGAAATGGGCAGGAACATAAATGGTATACGTGCAATGGGTTGGGGATGGGGTTAGGGTTAAGGCTGCCAACTTTAGTGATCTCGTTAGAGTATTAATAACGACGCAAGCTATGATCGTTTTGTGGCGTTTTTAAGTCGGTTAGCTGGCATACTTAGTGGTCTCGTTAAGCGTGGGTTAGCGATCTGTCATTGGATTTAGCGGTATTGGATGTAAAAACTGCGCACATCGCTACAAAGTGCCAGACACAGCGATTAGCGTCACCTGCGGCTCCAACGATCTAATAGGTCCGACTCAGTGAACATCACAGATCACAGCAGGGCCACTCGTGCTAATGCCACACACGTTAGCGTCACGAACGAGATCGCTAAATAGTGACGTATTTTAGCGATCTCGTTAGCGACGTGTTTAGTGTGGCTACCCTTTAGAGCTGGGGCTAGAGCTGTGGTTAGGGTTGTGTTAGAGTTAGGGTTATGTTGAGGTTAAGGTTGGGTTGGGGTTAGGGTTGTGGTTAGGGTTGTGTTGGGGTTAGGGTAGTGTTAGAGTTAGGGGTTAGGGTTGGGATAGGGTTATGTTGGGGTTAGGGTTGTGGTTAGGGTGTGTTGGGGTTAGGGTTAGGGGTGTGTTGGGATTTGGGTTAGGGGTGTGTTGGGGTTTGGATTGGGTTTAGGGCTGTGTTAGGGTACATCAGGGGGTCTCTAAATGCGACATGCCGCCTGCCATCGATTCCAGCCAATTTTGCATTCAAAAATTCAAACGGTCCTTCTGAGCCCTGCCATGTGCCCAAACAGTGGATTTCCCCTACATATGGGTATCGGTGTACTCAGTAGAAATTGTACAACCAATGTTGTGGTCCATTTTCTCCTGATATCCTTGTGAAAATAAAATAGTTTGAGTCTAAAGTAAATTTTTTGTGAAAAATTTTAAATGTTCATTTTTTCTTTTCACGTTGCTTTAGTTCTTGTGAAGCACCTGAAGGGTAAATAAACTTCTTGAATGTGGTTTTGAGCACCTTGAGGGGTGCAGTTATTAGAATGGTGTCACTTTTGGGTATTTTCTGTCACATTGACCCCTCAAAGTCACTTCAAATGTGATGTGGTCCCTAAAAAAATGGTTTTGCAAATTTTGTTGGAAAAATGAGAAATTGCTGGTCAACTTTTAACCCTTATAACTTCCTATAAATAAAAAGGTTTCCAAAATTGTGCTGATGTAAAGTAGACATGTGAGAATGTTATTAACTATTTTGTGTGACATGACTTTCAGATTCAAGGGCACAAAAATTAAAAGTTTGAAAATTGGAAAATTAACAAAATTTTTCCCAAATTTCCATTTTTTTCATAAATAAATGCAAGTCTTATCGAATAAATGTTACCACTAACATGAAGTGCAACATGTCACGAAAAAACATTCTTAGAATCAGTGGGATACGTTGAAGCGTTGCAGAGCTGTAACCTCATAAATGACAGTGGTCGATTGGTCAGTAAATGTGTCATAACCTTTCGAGTGGGCATAATAGTACCATGTCGGAATCCTCTTTGAGTGGCTCCGCTGAGCCACACTTCCGGTACAAACTTGACAGCGACATTTAACGCGTTTCAGAAGCACGAACCCTCTGTGACCCGTCAGTGATCAGGTCAGTTAGGGTGCATACACAGAGTCGAGAGACCTATGATGCATGCAGTTGCTATACCTGCGGTGGTCGGGGCCCGTAGCAAGTGAGCATTTCTGCTGTCGATCTATATCCTGTATGTAAAGAGCGACAAAGTACAGCACTTCAAGTCTCCCATGGCGACATTTAAAATGCAAAAAGTAAAAAAAAATGTTTTTAGAATATTAAAAATTAAAAAAAAGTTAAATCACCTTCTTCACCATTCAACATCGCCCATTCAACAATAATAAATAATATACATATTTGGTACACGATCTTGCCGACTCAATATAAAAAATTAACGTCGCTAACTAATGAAAAAATTAAACGCAGAATTTCATTTTTGTCGCGCTATTATAAATGCAATAAGGCATCAAGATCGTATCTACACCAAAATGGTATCAATAAAAATGTAAGCTTGGCATACAAAAAATAAGCTTTCACCCAGCCAAAGATCATGAAAAATGTAGACACTACAGGTCTCGGAAAATGGCTTCTTTTTTTTTTACCAAAGTTTGGATTTTTTTTTCACCACTTAAATAAAAAAGAACCTAGACATTTTTGGTGTCTATGAACTCATAATGACCTGGAGAATCATATTGGCAGGTCAATTTTAGCATTTAGTGAACATGGTAATAAAAAATAAAAAAACAGTGGAATTTTTTTCCTGTTTTCCAGTACATGATATGCTAAAACCATTACCTCTTGTCCCACAAAAAAACAAGCACTCACATGGCCATTTTGAAAGAAAAAAAAAAAGTTATGGCTCTGGGAAGAAGGGGAGCAAAAAACGAAAACGCAAAAACGAAAATACCTCCAGTCATGAAGGGGTTAATGTCAAAACTATCTCCGTCTCTAAGGAGTTAACAGACAAAACCAAAGAAAAAACAAGGCGCGCATATACCCTGTAGTAAGTAAATAAGTAAATAAATAGTAATAGTACATGTAAATAACATAGGGGACTTCGTTAACATTATAAAAAAAGCATAAAAAACATCCCACTGCGACAAGGTGTACCCAATCAGGGTGGTCCTATCTCTCGTATTAAAACCTCACTTTCTGTCAGCCGACTTCAATATAGATGGGGACAGAACAGGACCATGGCCGATTGTTCAGACTCTTGCCTATGGGAAGCTATGTAGATGAAATACCTAGTTCAAAAAAGGGCAGCTTTGCCCCTGTTTGTACACAGTGCAATAAGCTACAGGAAAACCAAAGAAATGAGCCTGAACAGTTCTTTGGTTTAACATCTCAACTTATATGACAGTTGCTCGTCTATTAGAGATGAGCAAATTGTTTTGTAAGGCCGGGATCACACATGCGACGAAGTCGTCCGACACTCGCATGTGAAATCCCAGCTCTGGCGCCGGCACTCGGGAGTGGAGTGCGCGGCTGCATAGAACTACATGCAGCCGTGCACTCCACTCCCGAGTGCCGGCGCCAGAGCTGGGATTTCACATGCGAGTGTCGGACGACTTCGTCGCATGTGTGATCCCAGCCTAAGGGCCAAATCAGTGGTCTGTGGCCTCTGAGTAGAAGCCCTGTAACCAGTTCATATTTGACAGAATCCTCAGCACCTTTTCTGATTAATATGCCCAATGCAATTACACGCATGTATCATACTGCAAAGATCACGTCATTCCAGGAACTATAAATCAGAAGAAGGGCATTCTGTGATTAAGGCTGTGTCCATAATGAGTTTTTGATGCTGCATATTTTAGATGCGTCAAAAATGTTGTAGCGTCTTACAGTTCCAGCCATGTGGATGGGATTTATCAAGATTTCATGCCTACTGTGCGTCCTTTTTTAATCAGCATAACCTGACCTGCGGTGTGTACACTGTGTTCCAAATTATTATGCAAATAATATTTTCTCAGATTTTCCCAAATTACCTATATGAATTGCAGCATTGTAATTTTCCAGTCAAATAACTGTTAGAGTACAATTGTAAGGTTTTTGTACAAACTGCCTATGATAACAGTATATTTTTTAAAAAATAAAACACTCAAACTGCACTCAAAATGGTTGTTCCAAATTATTATGCACAGCAGAGTTTTCAACCTTTTCATTTTAATAAAGAACAAAAAAATGGTCATTTTTGAAATTATAAGCATTAGCAGGTTGTTACAAACTGAAATCAAACGGTTTTCAACTCAAAACTTAATTCTAGGTGATGTTACATTTGCACATAGGACCCCTTGTTCGAAAGGAGCTTCTGAACTCTCTCGGCCATTGAATTTGTCAGGTTTTGGATGGTTTCTGCTTCAATTGTTTTGCATGAGGACAGAATACCCTCCCAGAGCTGTTGCTTAAATGTGAACTGCCTCCCGCCATCATAGACACTCCTTTTGATGATGCTCCAGAGGTTCTCAATGGGGTTGAGGTCAGGGGAGCATGGGGGCCACTCCATAAGTTTGTCCCCTTTTATGCCCATAGCAGCCAGAGATGCAGATGTGTTATGTGCAGCATGAGACGATGCATTATCATGAATGAAAATGATCTTGCTGCGGAATGCATGGTTCTTTTTCTTGAACCATGGCAGAAAGTGCTGTTTGAGAAACTCAACATACACTATGGAGTTCATCTTTACCCTTCAGGGATTCTAAAGGGGTCGACAATCTCTCTCCCCATGATTCCAGCCCAAAACATTACTCCACCTCCTCCTTGTTAGTGCCGTAGCCGTGTTTGCATGGGGTGTCCATCAACCAGCCATCCTCCTCTCCATCCATCTGGACCATTGAGCATTGCACGGCACTCATCGGTGAACAAAACAGTTTTGAAGTCAGTCTTCATGTATTGTTTGGCTCACTGGGCCTTTTCTGCTTGCGTGCAGTGGATAGAGGAGGTCGACAGGATGGCTTATGCACAGCTGCAAACCTCTGAAGGACCCTGCATCTTATTGTTCGGGGGACGTTGGAGGCACCAGCAGCTTCAAAAACTTGTCTGCTGCTATGACAAGGCTTTTTTGCCGCTGCTCTTTTAACCTGACGTAATTGCCTGTAGGAAAGAGTCCTCAATTTTCCCCTATCAGCACACACACGTGTGTACTGTGAATCAGCTACATACTTCTTGATTGTGCGATGATCACGATGAAGTGTCTTGGCAATGTTGATTGTAGTCAGGGCCGGCGTCAGCACCCGGCACACCCGGGCAAGTGCCGGGGCCCTGAGCAGGCGGGGGGGCCCACTCGCCGTCTGGCACCCCCGCGCCCGTTAGCGGAGGAGAGCGGTGTCAGTGCCGCCACTGGGCCCCCCCCGCTTGCTCAGGACCCCGGCATCAGCTGGCACAATACTTACCTCTCCCGTGCCTCCGTTGCCACAGCTCCGGGCTCCAGGGGGCGCCGGCGCTTCCTCTCACAGCAGCGCCGCTGAATGACGTCATCATTCAGCGGCCGGCTGTGGCAGAGAGCGCGGACGCTGGACAGGTAAGACGTGTGTGTGTCTCTGTGTGTATGTAGTGCGGTGCTTTGTGTGTGTGTGTATGTGTGTGTGTATGTATGTGAGAGAGTGCTTGTGTGCTGTGGTGCTGTCTGTGTGATGATGGGCAGGCATTGCTGATAATGGGGAGGCATTGATGATGATGGGGAAAGATGATGATATGGGCAGGCATTGATGATAATGGGCAGCATTGATGATGGGGAGAAGATGTTGATGGGCAGGCATTGTGATAATGGGGAGGCATTGATGATGGGGAGAAGATGATGATAATGGGCAGGCATTGATGATAGGCAGCATTTTGATGGGGAGAAGATGATGATGGCAGGATTGATGATTGGGGAGGAGATAATGATGATGGGAGGTGGGCAGGCATTGATGATAATGGGGAGACCATGATGATGATGGGGAGGCCATAATGATAATGGGCAGGCATTGATGATGGGGAGGAGATGATGATGATGGGCAGGCATTGATGATGATGGGGAGGAAATGATGATGATGGGCAGGCATTGATGATAATGGGGAGGCCATTATGATGATGGGGAGGCAATGATGATGATAAGGAGGCAATGATGATGATGGGGAGGCAATCATGATGATAATGGGGAGTCTTTCCACAGCGCCCTTTCCTGAGCCGTAACAGTGCAGAACGCAGTACAGCGCAGAGGAGAGCTCCATATTTTGTATGGAGCATTATATGGGGACCAGTATCCTGTATGGAGCATTATATGGGGACCAGTATCCTGTATGGAGCATTATATTGGGTCCAGTATTCTGTATGGAGCATTATTTTGGGTCCAGTATTCTGTATGGAGCATTATATGGGGGGTGACATCCTGCATGGGGCATTATATGGGTGATGAGGGGGAGACTGTGGTGCCCATAATATTGTATGGAGGACTGTACTGTCCAGTCTGTTCTGTGCGCTGTGAGGATTTGGCGGTTTTTGAGCTATTGTACAATTTACAATAGATATCACACATGTAATGGAAGAAGTGAAGTGTTTGGCATTGTACTGTACCCATATTTCTCTGCTGTATCTGTGCATCATGAATCGTGGTCTGTGTTAAAGGGGCCCACTGAGGCTCTTTCGCCCGGGGCCCATAAAAACCTGGAGCCGGCCCTGATTGTAGTCATGCCTTGACCTAAACACTCCACAATTTGTTGCTTCTCAGCAGCCGACACATCCTTTTTCTTTCCCATTTTGGCAGAAAATGTAGGCTGCTTAATAATGTGGGACAGCCTTCTTAAGTAGTCTTGCCTTTCATTGGACACACCTGCCAAACTAATTAGCACAGGTGTCTGCAATTGCTTACAGTGATATAAAGAGCCCTGACACACATCACCATCAACGAGTTTAACTGACAAACAAAAAAATTCTTACCTTATCACTCCTAAACCATTTTTGCATAATAATTTGGAACACAGTGTATGTGAAATCCGCAATACTTCAGTTTCTTTTACGGGTTTCATGTGATGATTTTTCCCGTAAAATTGCAGTACACACCGAAAATCCACAAGTAACAAAGACACGTGCAATTTAAATGTGCTTCTGCATTGGAAACACATCAAAACACATGTAGTCCGCACACGACTACATCAATTCAGTTTTTTCAAAGCCAAATACCAGGAAATATCAAAAACAAAGCAGCTTTGTTTAAAACATGACATACCAAAAGAAGGCGCATGTTTCACTATTGCATTGTTGGCAAAATATTTATTTATTTGTCTATACTATATGTCTACTTGCTTTTATCACTTTGGCATTGGTGCCCCCTGTATGGCTTTAGCCTTCTGTCGGACATCATCCTTCTATGTACCGTATTTTTATCTTATTTGTATTTTTAAATAAAGATTTATATTAGAGTTGACTGAATAGCTTCCGATAACTCCTTATCCGAATAGCTATAGCGCTTAACGAATAGCTGCATAAGGAACACGGATACCTGAGCACTCCGATAATCAGCTGTTGAATACATGTGGGTATTCCTTAACAAACAGACATTCCCTACATGTATTCAGGCTGTCTAGCAGCCACAAATCATGCAGCTGCGGCAACAGAAACTAAATCTCCGAGCACGCCCAAATACTCGGAGATCACCCGAGCATGCTCGAGCAACGAGCATACTCGCTCATCACTAAGGCCGGCGTCACACTAGCGAGTTTGATGCGAGTTAGTCTCACGACTAACTCGCATCAACACCCGGCACGGCCGCCCGCTCTTGGACCAGAGTGTGCGGCTGCATGTATTTCTATGCCGCCGTGCACTCTTGTCCGAGAGCGGGCGGCCGTGCCGGGTGTTGATGCGAGTTAGTCGTGCGACTAACTCGCATCAAACTCGCTAGTGTGACGCCGGCCTAATTCTCATACATGAGATTCTGACAGTACATGAAAATCGGACTGTACTGTACTGTATTTTTTTTCACAGACCTATAGACTTGCATTACCAATTTTGATTTGATGCTTAGGTCAAAATTTTTCCACTCTGTCCAAGGAAAAAGTCAGACATGTACATAGCACCTGTACATATGATATTCTATTGAGCTATCTGTGAAAATGAAGGGTAGCACTTGTATGAGAAAATTGGACACGTGAATGAGCACTTATAGTTTTTTGGTATCAGTTTGGGGTCCATACAACTTCCTGGTCTCTTTTTATTTTATTTTTTGCTTGGAGATGAAATAGCAAAATTACTGTGATTCTGCCATTTTAATTTATTTTATGATCACCATATAAAATAATTATTATTATATTTTTTTATTTAGACTCGGTGGTACAATACAGGCCACACTCGCACTGTATGAAGCAGGCTTAGCTCCTGAGCCCGCTCTACCTCCACACCTGAGTACAGTATGTACAGGGCTGTGTGGAACACATAGGTGCTGGCACCAGCCCTGCATAAATGTTTTATATCAGAATTTAAGCTACGAATATATCTGAAAAAATTACATTAATTTTTTTTTAAAACAATTTAACAGGTTCTCTCATGTCTTTTTGCATTTTTTTTTAAAACCTTTTTATTGAACTATTATCAGAAATGTTGCTGTTTTTGTTTTTAGGCCAGCCAAACAGGTCAGTTTGGTGCAGATGGGATTGTAGCCATTCAGTGTTATCTCCTTTCTACTTTTTATTATTTATGAATATATGTTTTTACTTGTCATGTTGTATTGTATATTTTTTAACTTCTCATTATAAAACACAGCTGGTTTTAGTGATCCTGTATTAATAAACCATTAATTACTTACACATCTTTAAAAAAAAGAAGTAACTTGCCTTTTGTGAATAAGCTGTTTTAATAGTCGTAAATCTGACAAAAGCAGAAAGAAAGACAGGTAGCACTCTTCTCTTCTCTTTCTTCCTTTGGTTTTGTGGATAAGGAAGTCTCTTAACTCTGGAATTTTCAAGTGTGGATAGAACCCAGACTGATAAAATAAGTTATCTGTTGCACTTCTACCATCCCTGTTGGATTGAATACCAAAAGAAATCAGAAACTATTCCTTATTGTAACAAATACACTTAGTGCATCTATCAGACTGTAAATAAGTAGAAAAGAAATGGCTTTACTCTGCCCTAAGAATCATCCAAGCTCTTAAAGATCTCTTTGTGTTACTGAAAGTCTTTTCGCCTTCAAGCAGTTGGATGACTTTTTAAGCTATGGCTACATTTAAGTTGTCACTTTGACAGAAACCACACATCACACCCGAGATCTTGTGTAACACCTTCAGGAAAATAGCTCAATCTGAAGTGTTATTTCTCTAAAGGGCATAAGTTTACCATCTCATTAGAATAAGGAAAAAAAATAATGATATACTAAGCTTTAATTTATTCTGCAAAGTTCAGAATATTACTTATAAATGTGAGGAACAGTCGTAAACATATATAATGAATTATTCATTGATTAGTGGACTATGTACAGTATGATTAAAGAATAATGATTCTACAGATGTAATTTCTGGATTACTTAGACTTGTTGCTGCAGAAATACAGTGGGCTCTAGAAATGGTATTAAGTTAAAAGCTTAAGTTACCTCTCTCTGGTGTTAGGAAGTAGCCGGCCGGAAAAACAAAATACACAGACACACGATGTGTAAGTTAAAGTCTCTTTTTTGGGGCTAAACCTATGGTATCCTCTTTATAAGGGTACATGGGCGTACCCACCGAGGGCCGGTGGGCAGCTGCCCCCTAGAAGCATGGGCGCGCACTTATCATGATGGCCACCGCCACCTGTCTGAGCATGCCCGGGATGATAATCTGCCCAACTGGGCATTTTCCTGCTGCTGGGCTGATGTGGTTTGTGTCCCGGGGACGGCTGGCTGGCAGCGCCCGCTCATCTGGCCGCTTGCCCGCTGATGCGGCTACCGGTGTGTTTTTCCTGCCGCCAGCCAACTGCCCTTTAACTCTTCGGGCACGGCGACTTTACATGTGCGCGCAATTGCTGTTATTCGAATCTATTTTCAGTCAGTGACATCACTCCAGGTCTGGGTGAGTGAGTAATACTCCAGTCCCAGACTCGAGTCACTCCCATAAGAAACACGTTTAAATTAAAATACATCAACCCCCAACACCTGGTCCTGTAATACTTACAGGTGTTGAGCTGGGGCCTGGGTCTGGGCTGATGTATATACAGGTGCTGGGTGCTGGCTGTGGCTGGGCTTATGTATATACAGAGGCTGGCTGGTCTGATGCATATACAGGTGCTGGGGGCTTGGGCTGATTTATATACAGGGGCTGGGGGCTTGCTGTGGCTGGGCTGATGTATATACAGGTGGTGCTGGGCTCAGTGGGCTGGGGCTGGTGATGATATATACAGGTGGTGCTGGGTTCAGTGTGCTGGGGCTGGTAATGATGTATATACAGGTGCTGGGCTCAGTGGGCTGGTGATGATGTATATACAGGTATGGGGCTCATTATATTGTATGGAGTATTATATGGGCCACATTATACTGTATAGAGCAATATATGGGATCATTATTCTGTATGGAGCAATATATGGGCATGTTATTCTGTATGGGGCGCTATGTGGTGTCCATAATACTGTATGGAGTAATATATGTGGCTTATTATTCTGTATGGAGTAATATATGGGGCTCATTATACTGTATGGAGTAATATATGGGGCTCATTATACTGTATGGAGCACTATATGGTACCCAAAATACTTTGTGGAGCACTATATGGTGCTCATTATACTGTATGAAGCAATATATGGGGTATGCTATTCTGTATGGCGCTCTATGTGGTGCCCACAATACTGTTTTCTTAAAATTTTCGTTTCATTCACCTTTTTCGATCTAAAATTTTACAACCTGAACGACCATGGCTTGCCCCCCCCCTAGTTTTGATCCTGGGTACGCCCATGTAAGGGTAGGCTCATATAACACAACTCTCAACTTACATAAAAAGGGCCGATTATTGTGATCAGACTTTGATCAGAGTGGCATCAGTTTTTCTCGTACGTGGAGGAATCAAAAACCCTAAAATATACATACATAGAATATCAAAGGTAAGAGTGCTACCTGTGAAAGTCATGGATAACACTCATCCGAAAAAATCAGTTGTGTGCACGAGCCCTTAAAGTAACACAAGGTAGTAGAAAATAACCAATACGATTTTAAGAAGACATAGAATATAAGCCAATCAAAGTACATAAAACATGAACCAAAGTACATATTCCATATCATGTACATATTTAGATTAATTACATCATTTATCTTAAAAGGCATGTGATTATTTTTTTAATGCCAAAAAGCTTCCCTATAATATATTTTGGGATATAGTCAGTTGGTGTTGTTCTCCAATGGCTTATTTACTTGCATAATACTGTGGTTCATTGTTCCAGCTGGTTGAATTAGAGCAAATGTTATGATTAGAGTTGAGCAAAACAGGTGGGTCAGATTCAAAAGTCGGCAACTTTTGCCAAAGACGGGTTTCGTTGGCCAAAACACGACCATAGCGTGCAGTCGGCCATGCGGTCGCCGAACTGAGCTCCAAAGTCGATTTTCCCAGAATGCTTTCAGGCGCCTTTTTTCAGCCAATGAGCAAGGACGCACACTGTGGGCAACGAAATGACATGGGCAGCGTCCACCACCATCTTAGAGAAGGGCATTGCAGTGATTGGCTTGCTTTGGGGGGCGTCATAGTGTCTATAAAAGCCTTGACCACCGACCTCCATTTTACTTCTGCCGATCTTAACAGTAGGGAGAGGTTGCTGACACTGTTTATCAGTAGGGACAGAGTTAGGGCTGGAAAGAGAAGTTCTTATGTGCTTGTGCTGATAGCAATTGTGCTGTACAGTTAGTGTGCAGTGATGGGGAGGATTTTCTTGTGTGCAGCAGCGCTGGTTATTAGGCTGCCTGATAGCTGTATTGCTGTGTGTACACTGCTGTGCAGACTGCTTTTTACACAGCACTAATACTTTTATTCTTTTTTTATGCACAGTTACCGAGCGTTCATTTTTTCCCACACCGTATAGAGCTGTACGCTCCTGACACACTACCGTGTACCGGCTGGTATCACGGACAAATATATGCTGACTATCTGTGTGTGACTCCGGAAATATATAGGAGATTGAAATTTTCCCTACACCGTATACACCTGTCCGCTTCTGATACAGTACCGTATATCTGCTTATTGTATTACGGTCAAATCCATACTGAGTGAGCGTCTGTTGTGACTCCGAAAATATATATGGAGATTGAAATTTTCCCGTACAACGTATACACCTGTCCAGGGTCGGACCTGGCCCACCGGAGAACCGGAGGATTCTCCGGTGGGCCCTGGCATCTGGTGGGCCCTGGCACCTGCTGGCATACAGGGCCCCCCAGCCGGTGGCCTGTCGCTAATAGCGGCACGCCACGCAGCTGCCATGGGGGCCCCGTGCTAGCGGAGCAGCAGCGGGTGACAGGAGGCAGGAGCCCTGTCCCCGCTGCTAAAGAGAAATGAATATTCACTGCTTCCCACGCCCACGTGGGCGTGGGAAGCAGTGAATATCATTTCACTTTAGCGGCTAAGATTGCCAGGGCCCCGCGCTCCCCCAGGGGCCTCCCGCTCTCACAGGGGCCCCCAGGCAGCGCTATGTGGCAGTAAGTCAGGGCCAGCGCCGCCCTCAATCGTAATGGTGAATGGAGAGAGAGCGTCATCTGACACTCTCTCTCCCATCAGTCCCCTCTGCTTCTCACTCACAGCCAGTGCGCGATGACGTCATTTCATCGCGCACCCGCTGTGTGTGTGTCTGGCAGACGGCAGCTCCTGACACTGAAGCAGAGCCGCTGCCGGAATCAGCGTGGGAGCGAGGAGGAGAGGTGAGTATTGTTTTTTTTTTTTTTTAATATCTATCTATAGCTATCTATCTATATCTATCTCGATATCTATCTATCTATTAGACAATTACACCCTATGAGGGGGGCAGCATTATCCCCATGAGGGGGGCAGCATTATCCCCTATGAAGGGGGCAGCATTATCCCCATGAGGGGGGCAGCATTATCCCCATGAGGGGGGCAGCATTATCCCCTATGAGGGGGGGCAGCGTTATTCCCCATGAGGGGGGCAGCGTTATACCCTATGAGGGGGGCAGTGTTATCCCCTATGAGGGTGGCAGCGTTATCCCCTATGAGGGGGGCAGCATTATCCCCATGAGGGGGGCAGCATTATCCCCATTAGGGGGGCAGCATTATCCCCATGAGGGGGGCAGCGTTATACCCTATGATGGTGGCAGCGTTATACCCTATGAGGGGGCAGCGTTATCCCCTATGAGGGGGCAGCGTTATCCCCTATGAGGGTGGCAGCGTTATCCCCTATGAGGGGGGCAGCATTATTCCCTATGAGGGGGGAAGCTATTATCCCATGAGGGGGGCAGCGTTATACCCTATGAGGGGGCAGCGTTATCCCCTATGAGGGGGACAGCGTTATCCCCATGAGGGGGGCAGCATTATCCCCTATGAGGGGAGCAGAAATTATCCCCATGAGGGGGGCAGCATTATCCCCTATGAGGGGGCAGCGTTATACCCTATGAGGGTGGCAGCGTTATCCCCTATGAGGGGGGCAGCGTTATCCCCTATGAGGGGGGCAGCATTATCCCCATGAGGGGGGCAGCATTATCCCCTATGAGGGGGCAGCATTATCCCCATGAGGGGGGCAGCATTATCCCCTATGAGGGGGGCAGCGTTATACCCTGAGGGGGGCAGCATTATAACCTATGAGGGGGGCAGCATTATCCCCTATGAGGGGGGCAGCATTATATTCTATGGGGGGCTGCTTTATAATCTATGAATGAGGCTACCCTAACTACTGCTACATAATTAAGACGTGTACTACCTTATATTATACCCGGATATTAGCGTGTTTTACCGCACAATTGGTGATCTTGTATTTATTTCTATGTAGCTACATAGTGGGCCCCAAGCATGATTTTCTCTGGTGGGCCCAAGGTGTTCCAGTCCGACGCTGCACCTGTCCGCTTCTGATACAGTACCGTATATCTGCTCTTTGTTTTACGGTCAAATCCATACTGAGTGAGCGTCTGTGTGTGACTCCGAAAATATATACGGAGATTGAAATTTTCCCGTACACCATATACAGCTGTACGCTCCTCATACAGTACCATATATCTGCTGGTATTTTTGGTACATTTTCCCAAACATGAGGAAGTATAGTGGAAGAGGCCGCGGACGTGGGCGGGGGGGCCAGCTGGTACTGATGGTGGTGGTTGTGCATCTGCTGGTAGTGCCAAAAGCACAATAGCACCTAAGGCAGGAGGTGTTGAGCCTGCGTCATGGTCTGGCTCCAGAAGGCCTGGAAGGCTCCCTTTTCTGGGAGTAGGTAAACCGCTTTTAAAGCCGGAGCATCAGGAACAGGTTTTGGCTTACATTGCCGAAACAGCCTCCAGCTCTATCGCCTCCTCTTCTGAAGTTTCAAAAAATGCAAGCACTGAGTCGTCAGTGCAGGCTCCTGGTCAGGAACAACACCTTTCCTTGTGTCCTTTACCCCCACCAAAAGTGAAGGATGCAGCAGAAAACACTTCAGATTACTCTCTGGAGCTCTTTTCACATACCATGCCTGGGTTATCAAGTGAAATCCTGAATTCCGCAGTCCAAGATGAATATGACATGGAAGTGCACTGATGCACAACCACGGCTATATGATTCTGCTGGTACATTCAACCAGAGCACTGCATTGCCCTCGCAGTCTACTGAGGCAGATTCTGACCCTGATGAAACTCAGGTGCCCCTTCCCGCATACTATGCTACCTTACACGGTGACACAGAGGAAGGTGCAGATGAAATTGAAGAGGAGGTGATGGATGACCAAGTTGTTGACCCGGATTGGCATCCATTGGGGGAAGAGGGTGCCGTTGGCAATAGCTCAGAAGAGGAGAAGGATCCACAGCAGGCATCGACATCGCAGCAGCGGTTATCTGGCAGGCCCGTAGCAGTCCAAAAAGGTGTTAAAAAAACAAAAAGAGTTGTAGGACAGGTTGGCCAGACGTTCAAATTAGCACAGTGTGCAAGCCCTGAAAATTTATCCCATAGTAGGAAGAGTGCAGTGTGGCACTTTTTTGACCAAAATCCTATTGATGAGGCAAAGGTTATCTGTAAGAAGTGCGGAAGGACCTTTAGCAGAGGGAAAAATCTCCGAAAATTGAATACCAGTTGCATGCTCATTTGCAATTATTATGCAAATTGGTTTTAAGTGTCATAGCGTTTTTTGTATTTTTTTTGTAAATGAAACCCATTGATGGTATTGTGTCTCAGGGTTGTTTGCCATGTGAGCCCAATAAAAGGAAAACTGGATGTTCCACACTATTAAGCAGGCCAGAGTTTTCAAGTAACATGATAAAGAAAAAGGATCTCTCTGCTGCTGAAAATCATCAAATAGTGCAATGCCTTGGTCAAGGGATGAAAACATTACATATTTCCCGAAAACTTAAGCGTGATCATCGTACTGTTAAGAGATTTTTGGCTGATTCTGAGCACAGACGTGTTCGTGCTGATAAAACCTTCCGAATGAGGAAGGTTTCTGCCAGGCAAGTTCATCGGATTAAGAGAGCAGCTGCTAAAAAGCCATTACAAACCAGCAAACAGATATTTGAAGCTGCTGGTGCCTCTGGAGTCCCTCGAACCACAAGGTGTGGGATCCTTCAAAGGCTTGCTGTGGTGCATAAACCTACGATTCGGCCACCCCTAAACAGTGCTCACAAGCTGAAACGGTTGCAGTGGGCCCAGACATACATGAAGACTAATTTTCAAACAGTCTTGTTTACTGATGTGTGTCGAGCAACCCTGGATGGTCCAGATGGATGGAGTAGTGGATGGTTGGTGGATGGCCACCATATCCCAACAAGGCTGCGACGTAATCAAGGAGGTGGAGGAGTCATAGGGAAACAGCTGGTAGGCCCTTTAAGGTTCCTGAAGGTGTGAAAATTAGCTCTGCAAAGTATGTAGAGTTTCTGACTGACAACTTTCTTCCATGGTATAAAAAGCAGAAACGTGCCTTCAGGAGCAAAATCATCTTCATGCATGACAATGCACCATCTCATGCTGCAAAGAATACCTCTGAGTCATTGGCTGCTATGGGCATAAAAGGAGATAAACTCATGGTGTGGCCAGCATCTTCCCCTGACCTCAACTCTATAGAGAACCTTTGGAGTATCATCAAGCAAAATATCTATGAAGGTGGGAGGAAGTTCACTTCAAAACAGCAGCTCTGGGAGGCTTCATGCAAAGAAATACAAGAAGAAACTCTCCAAAAACTCACAAGTTCAATGGATGAAAGAATTGTCAAGGTGATATCAATGAAGGGTTCCTATGTTAACATGTAACTTGGCCTGTTAGGATGTTTTGGAGTTAAGTAGCTTTTTTGTTCAGTGAATGTGACCTCCTAATGCTGCAAATTCCACAAATGAGCATTTTCAGTTCTTTAAAACAGACCAAATGTTCAGAAATCCTTCTGTGCCTAATAATTTGGAACAGTGCATTTTGAGTTTTTTCAATTTTGGAGATTATACTGTTATCATTGGGAGGTTTCTTCAATAAAATTCGATGTATACTCTAACGGGTGATGACTTTTATTAGACTGACTGTCATTTGCACCGACCACTTAGAAAAATCAGAGAAAAATATCATTTGCATAATAATTTGGAACATAGTGTAAACACCATGCACTTGCAAGCGTGGACAGACTACAAAACTTCACGGGTTTTGAACGCCTACATTGCCAAACTGATCTCATTAGAGATGATGCCCTTCCGTTTGGTTGAAAGTGCAGCGTTCCAAGAGCTCATGGCCTACGCTGTCCCACACTATGACCTACCCAGTTGGCACTTCTTTTCTAGAAAAGCCATCCCTGCCTTCCACCTGCATGTGAAAGACTGCATTGTCCATGCACTCAAACATTCAGTGAGTGGAAAGGTGCACCTCACAACAGATGCATGGGCCAGTAGGCATGGCCAGGGCCGTTACGTGTTCATCACTGCGCACTGGGTAAATGTGGTGGATGCAGGGTCCACAGGGGACAGCGGCTGTGGGACAGTGCTGCCTAGCCCATGGTATAGGCAACAGTTGGCTGTAGTCATTCGACCCTCCTCCTCCTCCAGAAGCAAAAGCTCGTAGGCAGAGCGCTGTCGCACGAGCACGCCATCTGCAGCTGGCAGTGTTGCACACGAGGTGTCCCACTATCGAACAGCTAGTGGTAAGCGTCAGCAGGCTGTTTTAAAGATGATGTCTTTGGGTGACAACAGACACACTGCGGAGGTACTGGCCGACTACTTGCAGCAAGAAACTGAGTCATGGCTGGGCAGTCTACATCTTGAGCCAGGCAAGGTAGTCAGTGATAACGGACATAATTTTGTGGCGGCCATAGCCCTGGCAAAACTCAGACACATACCTTGCCTGGCTCACACCTTGAACCTGGTGGTGCAGTGCTTCATAAATAATTATCCTGAGTTACCAGCCCTGCTCCATATGGTGCGAAGACTGTGCTCGCACATCCGTCGCTCGCCCGTGGACTCCACAGTTGTATGCAGAGGCTGCAGCGATCGCTCCACCTCCCCAAGCACCGCCTAATCATAGACGTTGCAACAAGGTGGAATTCCACCATGCACATGGTTGAGAGGCTGTGCGAACAGAGGCAGGCTGTAATGCATTTGTGGGAGGATACACGGGCAGGCAGTTTGAGGGCAGACATGGAGCTGTCGGGTATGCAGTAGTCAAAGCTAAAAGACCTCTGTAAAGTCCTTCAGTGTTTTGAGGAATGCACACGGCTGGTAAGCGCAGACGACGCCATCATAAGCATGAGCATCCCACTTATGCATCTGCTCATGCAAACTTTGACGCACATTAAGGATCAGGATTCTGCAGCGGAGTAGGAGGAGGGAAGCCTTGATGACAGTCAGCCATTGTCTTCTCAGGGAACTGTCCTGGACAAGGTGGAGGAAGAAGAGGAAGAGGAGGCGGAGGAGGAGGATGAGGGGGATGATTATTTTGGGGAGGAGGATGCTTCTCAGGGTTCAAGAGAAAATGTTGGCTTGCCAAGGTCAGGTACAGGGTTTGTGCATGACTGGAGAGATGTGGATTTGTGAAAAAGTGCTCCTCCACCCACCACTGGCAGTGCATCATTGACACCTGGAACATTGGCCCACATGTGTGTTTATGTCTTGCGGATCCTAAAAAGGGACCCCCACATTGCCAAAATGATGAAGGATGATGACTACCGGTTAGCCAGTGTCCTCGATCCATACTATAAAGGCCAATTACAGAACATCATGCCACAGGAGAACCTAGAACTAATATTGGCGAACAAACAAGCAACTCTCTTAAACTGTTTGTTGGAGGCATTCCCAGCACACAGCAGCGGTGCAGGTTCTACCACGAGCCGTACTGTGCAACATGGAAGAGGTGTTCATGGTGCACACAGCCAAAGTGGCGTTGGAGACAGGGGTTTCATGACCATGTTGTGGTCTGATTTCTCGAGTAACGCTCACACGACTGGTAATACTCAATCGATTGCAACAGACAGGAGACAGCAGTTGTCAACTATGGTTCAAAATTACCTCTCCTCCCCTATCGATGTTCTCCCTCACAGTTCGTTCCTCTTTGACTACTGGGCCTGTAAACTGGACACCTGGCCTGAATTGCCACAATATGCCTTACAGGAGCTCGCTTGCCCTGCTGGTAGTGTGCTATCAGAAAGAGTCTTCAGTGCTGCTGGACCAATCATGACAGAAAGAAGGACCCGGCTGTCGACCCAAAATGTAAGTGATCTCACCATCAATAAAATGAACCATGCCTGGGTTTCAAAGGATTTTGTATCACCTTCCCCTGATGACACAAAGGTTGGCAGCAAAATGGCTCGCTTTGTCCTCCTCTTCCTCCGACTTCTCCAATTCCTCCATTTGCAGCTGCTGAACGTCCAGCCTACACCTCAACATATGCCAGTTTTTCCACCTCCCTAACTGAGCTGTACCCCCCCAGGGCTGGCGTCAACACCTGGCGCACCCGGGCAAGTGCCGGTGCTGTGAGCAGGTCGGGGGGCCCACTTGTGGGCAACAGCACTGGCACAGGGCCCCTCATAGTACGCCGGTGTCTCTGACGGTGGGGGGCCCACTCGCAGTCAGAGACACCTGCGTACTATGAGGGGCCCTGTGCCAGTGCCGTCGCCCACGAGTGGGCCCCCTGCTTGGTCAGGGCCCCAGCACTTGCAATACTTACCTCTCCCTGCTCCACCGCTGTGACGTCTTCCGCGTTTCCTGACAGTGACATTCAGGTCAGAGAGTGCAATGACAACACGTCTGTGCGCCCTCTGCGTGAACAGTCCAAGTGCAGAGAGCTGGAAGATGGTGACGCTGAGGAGTCCAGAGTAGAGCAGTACCCACCGAGGAGAGGAATTTCATTTTTTTTATGTTTAGAGCAATATATGGGGAGCATTATACACTGGAGAATTATATATGGGACCCATCATATACTAGAGCATCATATGGGGTTAATTATTTATGGGTCATCATATAGGGCCCTTTATATATGGAGAATCATATGGAGCACATATTGGGCCTATTCTGTGTGGAACATTATATGGAGGCCATTCTGTATGGCGCACTATGTGGTGGCCATAATACTGTGTGGAGTACTATACTGTCCGGTTTTTGAGCTATTATAGAATTTACAATAAATATCACTCATGTAATGTAAGAAGCGAAGTATTTGGCATTGTACTATACCTATATTTCTCTGCCGTATCGGAGCATCATGAATTGTGGTATGTGTTAAAGGGGCCCACTGAGACTCTTTCGCCAGGGGCCCACGAAAACCTGGAGCCAGCCCTGCCCCCTCCACAACTTTAGCCAAATAACCCCCAGTTTTAATGCGTTACTATTATTATAAAGTTAATTAGGTTGCCAAGCTTACGTAATAAGAATTGATGTCGTTGGCATTGAAATGGGCACTGTTATGTTTTGGTAGCTGAGGAGAGCAGGCAAAAACGGCAATACACCAGAGAGGTTGGAATCTACTGGATTGCAGTACCCTGACTAACCACCACAACTAAAAGCAGCCGTGGAGCGTTCCTACGTTGGTCCTAGACGCCTCGTCACAGCCTGAGAGGTTAACTACACCTAAAGATAGAAAGAGGAAAGCTATCTGCCCGGAGCAGATCCCCAAAGAACATAGGAAGCCCCCAAACATATAATGGCGGTTAGACAAGAGGAAATACAGACACAGACAGAAAATAGTATGAGCAAACGTTGGGGCCCAATCTGCCTAGACAGAAAAAGGATAGGAAGGATACTTACTGTAATCCAAAAAAAAACCTAAAAAAACCCAACGCTACTAATTGCAAAAACACCTGATATCACACGACCTCTACCACCTACATTAGTTCTCTGGTGTAACAAAGCTAAGCCGCAGCCACTGAAAAAACTGGAAAAGGCAAATGAACAAATAACAGTGACTTCAGAGGAACTGAGAGGAGACCAAGCCCCCGGGGAGGGGGACCTGGCTAACTTCACAGAAATGCAGAGAAAAATGCAAATGGTAAGCACAAAAACAAAAACAGAAAATATCTTATCTGAGAGCAGGAGAAGAGGCAAGACTCAGCAAGCTTCCAAGTGAACCAGGAAACAACGTTGAGACAAGAACAATTGATCACCGGCAACCATGATGGGAGGGAACCTACCTTATATAAGACCAGTCTGTGATTCCTGATTGCCAATCCTCATTGAATGGTTCAGTACTATTTGTAACCACCAGAGGGAGCTTCTGCTCAGAATTCATTTCTAAAAACATTCACAACAGTACCCCCCCTTGAGGAGGGGTCACCGAACCCTCATTTGTGCCACCAGGTCAGTCAGGATGAGCTCTGTGATACGCACGGATCAGTCTCCTAGCATGGATGTCCGAAGCAAACACCCAAGAATTGTCCTCCTGACCATAACCTCTCCACTTAACCAAATACTGGAGTTTCCGTCTAGAAAAACGAGAATCCAATATTTTCTCAACCACATACTCCAGATTGCCCTCAACCAAAACAGGGTCAGGAGGCGCAGCCATAGGAACCACTGGCTCGACAAACCTCTTCAATAATGACTTGTGGAACACGTTATGGATCTTAAATGTCCCTGGAAGAAGTAAACAAAAGGAAACAGGATTAAGAATCTCCATGATCTTATAAGGTCCAATGAACCTAGGCTTAAACTTAGGAGATGCAACTCTCATAGGGATATTTCTTTAGGACAACCAGACCAAGTCCCCCACTTTAAACCGAGGACCATCAGTCCTATGCCAGTTGGCAAACCGCTGGGCCTTCTCCTGAGAGAGGGACAACCTCTCCACTACCTGGTCCCAAATCTGCTGCATACGCTCCACAACAGAGTCAACACCCGGACAGACGAACCCTCCTGTCCGAAGAAAAATCGGGGGAAACTCAAAATTGCAGAAAAAATGGGGGACACAAAGGGCGGCTTGCCCTATTATTAAGAGCAAATACCCAAAGGCAAAAAGGACCAGTATCTTGTCGCAGAACAAAGCATCCCCGAAAGTCTCCAATGTGGTTTGTTCTCTCAGTTTGCCCATTGGTCTGGGTAAAAGCAGGGAGAAAGCTTTGGAACCAATTTTAGAACAAAAAGTCCCCCAAACTGGAAAAAATGGACCCCTCTTCAAAACAAAATGTTCTCGGGAAATGCCCTTTTCGGGGAGGAAGGCAAACTTAGATATTGGCAAAAGATGTTCATCTTGGAAAACCTATACAAATCCCCCAGTAACGGTATTCTCTGGAAACGGGGGTGGAAAATTAAAATCTAGAGTATGGGTCCATGGTTCTTGGGCACAGGAAATGGCATCAAAAACCCCTTGGCGAGAAAAAGGCTTGGAGCGAGAGCAAGTCCCCAGGATGCACAAACCCCCCTTGTACGGAAAAAGAGGCCCCAAAAAAGGCCGATCCCCAAGTCTCTGGTCCCAAAAAATTCCCGGGTGACCGGGCCAAAGGGGGAACAAGGGTCTCAGCATCCACTCTTTTTCCCCTGGTCTGGGAAAAACAATTTCCCAATAGGGCGCGTTGGGTTTATCCCCCTGACACTCTTCCGGGGCCAGTCTAAATTTGGGGAGTGGCGGAAAGAACTAACCTTTTCAAAAAAAACAGCGGATCAGATAATCAGAGACCGCAAGGAAATTTCCCCGAGAGGTATCCGCCTTTTAAAATTCTTGTGCAGGAAAAAAGGAAACCCCAAAAATTAAAAAAGTGTGAAAAAAAGGCCAGGCCTGTCTAGGATTAAACGCTTTGGTGATCCAGTAAACCCGTTTTTTATGGGCCGTAGGACCAACATGATGCTTGGTCCTCCGCAATGTTCCACTCTTCAAAAGCCCACTTTTATGAAAAATCTGATTCCCACGTCTTTAAATTCGTTGTTTGGGGAAAATTTTCGAGGAAAAAACCAAAGGGTTTTCTTTTGGGTTCAGGTTTTTTTGGGGCAAAAACGTACCCCCCAAATTTTGAGGCATCAACCCCACCTAAATGGAGAGAAACTCGGGTGCCGTAGAAAGGAGCAGAAGTGAAACTCTGTTTAAATTCCTGAAAAGCGGATGCTCGGGGCCAATTCACCCAAACAGAAAACCCTTTTTGGTCATTCAGTAATGGGTTTTAAAAATACAGAGAATTACAATAAATTTGAAAAAAAAGGCAAAACCCAAGTTTGAAGAGCCCTTTTTGGAAAATAGGTTGGAAAATCCAGATGGGGCCGAACCCTTTACCCGGGCCCTTTATAAGTGGAGCAAAATGAATCCCCGAAAAGGATCTTCTGTCCCCAAAAAAAACTTTTTCCCCTTAATACAGAGCATTCTCTCTCAAATTTTGGGAAAACAGTCCCAAAAATGTTTCACATGAGAGTCCCAGTCATTGGAAAAAAAT
>JARQOD010000006.1:369035235-369070170 GCA_033576555.1 Oophaga sylvatica
GAGGGGGGCAGCATTATCCCCATGAGGGGGCAGCGTTATACCCTATGAGGGTGGCAGCGTTTATACCCTATGA
The DNA here is from genome assembly GCA_033576555.1 of Oophaga sylvatica. NCBI lineage: Eukaryota > Metazoa > Chordata > Amphibia > Anura > Dendrobatidae > Oophaga > Oophaga sylvatica. Next base: position 369,035,309 of record JARQOD010000006.1, read on the forward strand.
GGGTGGCAGCGTTATCCCCTATGAGGGGGGCAGCGTTATCCCCTATGAGGGGGGCAGCATTATCCCCATGAGGGGGGCAGCATTATCCCCTATGAGGGGGGCAGCGTTATACCCTATGAGGGTGGCAGCGTTATACCCCATGAGGGGGGCAGCGTTATCCCCTATGAGGGGGGCAGCGTTATCCCCATGAGGGGGGCAGCATTATCCCCTATGAGGGGAGCAGAATTATCCCCATGAGGGGGGCAGCATTATCCCCTATGAGGGGGCAGCGTTATACCCTATGAGGGTGGCAGCGTTATCCCCTATGAGGGGGGCAGCGTTATCCCCTATGAGGGGGGCAGCATTATCCCCATGAGGGGGGCAGCATTATCCCCTATGAGGGGGCAGCATTATCCCCATGAGGGGGGCAGCATTATCCCCTATGAGGGGGCAGCGTTATACCCTATGAGGGGGGCAGCATTATAACCTATGAGGGGGGCAGCATTATCCCCTATGAGGGGGGCAGCATTATATTCTATGGGGGGCTGCTTTATAATCTATGAATGAGGCTACCCCAACTACTGCTACATAATTAAGATGTGTACTACCTTATATTATACCCGGATATTAGCGTGTTTTACCGCACAATTGGTGATCTTGTATTTATTTCTATGTAGCTACATAGTGGGCCCCAAGAATGATTTTCTCTGGTGGGCCCAAGGTGTTCCAGTCTGACGCTGCACCTCTCCGCTTCTGATACAGTACCGTATATCTGCTCTTTGTTTTACGGTCAAATCCATACTGAGTGAGCGTCTGTGTGTGACTCCGAAAATATATACGGAGATTGAAATTTTCCCGTACACCATATACAGCTGTACGCTCCTCATACAGTACCATATATCTGCTGGTATTTTTGGTACATTTTCCCAAACATGAGGAAGTATAGTGGAAGAGGCCGCGGACGTGGGCGGGGGGGCCAGCTGGTACTGATGGTGGTGGTTGTGCATCTGCTGGTAGTGCCAAAAGCACAATAGCACCTAAGGCAGGAGGTGTTGAGCCTGCGTCATGGTCTGGCTCCAAAAGGCCTGGAAGGCTCCCTTTTCTGGGAGTAGGTAAACCGCTTTTAAAGCCGGAGCATCAGGAACAGGTTTTGGCTTACATTGCCGAAACAGCCTCCAGCTCTATCGCCTCCTCTTCTGAAGTTTCAAAAAATGCAAGCACTGAGTCGTCAGTGCAGGCTCCTGGTCAGGAACAACACCTTTCCTTGTGTCCTTTACCCCCACCAAAAGTGAAGGATGCAGCAGAAAACACTTCAGATTACTCTCTGGAGCTCTTTTCACATACCATGCCTGGGTTATCAAGTGAAATCCTGAATTCCGCAGTCCAAGATGAATATGACATGGAATGCACTGATGCACAGCCACGGCTATATGATTCTGCTGGTACATTCACCCAGAGCACTGCATTGCCCTCGCAGTCTACTGAGGCAGATTCTGACCCTGATGAAACTCAGGTGCCCCTTCCCGCATACTATGCTACCTTACACGGTGACACAGAGGAAGATGCAGATGAAATTGAAGAGGAGGTGATGGATGACCCAGTTGTTGACCCGGATTGGCATCCATTTGGGGAAGAGGGTGCCGTTGGCAATAGCTCAGAAGAGGAGAAGGATCCACAGCAGGCATCGACATCGCAGCAGCGGTTATCTGGCAGGCCCGTAGCAGTCCAAAAACGTGTTAAAAAAACAAAAAGAGTTGTAGGACAGGTTGGCCAGACGTTCAAATTAGCACAGTGTGCAAGCCCTGAAAATTTATCCCATAGTAGGAAGAGTGCAGTGTGGCACTTTTTTGACCAAAATCCTATTGATGAGGCAAAGGTTATCTGTAAGAAGTGCGGAAGGACCTTTAGCCGAGGGAAAAATCTCCGAAAATTGAATACCAGTTGCATGCTCATTTGCAATTATTATGCACATTGGTTTTAAGTGTCATAGCGTTTTTTGTATTTTTTTTGTAAATGAAACCCATTGATGGTATTGTGTCTCAGGGTTGTTTGCCATGTGAGCCCAATAAAAGGAAAACTGGATGTTCCACACTATTAAGCAGGCCAGAGTTTTCAAGTAACATGATAAAGAAAAAGGATCTCTCTGCTGCTGAAAAGCATCAAATAGTGCAATGCCTTGGTCAAGGGATGAAAACATTACATATTTCCCGAAAACTTAAGCGTGATCATCGTACTGTTAAGAGATTTTTGGCTGATTCTCAGCACAGACGTGTTCGTGCTGATAAAACCTTCCGAATGAGGAAGGTTTCTGCCAGGCAAGTTCATCGGATTAAGAGAGCAGCTGCTAAAAAGCCATTACAAACCAGCAGACAGATATTTGAAGCTGCTGGTGCCTCTGGAGTCCCTCGAACCACAAGGTGTGGGATCCTTCAAAGGCTTGCTGTGGTGCATAAACCTACGATTCGGCCACCCCTAAACAGTGCTCACAAGCTGAAACGGTTGCAGTGGGCCCAGACATACATGAAGACTAATTTTCAAACAGTCTTGTTTACTGATGTGTGTCGAGCAACCCTGGATGGTCCAGATGGATGGAGTAGTGGATGGTTGGTGGATGGCCACCATATCCCAACAAGGCTGCGACGTAATCAAGGAGGTGGAGGAGTCATAGGGAAACAGCTGGTAGGCCCTTTAAGGTTCCTGAAGGTGTGAAAATTAGCTCTGCAAAGTATGTAGAGTTTCTGACTGACAACTTTCTTCCATGGTATAAAAAGCAGAAACGTGCCTTCAGGAGCAAAATCATCTTCATGCATGACAATGCACCATCTCATGCTGCAAAGAATACCTCTGAGTCATTGGCTGCTATGGGCATAAAAGGAGATAAACTCATGGTGTGGCCAGCATCTTCCCCTGACCTCAACCCTATAGAGAACCTTTGGAGTATCATCAAGCAAAATATCTATGAGGGTGGGAGGAAGTTCACTTCAAAACAGCAGCTCTGGGAGGCTTCATGCAAAGAAATACAAGAAGAAACTCTCCAAAAACTCACAAGTTCAATGGATGCAAGAATTGTGAAGGTGATATCAATGAAGGGTTCCTATGTTAACATGTAACTTGGCCTGTTAGGATGTTTTGGAGTTAAGTAGCTTTTTTGTTCAGTGAATGTGACCTCCTAATGCTGCAAATTCCACAAATGAGCATTTTCAGTTCTTTAAAACAGACCAAATGTTCAGAAATCCTTCTGTGCCTAATAATTTGGAACAGTGCATTTTGAGTTTTTTCAATTTTGGAGATTATACTGTTATCATTGGGAGGTTTCTTCAATAACATTCGATGTATACTCTAACGGGTGATGACTTTTATTAGCTGACTGTCATTTGCACCGACCACTTAGAAAAATCAGAGAAAAATATCATTTGCATAATAATTTGGAACATAGTGTAAACACCATGCACTTGCAAGCGTGGACAGACTACAAAACTTCACGGGTTTTGAACGCCTACATTGCCAAACTGATCTCATTAGAGATGATGCCCTTCCGTTTGGTTGAAAGTGCAGCGTTCCAAGAGCTCATGGCCTACGCTGTCCCACACTATGACCTACCCAGTTGGCACTTCTTTTCTAGAAAAGCCATCCCTGCCTTCCACCTGCATGTGAAAGACCGCATTGTCCATGCACTCAAACATTCAGTGAGTGGAAAGGTGCACCTCACAACAGATGCATGGACCAGTAGGCATGGCCAGGGCCGTTACGTGTTCATCACTGCGCACTGGGTTAATGTGGTGGATGCAGGGTCCACAGGGGACAGCGGCTGTGGGACAGTGCTGCCTAGCCCATGGTATAGGCAACAGTTGGCTGTAGTCATTCGACCCTCCTCCTCCTCCAGAAGCAAAAGCTCGTAGACAGAGCGCTGTCGCACGAGCACGCCATCTGCAGCTGGCAGTGTTGCACACGAGGTGTCCCACTATCGAACAGATAGTGGTAAGCGTCAGCAGGCTGTTTTAAAGATGATGTCTTTGGGTGACAACAGACACACCGCGGAGGTACTGGCCGACTACTTGCAGCAAGAAACTGAGTCATGGCTGGGCAGTCTACATCTTGAGCCAGGCAAGGTAGTCAGTGATAACGGACATAATTTTGTGGCGGCCATAGCCCTGGCAAATCTCAGACACATACCTTGCCTGGCTCACACCTTGAACCTGGTGGTGCAGTGCTTCATAAATAATTATCCTGAGTTACCAGCCCTGCTCCATATGGTGCGAAGACTGTGCTCGCACATCCGTCGCTCGCCCGTGGACTCCAGTTGTATGCAGAGGCTGCAGCGATCGCTCCACCTCCCCAAGCACCGCCTAATCATAGACGTTGCAACAAGGTGGAACTCCACCATGCACATGGTTGAGAGGCTGTGCGAACAGAGGCAGGCTGTAATGCATTTGTGGGAGGATACACGGGCAGGCAGTTTGAGGGCAGACATGGAGCTGTCGGGTGTGCAGTAGTCAAAGCTAAAAGACCTCTGTAAAGTCCTTCAGTGTTTTGAGGAATGCACACGGCTGGTAAGCGCAGACGACGCCATCATAAGCATGAGCATCCCACTTATGCATCTGCTCATGCAAACTTTGACGCACATTAAGGATCAGGAGTCTGCAGCGGAGGAGGAGGAGGGAAGCCTTGATGACAGTCAGCCATTGTCTTCTCAGGGAACTGTCCTGGACAAGGTGGAGGAAGAAGAGGAAGAGGAGGCGGAGGAGGAGGATGAGGGGGATGATTATTTTGGGGAGGAGGATGCTTCTCAGGGTTCAAGAGAAAATGTTGGCTTGCCAAGGTCAGGTACAGGGTTTGTGCATGACTGGAGAGATGTGGATTTGTGAAAAAGTGCTCCTCCACCCACCACTGGCAGTGCATCATTGACACCTGGAACATTGGCCCACATGTGTGTTTATGTCTTGCGGATCCTAAAAAGGGACCCCCACATTGCCAAAATGATGAAGGATGATGACTACCGGTTAGCCAGTGTCCTCGATCCATACTATAAAGGCCAATTACAGAACATCATGCCCAGGGCTGCCACTAGGAATTTCGGGGCCCCATACTGGCAAAATTTATGGGGCCCCCCTTGAGACTCCGCCCCGGCTCCACCCCCAGGTCAGCCCCACCCTAGCTCCTCCTCCACCATGCGAACCTTCCAAAATCACTCTGCCCTTTCTTGGAAAAACTCCACTTCTGCACCACGCCCTCACCAATGACACATTAACACTTATCACATACATAGCCATCAGCTTTTCTGTTTTGATCGCAGTGTAAGTACCCCGACTGGTGGCCTCCACGTAACGGAAATCCCGCGTCGCTGATTGGTCGGTCCCGGCCGGACGCGACCAATCAGCGACAGGCGCAGTCCGGCCACGACCAATCAGAGACGCGGGATTTCTATCTATATAGTAGATTGCTAATGGGGAGTCGAAGGGGGAGGGGGAAGGAATAATTATACAATCATTCCTTACCCCACCCCCACTTTGACTCCTCAATAGCAATGTATATATAAGTACAATCACGTACTAAAATAGTGGACAAACTAATACATGGACTTGTTATTTACTCACTCAGCCGGTGTTGCCGCCGCACCCACCACCCAGTCAAGAAGAATTTAATGGTCGTCTCAGCCTGCCCACCGATGCCGCCTCAGCCTGCCCACCAAATAAATGGAAAGTTTATATTACAGCATATTTAATCACTGAGTATACGTTACAAAAAATTATCTTTATTGGTATTTATTAAAACCCTATAAATTATAGAACATAAATACACCTCAAAACGTAACTAAGTGATTATGTAAAAGAACAAAAATAAATAAAATAGGAGTCAAGAGTAAAGGGGTGATCACCCCATTTATTTATTTTACTCACTTTTATAGCAGTAATCTTTCCAAGACCCTTTAGGGTATGTTCCCACGGTCACTAAATGCTACGGTAAAGTAGACCCCTTAAGGAACTTATCTAGATGTGTGGTGAGCACTTTGAACCCCCAAGTGCTTGACAGAGGTTTATAATGTAGAGCCGTAAAAAATAAAAAATCTATTTTCACAAAAATGATATTTTCTCCCCCAATTTTTTATTTTCCCAAGAGCAACAGGAGAAATTGGACCCCAAAAGTTGTTGTACAATTTGTCCAGAGTATGCTAACACCCCAATATGTGGGGGGAATCACTGTTTGGGCGCATGTCAGAGCTTGCAGAGGAAGGAGTACCGTTTGACTTTTTCAACTCAGAATTGGCTGGAATTGAGATCAGACCCCATATCACGTTTGGAGAGCCACTGATGTGCCTAAACAGTGGAAACCCCCCAATTCTAACTCCAACACACCCCTAACCATAACTATTGCCCCAACCCTAACTATAGCCCCAAGCCCAACCCTAATGGTAAAATGGAAATAAAAATTTTTTATTTGATTATTTTTCCCTAACTAAGGGGGTGGTAAAGGGGGTTTGATTTACTATTTATAGCGGGTTTTTATGTTTGGCAGGTGTCACATGCTAAAAGACGCTTTTAATAGCAAAACATTTTTTTTGGCATCACCACATTTTGACAGCTATAATTTTTCCATATTTTGGCCCACAGAGTCATGTGAGGTCTTGTTTTTTGAGGGAAGAGTTGACGTTTTTATTGGTACCATTTTGGGGGAAACTGACATTATTTGATCGCTTTTTATTCCAATTTTTGGGAGGCAGAATGAATAAAAACAAGCAATGAATGAATTTTTTTTTTGGGGGGGGCTGCGTTTATACCGTTTCACGTGTGGTAAAATTGATAAAGCAGTTTTATTCTTCGGGACTGTACGATTACATCAATACCTCATGTATATTTTTTTTTTATGTTTTGGTGATTTTATACAATAAATACTTTTATATAAAAAATAATTTTTGCATCGCTTTATTCTGAGACCTTTATTTTTTTTCAATTTTTTCCAGTGATGGAGCTGTATGTAGGCTTTTTTTTTGCGGGACAAGATGACGTTTTCAGTGGTACCACGTTTATTTATATCCATCTTTTTGATTGCGTGTTATTACCCTTTTTTTTTGGGCAGTATGATAAAGCATTGTTTTTTGGCCTTTTTTTTAAGGGTGTTCACTAAAGGGGTTAAAGGGAATCTGTCACCCCTTTTTTGCCCTATGAGATAGGGCCACCACCATCAGGGGCTTATCTTACATTCTGTAATGCTGTAGATAAGCCCCGATGTAACCTGAAAGTGAAGAAAACCGAGTTATAAAATACTCACCCAGGGAGGTTCCGGGGGATGTCGGGTCCGGAGGGAGTCGCGGTCCGGTGCCTCCCGTCTTGTAGCGAAGCCGGCCTTTTCTTTCCGTCCCATCACGGCTCCTGCGCAGGCACACTGCTCTGCCCTGGTGAGGGCAGAGTAAAGTACTGCAGTGCGCAGGCGCCGGGAAAGGTCAGAGAGGTCCGGAGCCTGCGCAATGTACAGTAGTACTGTGCTGGGCAGTGCAGTGCGCCTGCACAGGAGCAGCGACGGGACGTAAAGAAGAGGCCGGCTTCGCTACAAGACGGAAGGCGCCGAACCGGACCGCGACTCCCTCCGGACCGGACTGCCCCTGGACCGCCCCTGGGTGAGTATTTTATAACTCGTTTTTCTTCACTTTCAGGTAACATTGGGGGCTTATCTACAGCATTACAGAATGCTGTAGATAAGCCCCTGATGGCGGTGGCCCTATCTCATAGGGCAAAAAAGGGGTGACAGATTCCCTTTAACTAGTGGGACAATTCTATAGGTCGGGTCGTTGCGGACGCGGTGGTGATACTAAATATGTGTACTTTTAGTGTTGAGATTAATTTTTTTTCAAAGATTGATTTAATGATGGAATATTGTTTTTTTTAATATATAATTTTACAATTATTTATTTTTTTAAATTATATCTTTTACACTGTGTCCTGCTCTGAGGGCCCTGTTGGAATGCTGTGTGCGGCCCAGGGCAGGCAGGGTTGGCCGGCCGCACGCAGCATTCCAACAAGTCCCCGTCCCCAGGGCCCCTGTTGCTGGATGCTGCACCTGCGGGACCCTCCTGCCTGCCCTGAGCCTGCCCTGGGGGGCCCTGTTGGTGGATGCTGCGGGTCCCTCCTGCCTGCCCTGGGCGGCGGGCCCTGTTGGAATGCTGTGTGCGGCCGGACACCCCTGCCAGCCCTGGCCCAGGGCAGGCAGGGGGGGCCAGCCACACGCAGCATTCCAACAGCGCCCCGGCCCAGGGCAGGCAGGAGGGGCTCGCAGCATCCACCAACAGGGTTTCCAGGACTCCTGTTGCAGGATGCTGCGCCTGCAGGCCCCGCCGCCAGCCCTGACGAGGGTCCCTCCTGCCTGCCCTGGGGGCCCTGTTGGTGGATGCTGCGGGCCCCTTCTGCATGCCCTGGGGCAGGCCCCTCCTGCCTGCCCTGGGGGCCCCGTTGGTGGATGCTGTGGGCCCCTTCTGCATGCCCTGGGGAGGGCCCCTCCTGCCTGCCCTGGGGGCCCCTGTTGGTGGATGCTGCGGGCCCCTTCTGCATGCCCTGGGGAGGGCCCCTCCTGCCTGCTCTGGGGGCCCCGTTGGTGGATGCTGCGGGCCCCTTCTGCATACCCTGGGGAGGGCCCCTCCTGCCTGCTCTGGGGGCCCCATTGGTGGATGCTGGGGGCTCCTTCTGCATGCCCTGGGGAGGGCACCTCCTGCCTGCCCTGGGGGCCCTGTTGGTGGATGCTGCGGGCCCCTTCTGCATGCACTGGGGAGGGCCCCTCCTGCCTGCCCTGGGGGCCCCTGTTGGTGGATGCTGCGGGCCCCTTCTGCATGCCCTGGGGAGGGCCCCTCCTGCCTGCTCTGGGGGCCCCGTTGGTGGATGCTGTGGGCCCCTTCTGCATGCACTGGGGAGGGCCCTTCCTGCCTGCCCTGGGGGCCCTGTTGGTGGATGTTGGGGCCCCCCCTTCCTGCCCTGGGCCCTGTTGGTGGTGCTTGGTGGATGCTGCGGCTGTGCCTGGGCCCCCCCATAGACTACTTACCCTGCTTGCCTGCCGCCTTCACATGCACTGGTCCCCGCCGCCGCTCCCAGCCATGTGGCACACACATAGCACACTGACTGTCACGCTGCTCTGCTCCAGAATAAGGAAGTGGAGCGAGCAGAGCAGCGTGTGACATCATGTGAGGTTGGCTGGACCATGATGCACCAGGGAGGGCTGTAGCTTAAAGCTACAGTGCCTGCCCATTTCTTTTTGCCAGCCAGCATTTGTGACTGAGGACAGGAATATAAAGCGGCGAAGCACTGCCTGCTGGACCGTGCTGCGGCGCTGCCAGTGTGCTCGGGCCACCCTAAATCACCGGGCCCCATACACTAGTAAGGGCTGTAATGCCCTGATGGCGGCCCTGATCATGCCACAGGAGAACCTAGAGCTAATATTGGCGAACAAACAAGCAACTCTCTTAAACTGTTTGTTGGAGGCATTCCCAGCACACAGCAGCGGTGCAGGTTCTACCACGAGCCGTACTGTGCAACATGGAAGAGGTGTTCATGGTGCACACAGCTGAAGTGGCGTTGGAGACAGGGGTTTCATGACCATGTTGTGGTCTGATTTCTCGAGTAACGCTCACACGACTGGTAATACTCAATCGATTGCAACAGACAGGAGACAGCAGTTGTCAACTATGGTTCAAAATTACCTCTCCTCCCCTATCGATGTTCTCCCTCACAGTTCGTTCCCCTTTGACTACTGGGCCTGTAAACTGGACACCTGGCCTGAATTGCCACAATATGCCTTACAGGATCTCGCTTGCCCTGCTGGTAGTGTGCTATCAGAAAGAGTCTTCAGTGCTGCTGGACCAATCATGACAGAAAGAAGGACCCGGCTGTCGACCCAAAATGTAAGTGATCTCACCATCAATAAAATGAACCATGCCTGGGTTTCAAAGGATTTTGTATCACCTTCCCCTGATGACACAAAGGTTGGCAGCAAAATGGCTCGCTTTGTCCTCCTCTTCCTCCGACTTCTCCAATTCCTCCATTTGCAGCTGCTGAACGTCCAGCCTACACCTCAACATATGCCAGTTTTTCCACCTCCCTAACTGAGCTGTACCCCCCCAGGGCTGGCGTCAACACCTGGCGCACCCGGGCAAGTGCCGGTGCCGTGAGCAGGTCGGGGGGCCCACTTGTGGGCAACGGCACTGGCACAGGGCCCCTCATAGTACGCCGGTGTCTCTGACGGTGGGGGGCCCACTCGCCGTCAGAGACACCTGCGTACTATGAGGGGCCCTGTGCCAGTGCCGTCGCCCACGAGTGGGCCCCCTGCTTGGTCAGGGCCCCAGCACTTGCAATATTAACCTCTCTCTGCTCCACCGCTGTGACGTCTTCCGCGTTTCCTGACAGTGACATTCAGGTCAGAGAGTGCAATGACAACACGTCTGTGCGCCCTCTGCGTGAACAGTCCAAGTGCAGAGAGCTGGAAGATGGCGACGCTGAGGAGTCCAGAGTAGAGCAGTACCCACCGAGGAGAGGAATTTCATTTTTTTTATGTTTAGAGCAATATATGGGGAGCATTATACACTGGAGAATTATATATGGGACCCATCATATACTAGAGCATCATATGGGGTTCATTATTTATGGGTCATCATATAGGGCCCTTTATATATGGAGAATAATATGGAGCACATATTGGGCCTATTCTGTGTGGAACATTATATGGAGGCCATTCTGTATGGCGCACTATGTGGTGGCCATAATACTGTGTGGAGTACTATACTGTCCAGTTTTTGAGCTATTATAGAATTTACAATAAATATCACTCATGTAATGTAAGAAGCGAAGTATTTGGCATTGTACTATACCTATATTTCTCTGCCGTATCGGAGCATCATGAATTGTGGTATGTGTTAAAGGGGCCCACTGAGACTCTTTCGCCAGGGGCCCACGAAAACCTGGAGTCAGCCCTGCCCCCTCCACAACTTTAGCCAAATAACCCCCAGTTTTAATGCGTTACTATTATTATAAAGTTAATTAGGTTGCCAAGCTTACGTAATAAGAATTGATGTCGTTGGCATTGAAATGGGCACTGTTATGTTTTGGTAGCTGAGGAGAGCAGGCAAAAACGGCAATACACCAGAGAGGTTGGAATCTACTGGATTGCAGTACCCTGACTAACCACCACAACTAAAAGCAGCCGTGGAGCGTTCCTACGTTGGTCCTAGACGCCTCGTCACAGCCTGAGAGGTTAACTACACCTAAAGATAGAAAGAGGAAAGCTATCTGCCCCGGAGCAGATCCCCAAAGAACATAGGAAGCCCCCAAACATGTAATGGCGGTTAGACAAGAGGAAATACAGACACAGACAGAAAATAGTATGAGCAAACGTTGGGGCCCAATCTGCCTAGACAGAAAAAGGATAGGAAGGATACTTACTGTAATCCAAAAAAAAACCTAAAAAAAAACAACGCTACTAATTGCAAAAACACCTGATATCACACGACCTCTATCACCTAAATTAGTTCTCTGGTGTAACAAAGCTAAGCTGCAGCCACTGAAAAAACTGGAAAAGGCAAATGAACAAATAACAGTGACTTCAGAGGAACTGAGAGGAGACCAAGCCCCCCGGGGAGGGGGACCTGGCTAACTTCACAGAAATGCAGAGAAAAATGCAAATGGTAAGCACAAAAACAAAAACAGAAAATATCTTATCTGAGAGCAGGAGAAGAGGCAAGACTCAGCAAGCTTCCAAGTGAACCAGGAAACAACGTTGAGACAAGAACAATTGATCACCGGCAACCATGAAGGGAGGGAACCTACCTTATATAAGACCAGTCTGTGATTCCTGATTGCCAATCCTCATTGAATGGTTCAGTACTGTTTGTAACCACCAGAGGGAGCTTCTGCTCAGAATTCATTTCTAGAACATTCACAACAGTACCTCCCCTTGAGGAGGGGTCACCGAACCCTCATTTGTGCCACCAGGTCAGTCAGGATGAGCTCTGTGATACGCACGGATCAGTCTCCTAGCATGGATGTCCGAAGCAAACACCCAAGAATTGTCCTCCTGACCATAACCTCTCCACTTAACCAAATACTGGAGTTTCCGTCTAGAAAAACGAGAATCCAATATTTTCTCAACCACATACTCCAGATTGCCCTCAACCAAAACAGGGTCAGGAGGCGCAGCCATAGGAACCACTGGCTCGACAAACCTCTTCAATAAAGACTTGTGGAACACGTTATGGATCTTAAATGTCCCTGGAAGAAGTAAACGAAAGGAAACAGGATTAAGAATCTCCATGATCTTATAAGGTCCAATGAACCTAGGCTTAAACTTAGGAGATGCAACTCTCATAGGGATATTTCTTTAGGACAACCAGACCAAGTCCCCCACTTTAAACCGAGGACCATCAGTCCTATGCCATTTGGCAAACTGCTGGGCCTTCTCCTGAGAGAGGGACAACCTCTCCACTACCTGGTCCCAAATCTGCTGCATACGCTCCACAACAGAGTCAACACCCGGACAGACAGAAGCCTCCGTCTGTCCCGAAGAAAATCGAGGGTGAAACTCAAAATTGCAGAAAAATGGAGACATCAAAGTGGCAGAGCTTGCCCTATTATTAAGAGCAAACTCAGCCAAAGGCAAAAAAGAGACCCAGTCATCTTGATCAGCAGACACAAAGCATCTCAGATAAGTCTCCAATGTCTGGTTTGTTCTCTCAGTTTGTCCATTGGTCTGAGGATGAAAAGCAGAGGAGAAAGACAATTGAACACCAAGTTTAGAACAAAAAGTCCTCCAAAATCTGGAAACAAACTGGACTCCTCTGTCAGACACAATGTTCTCAGGAATGCACCAATTCGGAGGAGGAAGGCAACTTAGATAATGGCACAAGATGTATCATCTTGGAAAACCTATCACAAATCACCCAGATAACGGTCATTCTCTGAGAAACAGGGAGGTCGGAAATAAAATCCATAGAGATATGGGTCCATGGTCTCTTGGGCACATGCAATGGCATCAACAAACCACTAGAGCGAGAGCAAGGCTTGGAGCGAGAGCAAGTCCCACAGGACTGCACAAACTCCCTGACGTCACGAGACAAAGTAGGCCACCAAAAGGACCGACTCACCAAGTCTCTGGTACTAAAAATTCCGGGATGACCGGCCAACGCGGAACAATGAATCTCAGACATCACACTCTTCTTCCACTGGTCTGGGACAAACAATTTCCCAATAGGGCAGCGCTCGGGTTTATCCTCCTGACACTCTTCCAGAGCCAGTCATAAATTGGGCGAGATGGCGGAAAGAACTACACCCTCTTTCAAAATAACAGCAGGATCAGATAACTCAGGAGAATCCGCAAGGAAACTCCTCGAGAGGGCATCCGCCTTAACATTCTTAGTGCCAGGAAGAAAGGAAACCACAAAATTAAAACGTGTGAAAAACAAGGCCCACCTGGCCTGTCTAGGATTAAGTCGCTTGGCTGATTCCAGATAAACCAGATTCTTATGGTCCGTGAGGACCACCACCTGATGTTTGGCTCCCTCCAGCCAATGTCTCCACTCTTCAAAAGCCCACTTCATGGCCAATAACTCCTGATTACCCACGTCATAATTACGTTCAGTTGGAGAAAATTTTCGAGAGAAAAAAGCACAAGGGTTACTTTTAGAGGTCTCAGGATCTCTTTGGGACAAAACGGCACCTGCCCCAATTTCAGAGGCATCAACCTCCACCTGAAATGGCAGAGAAACATCAGGCTGCCGTAGAACAGGAGCAGAAGTGAATCTCTGCTTAAGTTCCTGAAACGCAGAGACTGCCTCAGGAGGCCAATTCACCACATCAGAACCCTTTTTGGTCATATCAGTCAATGGTTTAACAATACCAGAGAAATTACCAATAAATTTACGATAAAAATTGGCAAAACCCAAGAATCTCTGAAGAGCCTTTAATGAAGTAGGTTGGACCCAATCACAGATGGCCTGAACCTTGACCGGGTCCATTTCAATAACAGATGGAGACAAAATGAATCCCAGAAATGAGATCTTCTGTACGCCAAAAAGACACTTTGATCCCTTCACATACAGAGCATTCTCTCTCAAAATCTGGAACACAGTCCGAACATGTTTCACATGAGAGTCCCAGTCATTGGAAAAAATCAAGATATCATCCAAATAAACAATCAGAAATTTATCCACAAAATCCCTGAAAATGTAATTCATGAAGGACTGGAAGACGGAAGGAGCATTAGTGAGCCCAAAGGGCATCACTAGGTACTCAAAATGCCCCTCTGGGGTATTAAATGCCGTCTTCCATTCATCCCCGTGCTTAATGCGAATAAGGTTATACGCCCCCCTGAGGTCAAGCTTGGTAAACCAATTAGCACTTTTCACCCTGAAAAACAGGTCAGAAATCAAGGGTGACGGATATTGATATTTCACAGTGATCTTGTTCAAGAGACGATAATCAATACACGGCCTTAATGAACCATCCTTTTTGGCCACAAAGAAAAAACTGGCACCCAAGGGTAAAGAGGATGGTCTGATATGACCCTTCTCCAATGACTCCTTGATATAAGACCGCATAGCGTCATGTTCAGGTACAGACAAGTTAAAAAGGCGACCTTTAGGGAATTTACTACCAGGCACTAATTCAATAGCACAGTCATAGCTCCTATGGGGGGGCAAGGATGCAGATTTACTTTCGCTAAACACATCAGAAAAATCAGTCAAAAAGTCAGGAACATCCTGAGCCTAGGGAGAGGCAGAAAAAACAGGAGTGTTGGCATTAACACATTGGCAGCCCCAACTGGTTACAGACACAGATTTCCAATCCAAAACAGGATTATGAGACTGTAACCAAGGGAAACCCAGTACAATAATGTCATGCAGATTATACAGCACCAAAAATTTGCAACTCTCCTGATGATCAGGTTCAACCCTCATTATCACCTGAGTAGAGAACTGGGGTTTATTCTCAGCCAAAGGGGTAGAATCAATCCCCAGTAGGGGAATAGACTTCCGTAGGGGTATCAAGGGAAACCCACAACGTTTAGCAAAATCAAAATCCATCAGGTTAATAGCTGCTCCCGAATCAACAAAAGCCTGAGCAGAAAATGTGGACAGGGAGCAAATCAGGGTAACAGTCAACAGAAATTTAGTCTGAACACTACCCAAGACAACTGAGCGTGCAAAATGTCTTCCCCGCTTAGGGCAGACTGAAATAGCATGAGAGGCATCACCACAGTAGAAACATAACCCATTGCGTTTACGAAACTCATGACGCTGTGCCCCAGAAGCCACTCTATCACACTGCATGGGTTCAGAAGCTGGTTCACAAGGCAACACTATTCCACGCATACTTCTACGTCTGTCAATTTGAATCGCTAATGACATAGAATCATTGAGACCAGAGGGAGCAGGGAAACCCACCATAACATCTTTTACATTCTCTGACAGACCCTTCCGAAAAAGGGCTGCCAAAGCATCGGCATTCCATTTGGTCAGGACTGCCCACTTTCGGAATTTCTGACAGTACAACTCAGCGTCCTCAAGCCCCTGATTTAATGCCAACAAGGTTTTTTCAGCTTGATCAGTGACATTAGGTTCATTGTACAATAACCCCAGAGCCAGAAAAAATGCATCAACATTGCTCAAAACAGGATCCCCAGGTGTCAGGGAAAAAGCCCAATCCTGAGGATCGCCGCGCAGGAGAGAGATGACAATTTGAACCTGCTGTGCTGCGTTCCCTGAGGACTTAGGTTTTAAGGCAAAAAACAACTTACAGTTATTTTTGAAATTCAGAAATTTAGCTCGATCCCCCAAAAACAAATCTGGCATGGGGATCCTGGGTTCCACAACTCACAACCTAGCAAGATAGGTAACAATACTCCGAACCTCAGTGGCAAGCTGATCCACACGGCCAGACAACTGTGCAAACTCCATTGAGAGAGAAAAAAAAATCCTCCTCAGCACCCAGAGAAAAAGAGGGAAAAAAAATGCAACAAACAGAAAAAAAAATCTCTGACAACTCTGACAACCTTTTTTCTTTCCACACTATTTTTCCCTTCTGTGAGTACCATATAATTTTCAATTTGGCCGGTGATACTGTTATGTTTTGGTAGCTGAGGAGAGCAGGCAAAAACGGCAATACACCAGAGAGGTTGGAATCTACTGGATTACAGTACCCTGACTAACCACCACAACTAAAGGCAGTCGTGGAGCTTTCCTACGTTGGTCCTAGACGCCTCGTCACAGCCTGAGAGGTTAACTACACCTAAATATAGAAAGAGGAAAGCTATCTGCCCCGGAGCAGATCCCCAAAGAACATAGGAAGCCCCCAAACATGTAATGGTGGTTAGACAAGAGGAAATACAGACACAGACAGAAAATAGTATGAGTTAACGTTGGGGCCCAATCTGCCTAGACAGAAAAAGGATAGGAAGGATACCTACTGTAATCCAAAAAAAACCCTAAAAAACCAACGCTACTAATTGCAAAAACACCTGAGATCACACAACCTCTACCACCTAAATTAGTTCTCTGGTGTAACAAAGCTGAGCCGCAGCCACTGAAAAAACTGGAAAAGGCAAATGAACAAATAACAGTGGCTCCAGAGGAACTGAGAGGAGCCCATCCCCCCCTGGGGGGGAGAACCTGGATAACCTCACAGAAATGCAGAGAAAAATTCAAATGGTAAGCACAAAAACAAAAAACAGAAAATATCTTATCTGAGAGCAGGAGAAGAGGCAAGACTCAGCAAGCTTCCAAGTGAACCAGGAAACAACGTTGAGACAAGAACAATTGATCACCAGCAACCATGATGGGAGGGAACCTCCCTTATATAAGACCAGTCTGTGATTCCTGATTGCCAATCCTCATTGAATGGTTCAGTACTGTTTGTAACCACCAGAGGGAGCTTCTGCTCAGAATTCATTTCTAGAACATTCACAACAGGGCACTGTAGGTGTATTTACTGTCCTCCACTCACTACCGACTTTTCTTCCCCATTGACTTGCATTAGGGTCGGGTTTTCGACCCCGTTCGACTTTTCTCGATAGTCTGCCGACTTCGTTCGACTCGACTTTTGGGAAAGTCGGATGGTCCGAAACCCGACTCAACCCTCCCGGAGCCAAAGTCGCTCATCTCTAGTTATGATATTGAATAGCAGAAGTAAGAACAGTGACAAATAAATCAAATTAACAGTCAAGGTTTAAAAGTATGGAAAAAGTCAAATAATGTAACAAAATGGAGTTTGTCTTGTTATATATAGACAGTGGTGTACCGCCAATGGAAACAGGCCACGCGGCTACTATGGGCACCGCCCCACCACCCATCATTGCACATTAAATTGTATCGGCATCCTGGATGCCTATACAGTTGAAAGTCATGATGAAAGAGGGAGGATCAGCTGACGTTTCCTCCTCCATCATTCTTCCTCCTTGTCTGACATCTCAGCACAGTAGGAGCTATGGCACCCACTGCGTTGAGAAGTGTGACACTTCAGAATGCTCGCTGCAGAGACTGAAGCAGCAGGGGAACGAGGAGGAGAGGTGTGAATATTCATTACCTTAATGAGCGGGGCCATGCGATCGCTCGGCCGGAAGAGCTTCTGGTGCCGGAACGAACGCTATGCAAAATAAGAGTCAAAATAAGAAAACAAATCCAGAAAATCACCTTGTCTAATTTGGCAAGATTTATTTTTCAAATTATGGTGGAAAATAAGTATTTGGTCATTAACAAAAGTTCATCTCAATATTTTGCTATACATCCTTTGTCGGCAATGACAGAGGTCAAACATTTTCTGTAAGTCTTCACAAGGTTGGCACACACTGTTGGTGGTATGTTGGCCCATTCCTCCATGCAGATCTCCTCTAGAGTAGTGATGTTTTGGACCAGTCGCTGGGCAACACGGATTTTCAAATCCTTCCAAAGGTTTTCTATGGGGTTGAGATCTCGAGACTGGCTAGGCCACTCCAGGACATTCATATGCTTGTTACGAAGCCACTCCTTCGTTGCCCTGGTGGTGTGCTTGGGATCATTATCATGCTGTAAGGTTCTTTGTCTCTGTTGACATGTTCCTTGAAACTCAGTTTTCCGTCGGCCATTTTGCTTTCTGTCTTTCTGCAGCTCTTGCCCTCAGTTAATATGGAGTTTCCAGTTTTCATGTTCCCGCCCTGATTCTTCCCTCTTGCTTCTTAAGCAGCCTCAGCTGAACAATCAGTGCTCCTGAATCAAGCCTCAGTCAGTCTGTGACCTGACTTCTGGAAACCTTGGACTTGTACTCCAGCTATTCCCTACTGAGGAGCCTTGGAACACTTTTGGACTCTGGAAACCTGCTGTTTGGTGAATCCATGTTTGCAGAGGAATTACGGTACAGAGAAGAGATCCTGAACCTGCTTTGGAGATTTATTGTAGTGCTTGAAGTTACTCTGGCCTGCTGTGTCTCCTGTCGCTGTTCCTGCAAACTGTGTGAACTTTTCAGCATGCTTGTATGAAGTAATACAAGTCATTTCATATCAACCTGTGTCTCCTGTGTTTTCCTCGCACCCATGCACAAGACGCTATAGGAACTGTACACTATATATGACAAGATTCAGGAGCCAATGTTTAGTGTCTGCTGGGTCTGGGAAAGCCGTGTCTGCTGTGACTGTGGATATCAGATGTCCGTTTAATACCTTATGTGATGACAGTGGTTGTGACTTCTCACAACCATTCCAGGTGAGCGCATTCCCTTAAAATTTTACTCTGGAGTGTTACCACAGGTAAACACTATTGTTTTTTTTTTTCCTTTCCTCTTCTCCTTCCAGCACTTCTGCCTTAAAAGATCTGGAAGATGGAGGCCCGCATAAAGGAACTTTGCGGAGTGACTGATACAATCCTTTCAGATGTACAGACTTTAAAAACCCGTTTTGCAAGCCTACAGGACCTCACTAATCATAATTTGCAAGTGTTTGGACAGACTACCCAGGAATTGCGAGCCAGGATTGAGGCTCTAGAGGAACGAGCCCAGGCTCCTGCCATAACCCCGAGTTCTGGGATCCCCAAATTACCTCCTTTTCGTTTTGGCGGTGAACGTGAGAAATTCAGGGGATTTATTAATCAATGCAATTTATTTTCTCTGCACATGCTTCACAATTTCCCATTGAACGATGCAAAGTGCTTACTATAATCATGTTGCTTACCAATAAGGCTTTGATGTGGGCAAACCCTCTGATTGAGACTGAGGATGATTGTTTGAATCACCTTGATGCTTTTATTTCAGCCATGGGGCAGGTGTTTGATGACCCCAATCGAGGTGCAACAGCTGAAGCAGCCATGTTAACTTTGCACCAAGGTAAGCGTTCAGTAGCCGAATATTCCCTGGATTTCAGGAGATGGGCTCTTGATACCACTTGGGACACTTCCGCTAAAAAATCTATTTTTCGGAAAGGGTTGTCTCCACTGATTAAGGATGAACTTGCTCGTGCCGACCCTCCCACTGCGTTAGGTGACTTTATTAACTATTGTATCCGTATTGATGCTCGTCTGACTGAACGCAGACAAGAGAGATGGTTCGAAAATAATCGCACTAATCTTTTACTACCTCCCTCCTCAGCTAAGGAACCTTTGAGTAGGATCACAAGGGAACCAGAACCTGAACCCATGCAGGTGGACTCTTTACAAAGACGGGTTAGTGATGCACGCAAAGAACATCGTATAAAGGAAAATCTATGTTTCTACTGTGGTAAGTCAGGGCACTTCATTATAAACTGCCCCAGCCGTTCTCGTAAGACTACTGCAGCAGTCATTCACTGTGAGTGTTGCGAGAGGAGCTCTGTCATGTCCGAGCCCCAGGCTCCAGAGAGATCTGCTGCAAGAGATCTTGATTTCTCGGACTTAAACTCTGTTAGTTCTGGGGACGATGACGGTATAAACGCTGCAATTTTTCAAGTTTCCTCAGCTGTGTCCCAGCTGAGTTGTAAAAGAAACAGTTCTCATTGCTTCCTTTCCATCAAACTCTGGGTTGACTCAGTCTGGGTGTCTAGCTCTGCTATGATCGACTCAGGAGCAAGTGGAAATTTTATGGATATCTCCTTTGCTCTGAAACAGGGGATACGTTCAGTGAAGAAGGCTACTCCAGTACAGATGGAGACTGTGGATGGCTCTCTACTGACTTCTGGACCAGTGGATCAAGAAACAGAGCCTTTGAGGGTCCTTATGGGTAAAGATCATCAGGAGAAAATGTCTTTTTTGCTTATCTCTTCTCCCCACTTTCCCATTATTCTAGGGCTACCATGGCTGCAGGCGCAGAATCCTACGATTAACTGGGAGACCAAGGAATTACACTTTCCGGAGAAACAGATGAGTCAAGGAGTTTCAGCTTGCTCTGTTCCTAAAGGAACCATGTCAGTCCCTGAACTACCAGCTGTATACCAGGACTATGTGGATTTATGTGACAAGAAGAACGCTGATCAGCTTCCTCCTCACCGTCCATATGATTGTCCAATTGAATTATTGCCTGGAGCCGAGATACCTTTTGGTAAGATCTACCCCCTAGCGGGGCCCGAGCTAAAAGCTTTGAAGGATTATATAGACGAAAATTTAGCCAAGGGCTTCATACGCCCCTCTTCATCTCCCGCAGGTGCACCCATCTTCTTTGTGAAGAAGAAAGATGGATCTCTGAGACCCTGCATAGACTATAGGGAACTCAATAAGGTTACTATTAGAAACCGTTATCCATTGCCTTTAATCCCTGAGTTGTTGGAGAGAGTGCGGCATGCCAAAATTTTCTCTAAACTGGATCTCCGTGGGGCCTATAACTTGGTCCGTATTAGACCTGTGGATGAATGGAAGACTGCTTTCAGGTCACGCTATGGACACTTTGAATATCTAGTTATGCCTTTTGGTCTGAGTACCGCCCCAGCCACTTTCCAACACTTCGTGAATGATATCTTCAGGGTATGTGCACACGTTGCGGATTCTGTTGCAGTTCTGCAGCAGATTTTTCCTTGCAGATCTGCAGCAGAACTGCAAGTGATGTACAGTGCCATTCTAGTCAATGGAAATCAAAAAATGCAGTGCACATGCTGCAGATTTTTCTGCGCAGATTTGGTGCGGATTTAAAACTGCAGCATGTCACTTCTTTTGTGCAGAACTGCAGCGGTTTTACACCTGCTCCATAATAGGAATCTGCAGGTCTCAAAAGGCAGGGGAAATCTGCACAAAAACTGCAGTAAATCTGCAGATAAAAAGGACAAAAAAAGGATAAAAACTGTGCGGATTTTGACCTGCAGTTTCTGCCAAGAGATGCAGATTCTGTGCAGAAAATTCTGCAGACCAATCTACAACGTGTGCACATAGCCTCAGGGATCTCCTAGATACATTTGTGGTGATTTATCTGGATGATATTCTAATTTTTTCTAACTCCACAGAGGAACATCATGGACATGTGAGAATGGTCTTAGAACGCCTAAGATAAAACCATCTCTATATCAAACTTGAAAAATGTGAATTCCATAGGACCGAAATTCAATTTCTTGGGTATGTACTATCTACGCAAGGGATTAGTATGGATGGAAGCAAGACCCAAGCCATCAAGGATTGGCCAATTCCTAGAAATGTGAAGGAGGTGCAGCGTTTCATCGGGTTTGCCAACTTCTATAGACGTTTCATTAAGAATTTTTCTGAGGTAGTGTCACCTATCACCCAACTTACCCGGAAACAGTCTAGGTTCTCCTGGACCCCGCAAGCTCAGGAAGCATTTTCCTGTTTAAAGGATAAATTTACCACCGCACCTATCTTAGTACATCCCAACCCCGAGCTTGCCTTCATAATAGAGGTGGATGCTTCAGACTGTGCCGTTGGAGCTATACTCTCTCAGAGAACAGGTGAGAAGAATGTCTTGCATCCCTGTGCCTTCTTTTCCCAGCAGTTGTCTTCGGCTGAGAGGAACTACGATGTGGGCAATAGAGAATTGTTGGCCATTATTGCCGCCTTCAAGGAATGGAGACACCTTCTTCGGGGAGCTGCACAGCAAATAGTCGTCCTGACAGACCATCGTAACCTTGAATTTATCAGGTCGGCTAAGTGCCTGACTCCTCGCCAGGCTCGCTGGAATCTTTTCCTAAACCAATTTAATTTTGTCATTTCTTATAGACCAGGATCGCGCAATGGAAAGGCTGATGCACTCTCTAGGATTCATTCAGCAGAGACACGTCCACTTACTCCTCCTAAGACTATTCTTCCTGACTCTAGATTCCTGGGAGTGATTCATAATCAAGACCTACTTAAGGACATCAAGGAAGCATACCATGCGGATTCTTTGTTGGCTCAACCCCCAAGGGACGTAAGTCTTGTCTTTAAGAATGGTGTGTGGATTCAGGGACAATGTCTGTATATACCTGAAACAGTCAGATTGAGAGTATTGCAACTCATCCACGATTCCAAGATAGCCGGGCATAGGGGAATTCTAAAGACACAAGAATTTCTTTCTCGTTTCTTTTGGTGGCCCACTTACAGGAAAGATGTCTTAAACTATGTCACTTCATGTGAAGTCTGTGCAAGATGCAAAACACCTCGCTCCTCACCAACTGGTCTGTTGCAACCTCTTCCCACCCCGTCCCGCCCGTGGGGATCCATTTCTATGGACTTCATTGTGGAGTTACCAACCTCTCAAGGGAAGAACACCATTCTAGTGGTGGTTGACCGTCTAACAAAGGCGGCTCATTTTATCCCTTGTGTCGGCTTACCCACTGCAAAACAGACATCAGACTTGATGATTAAGAATGTGTTTCGCTTACATGGAGTACCGGATGAGGTCATTTCGGATCGAGGGGTGCAATTCACTTCAAGGTTTTGGCAAAATTTCTGTGCAGCATTGGACATTAAAGTAAACCTTTCTTCTGCTTTTCATCCCCAGACTAATGGACAGACAGAACGAACCAATCAGACCCTGGAGCAGTATCTCTGTTTTATCTGCCACCTACAGGATGATTGGGTGGATCTACTTCCACTGGCTGAGTTCTCTTATAACAACTCTCAGAGCGCCTCCACTAAGCAGTCTCCTTTTTACTCCAATCTAGGTTATCATCCTAACATTCTTCCTCGATTTCCCATAGATACGCCCTTGCCGGCAGTGGCTGAAAGAATCACTTCTTTACAAAAGAATATGGATCTTCTAAAGGAAAATCTAGAATTGGCTCAGGAAAGGTACAAGAAAGCAGCAGATAAATTTCGTAAACCTGCACCAGCTTTCAAGGTAGGAGATTTGGTCTGGCTGTCAACCAGAAATCTTAAATTAAAGATTCCATCGTCTAAATTGGGACATAAGTACATTGGATCTTATAAGATCAATAAGATTATAAGTGCTGTTGCTTGTCGTCTTCAACTGCCCAGAACTATGAGAATCCACCCTGTCTTTCATGTATCCCTACTAAAGGCTGCAACACCCAATACGTTTCCTGGACGTTCTTCTCCTTGCCCTGACCCAGTGCTGGTCGATGGTCAGGAAGAATTTATGGTGGAAAGGATTCTAGATTCCAGGTTGTACAGAAATCAGTTGCAATATTTGATTAAATGGCAGGGCTACCCAGTGGAGGACAACTCATGGGAACCAGTCAATAATGTGAATGCTCCTCGCCTGCTCCGCCAGTTTCATCAGAGGTACCCTGACAAGCCTGGTCTGAGGTCATCCGGAGGTTCTCCCTAAGGGGGGAGTAATGTAAGGTTCTTTGTCTCTGTTGACATGTTCCTTGAAACTCAGTTTTCCGTCGGCCATTTTGCTTTCTGTCTTTCTGCAGCTCTTGCCCTCAGTTAATATGGAGTTTCCAGTTTTCATGTTCCCGCCCTGATTCTTCCCTCTTGCTTCTTAAGCAGCCTCAGCTGAACAATCAGTGCTCCTGAATCAAGCCTCAGTCAGTCTGTGACCTGACTTCTGGAAACCTTGGACTTGTACTCCAGCTATTCCCTACTGAGGAGCCTTGGAACACTTCTGGACTCTGGAAACCTGCTGTTTGGTGAATCCATGTTTGCAGAGGAATTACGGTACAGAGAAGAGATCCTGAACCTGCTTTGGAGATTTATTGTAGTGCTTGAAGTTACTCTGGCCTGCTGTGTCTCCTGTCGCTGTTCCTGCAAACTGTGTGAACTTTTCAGCATGCTTGTATGAAGTAATACAAGTCATTTCATATCAACCTGTGTCTCCTGTGTTTTCCTCGCACCCAAGCACAAGACGCTATAGGAACTGTACACTATACATGACACATGCTGAAAGATCCATCCACATTTCATCTTCAATGCCCTTGCTGAAGGAAGTAGGTTTGCACTCAAAACCTCACGATACATGACTCCATTCATTCTTTCATGTACACGGATCAGTCGTCCTGGTCCCTATGCAAAGAAACAGCCCCAAAGCATGATGTTGCCACTCCCATGCTTCACAGTAGGTATAGTGTGCTTTGGATGGAACTCAGCAGTCTGCCTCCTCCAAACACGACGAGTTGTGTTTCTACCAGTTCTACTTTGTTTCATCAGACCATATGACATTCTCCCAATACTCTTCTGGATAATCCAAATGCTCTCTAGCAAACTTTAGACAGGCCTGGACAAGTACTAGCTTAAGCAGGGGGACTCGTCTGGCACTTCCTGGGTCTGAGTCACTGGTGGCGTAGTGTGTTACTGATGGTAGTCTTTGTTACGATGGTCCGAGCTCTGTGCAGGTCATTCACTAGGTCCCCCTGTGTGGTTCTGGGATGTTCTTATGACCATTTTGACCCCACGGGGTGAAATCTTGTGTGGAGCCCAGATCGCGGCAGATTATCAGTGGTCTTGTATGTCTTCCATTTTCTTATTATTGCTCCCACAGTTGATTTCATCACACCAAGCTGTTGTTTTGAATGGTCCTTTATGAATTACATTTATGCGCTTGCCTACCATTTGTTACATCCCTGGTGATATGGGCTTATTTATATTATTGCTATATATTATTGCTATTACTACCCACAGTCTGATTTCATTCTGTTTTACCACCTATTTTTACTTGATTACTTCCTCTATATTGACAACAAAGCCGGTAATATGTGGAAAAGCGTGCAGCGATGAAAAAGGCGCACACTGAGCACCGGGAAACAACTGAGCAGATGAATAAATCATACTGGAAAGCTGAGATAAAAGATGAACCACATATTACCGGCTTTGTTGTCATTTTGTTTACTTGTGTCCTAATATTGTATAATAAATAAATTTTGTAATTTTGCATTAAATTGGATCTGTGGTCGTGTTCTTGTACCACCCCTTGCATGTTAGTATTGTTACGATAGATCCATTTATATCAGTCCTATATGGCAAAACCAATTAGTGGTTATTTATCACACAATGTATTTGCTATTATTCATTAGTCTTATCTAGGATTTAGAGATAGGCACTAGGGGTGAGCGAATAATGAAATATTCAAACTCACTATACTCGTAACGAGTAGGTCCTAATACTCGGGTATTCGTAATGAGTAGCGAGTCCAATGCAAGTCAATGTGAAATGCGAGTAATTTTCTGCTGGACCCTACTAAGCGGTCTGGGCGTCTGAGGAAAAGGCTGAAATGGGTTATATCTATGGATAGATAGATAGAAAGATGGATAGATATATAATTACCACGGCCGATGTTTAGTAATGAACATAATAAAACGGTACATAAAGAGTTAAATAAAGACACACACACAAAATCTGCACGCAATGTCTGTTTAATTGTTAAAAAAAAGGGAAAAAAAATGGCATGGGCTCCCGTGCAATTTTCCAGTCCAGAGAGGGAAAGCCAGTGACTGGGGCAAAAGTTTATTGCCTGGGAAGGGGTTAATACCCATAGATCTACCCAGGCTATGATTATCAACACACAACTGTCTGCATAGCCTTTACTGGCTATTAAAATAGGTGGACCCCCCCAAAAAATGATGTGGGGTCCCCCTGTAATTAATAGCCAGAAAGGCTATGCAGACAGCTGCGGGCTGATATTCATAGCCTAGAAAGGGGCCATGGATATTGCACCCCCCGGCTACAAACACCAGGTCTCAGCTGCCTCAGAAATTGCGCATCACTTAGATGCGCCAATTCCAGCACTTAGCTTCTCTCTTCCCACTGCCCTGTAGTGGTGGCATATGCGGTAATAAGGGGTTAATGTCACCTTTGTACTGTAAGGTGACATCAAGCCTGGCTTAGCAATGGAGAAGCATCAATAAGATGCCTATCCATTACTAATACTATAGTTATTAATTGGTTAAAAAAAGACACAGCCAGAAAAAAGTATTTTAATGAAATAAAACAACACACAGATTTCCAATATTTATTATATGCCTTATTCCCAGAAGCCCTCGATCACCTGCAAAAAAATTAAAATAATAAACCAACAATATACTCCCTGTTCCAACGTAATCCATTTAATAATGATTGCTGTTGTGTTTAGGTAGCTGAGGAGAAAAAGCAAAAACGGCAATACACTAGAGAGGCTGGAACCTATTGGATTGCAGTAACCTGAACTAACCACACAACTAGAGGTAGCCGTGGAGCGTTCCTAAGTTGATCCTAGACGCCTCGTCACAGCCTGAGAGATAACTACACCTAAAGGCAGAAAGATGAAAGCTATCTGCCCCGGAGCAGATCCCCAAAGAAAATAGGAAGCCCCCAAACATGCAATGGCGGTTAGACAAGAAGAAGCACGGACACAGACAGAAAATAGAATGAGTAAACACTGGGGCCCAATCTGCCTAGACAGAAAAGTACAGGAAAGAATTCTGACTGCAATCCAACAAAAAACCCTAAAAAATACCAACTCTTCTGATTGCAAAAACACCTCAGATCACACGATCTCCACCACCTAAATCAGATCTCTGGTGTAACAAAACTAAGCCGCAGCCACTGAAAAAACAGGAAAAAGCAAATAAACAAATAACAGTGGCTACAGATAAACTGAGAGGAGCACAGGCCCCAGGAGGGGACCCGGCTGACCTCCACAAAAGTGCAGAAAATTATGCAAAAAGCAAGCACAAAAAGAAAAGCAGAAAATATCTTATCTGAAAGCAGCAGATGCATGCAAGACTCCAGCAGACTTCCAAATGAACCATGAACCACAATTGAGACAAGAACAATTGATCCGGCGACCATCATGGGAGGGAACCTCCCTTATATCAGTCCAGTCCGTGATCCCAGATTGCCATTATACTCCAGAATGTTATAAAGAGTAATCAGCTTAACAGCAATTACTTGCAAAGTCAATATTTGGCTAGAAAATGAACTTTATCCCCCAAAACACATTTCAACATCCTTGCAGCCCTGCCTTAAAAGGACCAGCTAACCTCTTTTCAGTGATTACTCCATTAACACAGGTGTGGGTGTTGATGAGGACATGGCTGGAGATCAATCTGTCATGATTAAGTAAGAATGACACCACTGGACACTTTAAAAGGAGGCTGGTGCTTGGCATCATTGTTTCTCTTCTGTTAACCATGGTTATCTCTAAAGAAACACGTGCAGTCATCATTGCAATGCACAAAAATGGCCTAACAGGGAAGAGTATCGCAGCTAGAAAGATTGCACCTCAGTCAACAATCTATCGCATCACCAAGAACTTCAAGGAGAGAGGTTCCATTGTTGCTAAAAAGGCTCCAGGGCGCCCAAGAAAGACCAGCAAGCGCCAGGACCGTCTCTTAAAAGTGTTTCAGCTGCGGGATCGGGCTACCAGCAGTGCAGAGCTTGCTCAGGAATGGCAGCAGGCAGGTGTGAGTGCATCTGCATGCACTGTGAAGCGGAGACTCTTGGAGCAAGGCCTGGTCTCAAGGAGGGCAGCAAAGAAGCCACTTCTCTCCAGAAAAAAACATCATGGACAGACTGATATTCTGCAAAAGGTACAGGCAGTGGACTGCTGAGGACTGGGGTAAAGTTATTTTCTCTGATGAATCCCCTTTTCGATTGTTTGGGACATCAGGAAAACGCCTCATTCGGAGAAGACAAGTGTTGTGAATGTGTTAGAAATGAATTCTGAGCAGAAGCTCCCTCTGGTGGTTACAAACAGTACTGAACTATTCAATGAAGATTGTGAAGATTGGCAATCAGGTGTTACAGACTGGTCTTATATAAGGGAGGTTCCCTCCCATCACAGTTGCCGGTGATCAATTGTTCTTGTCTCAACTTTGGTTCCTGGTTCTCTTGGAAGCTTGCTGTGTCTTGCCTTCATCTTCTGCTAACAGATAAGATATTTTCTGCTTTTATTTTTGTGCTTGTTTTTTGCTTTTTGTCCTGCACTTTTGTGGAGGTCAGCCAGTTCCCCCCCGGGGGCTTGTGCTCCTCTCAGTTTATCTGAGCCACTGTTATTTGTTCATTTGCCTTTTCCAGTTTTTTCAGTGGCTGCTGCTTAGTTTTGTTACACCAGAGAACTAATTTAGGTGGTAGAGGTCGTGTGATCTCAGGTGTTTTTGCAATTAGTGTGTTGGTATTTTTTAGTTTTTTTTGGATTGCAGTAAGTGTCCTTCCTATCCTTTTCTTTCTAGGAAGATTGGGCCCCAACGTTTGCTCATACTATTTTCTGTCTGTGTCTGTATTTCCTCTTGTCTACCCGCCATTACATGTTTGGGGGCTTCCTATGTTCTTTGGGGATCTGCTCCGGGGCAGATAGTTTTCCTCTTTCCATCATTAGGTGTAGTTAGCTTCTCAGGCTGTGACGAGGCGTCTAGGACCAACGTAGGTACGCTCCACGGCTGCCTTTAGTTGTGGTGGTTAGTCAGGGTACTGCAATCCAGTAGATTCCAACCTCTCTGGTGTATTGCCTTTTTTGCCTGCTCTCCTCAGCTATCAAATCATAACAGTATCACCGGCCTGACTGAAAATTATATGGTACTCACAGAAGGGAAGGATAGTGTGAAAAAAAAAAAAAAAAAAAAAAAGGTTGTCAGAGTTGTCAGAGACATATATAATATATTTTTTTTTCTTTCCTCTTTTTCTCTGGGTGCTGAGGATTTTTTTTTCTCTCAATGGAGTTTGCACAGTTGTATTGCCGTGTGGATCAGCTTGCCACTGAAGTTCGGAGTATTGCTACCTATCTTGCAGGGTTGCCGGTTGTGGAATCTAGGATCCCCATGCCAGATTTGTTTTTTAGGGGTTCGAGCTAAATTTCTGAATTTCAAAAATAACTGTAAGTTGTTTTTTGCCTTAAAACCTAAGTCCTCAGGGAACGCAGCACAGCAGGTTCAAATTGTCATCTCTCTCCTGCGCAGCGATCCTCAGGATTGGGCTTTTTCCCTGACACCGGGGGATCCTGTTTTGAGTAATGTTGATGCATTTTTTCTGGCTCTGGGGTTATTGTACGATGAACCTAATGTCACTGATCAAGCTGAAAAAGCCTTGTTGGCATTAAATCAGGGGCTTGAGGACGCTGAGTTATACTGTCAGAGATTCCGAAGGTGGGCAGTGCTGACCAAATGGAATGATGATGCTTTGGCAGCCCTTTTTCGGAAGGGTCTGTCAGAGAATGTAAAAGATGTTATGGTGGGTTTCCCTGCTCCCTCTGGTCTCAATAATTCTATGTCATTAGCGATTCAAATTGACAGACGTTTGCATGAGCGTAGAGGTATGCGTGGAATAGTGTTGCCTTGTGAACCAGCTTCTGAACCCATGCAGTGTGATAGAGTGGCTTCTGGGGCACAGCGTCATTAGTTTCGAAAACGCAATGTGTTATGTTTCTACTGTGGTGATGCCTCTTATGCTATTTCAGTCTGCCCTAAGCGGGGAAGACGTTTTACACGCTCAGTTGTCTTGGGTAGTGTTCAGACTAAATTTCTGTTGACTGTTACCCTGATTTGCTCCCTGTCCACATTTTCTGCTCAGGCTTTTGTTGATTCGGGAGCAGCTATTAACCTGATGGATTTTGATTTTGCTAAACGTTGTGGGTTTCCCTTGATACCCCTGCGGAAGTCTATTCCCCTACTGGGGATTGATTCTACCCCTTTGGCTGAGAATAAACCACAGTTCTCTACTCAGGTGATAATGAGGGTTGAACCTGATCATCAGAAGAGTTGCAAATTTTTGGTGCTGTATAATCTGCGTGACATTGTTGTACTGGGATGCCCTTGGTTACAGTCTCATAATCCTGTTTTGGATTGGAAATCTGTGTCTGTAACCAGTTGGGGCTGCCAATGTGTTAATGCCAACACTCCTGTTTTTTCTGCCTCTCCACAGGCTCAGGATGTTCCTAACTTTTTGACTAATTTTTCTGATGTGTTTAGCGAAAGTAAATCTGCATCCTTGCCCCCCATAGGAGCTATGACTGCGCTATTGAATTAGTGCCTGGTAGTAAATTCCCTAAGGTCGCCTTTTTAACTTGTCTGTACCTGAACATGACACTATGCGGTCTTATATCAAGGAGTCATTGGAGAAGGGTCATATCAGACCATCCTCTTCACCCTTGGGTGCCGGTTTTTTCTTTGTGGCCAAAAAGGATGGTTCATTAAGGCCGTGTATTGATTGTCGTCTCTTGAACAATATCACTGTGAAATATCACTATCCGTTACCCTTGATTTCTGACCTGTTTTCCAGGGTGAAAAGTGCTACTTGGTTTACCAAGCTTGACCTCAGGGGGGCGTATAACCTTATTCGCATTAAGCACGGGGATGAATGGAAGACGGCATTTAATACCCTAGAGGGGCATTTTGAGTACCTAGTGATGCCCTTTGGGCTCACTAATGCTCCTTCCGTCTTCCAGTCCTTCATGAATGACATTTTCAGGGATTTTGTGGATAAATTTCTGATTGTTTATTTGGATGATATCTTGATTTTTTCCAATGACTGGGACTCTCATGTGAAACATGTTCGGACTGTGTTCCAGATTTTGAGAAAGAATGCTCTGTATGTGAAGGGATCAAAGTGTCTTTTTGGCGTACAGAGGATCTCATTTCTGGGATTCATTTTGTCCCCATCTGTTATTGAAATGGACCCGGTCAAGGTTCAGGCCATCTGTGATTGGGTCCAACCTACTTCATTAAAGGCTCTTCAGAGATTCTTGGGTTTTGCCAATTTTTATCGTAAATTTATTGGTAATTTCTCTGGTATTGTTAAACCATTGACTGATTTGACCAAGAAGGGTTCTGATGTGGTGAATTGGCCTCCTGAGGCAGTTTCTGCGTTTCAGGAACTTAAGCAGAGATTCACTTCTGCTCCTGTTCTACGGCAGCCTGATGTTTCTATGCCATTTCAGGTGGAGGTTGATGCCTCTGAAATTGGGGCAGGTGCCGTTTTGTCCCAAAGAGATCCAGAGACCTCTAAAAGTAACCCTTGTGCCTTTTTCTCTCGAAAATTTTCTCCAACTGAACGTAATTATGACGTGGGTAATCGGGAGTTATTGGCCATGAAGTGGGCTTTTGAAGACTGGAGACATTGGTTGGAGGGAGCCAAACATCAGGTGGTGGTCCTCACGGACCATAAGAATCTGGTTTATCTGGAATCAGCCAAGCGACTTAATCCTAGACAGGCCAGGTGGGCCTTGTTTTTCACACGTTTTAATTTTGTGGTTTCCGTTCTTCCTGGCACTAAGAATGTTAAAGCAGATGCCCTCTCGAGGAGTTTCCTTGCGGATTCTCCTGAGTTATCTGATCCTGCTGTTATTTTGAAAGAGGGTGTAGTTCTTTCCGCCATCTCGCCCAATTTGAGACTGGCTCTGGAAGGGTGTCAGGAGGATAAACTCGAGCGCTGCCCTATTGGGAAATTTTTTGTCCCAGACCGGTGGAAAAAGAGTGTGACGTCTGAGATTCATTGTTCCGCGTTGGCCGGTCATCCCGGAATTTTTGGTACCAGAGACTTGGTTAGTCGGTCCTTTTGGTGGCCTACTTTGTCTCGTGACGTCAGGGAATTTGTGCAGTCCTGCGGGACTTGCTCTCGCTCCAAGCCTTGCTCTCGCTCTAGTGGTTTGTTGATGCCATTGCCTGTGCCCAAGAGACCATGGACCCATATCTCTATGGATTTCATTTCCGACCTCCCTGTTTCTCAGAGAATGACCGTTATCTGGGTGATTTGTGATAGGTTTTCCAAGATGATACATCTTGTGCCATTACCTAAGTTGCCTTCCTCCTCCGAATTGGTGCCTTTGTTCCTTCAGCACGTGGTTCGGTTACACGGCATTCCTGAGAACATTGTGTCTGACAGAGGAGTCCAGTTTGTTTCCAGATTTTGGAGGACATTTTGTTCTAAACTTGGTGTTCAATTGTCTTTCTCCTCGGCTTTTCATCCTCAGACCAATGGACAAACTGAGAGAACAAACCAGACATTGGAGAATTATCTGAGATGCTTTGTGTCTGCTGATCAGGATGACTGGGTCTCTTTTTTGCCTTTGGCTGAGTTTGCTCTTAATAATAGGGCTAGCTCTACCACTTTAATGTCTCCATTTTTCTGCAATTTTGGGTTTCACCCTCGATTTTCTTCGGGACAGACGGAGGCTTCTGTCTGTCCAGGTGTTGACTCTGTTGTGGAGCGTATGCAGCAGATTTGGGACCAGGTAGTGGAGAGGTTGTCCCTCTCTCAGGAGAGGGCCCAGCGGTTTGCCAACCGGCATAGGACTGATGGTCCTCGGTTTGAAGTGGGGGACTTGGTCTGGTTGTCCTCTAGAAATATCCCTACGAGAGTTGCATCTCCTAAGTTTAAGCCTAGGTTCATTGGACCTTATAAGATCATGGAGATTCTTAATCCTGTTTCCTTTCGTTTACTTCTTCCAGGGACATTTAAGATCCATAACGTGTTCCACAAGTCCTTATTGAAGAGGTTTGTCGAGCCAGTGGTTCCTATGGCTGCGCGTCCTGACCCTGTTTTGGTTGAGGGCAATCTGGAGTATGTGGTTGAGAAAATATTGGATTCTCGTTTTTCTAGACGGAAACTCCAGTATTTGGTTAAGTGGAGAGGTTATGGTTAGGAGGACAATTCTTGGGTGTTTGCTTCGGACATCCATGCTAGGAGACTGATCCGTGCGTATCACAGAGCTCATCCTGACCGACCTGGTTGCCCAAATGAGGGTTCGGTGACCCCTCCTCAAGGGGGGGGTACTGTTGTGAATGTGTTAGAAATGAATTCTGAGCAGAAGCTCCCTCTGGTGGTTACAAACAGTACTGAACTATTCAATGAAGATTGTGAAGATTGGCAATCAGGTGTTACAGACTGGTCTTATATAAGGGAGGTTCCCTCCCATCACAGTTGCCGGTGATCAATTGTTCTTGTCTCAACTTTGGTTCCTGGTTCTCTTGGAAGCTTGCTGTGTCTTGCCTTCATCTTCTGCTAACAGATAAGATATTTTCTGCTTTTATTTTTGTGCTTGCTTTTTGCATTTTGTCCTGCACTTCTGTGGAGGTCAGCCAGGTCCCCTCCAGGGGCTTGTGCTCCTCTCAGTTTATCTGAGCCACTGTTATTTGTTCATTTGCCTTTTCCAGTTTTTTCAGTGGCTGTTTTTTTTGTTACACCAGAGAACTAATTTAGGTGGTAGAGGTCGTGTGATCTCAGGTGTTTTTGCAATTAGTGTGTTGGTATTTTTTAGGGTTTTTTTGGATTGCAGTAAGTGTCCTTCCTATCCTTTTCTTTCTAGGAAAATTGGGCCCCAACGTTTGCTCATACTATTTTCTGTCTGTGTCTGTATTTCCTCTTGTCTAACCGCCATTACATGTTTGGGGGCTTCCTATGTTCTTTGGGGATCTGCTCCGGGGCAGATAGTTTTCCTCTTTCTATCTTTAGGTGTAGTTAGCTTCTCAGGATGTGACGAGGCGTCTAGGACCAACGTAGGTACGCTCCACGGCTGCCTTTAGTTGTGGTGGTTAGTCAGGGTACTGCAATCCAGTAGATTCCAACCTCTCTGGTGTATTGCCTTTTTTGCCTGCTCTCCTCAGCTACCAAATCATAACAGACAAGGTGAGCGCTACCACCAGTCTTGTCTCATGCCAACTGTTAAGCATCCTGAAACCATTCATGTGTGGGGTTGCTTCTCAGCCAAGGGAATCGGCTCTCTCACAGTCTTGCCTAAAAACACAGCCATGAATAAAGAATGGTACCAGAATGTCCTCCAAGAGCAACTTCTCCCAACCCTCCAAGAGCAGTTTGGCGATCAACAATGCCTTTTCCAGCATGATGGAGCACCTTGCCATAAAGCAAAGGTGATAACTAAATGGCTCAGGAAACAAAACATAGAGATTTTGGGTCCATGGCCTGGAAACTCACCAGATCTTAATCCCATTGAGAACTTGTGGTCAATCATCAAGAGACAGGTGGACAAACAAAAACCTAAAAATTCTGACAAAATGAAAGCATTGATTGTGCAAGAATGGACTGCTATCAGTCAGGATTTGGTCCAGAAGTTGATTGAGAGCATGCCAGGGAGTATTGCAGAGGTCCTGAAGAAGAAGGGTCAACACTGCAAATATTGACTTGCTGCATTAACTTATTCTAAATGTCAATATAAGCTTTTGTTACTCATATGTTTGCAATTGTTATATTTCTGTCTGTGATAAAAACATCTGTCAAACACACATAAAAACCAGAGGGCAGCAGATCATGTGAAAATATAATATTTGTGTCATTCTCAAAACTTTTGGCCATGACTGTAGCATGGATGTCCGAAGCAAACACCCAAGAATTGTCCTCCTGACCATAACCTAGTCTCCACTTAACCAAATACTGGAGTTTCTGTCTAGAAAAACGAGAATCCAATATTTTCTCAACCACATACTCCAGATTGCCCTCAACCAAAACAGGGTCAGGAGGCGCAGCCATAGGAACCACTGGCTCGACAAACCTCTTCAATAAGGACTTGTGGAACACGTTATGGATCTTAAATGTCCCTGGAAGAAGCAAACGGAAGGAAACAGGATTAAGAATCTCCATGATCTTATAAGGTCCTTATAACCTAGACTTAAACCTTGGA
>JARQOD010000006.1:369070270-369108016 GCA_033576555.1 Oophaga sylvatica
TGGAAAGTATAATCATGCAACATTAAAAAACCATCAAGGCTTATGGCATTTAGTGAAGGTCACATGAGCGCGACCTTCACCCTTTCATTACATGAGATGGATAATTTAAACCGTATTCCGCTCTTAATGTGCACGATTTTCCTACTTAGAGCTACATTCAAGTGCAATTTTATTTTCTTCTGCAAACCAAATCTGGCATCACATGGATTTTGAAAGAGTTTTTCTTACAAAGAGTTTTATTAGTGCACATTCAACTTTAATAATTCAAGCACAATATAAAAAAAATATAAAAAAATAAACATTAACATATTATGATGACAAATACGGCTAATAAATTATTTTATTTTTATATTACATATATACAGGCAACATATTTTATAGCGCTGTACAGAAGTTGTCACTATTTAATTTCTCTATCTCAGGGAAGGTGCAGATGGCCGTATGCTTTCTCATCTGGGAGAATCATTTCGATTATGCTAATGACAATCTGATCAAACTCTGATCAGCTTGTGCTCTGATTCTGTCAGTTGAGGAAAAATGAAGAAAAAATGTCTCCATCTTCCCCATTCTGTGAGGCTGCAGAAATCGGACTGCACTCAGACGTCATCCAAGTGCAGTCCGATGTTTTCCACTGACTCATTGACTTGCATGGCCGAGAGTAATCTAATTATCGAGGAAAAAATCGGACATGTGCATGGCCTCATAGCATAGCATTGGTCCGCATGCAATCCAATGTTTTGTTGGATCGAAATCGGATCGAAAATACTCTGCACCTGCTTCATACACATGTATGAATGCACCTTGTAAATGTACTGGGGTTTAGGTTTGACCAAGGATAACATCTGCATGGAGTTTGTATGTTCTTCTTGTGTTTGTGTGTGTACACTGTGAATGTTCCATCTGGATTCTCCAATCTCATCCACATGCTGCATCAAACATTTCCACCGTATTCTTGTTGTGCGGATTTTAAATCTGCATCTTCTCAATTTTCAGTATTCTGCAGATTTTCTGACAACTGACCCTTAGCAATGTGTAAGATGAAATCCTTTGCAAATCTGCAGTAAAATCACTGACTAATCCACATATAACTCATGAGGATTTTATTTTGGATTCATCCTTGGTGGATTTTTACAGTAAATGGCACAGCAGCACGCAAACCACCAGTCACTTGTCATCAGCACATTCCCTGAAGAAATGCCTTGCCAGGGAGCTCTTTTGAGCTGGTGTGCGGATTTCAGCAGCGCAGTGGGCAGCAACAGTTGTCGTACTGGCTACGGCAACCCGCTGTGCCTTAGCACCCTGCTTCCTTTTCTGCTGGTATACCGTTGCCACCTCCTCTTCCTCTGAACTGCGCATGTCATTAGGATGGCCTTCGCTCCTTGTGGGGTCTAGGACTTCTTCATCTTTCTCCCACTCCTCATCACTTCCCTCCTTACTGGTCTGCACAATGCAGAAAGACTCTGCAGTTCACAACTGTGTTTAGTCATCCTCTGAGTTGTGCTGTGGTGGTCCACGGACCATGTACACTAGCCCTCCCATGTACTCATCCTCCAATCTAACAAGTGGTTGGGCAGCAGTGCACTCAGTCTCTTCCACTTCTGGGGCAGGGCCAGGTGGATGGGCCATGAAACCCCAGCCAGCGAAGTCATCAAAAAGCAGAAGAGATTGCTGCATGACTCG
This sequence comes from Oophaga sylvatica, assembly GCA_033576555.1. NCBI lineage: Eukaryota > Metazoa > Chordata > Amphibia > Anura > Dendrobatidae > Oophaga > Oophaga sylvatica. The sequence continues at coordinate 369,071,951 of JARQOD010000006.1, forward strand.
GTGCTCAGACTGCTGGGCTGATTTGCAAGGGAGTGAGGTGGAAGCTGGATGACCATGATTCTGAGGTGCCAACTCTGCACTTTTTGCAGTGGACCGGGTTGAAGATAATGCGAAGGAACTGGAAACACTCAGACATCCAATCTAACACCTCTTCAACATCGAGTGGACTTCACCATTTGTGCAGGGGTACTTGGCCCTACGAAATCATGCAGAATGTCCTGTCGTCTGTGTGACCAAAGGAAGGTGTTTCATTTGGGCATGTAGCAGGCATAAAATGACCATGTGCTCTCCCAGTAGCAGCTAAACCACAACCATCAGCAGCAGCTTCTATCCTCATATCCACTCTTGCAGGATACCCACTGTATATATTTCAGGGAACACTTCGTCATTTGGCTATATCCCTTAGTTTGTGGTTCCAAAATGATGTTTTACCTATTAGGTATAATATCAGTTTTATAAAGTGTCCCCTTTAGTTTTTAATTGTATATTTTAATTTAATTAATAAAGGTTAACCCCTTCACCCCAAGGGTGGTTTGCACGTTAATGACCGGGCCAATTTTTACAATTCTGACCACTGTCTCTTTATGAGGTTTAACTCTGGAACGCTTCAACGAATCTTGGCGATTCTGAGATTGTTTTCTCGTGACATATTGTACTTCATGTTGGTGGTAAAATTTCTTCGATATAACTTGCGTTTATTTTTGAAAAAAACGCAAATATGGCGAAAATTTTTAAAATTTTGCAATTTTCAAACTTTGAATTTTTATTCCCTTAAAACAGAGAAATATATCACACAAAATAGTTAAGAAATAACATTTCCCACATGTCTACTTTACATAAGCACAATTTTGGAACCAAAATTTTTTTTTGTTAGGAAGTTATAAGGGTTAAAAGTTGACCAGCGATTTCTCATTTTTACAGCAAAATTTACAAAGTCATTTTTTTTAGGGACCACCTCACATTTGAAGTCACTTTGAGGGGTCTATATGGCAGAAAATACCCAAAAGTGACACCATTCTAAAAACTGCACCCCTCAAGGTACTCAAAACCACATTCAAGAAGTTTATTAACCCTTCAGGTGCTTCACAGTAACTAAAGCAACGTGGAAGGAAAAAATGAATATTTTACTTTTTAGCCACAAAAATTATCTTTTACAAACTTTTTTTTTTATTTCACAAGGGTAAAAGGAGAAAATGGACAGATAAGGTTGTTATGCAATTTCTCCTGAGTACGCCAATACCCCATATGTGGGGGAAAACCACTGTTTGGGCACACGGCAGAGCTCGTAAGGGAAGGAGCGCCGTTTGACTTTTTCAAACTAAAATTGGCTGGAATTTAGATTGGATGCCATGTCGCGTTTGGAGAGCCCCTGATGCGCCTAAACAGTGGAAACCCCCCACAAGTGACACCATTTTGGAAACTAGACCCCCTAAGGTACTTATCTAGATCTGTTGTGAGCACTTTGAACCCTCAAGTGTTTCACAAAAGTTTATAAAGCCTGGGTGTGAAAAAAAAAAAAAATGATTTTTTTCACCCCCAATATTTTATTTTCACAAGGGTAACAGAAGAAATTGGAACCCAAAAGTTGTTGTCCAATTTGTCCTGAGTACACTGATACCCAATATGTGGGGAAAACTACTGTATGGGCACACGTCTTGGCTCGGAAGGGAAGTAGTGACGTTTTGGATTGCAGACTTTGATGGAATGGTCTGGGGGCGTCATGTCACATTTGGAGAGCCCCTGATGCGCCTAAACAGTGGAAACCCCCCACAAGTGACCCCATTTTGGAAAATAGACCCCACAAGGAACTTATCTAGATGTGTGGTGAGCACTTTGAACCCCGAAGTGCTTCACAGAAGTTTATAATGTACAGCCGTAAAAATAAAAAATCTTTTTTTTTTTTTGCAAAAATGATTTTTTCGCCCCAATATTTTATTTTTACAAGGGTAACAGGAGAAATTGGACCCCAAAAGTTGTTGCCCAATTTGTCCTGAGTACGCTGATACCCAATATGTGGGAGAAAACTACTGTATGGGTCACGTTGGGGCTCAGAAGGGAAGTAGTGACGTTTTGGATTGCAGACTTTGATGGAATGGTCTGGGGCGTCATGTCGCATTTGGAGAGCCCCTGATGCGCCTAAACAGTGGAAATCCCCAACAAGTGACCCCATTTTGGAAAATAGACCCCACAAGGAACTTATCTAGGTGTGTGGTGAGCGCTATGAAGCCCCAAGTGCTTCACAGAAGTTTATAATGTACAGCCGTAAAAACAAAAAAATAATTTTTTTTGTACAAAAATGATATTTTCGCCACCAGTTTTTTATTTTCCCAAGGGTAACAGAAGAAATAGGACAAATTGCACAATAACTCTTGGGGTCCAGAGTACGCTGATACCCCATATGTGGGGATAAACTACTGTTTGGACGCATGGCAGAGCTCAGAAGTGAAGGAGCACCGTTTGACTTTTTCAACGCAGAATTGGCTGGAATTGAGATCAGACGCCATGTCACATTTGGAGAGCCCCTGATGTGCCTAAACAGCGGAAACCCCCCAATTCTAACTCCAACCCTAACCCCAACACACCCCTAACCCTAGTCCAACCCTAACCACAAACCTAACCCTAACACACCCCTAATCCCAACCCTAACCCTAATCCTAACTTTAGCGCCAACCCTAACCCTAACTTTAGCCGCAACCCTAACCCTAACCCTAATGGGAAAATGGAAATAAATACATTTTTTAATTTTATTATTTTTCCCTAACTAAGGGGGTGATAAAGGGGGGTTTGATTTAACTATTTATAGCGGTTTTTATGATTGGCAGCTGTCACGCTAAAAGACGCTTTTTATTGCAAAAATAGTTTTTTGCATCGCCACATTTTGAGAGCTATAATTTTTGCATATTTTGGCCCACAGAGTCATGTGAGGTCTTATTTTTTGTGGTACGAGTTGACGTTTTTATTTGTACATTTTTGAGCAGGTGACATTTTTTGATCTCTTTTTATTTCGATTTTTGGGAGGTTAGAATGAACAAAAATCAGCAATTCATGAATTTCTTTTGGGGGAGGCGTTTTTATTGTTCCGCGTGTGGTAAAATTGATAAAGCAGTTTTATTCTTCGGGTCAGTACGATTATGGTGATACCTCATTTATATCATTTTTTTATGTTTTGACGCTTTTATAGAATAAAAACAATTTTATATAAAAAATAATTATTTTTGCATCCTTTATTCTGCGAGCTATAACTTTTTTATTTTTTCGCTGATGATGCTGTATGGTGGCTCGTTTTTTGCGGGACAAGATGACGTTTTCAGCGGTACCATGTTTATTTATATCGGTCTTTTTGATCGCGCGTTATTCCACTTTTTGTTCGGCGGTATGATGATAAAGCATTGATTTTTTGCTTCGTTTTTTTTTTTTTTTTTAAGGGGTTCACTAAAGGGGTTAACTAGTGGGACAGTTTTATAGGGGGGGTCGTTACGGACGCGGCGAATACCAAATATGTGTACTTTTATTGTTTTGTTTTTTTTATTTACAGGAAGAAATGAATTTATTGGGGAATATTTTTTTTTTTTTTATTTATTTTGGATTTTTTTTTATAACATGTTTATTTTTATTTTTTTAACTTTTTTACTTTGTCCCAGGGTGGGACCAATCACTGTAATTTTTATCAATTAATAATCTTGGATCTTGGATCCGGGTCACTGGGAGGGAGGAAGCCCTCAGAACAGCGCGATCACATCGCGCTGGTCTGAGGGTCTCAGGGGGGCGCGCAGGGTGCCCCCAGTACACCGCGATCATGTTTGATCGCGGTGTGCTAGGGGTTAATGTGCCGGGAGCGGTCCATGACCACTCCTGACACACAGTCACGGGTGTCAGCTGTGATAATCAGCTGACACCCGGCGGCGATTAGCTGCGCTCCCCTCAGGAGCGCAGCTGATCGCCTATGACGTACTATCCCGTCCATGGGCAGAATGGCACGGGTTTTATGGACGGGATAGTACGTCTAATGTCAGAGAGGGGTTAATGAATTTTTTAATATATTATGGATCTCTTCATTGTTTTTGGGTTGTTACTATAATCTAGAAAAAGGCTAATATACTATTTTATAGACAGCGGTAGAGTAAAATAATTTTTTTGACCCACAAATGGCAAAGAGGCGGCTGCAGAGTAGATTTATTTTTTAGGCACACTACTTGTACAGACACAGCGGGTGAGTAACATTATTTTTGGGCCAACAAATGGTAAAAAGATAGCTGCAGAGTAGATTAATTTATTAGGCACGCTTCTCATACAGACACGGATTCAAAGTACACATTGAGGCTTTTTGGAACAGTACTCCCACAGGCAGGGCTGCAGAGTAAACACCAAAGCTTAAAGGCACAGTACTCCAACAGGTGAGGTTGCAGAGAACACACAGATGCTTTTTGGCACAGTACTCCCACAGATATGGGTGAAGAGTAGACACAGCAGCTTTTTGGCACAGTATTCCCACAGATATGGGTGCAGAGTACACATAGTGGCTTTTTGGCACAGTACTCCCACTGAGACACATGCAGAGTACACAAAGAGGATTTTTTACAGAGTGCGTAGTCTAATTCTGTCCCTCACTCCAGCTGCATACTGTCCCTACACTAATCAGAGCAGAATGGTGATGGCACTCTTGATCTGGAATTTATACAGGCCATGTCACGTGGTGCTCCGGCCAATCACTTGGCATGGCTGTGATGGCTCAGCAAGTGTCCAAAGCCTAAAAGCTTGTTGATTGGCTGCACTGCAGCTGATATGATGCGCACATGGTACCAGGGCTATGGCGTACTCGGCACCGAGCCCGTCGATTTCTATGGGAGATGTCACTGGCAGCTGGACTCGGTCCGTGGCCCTGGGCGGTCATGCAATGGGGGGTATTTACAGGGGATTTTAGAATAGTTGTGACGCCACCTGTGGTTTCTGATCTGATTGACCAGCGCTGCAATATGGATCTTCTAAGGGGATGTTATGGGGCAGCAAGATGGTGAGTCTCCCACAGGCGAGACTTTTCCCTTGAAGTCTATGGTGGTGCAGGGTGCAGACAAATAAGCAGTCACACACATTCAGTCTCTTTCCATACCTTTACTTGTAGATGTTGCAGGTATGTCCCGGAGCACTGTAGGGTGAAGGATGCACATCCAGATTCCTCCACTTTGATAGGTGTGTAGCCTCCTGTTCTCTCCCTTTCTTGTAATAAGTCCTGGCCTGCGTGTAGCTGGGCCTAGCTTAGTCTCTGTCTTGTACCTGGCTGACTTTGTTATTGGATCTTCTCTCGGAAAGGACAGGGTCCTTGATGGCCCGGCCGAGCCGGACTCCATCCTCCTGATCCTGCTACGTATCAGCTCGGTGGTACTCCTGGGACTTGTAGTCCTCCAGCAACTCCGGTGTTCTCCTAATGGAGATCCCTGTAGGCTCGGACTCCGGGGTCCGGTAATACTTGCTGAGATGAGCTATTAAGGCTCCTCTGTCTCATTAACTTCCACTCGCCTTCGACCTATCTAGGTCCTCACACGATCACACACGCTGGCAGTTGGTGAGCTGCCTCTTCGCCGCTCTCCAAGCGTCGGCACGCTTTCTGCTGAGCTACGCTTCAGATTCAGCTCTGACTGGAAAAGAGTGATTTCCTTCCTCACCCGTACCAGCCTCCACTTAAGTTCAAGGTGAACTGACTGAACAGATCTGCACAGAGTGGAGCTCTGCACTGATCTCCTCTCCTGTCTTATCTGCGTCTGATCTTATCTGAGGCAAAACTGAAACTAAAACTTCTCCTTATATGCCTAACACAGCTCCCTCTGGTGGTCTCTAGGATGAGCTGTGGTGTGTGCATGTGTATAATGACCTCTAGTGGGATCCTCTGTCAGTGCACCCTTCTGGGAGATATGGATTCAGTCACAGCTGGGCTCCACAGATACATTCCCTGAAATTGTACCAAATGCCAATCTATTACTGAACATGCCAGTGCATCCTGGAGGCACATAGCGTGGCAGTCACAAATGGCAGTTTTTGTTGCTCATCCCCAGTGACTGCAGCTTATTCTATAATAATAATAATAATTTTTATTTCTATAGCGCCAACATATTCTGCAGCATTTTAATTTTTAGAGGGGACTTTTACAGACGATAAAGAAATTACATAATAACACATTCAGAATTGAGAGTCCTCAGTGTTTGATACCTTTTAATGGCTAACTGAAAAGATGGTAAAAAATTGCAAGCTAGATGATAACAAATTGCAAGCTTTCGAGACTACTCAGAGAGTAGTCTCGAAAGCTTGCAAATTGTTACCATTTTTCAGTTAGCCATTAAAAGGTATCAACCACTGAGGACTCTCAATTCTGAATATTTTTCTACCTACTGGCTAACATGGTACAAAGATATACATCTTTCTTGTATCAGAATAACACATAAATCAGCAGATACCAAAAGGAGTGAAAGCTATGCTCATAAGCTTACAATCTATGAGGAAATGGGCGACAAACGAAAGGTGAATGACAAAAATGATATATATTCTATTATAAACTCATACAATGTTTTAGAATCCAATGTGCGAGTAATCTGTGATTTTTTTATGAGTATAGCATTTTATTATTTTTTTCCAAGAAACTCTGTCCCATTATATAGTAATTCTCTTAGCAGCTATTAGTTGCACCAAATTCAGGCCATCTGTCCTCCCTGTTTCATCTCAAGTCTTTACCTTTTGAACTATAATGTGCAATATTTTTGGCTAAGAATCTAGTTCCTTCTCCAAAATATTCTTGCAACTGTGGTTAATAAATCCCTGCCTGCATCATATTAGAATCTAAATTCTCTTAAATGTAATTTTTATTTTCCTGATTCATTCCAAATATGACCTTTTTTAAGTGTAAAAAACAAATAAAAGTTTATGGTCAAGGACACTAAGAGTATTGTCTACAAAAATCGTGTTATTTATGGCGACAAATGAGAGGTTTGTGAAAGATTGGGTTACACATTTGTGGATTTCCCAGCTTTCTTAGATCTGTTTGATATAGCTGCGTATGTGCAACTCTGGGCTCTATGCCTTAGTGTTTCTAAACTTATTGTTATATAAAGTTTTGAGGCCATTTTCCATTTTTAGAACAAAAATGAGCATTTGGAACTCAGAATATTACGTTTAAGAATACTAAACATAAAATAAACATCTAATACCAAGGATGGCTAGACGAACAAACAAATACATTTTGGAACAAATCAAGCCAGACATGTCATTCAAAGTAAGGATCACCAAGCTACAACTCGCCTACTTTGGACACATGAAACGAATGACATCATGGTCAGACAAACAGAAGGAACAAGGTGAAGAAGAAGACCAGCAACGCAATGGCTTGATACAAATTTACAGCGGAGAAGACCCTGGTGGACCTATCAAGGCTTACACAAGATTGATCTTCCTACAGAGCGTTCATTCATTAAGTTGATCGAGATGGATCCAAAGGCCTTAAAAATACCAAAAAACAAATATAACTAGGACAAGTCAAAACTGCAACAATGATATGAGACTCATCTCAATTCTTAGCTATACTCTTTGGTCTCTGCGATCTATGACCTCTCACATGTTTGTAGTGCCCCAGACAACATGGCAGTCTGATAATAATTGAAACATTGGCCTCAATAAAAAACAATCTTAAAAGTGGACAATGCCCTTACTTCTTGACTAGTTTGGTGGCTTATAAAGTAATATACTGTACTAGTCAAAGGCATCAACTGTCATTCCTTTTTCTTTAGTAAGGTTTCACACATACTTATTAGCGATACAGTATGTGCAGAAAATTACATTTGTTATAAAAGTCCAGAAATTAATTGGATCTCGGCTTATGGAATCTGGTAAACTGTTTCAAAGAAAGATTACTGGATAAAATATCTGAAGGCTGAACAGGGAAATTGAATTGCTTTTCATTTTCTGCAGTCCTTCAACAGACTGCTGAATTTTACTGATGACAATGCTTTTTAGTCAAAGGACTATTGTAAAAAAAAGTGTTTGGATACCGGAGATATGAGCACTGATACTCTTAGGCACTAATACAGTTATTCATTTTCCTCACTTATTATATATAGCACCATTAATTCTGCAGTAGGGTAAGCAATTTAAATTGCTTATCAGTATGTCTTTGGAGTGTGAAGGGAAACCTGAGTACCCCATGCAAACACGGGAGAATACAAACTCCTTGCAGATGTTGTCTTTGGTGGGATTTAACCACTGAGCCACCAAATGCTCATGTATTGCTATCACTTTTGTGATATGGTTACACCTTAACCACTATCTGACTATTACTTGAGACCTCATCAGTGGTTTAATATGATGTTTCGTGAGTATTTTTATTGTTTTCATTTAGGCAATTCCTGTTTTTATAACTAATAAAAGAAAAACACATTCCCTTAAAGAGCATATGTAAATAAAGGGAAAAACAAGGAAGAGATCCCATAGATAATAACAATTTTTTATTGGTAGAAAATTAGTTAAAATACAGAATAAAACAGCAGAAAAACTGTTACAGGGACACCGAACCATAACATGTGAAATGGCCACCAAAAAATAATGGTGCCAATGTTAATACTATAAATAACAAGTTACCTAACACCACAGAGATGAAGTTCTATAGCATATGTATATACATGCCACAAATTTGCATTATCAATAATGCCACTAGTATATGTAGATATGTGCATAGATGTCGCGTTATATAGATATCTATTGCACTCTCAATTACGTTATCAATAAAGTGGCAGAAAAATGGGCAGTGCACGGGTTAAACCCGTGCACTGCCCATTTTTCTGCCACTTTATTGATAATTTTTTATGATTTTTTTATGATTATTTTTTGGTGGCCATTTCACATGTTATGGTTCGGTGTCCCTGTAACAGTTTTTCTGCTGTTTTATTCTGTATTTTAACTAATTTTCTACCAATAAAAAATTGTTATTATCTATGGGATCTCTTCCTTGTTTTTCCCTTTATTTACATATGCTCTTTAAGGGAATGTGTTTTTCATTGATATGAAGTGCCCTGTCTGTAATTTTGGACAAACTCTTGTTGTTGTATAACTAATAAAAGTTAGGTTTTAACAGTCTAATGTCTCAAGCAGACATCCACGTAAATCTGTCCGAGCATGGACTGATAATGGATGGACTGGCCATGGGACTCCGGACCTAAGCGTATCAGCTTCATGTGTTTCTATGGGGTATCATGCTCGGGTCAGGAGAGCCGTAACCACTTTGTGCATTGTGGTCCATGATCCACGGATATTTGCATGAGCCCTTATACATATTCTCTCCTGGCTGTGATATGACTACTTAATTTGAGAGATTTGATACTTGCATTAATTAGCAGGTGTAATATATTTAGCTACAAGCCGAGATACTGGATCTAAATAATTAAAGCGAACCTGTCACCAGGTTAGGCTGATACGAGTTATGGCCACCGCCTTTCAGGGCTGATATACAACATTCCATAATACTGTATATCTACCCTCAGGCACCAGGAAAGGTCAGAGAGGCCTAGCGCCTGTGCATTGCAGGATTTTGCTCTGCCCTCAACAGGGCAGAGAAGTACGCCTGCGCAGGAAAGCGATGCCGAGCAGACTGTGTGAATGATGCAGGGACGAGTCATCCACATGAACCAAGAAGGAAGACAGCAATTGTAAGAAGATGGGAGGCACCGGACCAAGAAGAGAGACACCTCTCGGACTGGACCACCCCACAGGTGAGTATAATAAAAGTTATATTTCCTCTCTTACAGGTCTGGTTGGGGTCCGTGAAAGGTAACTCATATCGGCCAAACCTGGTGACAGGTTCCCTTTAACTTGCAATACAGAAATCCATTGTCAACATTGAAAGGAATTTGCTGCTCACAGATCAGGAATTTGCTGATGTAAGCACTTAGCGAAATGCGCGTTGGGGTCCTCCTGCTCACATCTTAGTAAGTCTTGGCATCTGATTTTATGTATTTGCCTTATGTATCTGCATATCTGATTATATGTGCTGCTGCTATTCACCATTATGGGTTTGTAAGCCACCAATTTAACATCAGTTCTGACCCTACATAGTCAGTTATACTTATCCATATATGATATATTACCTATATGACTAATTTGGACTAGATTGCACTATGCACTTTTTTAAGGTATATCTATTCTATGTGGGGTAATTTATTATTTATTATTAATGGCTATATAAACTATATCTTTGGGAATACTTACCCGTTTCATTGTTGTTTACAATATATTGCATTATGCACTTCACTTATATTCTTTTGATGGATAATATGTCCATGGGATAATCTATCCCTGAAGACAGCGGCAGTATATTATATATATCCTTTTATGATCTGTGATTGATTTTGACAATTTGGGTATGCATTTATATAATTTTTATTAAATCTGTGATACTCCCTTGCTTGATGTGATATCTAGGTTTTGCCTTTCTTTTCCTTGTGTCATGTATTATGTATTATACATTATAAATTGATTTTTATGAATTTTTGGTAATAAAAACTATACCTTTTTTAATATTGCTCCTTAGTCCATACTTTTTTGGGTATCTGTTAACAGCAAGAGCAGGTGGTAGCTGATGTCTTATAGACGCCTCTCTGTTACTAACTTCTGGGCTTGATGTCACGTTACAAGGTGACATCAACCCCCCAACTATCGCCCCACTTGCTACCGCACCAGGGCAAGTGGGAAGAGCAAGGAAAAGTGCCAAAATTGACACATCTAATAGATGCGCCATTTCTGGGTGGCTGCTGGCTGCTATTTTTAGTCTGGGAGGGGCCAATATCCATGACCCCTTGCCAGACTGAGAATACCAACCCCCCAGCTGTCAGTTTTACCTGGCTGGTTATCAGGGAACCCACATAAAAACATTTTTACTTATTTATTTATAGCACAATTGATGGGTCAATTGATGCCACTTATCCTGATGTCTGCTCACTAATTTGAGCTGTTTTGGAAGCTTTGGTCCCACCTGAAGATGTTGTCTGCATTTGGTTTGCCTCCCATTGAATTCAATGGTGTTCGGCTATGTTTGGCGAATGTCGGGAAGTTCAGGGAACATAAGTGTAATGGACAGGCTGGACGGTAGTCATGGCCACGGACACTAGGATATCGGTGTACGGACCGTCCCCTACAGAAACACAAAGTCCAGTGCTGTGCATACCTGCATCTCAGAGTTCAGGTCCCTCTGGGCACTTCTCAGTCAACGAAGATTCCTTCCCACAGCGACCCCCATCAAATGAGACACTGTCCATTGCAACTGGAACGGTTTTTTTACTACAAACTTTGCACAGCATATCCACAGTGGTTACATTTCTGGTTACAGATTCCATGCAGTATTCTTCAACTTTCCCTACGCTGCTGACACTTCCTTGCAGTACGCGCCCAGATCGGACCATCTTAGACAGCATCTCAGCTTCCTCCCGTCTCAACCTCGTCACTGTGACAACTCCCTCTGCCTGCTTCGCCCCAGGATAGAGATCACAAAGCATCCGACCCGTCCGTACTGTTCCCTGTGCAGCTTCAACGTTCCTCTCTTCCTCACTCACTGCATCTGAACGTTCCTCGGTCCGTTCAACTGCAAACCTACGGGCGTCCGCCCAGACCAACATCTCCCACAACTTCTGCATTCTTCTGTCCCACTGTTCTTACGTTCCGTGACTGTGGATACCTGGGACTAACACTTGCTGGAACGTTGCGGGGCTATCGAGACGTCCTGGGCCTAGAGCCCATATGGACGCTGAGGGCGCCCTGGTCCCGTCTGACTAAACTTCCCAAAACCTCGTAGCTTAACACCCGACAGCCCCTCCTATGTTAACCTTTTATAGTCTAAGACCTACACTAATACAGGTCACTAGTATGCCCCCATCTGGTGGCCCCAAGTGAAACTACACCCACCCGAACTATAAACACTAAAGTACCCGCCTCTAGTGTCTGGCAGGTACATGCATAAAGCGTACATAAAATGTTAACACAGGAAAAAAGTGTGGCAATATCATTAACTATGCTGGGTAATACATATCTTACATGTAGCAATACCACTGAATATTAACAACGACATAATAGTAATCAACACATGTAAAACATGAATACATTAAGAAACATTGGGGAGCAAAGCAAGATGGTTATCCTATGTCACCCCCATACATAGCTGAACCAAACTTTAAAAGGTTTGCTCACCTCTATTCAGAAATCAAACAGATCATATAGCAAATCAGGGCTGAGGAATTACTATTCGGGACTTGAACTATTCTGATACATGTGAGACATATTAGGGCTATTTACCCCATTACTAGGCATTCAAGGGTTTGTGCTTTTTCTGCCATTTAGACCTCATAATTACTAATGTGATATCCTGCTGAGTTTTTACTTAATCACCCAGGTGATACTGTGTGAGGCACTGGATTTGGTTTTTGGGGGAGGTGAACCTTACTTGCATTTCCATTTTTTTGTACCTATGATGATTATATTTTACTATTATGATTAATAAAACTGCATTTTTATCATTTCTAAGGAACGCTGTTTGGCTCTATTTTTTCTCTTGTTGTTTCAGTCTAGGAGCTGGCGTATAGTGCCTGGATGCGGCATCATTGTATGCCCCTCACAGGCAAATCTGTACTTATGTACTTGGGATTTTGTGTTGTAAAAATAAAAAAGTTATAGCTGTCAGAACAAAGTGATGCAAAAACAATTATTTTTTCTATAAAATAGTTTTTATTATAAAAAAGCGCCGAAACAGAAAAAATGATATAAATGAGGTATCGCTGTAATCATACTGACCCGAAGAATAAAACTGCTTTATCAATTTTACCACACGTGCAACGATGTAAACACACGCCCCAAAAGAAATTCCTGAATTGCTGGTTTTTGCTCATTCTGCAGCCCAAAAATCGGAATAGAAAGTGATAAAAAAGTGTCATGTGCCCAAACATGGTACCAATAAAAACGTCAAATCGTCCCCCAAAAAACAAGACCTCACATGACTCTGTGGGCCGAAATATGGAAAAATTATAGTTCTCAAAATGTGGTGATGCAAAAACTATTTTTTGCAATAAAAAGCGTCTTTTAGTGTGTGACAGCTGCCAAACATAAAAAACAGCTATAATACCTTTTTCATTCGTCCTGATATTTCCGGTACCGGAGATGTCATTATACCTTGTGTAATACTTGTGGCACATGTGTGCTATGTATGTGCAGCATCATTACCACACAGACAGGCGCCAGGGAAGAAGCATTACAGTAAGCGCTGTTCCTCTGCGCCGGGTGCTGAACATGGCTCTCATCATTCTCCCCTGCTCTGCTGGCAATCGGCGCGAGCAGGGGAGAATGATAAGCATTACATTTAACCCCTTAATGACCGCAGATATACCTTTTCACGGCGGCAGTTAAGGGTACTTAAAGCACAGCGCCACATTTTAACGGCATTGAGGTTTAAGGTTATACCGCCCCCAGCATCGGAATTTCTCCGGGGTCTTGGCTGCCAGGGGTAGCCAAGAACCCAGAGAGCATGATTCAGGTCAATTTTTAACGACTCTGGTGTTGCGATCACCGTTATTAACGGTATAACAGCGACCGCAAAAAAAGTCAGATTTTCCATTTAATTTCTCTCTCCTCTGATGTGATCGCAATTAGAGTAGAGAAAAATTGGGTCCTCCGATCACCCTCTCTGGTACCTCCATTGTCTCTGCAGGACCCCTGAAGTCCCCCGGGCTACCGGCTTCTTCGTCCAGGAGAAAATGGCAGGCGCATGCGCAGTGCGCCCGCCAAGATCTGCCGGCCGGCACCCGACAACAATAGGAGATTTTTTCCTATTGGCTCATTTTGATCACTGTGATAGACCCTATCACAGTGATCAAAATAAAAAAAATAGTAAATCAAACCACCCCTTTATCACCCCCTTAGTTAGGGAAAAATAATAAAATAAAAAAATGTATTTACTTTCATTTTTCCAATAGGGTTTGAGTTGGGCTAAAGTGAGTTGGGCTAAAGTTAATGTTAGGGTTGGGGCTAAAGTTAGGGTTAGGGTTGGGGCTAAAGTTAGGGTTAGGGTTGGGGCTTAAGTTAGGGTTAGGGTTGGGGCTAAGATAGGGTTAGGGTTGGGGCTAAAGATAGGGTTAGTGTTGGGGTTAAAATTAGGGTTAGGGCTAGAGTTGGGGTTAGGGTTTGGATTACAGTTATGTTTGAGATTAGGGTTAGGGTTGGGATTAGGGTTAGGGGTGTGTTAGGGTTAGGTTTGTGGTTAAGGTTATGGTTAGGGTTGGGATTAGGGTTGGAGTTAGAATTGAGGTTTTTTCACTGTTTAGGCACATCAGGGACTCTCCAAACACAACATGGTGTCTGATCTCAATTACAGCCAATTCTGTGTTGAAAAAGTCAAACGGTGGTCCTTCCCTTCCGAATTATATGGGCTATCAGCATACTCAGTACAAACAACTTTTGTGGTCCAATTCCTCTTGTTATATATAGAAAAAATATAACAAAGGGCTCCAAAACCAAAATCATATAACATGCCCTATAGGCAATACTTTATTCATAAAATACCACAATCTGTAGCACCAAACAAAGTGACATAACAAAAAACAAAAACGTGTATTCCTACAATAAAAACTCAGGGATTGTCCTGGAGTCCCTAGTAGTGGTCTAGGCTGTCGTCTGCCTAACTGCGGAGGTTGGCACCCTACGGGGAGCGTTGTGGCACCCCCGCTCCACGATGGTTGTCCCTGGTGGCCCTATTAAACCCTATCGCCCTAGGGAATCCCTCTGCCCATTCACTAAGGGGACCCCTACAAATATACAGAGACCAACTACACCTAAGGAATATCCTAGCTCCCAAGAGTGGTTAAAAACAATCTGAAAACACACAATATGGTGGGTGGTGTCTCAGTAAGTTGCACTAACTGATGTGCACCATAAATGTACATATATAGCTTTTAACGAAATTAGGGGTCAAAGTAGATATCAGCACCTAGTAGTGCCAGGGGCTTATTTCATGAGATATCTAAGTAGAGATTATGATAGATAACAGGTGCTACTCGAGCCCTATAACGTGCATATATCTAATGATCTGATGTGCACGTCCCTGAAATGTCGAACAGGGAAGATCTCTCTAACACGTATGCGGAACAATGTATGAACCCTCTAATCACATATATAGGAAGATTGCAATCGATATCAAATGATACTGGAGCCTTGTAACGTGCATAAATCTGATGTTATAACAACCATTTCAACAATAGTATCGGTGAAACATATATGGTCGCTTAGGTGACGCGCGATCTATACCATGGCAAAAAAAAAAACAAGATGTAGGTCAAATCTTAATTTTGCACGTCATACATGTTTACTATTCAAAACAGTTCCCATCATATAGAATCCTCAATGATATTAGGTCAAAATAAAGCTGTACGCCCCATAAAAGGGATAGATGTGTGGGAGTCATCTATGATGAAATCAATATGTTGGAGATATATGCCCCCAATGATATAGAGGTCATCCAATACACATCCCATTTATGCGAGAGGGATACTTGTCCAAAATTTACCCCCCATATTGTGCGAGATCTCAGATAATTGTTGCACAATAGACTGATGCCCCGATGCTAATGAAACATGCAACTAGTATATATGTATGAGACTTGATGCAACCGGAGAGACAAGTTATAGATGTATAACGATACTCATCTCTCCTTGTAGCCACCCAACCAAGATCTTAGTCAGCGCCTCAATTCTTCTTGTTAACCTTGGGAAAATAAAGAATTAGGGGAGAAAAGATAATTTTTGTGAAAAAAATATGATTTTTTATTTTTACGGCTCTACGTTATAAACTTCTGTGAAGCATTTTAGGGTTCAAAGTGCTCACCACACATCTAGATAAGTTCCTTAGGGGGTCTACTTTTCGAAATGGTGTCACTTGTGTGGGGTTTCCACTGTTTAGGCACATCGGGGCTCTCCAAATGTGACATGATGTCCGATCTTAATTCCATCCAATTTGCATTGAAAAGTCAAACGGCGCTCCTTCCCTTCCAAGCTCTGGCATGCGCCTAAACAGTGGTTTACCTGCATATATGGGGTATCAGCGTACTCAGGAGAAATTGCAAAACAACTTTTGGGGTCCAATTTCTCCTGTTACCCTTGGTAATATAAAAAAAATTGGATCTGAATAATTTTTTGGTGACAAAAAGTTAAATTCATTTTTTTTTAAACATTGCAAAAATTCCTGTGAAGCACCTGAAGGGTTAATAATCTTCTTGAATGTGGTTTTGAGCAACTTGAGAGGTGTCAGATTTTAGAATGGTGCCACTTTTGGGTATTTTCTATAATATAGACCCTCAAAGTGACTTCAAATGTGATGTGGTCCCTAAAAAAAAAAAAGTGTGTTGTAAAAATGAGAAATTGCGGTTTAAATTTTAACCCTTATAACTTCCTAACAAAAAAATTTTGGTTTCAAAATTGTGCTGATGTAAAGTAGACATGTGGGAAATGTTACTTATTAAGTATTTTATGTGAAATATCTCTGTGATTTAAGGGCATGAAAATTCAAATTTGGAAAATTGCAAAATTTTCAAAATTTTCACCAAATTTCCATTTTTTTCACAAATAAACGCATATCATATCAAATAAATTTTACCACTATCATGAAGTACAATATATCATGAGAAAACATTGTCAGAATCACCAGGATCCATGGAAGCGTTCCAGAGTTATTAGCTTTTAAAGGGACAGTGGTCAGAATTGTAAAAATTAGCCCGGTCATTAACATGCAAACCACTGTCGTGGGGTAAAGAGGTTAATTAAGCCTTTGTCCCATTCCCCAATGACACCACTAGCACGATGAAACATGTTGGGGGGACGCTGGTGCTAAAATTTGTTGTCCTATTCTGCCAAGATGTATTAGCATCCCGGTACTATACACGTAGTAAATATAAATTAGCAGGAATACCGAATAAAATAACTGCAGACTTCTGACAGATTAGGAACAAAATATTTTATACCATTTGTATATTCTTTATTTTAATTAATAGAATAAAAGTTAAATTTTTATGGTCTTCTAGTGAGGGTTTATTTGGTGTTCTCCCCAATTTGGACATTGTATAATCAGTGTTCCTGTGTATCCTAGGTGAGTAGAGATAACTTCTAGTATTCTCCTGAGTAACTAGTACAAGTGGCTTCAGATCATTGCCAATGCAGACTTGTGTATACTGATTGAGTAACTGTAACGTATTTTGAATGCATTATTACCAGAAGTTTTGACCAGCATAAGTGGGCAAAGACCAAGACTGGGCTGAGAATACAGCAGACATAGGCAAAGTGTGGCCCGTGGGCAGCATCTGGCCCCAGTCTGGCTGTACTAACCCAGCCAATGGACCAAAACAGTTCAAAGGGCTGAAACCACTGGTTCGAGGGCTGCACCATGTGTCCGCCCTCCCCCAATCAGCGACCTGATATCACAGTTATCTGCATCCTCAGGATCCTCATTAACAGGGCTGTGCTTGCCAGAGTTCAAAAGGGGTCCTATGTAGTCCTAGTAGACCTCCATGTGTTATTTATGCACCTGTTTCCTGGACAATTAGAACCTTTGCAGTATTGCAATGTGAATTTCTGGGGAAATTTGCAATTTAAATTTTTGGGGAAAATTGTTGAAGCTGGCAAATTTGAAAGTCAAAAGATACTCTCATCTCTTTTTGAAACCATTCACTTCAGTCTAAGAATTCATTCAATAATTGATTTTCTTTAACAAATATTGCTGAAAATAATTCTCCTCTATTAAGTCTTTTCTCCATATAGTAAAATTACTGAGCTGAGATTAAGTTACTAGCGGCTGGAACTTATAGATGTGGAATGGCAGTGGAAAATATTACATGGACTTGTATGTTTGGTTAGAGCCTTGTAAAAATTAGATCTTGATTTAAAGTGTGCCAAACTTAGTCAGTAAGGCAGCTCCTCAGAGAGTAATACCTTGTTATTATTATGACTCAACAGGTGAAACAGTGGGGTATCTATTACACATCTCAGTGCTCAGCAAAGGTCCCAATTGACATGTACCGCAGTCAGAAATAGAGCACTAGTTTCAATTATCACAAGTTATGGTTGCTTTTTCTCATGGTATCAAAAATGTTACCTCTTCATTTTGTCTCCAGTTGCAGACATGCTCCCAGATTTGTGTTACATGGACAGAATAGGCATTTATGCAGGAACGAGCAAGAGCAAGGTCATGGTCAGCACCATTGCATATAGTTCATTACACGGATAGAGAATGCACCTACACAAAAAATGAACTAAAGCAAGATTATAGGCAGGACATTTTGTGTTTGACACATTAATAATTGCATTAATTTGCCCCTTTTTTATCCCCTTTAGTGATAGAGCCAATTTGTTTCTTAATGACCGCACCAATTTTTACAATTCTGACCACTGTCATTTTATGAGGTTATAGATCTGAAATGCTTCAACAGATCACACTGATTCTGAGAGCATTATTTCGTGACTTATTGTACTTCATGTTAGTCCTAAAATTTATTCGATATGACTTGTGTTTAATTATGAAAAAAATGGAAATTTGGCAAAAATTTTGCAAATTTTGCAATTTTCAAACTTTTAATTTTTGTGCCCTTAAATCAGAGTCATATCACACTAAATAGTTAATAAATAACATTTCATTTACATCAGCACAATTTTGGAAACAGCTTTTTTTGTTAGGACACTATATGGGTTAAAAGCTGACCAGCGATTTCTCATTTTTCCCACAAAATTTGCAGAACTATTTTTTAGTGACCACCTTACATTTGAAGAGAGTTTGGGAGGTCAATATAACAAAAAATACCCAACCGTGACACCCATTCTAAAAACTGCACTCAAGGTGCTCAAAACCACATTCAAGAAGTTTATTAATCCTTCAGTTGCTTCATGAGGACTAAAGCCATGTGGAAGGAAAAAAATTAACATTTTACTTTTTTTCACAAAAAATTTATTTGGAACCAAACTTTTTTTTTTTCAGAAGGAAATAGACCACAAAATTTGTTGTGCAATTTCTCCTGAGTATGCCGATACCGGATATGTTGGGAAAGCCACTGTTTGGGTGCATGGCAGGTCTCAGAAAGGAGGGAGCACCGTTTGACTTTTTGAATGCAAAATTGGCTGGTATCAATGGCGGGTGTCATGTCGCATTTGGAGATCCCCTGATGTACATACAGTTAGGTCCATAAATATTTGGACAGAGACAACATTTATCTAATTTTGGTTCTAGACATTACCACAATGAATTTGAAACAAAACAAATCAGATGCAGTTGAAGTTCAGACTTTCAGCTTTCATTTGAGGCTATCCACATTAAAATTGGATGAAGGGTTTAGGAGTTTCAGCTCCTTAACATGTGCCACCCTGTTTTTAAAGGGACCAAAAGTAATTGGACAAATGACTCCAAGGCTATTTCATGGACAGGTGTGGGCAATCCCTTTGTTATGTCATTCTCAATTAAGCAGATGAAAGGGCCGGAGTTGATTTGAGGTGTGGTGTTTGCATTTGGAAGGTTTTGCTGTGAAGGAAACATGTGGTCACAGGAGCTCTCCATGCAGGTGAAACAAGCCATCCTTAAGCTGCAAGAACAGAAAAAAACCCATCCAAGAAATTGCTACAACATTAGAAGTGGCAAAATCTACAATTTGGTACATCCTGAGAAAGAAAGAAAGCACTGGTGAACTCATCAATCCAAAAAGACCTGGGAGCCCACGGAAGACAACAGTGGTGGATGATCGCCGCATACTTTCTTTGGTGAAGAAGAACCCGTTCACAACATCAACTGAAGTCCAGAACACTCTCAGTGAAGTAGGTGTATCTGTCTCTAAGTCAACAGTAAAGAGAAGACTCCATGAAAGTAAATACAAAGGGTTCACATCTAGATGCAAACCATTCATCAATTCCAAAAATAGACAGGCCAGAGTTAAATTTGCTGAAAAACACCTCCAGAAGCCAGCTCAGTTCTGGAAAAGTATTCTATGGACAGATGAGACAAAGATCAACCTGTACCAGAATGATGGGAAGCCAAAAGTTTGGAGAAGAAAGGGAACGGCACATGATCCAAGGCACACCACATGTAAAACATGGTGGAGGCAACGTGATGGCATGGCCATGCATGGCTTTCAATGGCACTGGGTCACTTGTGTTTATTGATGACATAACAGCAGACAAGAGTAGCCGGATGAATTCTGAAGTGTACCGGGATATACTTTCAGCCCAGATTCAGCCAAATGCTGCAAACTTGATTGGACGGCGCTTCATAGTACAGATGGATAATGACCCCAAGCATACAGCCAAAGCTACACAGGAGTTCATGAGTGCAAAAAAGTGGAACATTCTTCAATGGCCAAGTCAATCACCAGATCTTAACCCAATTGAGCATGCATTTCACTTGCTCAAATCCAGACTTAAGAGGGAAAGACCCACAAACAAGCAAGACCTGAAGGCTGCGGCTGTAAAGGCCTGGCAAAGCATTAAGAAGGAGGAAACCCAGCGTTTGGTGATGTCCATGGGTTCCAGACTTAAGGCAGTGATTGCCTCCAAAGGATTCGCCACAAAATTTTGAAAATAAAAATATTTTGTTTGGGTTATGTTTATTTGTCCAATTACTTTTGACCTCCTAAAATGTGGAGTGTTTGTAAAGAAATGTGTACAATTCCTACATTTTCTAACACATATTTTTGTTCAACCCTTCAAATTAAACGTTACAATCTGCACTTGAATTCTGTTGTAGAGGTTTCATTTCAAATCCAATGTGGTGGCATGCAGAGCCCAACTCGCGAAAATTGTGTCACTGTCCAAATATTTCTGGCCCTGACTGTAAACAGTGGAAACCCCCAATTCTAACTCCAACCCTAACAAAGTCCTACCCCTGACCCTAATCCCAACCTTAACCACAACCCTAACCCCAACTCCAACACCACCCTAACCCAAACACCCCAATCGTAACCCCAACATAACAGTAACTCCAACACAGCCCTTGACCCAACCCTAACGCTAGCCCCAACCCTAACCCTAGCTAAACCCTAAACCTAGTCCAACCCTAACCCTAGCTCAACCCTAGCCCTAGCTCTAAGCCCAACCTTAGACCTAGCCCAAACCTAACCATAGCCCAAGCTTAACCCTAGACCTAACCCTAATGGAAAAATGGAAATAAATACTTTTTTTATTTTATTATTTTTACCTAACTAAGGGGGTGATAAAGGGGGTTAATTTACATTTTTTTTATTTTGGTCACTGTGGTAAGGTCTATCACTGTGATAAAAATGAACCAATAAGAGAAATCTCCTATTGTTGCCGGAGCCGGCCGGCACAATTCGGCGGGCGCACTGCACATGCGTCCGCCATTAGTGATGAGCAAATTTGTTCAGAAAACGATCACCAAACATAAATTCGGCATGAATATGGCACATTCAGATTTGTGATCGGAAACACGAGCAAAATTTTATGAAATAGGGAAAAATCGGTAACATTCTGTAAAAGTGTGGCAAAATATTTGCTTTGCCACAAAAGTATTTTCAGAACTTTAGCAATGATAATGGTGGTGTATCATGAGCGTTTGGCACGTGTTTGATGAGGGGAGGCGGTTTCCAGAGCTCAGAGGTGTGGCATTCTTGTAAACAGGACCTGGGGATGCAGGAGGTGCCGGGGGGCTCAACGGACCCCATTTCTCTCTCCTCTGATGTGCTAGATCATATCAAAGGAGAGAGAAATAAATAGGAAATCGGACTGGTTTTTTTGTGGACACTGTTATTCCGTGAATAATGGTGATCGCAACAATGGGGTCGATAAAAACCTACCTGAATCATGTTCTCCTGGGTCTCGGCTACCCCCCGGTAGCCAAGAACACTGAGATTTTCTGATGCTGGGGGGCGCGATAACCTTTTTTCTCAGTGCCGTTAAAAAGCGGACCTGAGGAATAAGTACCCTTAACGGTCGCCGTTAAAGGCGTATCGGCAGATGTTATGGGGTTAAAGTTGCATAATTGTGATCGTAACAATGCACAGCTCTAGCCATAGAAATTACGTGTAATGTGCTCTAATTGGCATATTTGAAACTCATACAACATACTAAGAAATGAAGATTAGAAGGGGGTTAGGTGATAAACCAATTTCACCTTTATTATCGGAGACAGAACCAGGAGGAAACTCAGGAATTGAGCTGGTTAACAATCGATAAAGTTAGTGGTGAGGTGTCAGTGCACTGCCTGGTGTAGAGGTGCAATACACAGCGAATTGCCCGTTACCATTATTTGAAGTCCACAGTTTACAGATCACAAACCGGTTTTCAGCTCCATGTCAATGTAGGAGCCTTCATCAGGTATTTATCGCCTGATGAAGGCTTCTGTCCGGAGCCAAAAAGTGTTTTGTGATCTGTAAACTGTGGACTTCTAATAATGGTAACAGACAATTCGCTTTGTATTGTACCTCTGTACCAGGCAGCGCACTGACATCCTATTGATAAAACATACTAAGGCAGGCTAAGTAGTTTATAGAAGTAGACCATGATATATCAACAGGCCTCCCAGCACAGACCAGTAGATCTGAGCAACCAAGTTTTTTTTTCCAGCAGAAAAAGAGAAAACTGCCTCCTTATATGTTCAAGCTTTAGATTGCCTCCAACACTATGCTCACTAAGACATCATAAAAGGTCCTGGTGTCTCAACCGTTGAAGTCAGCTTACATAAGTCTAAGGGTATGTGCACACGGTGCGGATTCTGTTGCAGTTCTGCAGCAGATTTTGCCCTGCGGATCTGCAGCAGAACTGCAAGTGATGTACAGTACCATTCTAGTCAATGGAAATCAAAAAACGCAGTGCACATGCTGCGGATTTCTCCGCGCAGATTTGGTGTGGATTTAAAACTGCAGCATGTCACTTCTTTTGAGCAGAACTGCAGCGTTTTGAGACCTGCTCCATTACAGGAATCTGCAGGTCTCAAAAGGCAGGGGAAATCCGCACAAAAACTGCAGTAAATCTGCAGATAAAAAGGACAAAAAAAGGATAAAAACTGCGCAGATTTTGATCTGCATTTTCTGCTAAGAGATGCAGATTCTGTGCAGAAAATTCTGCAGACCAATCTGCAACGTGTGCACATACCCTCACAGTGTACTCATGCAAATTGTCTTTTCAAAGAGGAAGAGGACTAGAACAGTAGTGCCACCTATTGGAAGTAGCGATCCTAAAAGTCAAGTATCAACCTCTATACAAGTCAGTATTTAATGAGCCTTGAAATATGACGTAGGATGTAAGCCAAATCAGAATCTCAATTTGCAGACATGGTGTTTCGAGGTATTGCCCCTCGTCAGTACAACGTATGAGATCTGATTTGGCAGAGTAAAAGTCTAAGACTGGGATCTAAGGGGTAAGGTTTCTCCTTGTGGACAGTGACATGCCATGTCTGTGATGCCAGTATGAGGAGACTTAAACACGTACTCACTAACAAATAAATTCTAGCTGGAGAAAAAGTAGCATAGTGATGTATGAAGAAGGTATAGCCATGGAGTAAAAGCAATAAAATGTATCTGTCACCAGGTTTTTGCTATGTAATCTGAGAGCAGCATAATATAGGGGCACATACCCTGATTCCAGTGATGTATCACGTACTGGTCTTCATGCTGTCATTTTGATAAAATCGCTGTTTTCTCTGTTGCAGATCTAGCAGTTATCTGAAATGCTGAGCTCTGTATAACCCCACCCACACCTCTCATTGGCAGCTTTCTGGTACTCTGTGCATAGGCAGAAAGCTGCTAATCAATGGAAGGGGCGGAGGAGGACTACATGGCACTAGAAAAGTAGTCCTGTAGAGATAATCTTAATCTGCTGATAAAACACTGATATTTTTAAACTGTGACAAGTAGCCCAGTAAGTGACACATCAATGAAATCAGGGTTTCTGTCTCTACGTTATGCAGCTTTCAGGTTAAACAGCAAAAATGTGCAGATTTCCTATAAATAACTGATTGTGGCTGGTATTATTATTATCACTGCACAGATAAAAAAAATGCTAGCATTGTCTAATTGTAGAAAAATTTGCCTGCACCTATTCTAACCTATTCTAAATTTTTGCTACAGTTCAATATTCAGTGATTGATTATATTATAGACATTTGCAGTAAAGCAAATCAATTGCTAAATATATTAACAAACCTGTGTAGAAAACTTGTACTAACAGACACAAGTTCTTCTTCATAATTCTTCGCATATGTGGTATTCTTAAAGAGGATCTAGCACAATAGAAACTGCATGAACTATTAAATATTTGGGATGAAACTGGTGTCTTTCGATTGAAAATCCATGTCTGAATGTCTGATACTAAAATAACCATATTGTGAATCCAACAAGAGAATGAGAGCCTACTGGGTCTATTAAGTGTATTGAAGTGATACATTTAATATCTGCTCTCACCCTCCAGCCTAACTGGCAGCTGAGGTTTGTACTGAGCAGTGTGAGGAGGAAGGACACAGAGACACTGTCAATTGAGTTAATTGCTTAAAGGGAAACTGTTAGTAGGATCAACCCTTTAAAGCTGTCTTTATGGGCATGCAGCATATAGACAGTTGAATAAAATGATGCCTCGATATCTACAATCCAACATCTTTTTCCAGAGAATCCACATATTTTTATCATATGTGTAAATGTGCTGTAAGGTCTATGGGTGGGACATAGATCTCCCTGAGAATCTGTCTCCAGAGCCTATTTTAATGAAAGGGGGCTTTACCAATGTGAGACATGTAATGACTAAGGCCTCTTTTACACATCAGTTTTTTGCCGTCAGGCGCGATCCGGCATTTTTGTAAAAAAACGGATCCGTTTTTTTCTCATTGACATGCATTAGCGCCGGATCGCGACGCATGTCATTGCGTTTAGTCCGTTTTCTGCCAGATCCGTCCAAGATTTTAATTCCGGCGGCCGGATAGGACGCAGCATGTAACTTTTTTTTTTCTGCTGGAAACGCCTGACAGCGCCTGAAGCGGCACATCAGGCGGGCGGAAATAATAGAACTCTATGGGACCGGATCAGTCTTTTGTGAAGTCCGGCAAAAGACTGATCCGGATTCTGGAAATCAAGGACTACTACTACTACTACTACATTTTCCGGTTTAAAAAAAGGTCAGGACGGATCCAGCTAAAAAACGGATCCGGCACATCAGTTTTTTACAATCTACGCCGGATTGTGCCTGATTGCAAAAAACTGATGTGTGAAAGAGGCCTAAGTCTGCTTTCCTGATCTACCGGACTCACACTGGTAAAAACCCTTTCATTTAAAATAAGCTTTTTAGGCAGATTCTAAGGGAGATCTATGTACAGCCCATAGATCTTAACAGTTCATTTATATTGAAGAAAATCAGTGATTTTTTTTTTGGAATGAGACATTGGATTACAGATATCAGGGTATCATTTTATTCAACTTTCTATAATCTGGATGAACATACAGAAAACCTTGCAAAAGGGATTCTACAGCAATTCTTACACTGATATTAAAAATAAGTACATCAGCCGGTCTAATTAATGCAATTATTTAATGTATTTAATGTATGCAGTTTGAATGGTGAAATCCGGTGTCAGATTCCTTTAAATCTAAGGGGTAAGGTTTCTCCTTGTGGAAAGTGACATGCCAGGTCTGGCACGCCAGTATGGGGAGACTTAATCCCTTGGTGGCAGAGCCAATTTGGTACTTAATTTGGTACAATTTGGTACTTAATGACCAAGCCAATTTTTACAATTCTGACCACTGTCACTTTATGAGGGCATAGCTCGGGAACGCTTCAATGGATCCCACTGAGTCTGAGAATGCTTTTTCACGATATATTGTACTTCATGTTAGTGGTAAAATTTCATCAAAATGACTTGCGTTTATTTATGAAGAAAATGGAAATTTGAAAAAAATTTAGAAAATTTTGCAATTTTCAAAATTTTAATTTTTGTGCACATAAATCAGAGAGTCATATCGCACAAAAGTTAATAAATAACATTTCCCACATGTCTACTTTACATCAGCACAATTTTGGAAACATAATTTTTTTTTGTTAGGACGTTATAAGGGTTAAAATTTGAAATACAGAATACCAGTGACAGATAAAAAAATAACTGCACCCAGCAAGTTATTGACTCTACTACTAAATTCTATAAAATGAGGATCTGAGTCATTCATTATAACACTATGCAATTTTATTTATACACAGAAAAACATTTTTTTGTATTTGCAATAAGCACAATTTTGCTAAAAGTTTTTTGTGTATATGTGTACATAAATTTTATGATCCACACAAGGTGCAAAAGAGAACAGTGGCTGAAGACTATGGTCAGGATCATTGTTTTAAAGCGGAAAACCAATCAAGTCGACTGTATGCATGATTTATCAAATAACAATAAGATGGGATGACAAATATACTCATCAATATATGATCTTATGTTCAAAACTGTGATAAAGGAAAATTGTCTAGGCCCATTTGTTGCTAAGACGATCTAAGATTCTGGTAACATGCATTACATAAAGGTATCTGGTATACTTGCAAATATGGTCAAGCAATTATAAGGTTAATTACTCATTATATGGTTGTTCCTGACAAGACTGCCATGTACCCCGACGCGCGTTTCGCGTGGACGTCGCTTCTTCAGGGGGAATGAATAACGGTGATCACAAAACTGGGGTCGGTAAAACCAATGTGAATCATGTTCTCCGGGGTCTCGCTACCCCGGTAGCTGAGACCCCGGAGAATTTCTGACGCTGGGGGGCGCTATACACAGGGGTGAACCTAGCCTCTGTGCTGCCTGAGGCGAACTGCAAAACGGCGCCCCCCAATTTGAGCGAGGAAGGTTGCGGCCACGCCCCGACCACACCCATTTTACAACTAGTCACACCCATGTCCATGCCCCGACCACACCCATTTAGCACTGGTGATCACACTGACAGGTACTGAGGGCACAGTGACTGGTACTATGGGCACACTGGTACTGAGTAAAAGAAAGAACAGAGAGAGAAAAAAGAAAACAGAGAAAGGAGAGAGAGAAAGAGGGGAAAGCAAGAAAGAACAGAGAGAAAGTAGAGAGAGAAATAAATAAACAAAGAAAGGGAAAAGAAAGAACAGAGAGAGAAAAGAACAGAGAGAGAAAGAAAAAAAGACGGGAAAGAAAGAACAGAGAGAAAGAAAGAACAGAAAAAGAAAGAGGGGACAGAAAAAAAGAAGAGAGAAAAAAAAAATAGGGGAAAGAAAGAACAAAGAGAGAAAGAAAGAACAGAGAGATAGAGAGAAAGAAAGATGGGAAACAAAGAACAAGAGAGAGAAAGAGAAATAAAGAAAACAGATAGAAAGAACAGAGAGAGAGAGAGAAAGAACAGAAAGATAGAGTGGAAAGAAAGAGAAAGAAAGGAGAGAAAGAAAGAACAGAGAGAGAAAGAAAGAGAAAGAAAGAAAGAAAGAACAGAGATAGAAAGAAAGAGGGGAAAGAAAGAACAGAGAGAAAGAAAAAGAACAGAGAGAGAAAGAAAATGGGAAAGAAAAAAACTACTGAATAATGGCCCCATATACTGCTGCATACAGTAAAATGGCCCCACATGATGCTCCATACTGAATAATGGCCCCATATACTGCTGCATACAGTATAATGGCCCCACATGATGCTCCATACTGAATAATGGCCCCACATAATGATGCATACAGTATAAAGGCCCCATATGATGCTCCATACTGAATAATGGCCCCATATACTGCTGCGTACAGTATAATGGCCCCACATGATGCTCCATACTGAATAATGGCCCCATATACTGCTGCATACAGTATAATGGCCCCACATGATGCTCCATACTGAATAATGGCCCCATATACTGCTGCATACAGTATCATGGCCCCACATGATGCTCCATACTGAATAATGGCCCCATATACTGCTGCATACTGTATAATGGCCCCATGTACTGCTGCATACAGTATAATAGCCCCACATGATGCTCCATACTGAATAATGGCCCCATATACTGCTGCATACAGTATAATAGCCCCACATGATGCTCCATACTCAATAATGGCCCCATATACTGCTGCATAAAGTATAATAGCCCCACATGATGCTCCATACTGTATAATGGCCCCATATACTGCTGCATACAGTATAATAGCCCCACATGATGCTCCATACTGAATAATGGCCTTGCATAAAAAAAAAACTACTCACCTCTGCCCGTTCCAACGCTGATATCGCTTCCTCATCTATCACACACACACACACAGCGTCTCACACACACACACACACACATACATACATACATACACACAGCGTCACACACACACACACACACACACACACACACACACACACAGCAGCTTCACACACACACACACACACACACACACGCAGCTTCACAGGCACAGCGGCCAGACTCACCTCTCCATGATCCGGCAGCTTCCTTCTCACTTCCTCTCACACATTGAGCGGCGCTGGTGTTATGAGTTCTGCTCTGCCGCCCCTGGCTGCCGCCGCCTGAGACAACAGCTCAACTCGCCTCATTATAGCGGCTCCCTGGCTATACACTTATTTCTCCGTGCCATTAGAAAGCGTCGCTGAGGAATAAGTACCCTTAACAGTAGCCGTTAAAAGGTGTATTGGCGGTCGTTAAGGGGTTAAACGCCTTGTAGGCTTCTATGGGAAATTAAATATAGACACTAGAGTTTAAGCCCTCTTTCTCTCTGAAATAACAATTTGTATATTCCTTTAAATATCCCACCTATGGGAGAAACGATGAAGAATCAAAAAGAAGCAGAAAAATTATTTGTAGATTCAAAGCTCATGCAACACCCAAGACACTGTGGCCAATCCATCACTTCCAATGACTGATCCTTATTCTGGTTTCAGAGAAAAATTAGCAAACATGAAACCTAAATCAATGGATAAATATTTTTCCAGGTTTTAAAGAAAAGCATTTGCAATATCTATGCACACATCTAAGTCCCTATGCCATCCACAGTCTGCCACAGATAACCTTTGAGTGAACTATACAGTGCTTTCATTTAATTCAAGCTTTAAGGAGATTAAACCTTTTGTATTATTTTATTGCTTCTGTCAAGGACACATGTGCACTGACAATGCTGTAACATATGGACGGCAACAATTTATAGTTCTACAAGTCAGAAAGCTTCTCAACAAACAGAACTCTCACTCTTTAGCCGCACTACAAACACTGCTGCAAATACTGAATATTAAAGGAAAAGATTCCATTCATTTCACTTTTTAAGATTCTAAACCCAGAAGCTTATACCTACTGTCTATGTGTGATTTCTGTCTGCCTTGTGTTGCATTACTGCCCTGTAAAAAAAATATCTATGTTTTAGAAAATGAGGACTTAACCTAAAATGCTGATATTACCCAAAATACTGTATGCAAGTGTATAATAATATGATAATACTCTAATCGAGGCTGCTGAGCGGTGCAGAGACGGCAGATAAGTGCACAGTCAAACACAACATCATAGTTTGTGATAACTGTGTAATAGTTGTATTTATTTGTGGGCAGGTTAAAACTTGTTAGGATAAAAAAGGGATGTTGCTATTGGTCCATGTGATCAAGTGTCTGTGATTTAAGTGTTCTAGAAGAGGGAAGCAAATCTGATCAAGAAGTCCCAATACATGTGATAGTAAAAAAATATATTTTATTTTATTTCAATCAGGTGATATAAACAATGCAATAAGAAAACAATGCCTAAAGATATATAAAAACAGGTAATAAAAACAAGGGACGCACACCCAGACAGGTGTAGATCCGTATCCCGAGGAAGAGCGTTATATACAAAACAATACAAGACAGGTAGTATATGAGCCATACAAATTTACACAGTATAAGTAATATTCATACATTAATCATATCAGATATTTATGGGACAAATACTGTAGCTGTATTAGTAGGTAGGTAAAGTGCAGATGCAATAGAATTTCTATGATAATGTATGGTATCGATCAGATGTTTCCTAGTGGGTCAGGCTATATCCTATAATGTCAATATATAAAGACGGTTCTTAGGCAGAAAATCGTACATCCTGTAGTATATGGGTACTATGTCATGAGTATTTACCACTTACGCTGTGTGCCATCATAGTAACTAAAGTGCCTAGAGTGATATTGCAAAAATGTACACTGTCAGGTTTCCTCTTCTGAGAGGTGTCCACCCCAATGCGAGTTTCGGCTTACCACCTTCGTCCGGGGGGTCTAACATCAGTAGTGTGCAAAGCTTTGAGGGCCTCATAAAAGATGACCTGCATAGATATATTGCAGGGAATAACTGACAACCAGCATAGATTCATGAAGGATAGGTTCTGTCTAACTAACATGTTGGGTTTCTATGAGGAGGTACGGGCAAATATGGATGTTGGTAATGCGGCTGATGTGATTTATCTGGACTTTGCAAAGGCATTTTACACTGTACCACATAACAGCCTTATACTGAAGCTACAGAAGCAAAGGCTGGGGGAAACTATATGCAGATAGGTAAGGAATTGGCTAAATGGCAGGAAACAAAGAATCACCATAAATGGTACATTCTCTAAATGGGATATAGTCAGCAGTGGGGAACGCAGGGATCTGCACTGGGAGCAGTGGGGACCACAGGGATCTCTGCTAGGACCGATTCTTTTTAACTTCTTTATTAATGACCTTGTGGATGGGATTGAGAGTAAAGTGTCAGTCTTTGCTGATGACCCCAAACTATGTAGGATAAAAAATCTGACCTTGAGATTACAATTTTGCAAAACGATATGAATAAGATGCCTGAATGGGCAAACACTTGCCAAATGAGGCTTAATGTATATAAATGTAGAGTAATGCACCTAGGATGGAGTAATCTTATTGCTGCATATACAGTAAATGGGAGTATACTTAGTGTAATGCCGAGATGCACTACTGTGCCATAGGTCACGCACCATGTGGTGTGTGGATGGGTCTATCGCAGGAACAAAATAAAATGAAAGAAAAAAAACAAGGGTTGTGACCTCAGGGTGCACTGAATTAAGCAGGTTATAGTCAGGCTGTCCCCGACGCGCGTTTCGGAGCTAACTGCTCCTTCAACAGAGTTCATTATATAGTACTTACCTAATATTCTATTTATATGATGTCTGTCTAGTTAATATCTCCTTGTCTTGCCACCTGCGATGCCAATGTGGTTATTTTCTGTTTACTGCGTATGGTACCATGATATTTACCTCTAATTATATGGTTATATAAAATTGCATACAATTCATGGTCTATTGACTCAAGCAGGCTATTTGTTTGGGCTTTTTTCATGTGCATATTTGGGTGTACCCCATGTATTTCTCTTTCCCCTGTTACTGTCCTGTAATTTTATCAAATTTTACATTTTTTGTACGAATAAAATTTTCATAGCATAAGACTATATGGCTGTCTTTCATTGCGATATCTCTGTTTATATGTACAGTCTTTATCTCACAAATATCTGAGCTGAGGCTGTGGTTTCTCTTTTACAGGAGTTCTGGCTTTTTCCTACCTGCTCCTTCACTTTTCTAGATGCCTCACTGGTGCATACAAAATGTCTCCTTCTCTAACAGTGCTAAGCCAGGACCCGGTCATGTGGTCTAACCATGTGACCTTATGGCTATATATGGAAATCAGGCTGCTTTGTTAACTCTTTACAACCTCCTGATAGAAGAACATAATAAGTACATCACTCAATGCATATATAAACCACTCCTACTTACTGAACTCGAAGGGTGCGTGCACACGTTGCGGATTCTGCTGCGGATTCGCAGCAGATTTGGCCCTGCGGATCCGCAGTAGGTTCTGCAGCTTTGTACAGTAGCATTCTGATCTATGTAAAACAAAAAACGCTGTGCCCATGCTGTGGACTTTTTCCGCACAGATTTGCTGTGGATTTGAATCCGTAGCATATTAATTCTTTATGCGGAATCCGCAGCGGTTTTACACCTGCTCCATTATAGAAATCCGCAGGTATAAAAACGCAAGGGAAATCCGCACAAAATCTACAGAAAATCCGGAGTAAATCTGCACTAAATCCGCAGGTAAAACACAGATCATTTTACCTGCGGATTCAGCAAAATCTGCAACTGAATATACAACGTGTGCACGCACCCTAAGGTTCATTATCTGCAAAGAGAAATGTGAGCATTCTGAAAACCTGATGAGGTAGATGCTAGCTCTGCTGCATCTTAAAGTCAAATACACTAGAACTTTGGGGCATTACATCAGTACAGAACAGGAGAAGGACTTGGGTATTCTGGTTACAAGTGAGCTGAGCATCAGTACTCAATGTCAAGCAGAAGCTGCAAAAGCAAACAAGATTTTAGAGTGTATAAAAAGAGACTTAAAATCCTGAGATCCCATTATTACCACTTTATAAATCACTAGTGAGGCCACATCTAGAATATGGGATCCAGTTTTGGGCTCCACATTTTAAAAAGGATTTTCAGAAGTTAGAGTCAGTTCAAAGATAGGCAACTAGGTTATTACAAGGGATGGAGGCCGCTCATATGATGAGAGGTTGGAAAAGTTGGGCTTGTATAGCTTAGAAAAAAGATGCCTCAGAGGAGATCTTATTTACATGTATAAATATATGTGTGGTCAGTACAAAGGACTGGCACATGACTTACTTCTTCCAAGGACCATACTTAGGACCAGTGGGCACTCCTTACTGGTGAAAGAAAGGCGATTGCGGCAGCTAAATAGGAAAGGATTCTTTACAGTTAGAGCAGTCAGACTGTGGAATGCCGACCACAAGAGGTAGTAATGGCTGACACTATAACAGCTTTTAAAAAATGGCTGGACGATTTCCTCGTTACACATAATATTGTGGGTTATAGAAAATTTAGTGCAAAAATGAACAATTGGTGGAGAAAGTTTTAAAGTTGATGGAACTAGGTCTTTTTTCAACCTATGTAACTATGTAACGTGTCTTCCAATTGTCCCGCGATGACTAATGTTGGAGAAAATCTGATTGATGCTTTGACTTGAAACAAACATATTCACCAGCCCATTGGGATTATAATTATATGACCAGTATAATTTTTCATTGAGGCATTTATTTTCTTTTCTCTTTCAAAAAAGGACCATTTTTATTAATACTCAGATCACATTTTTATCTGTCTTTGGTTAGTGCGTCTGTTTTTCCCACCAGTATTTCATCCGTTTTTCTCGCAAAACAAAAGATGGAGGTTTCTCAAGCTTCTACCAAACAGTCAAGGAAAAATGGATAGTGCTAGGATTCAGCTAGGATACTGTACATTAGTGTACTGTCTGCGGTTTTCATGGACCAATAAACTCGAATGGAAAATTTTGATCCATGACTCAGATCAAAATTGAACATGTCTTCTTTTACTTGAGGTGGTGCGACACATGAGCAGCCGAAAGATTATAATAGTCGTGTTCTATCCATGAAAAGCACAGGGTTAGAACATGTATGGGAAACATGGACATCTAAATGGGGCTTAAAAGACTGGCGTATTTCACCTTTATGACGTGAGAATGCATGTTTATGTTGAAGTTGTTACAGGGAACTTGTTACTTCATTCATGCTGCCTAAAACTAAGGATAGCATGAATCAGAACCTGGCCAGAGCGTTTCAGAGAAGATATAATTAGAAGATTCAGTCAGGGACTATAGCAGAAGACAAAAGTAGTCCGGCACCACTCATGGCCTGCTACCTTCAGTGCCTTTCCAGGGGTTTAACCAGTCTCTTCCATATTAGGAAACCTGTCAATCACCTGGAGTGTTGTGGGGAAAGAATGGCTGGGGGCGGCACTGGACCAGTCTCATCTATTCCAATGGTCATGGCTGGCTCTTCAAACTATGTTTTCTCTGAAATTCCAGCATGTTTCAGAGAAAAATATACCTGTCTGCAATCATACAGTTAGGCTCTAATTTATGCTGACAGTGGTTTGGGCAGCATGAATCAAGGATAACTTTAGGGTAACTATTATGGAAATGAGCCATTAGACAACAGCTGAGATTTGTGTATTACCCACTTTAGGTATAAAAACAGTATTAGCTTTAAAGAGGTTGTTCACTACTCAGAAAATCCCTTCTCAATCTGTATGCTTTCCTCCCCTTTTAAAATAAAAACACTTACTTAATATTCATCTCCGATGTTGGCGCTGGTCCAGCTAAGTCGGCACTGTCTCTCCCGGTGATTGCGTAACAGTGTGACACACAATCCCTGCGGCCAATCAGCGTCTACTTCCCACTTCCCACCTTCGGACGTTCCACATATATCCGGAGGAAGAGAGAGAGCAACGGCATTCACTTCATCCAGGGGTAAGTAATTTGTCTGAAGGCGGAGAGGTAGCTGCTGATTGGCTGCACTGATCACGTGATGTCACACTGTTACAAGATCGCTGGAACACCGAAGGCGAATATAAGTAGTCTTATTTTAAAAGGGGGAAATATAGGGGTTGAGAAGGGGTTGACCGAGTAGTGGACAACCCCTTTAAGATGAAAATATCTGCTCTATAAGAGCTACTGTGGCTGACAGTAAGAAATTAAGTCAAAATGAGAAAAGTCTGGAACACAAGACTGCATCCAGTTACTACATAAGAGTTATAGGAACTGTCAAATTAAAATTTCTGGCTGGAGGTATGCTTTATGTTATATGATGCCAGGTTATATTTGGTACATATGATAAAAGTAAAGCGTCATTTCACATTCAGGTTTCTTTAACGACAACACCTGGTTCATGTAATTTTGCGACCTGAAACGAGAAGGCTGTGGTGTTTCTCCTTAATAAATAAAGCTCTGTGTTCTTGTGGAGAACAAGATTAAGTTACACTCTTAATAAAGTTATGATGTCACTTCTAAATATATCCCACTGAAATACACCGTCACCTTCACAACACATGGTCAGATCTAACCAGATAATTAGAGGGAGGGAATAGCATGTGCATAGAGGGAATACAGACGTCTACATCGCTACTGCTAAGAAATAAACAAGGATATAGAAAACAGATGTAGGATTAACCATTCTGCATTACAATAAGGCTGAGAACGTGGCATATACGCTCCGAACCCACTCACACCACTAGCAATGCGCAGCGCTGGGATAATTGCTCTCGTCAACTTTTTCTATCTCCAAATATCTAAATAGAAACTCTAAAACAAGATCTGTTCAGATTATCTTTATGCAAGAATAGTGTAGCCTGCAACCTTATTTTTTACCGAGAAAAATACCAGATCTAAAACTTGATGGTCCCCATTATATGTCAGTTGTCACAATTCATTATGGGATTCGTGGCAGCTCTGGTTCTGCTGTAATTTAAATGTTGTATTTTCCCTTTGGTCCAGCAAGAGTTTATGTCAGTATCTTGCTGGCAGCTTTTAGGCTGGTCAGCTGATGTTGGTTGGTAACCACTCCCACCATCCTTTAAATGGTCACATGAACCATCAGCTGACTGTCGGTAGTAGAGGTATTCTATTCAGACCAGCCTGGAGTTAGGAGCTCTCTTGTATAGGTGACATTGTTTCTGCTGCTGTTGGAAAAAACATTCCTGGTGCCGTATTCTCTGCTGCTGTGGAGCTTGGCAGCAGAGTCTGAAGCTGAGTATTATGTCCCTTTTTCTTTGTCTGTCCCGTGTTTTTCTCATCCCATGTTTTTACCATTTGCAGTGGTGACGCTAGAGTCCTTGCCGGTCAGTGCACTAGCCAGAGTATATTGAGGAGGTGACATTCGGGGACTAGGCATGTGAGTTTGGTGGGAGAAGGACCCGCATAGGGCATTAGGGGAGTTTAGTGACAGGCACAGGTTGGTGTCAGGAGGTGTCCCATCCCTTGCTCCCTTCATTTAGGGCCTTCCTCTTCCCGTTTCCATTCTGTCATAGTTGCATGCTGTGTCGTCCGCCAGACTTACCCATGTCTGAGTGTGACCTCAGTGCTGTTCATTATGATACACCGGAAACTGTTGAAAACCAGATCAATCATACTTGTTATGGCCTTTGTTTTATGTGTGCAGTAAAACGTCTAACACTGGCTTCACATGTACAAGTTGTATGGTTTGTGTATTCCAGACAGGCCAGTCTTCT
>JARQOD010000006.1:369108116-369219404 GCA_033576555.1 Oophaga sylvatica
AAGTTGACTTAATTTTTGTATTTGGTTATGGATCTAAATTAATCTTTGCACTCTAATCTGGAATTTGTCTACATTTAGGGGTTTTGTCTGGGGTCTTAAATAATTTAGGTGCTGATCTAGAGTCTGTATTAATTCCTGGATCTGAATTATTGCTGAAGTTGTTGTTTGGGGACAAGTCTGTGTTTGTAAATTGTTCAGTTATCTTGATTCTAAATTTTTATGGGCTTGAAGTTTTACTAAATCTTAAAGTCTGATGAAGGGGTCTGCCTGAATTCATTTTTTCAATCTGGTCTGAGGTCCAAATTAATAAAGACATGTGGAATATAAACTAATTTTAGTGTATAATTTCAGAATTATTTCTGGTTATGGACTGTATAGTGTTTAAATTAAATATGGGGTCTGAATTTATTTAAGGGATCTGAATTAATTTAATTAATTTTAGTGTCTGGTCTGGACCCTCAATTAATTTTGAAGCCTGGATACACTATTTGCTGTTTGGCAAAGGGTCCTGGATTTATCTTAATGTTCTTAAAGCAAATCCCCTAGATAATAATAGTGACCAATTTGTCTGCTACTGCTGCCTTTAATAAAAAAATTAAATTGCACTGGCCTTCACCAGATTTATTAACTGAAGGCCTCCACCAGGTCAATGTGTGCGTGGACATCATCTCACTGTGCCAGTGACTCCATTATTTACATGATGATGTCAAGAACTGTGTTAAGTGCTTTTGAGATAATTATAACATTTCTTTTGAAATGGTCCAAGGTCCTGGACATCAATAGAAAACAAAGTCAACCTGTCAAAATGGAAAATGTAGTTCTATATAATCAAATGAGATCAGAAAAAAAGGAGAATGGAGAGCATTAATCAAACAAATTGCTGTGTGAGTAAAACCACAACAATGCATACATTGAAAGCTTCCAACAGGAAACATATTTCTCCTTTAAAAAAAATTTCCCTTTCAAGTTAAGGTAAAATGTCTCAATAAGAGCCGGCCAAGTCTTGGAACGAGTTAGCATGTGTTTCTCGTTTTTGCCTTCAAGAAAAATCTGCCAAGAAGGCGACTGTCTTGCCAATCTTTCTTATGCACTTTACAACAAGTAAATATTATCTTACTTTGAACTATTTCCATATTTGTCACATAAAACTTTCTGCCAATCGCAGCTCCGTGACATAAATCAAACTATTAATTTATTTATTTTATGCCTTCTATGTTTTATTTGTTTTCCAGTTTTTTTTTCTAATCCAAATTTCACCTTCAGGAGCCAATCCGTTAACAAATTACTTTCACAGAAAAAAGCTCTATAATATTATATGACAATTTTTGGACAGTTCATTTTATTAATGTACTATTAATTTAAACATCAGAATTAATTCCCAAGCTTAGATCTGGACTGTCACCTCTCTGTGCCTTTTCTAGGTTATGTGGTGCGTTTTACTCCTCATTCCTGATACAATCTACTGCCACAATGAATTTTCAGCCTGAGTTCTTAATCATCATCTTTCATCCATCATCATCCATCATCATCGTGCTTGAACTTTAGGCAAAGTTTCTAACATAAAGGAAAATAACTCTTAGAGTGCGTTTACACTGGACGATATTGGCTTTTAACCCCTTAACCCCCGGAGGTATTTTCATTTTTTGCTCCCCTTCTTCCCAGAGCCATAACTTTTTTATTTTTGGTCAAAATGGCCATCTGAATACTTGTTTTTTTTCAGGATGAGTTGTACTTTTGAACAACACCATTGGTTTTAACATATTGTGTACAGGAAAACAGGAAAAAAATTCCAAGTGTGGTGAAATTGCAAAAAAAGTGCAATCCCACAGTTGTTTTTATTTTACCATGTTCGCGCCTGAAGCGCGAGTTAAATGCCGCTGTCATAAATTGACAGCAGCATTTAACTGGGTTAACAGCCACGGGTGGATCGCGATTCCATCTGCGGCTGTTTCGGGCACATGTCAGTTATATAGATCAGCTGACGTGCCCAGAAAGGTGCGGGCTAAGCGCCGGAGCCCGCACCAAACAGGGGAGTCTGACATTGGCATACTTTTACGCCCGATGTCGGGAAGGGGTTAAATAAAAGCTAATCAGCTATAAAGAAGCTGGACTTTTAAGAGACCATTATGGAAGTCAACCACGTTTCTCATGTGGCAGGAGGATTAGTAAAGTAATATTTTCTGCATGTAGAATATCATTGTTCTCGGCAGCACATGTCCTGTTTACATGACAGTGCATGATATTTTCTGCTGATAATGAAGAGTTTTAAGCAAACTTAAAAAAAAATCATATGAGAAACCAGTGTTTTGCAAGTTTTTCATGTGACTGGCAGCCTTTTTACACTGGCCAATTATGAGAAACGAGTCTTTCCCATAATCGATCAGTGTAAATGCCCCCTTACTGTTCTGTGATATTTCCACTATTACCTTATAGCTTGTTATTTTAATTTACAGGGGTCTTAGATGTGATGAATTTGGAGGAACGGATTCAGAAATCAGTCTGCTGTGTAATGTTTCATCTATTCTTACCTTTGCTCATCCTTTTCTGCACAATAGAAGTACAACTGAATAAAATCATGGCTGTCATTTGATGTCATTGGATGCCTTATGTACAGAATAAAGTGTTGGCTGTCGTCACAGAGGCAATACAGAGGTTTAAGGAAGCCGTAATTTTAGAAGAGAATATCTTCATACATATGTAGTTAAATGGAGCCTGTAGGCTGTGCGTGGAAGCTGTATAACTCTGTAGTAAGCAGTCATACAGCACTATTAAACAGGTTGTGTGCACACGGCTGTCCCCTCATAAGGGCTCTATGGGGCAATGCCACTTTTCTGGTCTCAGTTTCTAGTGATAGTAACAGCGTGTGAAAGAAGTATTGACACCTTTTTCTATGCCATCTGTTGAACCAACTGATATTATTTAAGTGGATGAATTGTTTTCTACTTACTGATAGACTTCAGTGGGTGTCATCACTTTCCATGGCTTTTTGCTCCTCTCTTCTTGTATTCAATACTTTTTCCCTGCGTCATTTCTCATTATTACACATAACTTAATTTATATCTATGGTGTGATTTTTTTTTCCTGTGTGGATTGGATAGGTTGTTACTGACATCTGGTGAGAATTTCATATCAATAGCACCTCTAAAGATATATTTACTTAGAAAATTGCTGATATGTTCAATACTTGTTTCACTCACTGTATATGTAGACAAAGACCAAACAATGGATCTTTAGAATTTTTTCTGACACTGCAGTATTAAAAGAAAAAAAATGAGGTAGGAATAGAAATAAAGTTAACTCTCTCAACCTCTGGTTTCCATGCAAGTTGTTGATACATAATCTTAACATGTATGTTCCGTTTTATTAAAGCACCACTCCAGTGGTTTTTTTTGTTGCACTGCTGGAGTGGTGCTGTAGTTATAATTCCCCTGCCTCTTGTCTCATACTCACCCGCTGCCACCTTTATTGTTTTGCAACATCGCTGTCGTCGGTCTCTGACAAAAAAGCGACCTGCTGGGCAGCTCCAGTGTTTGTTGGATTAGGAGTTTACTCTGGTTTGTCTTCATTGTCTGTGCAAGTCTCCTCTAAAATGTAAAGTGTTGCGGAATTTGTTGGCGCTATAGAAATAAAAAATATTATTATAATCCTGCAGACAGACTTTTCCTTACTACTAGTGATGAGCGAATGTGCTCAGATAATGTGTTATCCCAGCATGTTCGGGTGTTATCCAAGTATCTTGGGCGTGCTCAGATATTATGTTCGAGTCCCTGTGGCTGCATGTTTTGCACCTGTTAGACAGTCACAACACATGCGGGATTGTCTAACAGGCAATCTCCGCATTTGTTACAGCTGTCTAACAGCCACAAATCATGCAGCTGTGGGGACTCAAACATATTATCCAAGCACGCCCAAGATACTTGGATAACACGTGAGCATGCTGGGATAACACTTATCAGAGCACTTTTGCTTATCACTAATTACTACCCACTGTATATTTGCAGCA
Organism: Oophaga sylvatica; assembly: GCA_033576555.1. Taxonomy (NCBI): domain Eukaryota; kingdom Metazoa; phylum Chordata; class Amphibia; order Anura; family Dendrobatidae; genus Oophaga; species Oophaga sylvatica. The sequence goes on from JARQOD010000006.1 coordinate 369,112,120, forward strand.
AGTCACATAATCTCATGATGTAGCAGTGAAAAATCCCATTATGTTCTTGATGTAAAACTGTATTTCCTTCCAGATTATACAGTTAAGATTAGTAAAATAAATCCAGTGTTCAAAAAGTTTTTTTTCCAAATATTCTTTATATAACATTATTAAATAATTTTGATCAGAACTAGTGATCAGCGAATTTGTTGGGAAAACAATCGCCGAACATAAATTTGGCATGAATATGGCACATTCGGATTCGTGATCGGAAACACGAGCAAAATTTTAGAAAATCTGAAAAAATTGGTAACATTCGGTAAAAGTGCGGGAAATTATTTATGTTGCCACAAAAGTATTTTCAGCATTTTAGCAACGATAATAGTGGTGTATCATGAGTGGCACGTGTTTGATGAGGGAGAAGGGTTTGCACAGCTCAGAGGTAGGTTGAGTGTAGACAGTCATTGCTCAAACTCGGCATGGATAGCTGTCCACAACTGTTGATCTGTATAACTGCGACCTCTAAGGCGGGGGAGGGATTTTCTCTGCAGTGTTGGAACATGTGTTTAATTAAGGCAGAGGTTGAGGGTGCAGGTAGAGGCCCTAGAGGAGGTGAAGGAAGCAGAAGTACTGCAGGAACTGTTACATAGGTTTGTTCCGCAAGCCCTGGGGATTTCAAGACTTGGTGTCTAGTGACACCTTGGTGTCTACTGCTTTAGTTCTTCATGCCCTGGTGTGTACTAGTTTAGTTCTCCAACCCAAGCTATTTAATAGTTTAGTTCTCCGATCCTTGCTGTCTATTAGTTTAGTTCTACATATTCTGGTGTTAATTTGTTTAGTTCTGCAATCATAGCTGTTTAGTAGTTTAGTTATCCAACCCCTGTTGTCTATTATTTTAGTTATCCATTGTATGGTGTGTAGTGGTTTAGTTCTCCATCCCCAAGCACCCTGCAAGCCTTGGGGATTACAAGACTTGTGGAGCATCTCCTTCCCCGACTGCCCCTACAGCCACCAGAGTCACCCAGTGCCTAGTCATATAGATGTAACTCCCCTGTCCATGCTTGCTGGTCCAGGTGTCATTGTTTAAATGCACCCTGGCAGACATATAATTTTACAGGATCGGGTGATGTTGTCTGTGACTTGTTACTGTAGCGCATGAACATCTTTCTTAGAGAAGTAATAGTGACTGGGTAACTGGTACTGGGGGGGGTATTGGGGGGACTGCGACAGACATCTGCTTTCGGAAACTGTCTGTATCCATAAGGCGGAAAGGCTGCATTTCTGTGTCCAACAGATTGGAGTGGCCATGCAATAATCACAGAGATCACAGGCCATGAGTCATACAGAAACAAGCTCTGTGATCTTTGTAGCAAATAGCTCTCAGCTGACCCCTATCGTCCACACAATTACACAATTTGGGCAACAAATCTTCTGAGGAGCCCGCAGGCTGTTCACAATAATTAGTTAACAGAAAAGTAATAGTGAGCATACGGCTTATCCACGTCCAGATTAGAACACATGGATTATGTGTATATCCTGTACGATCACTGCTAACTCTAAGATAACCCTACACGCCTCGCTGCCTACAGCAATCCTGTTTTTAACCCTATAAATAAATACAGGCCGATTGGACGCCATTCTTCTTTTGAGGTTCACACCATCCGGGTGCCCCATCCCCTCTCCCTCAGAGTAGCAGCCATATATCGGCCCTCGGCTCACCCAACCAGAGCTCCACCTCCCCAACTGCATCCCAGATTCTATCTCTAGCCAATTCTCATGGCCTCTCACAACTTTCAAACTCTGAGACACACAAATACGGTAACACCCCTGATCTGGACTTTGTCCGGTTCAGTTCAATCTCCTACCTAGATGACTCACCTCTTACCCTTTGTCCCCCATGAAATTAGGAGTATAACCACAATTTAGACATTTTAGGTGCTCCCTAAAAACACATCTGTTTAGGGTGGCCTATCATGTTCCCTAATCAAAGTCCTGATTCAAGAGAATGCCAAGAGTGTGCAAAGCAGTCATCAAAGCAAAAGGTGGCTACTTTGAAGAACCTAGAATATAAGACATAATTTCAGTTGTTTCACACTTTTTTGTTAAGTATATAATTCCACATGTGTTAATTCATAGTTTTGATGACTTCAGTGTGAATTTACAATTTTCATAGTCATGAAAATACAGAAAAATCTTTAAATGAGAAGGTGTGTCCAAACTTTTGGTCTGTACTGTATAATATATATATAATATATATATATATATATATATATATATATATATATATATATAATATAAATATATATATATAGCTTATTCTCTACTTCTCTGAACATAATTTGCCATCAAACTCAGCCATACCCAAAAGGCTCATGCAGACTTCACCTACCCCCCATTTCCTCAAGATGGTTGTACCATCATTGCAAATAAGCACTTGTAATTTGTTGTCACCCCTACCTCTTTGTAGATTGTAAGCTCTGAAGAGCAGGGTCGTCATTATTTTTGCTTTAATTGTTTGATTATCTTAAACGTGGTAACTTTGGACTGTTTTATATGAACTACTGACTTGTAAAGCTATGCGGTATGTGTTTGCGATATATAAATAAAAGTTATATTTTGGGTTCAGGGTTTTGTTCCTGCTCGGACCAAACTTCGTTCAGCCATGGATCAAAGTAAAAAAAATTTGGCCATTGGTGCAGATGATTTCCTCCTCTTGACTATGTGAATCTTTAGAGTACACTTACTATGAACATAGCATACAATGTGTGAAGAAGAGATCTGCAGACTCAGCCATCTGTGGTTCCCAACAGTCAGTTGGGAGAGTTGTGATGTGGGGGAATAAAAGGGTAATTAGGGTGCCACCACTGAGAACTGTACTGTGTGTGATGTTAAGGTTGAGGAAGAGGAGCAGAGGCCACTTGATGCAGCGCTTTGCATCTACTGGAGCACATGTTCTTTCTGGCTCTCATCTACAAGCATACCATTGTATGGCTGCCAAAGAAAGGGAACCGAGTTGGCCGTCCAGTAACAGAAGTTGAAAAAATGCTGCGAAAATTCTGACTGCAGCTAAACAAACCGATTTCTCATCCCTCATATCATGCCTGTCTCACAACCCTAAACAGCTATTTAGTACTTTCAATTCTTTCCTGCATTCACCAGTTCCCCCTCCCTCTCATCTCAGCCGAATTCTTTGCCTCACCACCTATGAACTTGACACAATAACGTCCAACTCATTCCAAACTTTACCACACTCTTCATCACAAGCCTAACCCACCTCTTAAACCTGCCACTAAGAACTGGTGTCTTCCTTCCTGATTGAAACATATCTCGATCACACCCATCCTCAAAAAGCCCATCCTCTGTGTCTACCTATCACCCCATATCATTTCTCCCCTATGCCTCCAAACTACTGGAACAATATGTCCATTTTGAACTATCATCCCACCTCTTCTCTTTCTCCCTCTTTGACCGCTTACAATCTGACTTCAGATCACACCATTCCACTGAAACTGCCCTGATTAAAGTCACCAATGACCTACTAATCATCAAATGAAAGAGACTCGAGTTTGTCCTCCTCCTCCTGGACCTGGCATCTGTCTTTAACACAGTGGACCATTCCCTCTTACTACATACTTTCTGATCTGTTGACATTACAGACTTGGCCCTTTGTTGGATCTCCTCGTACCTAACAGACAGGTCATTCAGTGTCTCCCACTCACACACCACCTCATCATTTGCCCCCTCTGTGTCGGTGTCCACCAAGGTTCAGTTGAAGGATTGAAAATTATGCTTAGAGGGCATGCACGAGCTCCCTCCCTCTTAAAGGGACCACCCACATCAACCTAAGGTATTCCCAATCTATAACTGGGCAACACCCTCTATTTAAGGCTTCTCCTCCAATATGGAGGTGCCTGAGCTACATTGTTAGTTTGCCTTGCATGATTGCAAGTTGTCAGGTTCCCCAGGTCCACCTGTCTGCTTGTCTACCCTGTACTCATCTGCTCTTACCTGTCTATGCCCGTCGGCTTGTACCTGTCTGCGCTCTTCAGTCCATCAGCTTATCCAGATCGCATCTGCCAGTGCCCATCTGTCTAACATCCGGTCCAGCCCAGTGCTTTTCTGTTCCTCAGCCGGACCCATCTGCACCCGTGGTTGCAGAGTCCCTACAGTGCCTGCCTTCATTTTTCATCCCTCCTTTGGGCCATACCAGCTTGCCCGCTGTATGGGGTCAGCTGCAATCTTTTATATGTCAGCCATGGAGTAGGACCTGGTGCCACCTCTTTGTACCTCCTTGGGGCACCGTTTTCACCTGCTGCCATTTGTGTGAGTAGAGATTTGGTAGGCCACCTAGTTACGCCTCTTCCAGGCTTTCAGAGGAATACGAAACAGTGATTCAACCACCTTGCCCATTACAGTCTCCATCTGCTGAGTTGACTGTAGTGGAACAGGTGTCGGTCCCCACTATACTAATTCTACTTTATTGCAATTGATGCCACTTTGTTGGTGTCTGCCACTAATTTTTGTAAATGTATAGACTCCTGGTTGGATCTCTTTCATGCTTGTTGCCTGAAGCAGTAGGCCTCCAAGACCATCAGGCCTCCATTTCCTTGACTCCCTGTTACTAACCTTAGATTTTCCTGAAAATAGTAGTCTACAAAATTTATATGATATCTGTGCCACCTCATTGTTGCTGAGTATGAAAGCAGGTTGAGCTGATGCATGTGGTGCCTACACTGATCCCTCACCCACCTCGTCTTACTGTGACATTCAATTGAAAGCTGTAAATGCTGTCCCAGACCCCGATACCTCATGCCTGGCTGATTGCTGCAGTGCCATGCTACAATTAGTACTGTGGTGAATTGGGGCCACTTTCTTGGTGTCTGCCCCTCATTTTATGTGTTTTGGCAACATTATAAGATGTTGTGCATGCGTTTGCTTTTGCCTCCCATTAACCTGAATGGCATTCGGTTATGTTTGTCAAATATTCGACAAATTAATTGACGAATATTGCAAATTCAGTGATCATAATCCGAATGGAACATAGAAATATTCGCTCATCTCTCTCTACTCAGGACCAATATATTACTGTTAAAAATTATTCACCATTTTTGAAGATGTAAAAAAGCACTTTTTGGCTTAGTTAACAACTAAACAGAGAAAATGTTTCATAAAGCAATTCTAAAGCATCTTGAAAGATACTGTAACAAGCAAAAGAGCAAAAAGTATGAAAATCATCGAGGTTCTACATTTAGTACAAACCATTTTCTGTGGTCAAGGATGTTTGTATTCTGGAATAACACAACATATTTTTGTGAGAACTTTCTTCCTCAGGTCACATAGTATTGACTAACAATTTATCTTTAAGAATTCAGATGTACAAACTAAGAAGCAACAGGAAGAGACAAGAACCTTAGAAAAGAACTGTCAAACAAATACAGACAGAAATAGTTACAACATTTGGGGAACCAGCAAACTATTAGTACTGCTGCGGCACCAGAAAGTACAAAGCTGTGTTCATACTGTGTTGGGTGTCTACACTCAGTATATACATCGGAAAATGCAGTTTATATACTGAATGTGCCAATAGTCACCAAAATGTTCACTTTTGGCATCAGTTAGACTGATATTAAGGGTGGTTACAGGGGCTATTTGCCCATGGTGCAGCTACCAGGGGGGCTGAATGCTTCAGTCTGAAATTTCTCCACAGGCGCCATTTTGCCACCTCCTGGGAATAAGATTCGACTGTTCTTTGCACCGGCTGTTAAATCGACTGCAGGTGCGGAGAACATGTAACATGCCAGCTCCCTACACTCTATTGTACTCAAGTCTTTCAAGTGCAAGTACAATTGAATGTCTGACCGCCGGCACTTCTAAGGTCAGGGCAATGTTAGCAGTGTGATCAGGTCAACTGATCAAGTTGCTTACATCAAAACTCTGCCACACAATAATAACTGCTTCTCATGTGATGAGATAAGTGTAAATAGTTTAATATTGAGGTGGAGGACTTGTGAGGGGGCAGTGTGGGGTGAAATTTGAGAGTACTGTGTGGTGGGAAAGTGTAAGGGGATTGTATGGAGGGGAAGTGTAAGGGGACAATATGGGAAGAGAAAAGTTTGAAGGGCCACAATATAGAGACTGGTATTGTGGAGAGGGATAGTATAGAGAGTGGGTAGCAAAAAGGTGACAGCATGTAGACGAAGGGATTTGAAGAGGGTGCACAGTATAGAGACTTGGCAATATACGGGTAACGCAATGTTGGGGAACAGTGTGAAGAGGAAACCCAGTATGGCAAGGGCGCAGTTTGGAGGAGGGACACTTAAACAGAACTTGTCATATCCCTAAATGCTATTAACCTGGAGATAAGGGGTTAATCTGCAGATTACTGGCATTTTAGGGCTGTCCGGCGACCACACTGAAAGCCAGGCTATTGGGAGGAAATGAGCTTTATTACTCCTGGCAGCCTCCTGCTTTCAGTCATGGAGGCATGCCAGCATGTCCTCAGTTAGTGCTGAGGCATGCTTAAGGCCGCCGCTCACTGTGTACCAATACACGCTGGAACACGCTGACACGCTAGAACACTTTAATGACTTCAATGACTGAAAGACTGAAAGTCAAAGGCTGCTGGGAGAAATAAACTTAATTTCCTCCCAGTAGCTGTGCTTTTAGTGTGGCAGCCGAGCAGCTTTAGAATGCTATCAACCTGCAGATTAACCCTACATCTGGAAGTTATTAGCATTTGGGGAATGACATGTTCCCTTTAAGATAGGGACAGTGTGGTAGTTACAGCTAATAAAGGCGGACATAAAATGGACATTGTGTAGACAATTTTTATAGGAGAGGATAGGGTTCAGTTCATGTATCATGTTGGAATGTGCTGCAGAAGACCGGAGAAGGTGGAAGTCAGCAGGGACGTGCTATGAATGTGCAAAGTCATCATCGGATCTGGACAAGATGGAGATTAATAAAAATAACGACTCCAGTCAAAGAAGATGTCACCTGTAAGGTACCTGGATATAGTTGTTAACTTGTGATGACAACTATTTATATGGTTCCTGTATGGTCCGCAGTTTGATGATGGCCGTTAATGACTCATAGTATCTCCTTAACATTGATAAGGACATATTGGGAGTTGTAAGTTAGTGCAATACAATTGTATATATGACTGACCTGATATCTCAATTTATCATTGTACTAAGCTTGGTGATGTATGCATGTGCTGATCATGATTCTGGTGATGTATTTATATACTGATGGTGGTTCTGATGTTGTCTTCATGTTCTTATGGTGGTTCTGGTGCTGTACTCATGTATTGATGGTGGGTTTTGATGATGTATTTATGTACAGATGGTTGTTCTGCTGATGCATTTATGTGATTTTGGTGTTGTATTCCTGTACCGATGATGGTTCTAGTGATGCATTCATGTACTGATGGTGGTTCTGGTATTACATTCTTGTACTGATGGTGCTTCTGGTGATGTACCGTATTTATGTACTGATGATGAATCTGGTGATGTATTAAAGTACTGATGATTACAGTTATTGTATTCTTATGCTGATGATGGTTCTGGTGATGTGTTCCTATACTGATGGCGGTTCTAGTGCTGTATTGCTGAAATGATGGTGGTTCTAGTTATTTATTTTTGTAATTTTTGGGGTTCTGGTGATGTATTTCTGTAGTGTTATTGGCTCTGATCATGTACACATAACTGGTCAGATAATTCATTGCTATGTTAATAAAGTATTGTGTTGTCTGACAAGTTAAAGATTACTGCATTTGTATTTATGTAAGGGTTCATGCACACAAACATAAAATCGGACGAGTGCTATTCAATGAGACTGCGCACATGTCCAGGTTTTTTCTTTGAACATAGTGGTCTAAGGAAAAAAAACACAGCATGCACAAATTGCATCAGATAATTGGAATGTACTTCGCCATTCAAGTATATGGGTTCGTTGAAAACATTGGACCGCACTCTGATAACATCCCATTTTCACACACAGTGAAGAGAGAAGTTGGAATTTTTTTTCATTCCACATCTGAGAAAATCTGATCACAATATGACCATACTCTGATTAGAGTGTAATTAGCATAATGGTACCAATTTTATTGGATGAGAGAAAATCAGTTGTGTGACACTAGCCTTAAGATCATTATTTATTAAATGCACTGTATCATGCCAAATCCTAACAGCATTTAATATCCTCATTGTCAGAATTTGGTTCTACTTACCAAGTTCATTGATCATCACATGACCACTCATATGCAATTCTCATACTTACGGTCACTTACCAACTAGCTTCTCTTCCTGCTTCACTCAATGAAGCAGGAGCTGTAGTACTTCACTGAACATTGTGGGAATCAGGAAAAGTAGGTCGCTGGAACGCTTACGCCACATATAGGAGGTGACTCGAAACTGAATTCTTGCTCCAGGTGAAGGAAAACCTAGATTCTCCTCCATACAATTTATTAATTTTAAAAAAAATTGAAAGGCTATCATGTAAGTGACCCAAAAGTATATTTGTAGAAGCTGCATAAGGCCCCTTATACACATCTGCGGTTTATGTACAACTTCTACTCATTTTATTTGTGTATAGAACGCATACCCATTATAGTCTAGGTCAATTGAATTAGTTGACAAATTAAAGTTGCACTCTGAAACGCTATAATATGTAAGCATTGAGTATATAAAATTGGAACTGCACTACTGCTGTAGAAAACATGTTAAAAAATGAAGCTACAAATATCAAAAAACTTACCTGTACTTACAAACAAAAGTCGATTCATTAGTCAAAAAAATGAACAGCATATGGATGTTGTATTCACGTGCTGTCCATATTTCACTGTCTATTGGAAAAGAAAAGCTTGAAAACCCAAATGTCTTTTTTTATCTTAACTTTTAAAATGGATGCAACACTGATGGTAAAAACAAACATATAGATTGAAAATGTACAGTCATGGCCAAAAGTTTTGAGAATGACACAAATATTATATTTTCACATGATCTGCTGCCCTCTGGTTTTTATGTGTGTTTGACGGATGTTTTTATCACAGATAGAAATATAATAATTGCAAACATATGAGTAACAAAAGCTTATATTGACGGTTAGAATGAGTTAATGCAGCAAGTCAATATTTGCAGTGTTGACCCTTCTTCTTCAGGACCTCTGCAATTCTCCCTGGCATTTTATTTTTAGTTATTTTTATTTTATATAGCGCTAACATATTCCGCAGCGCTTTACAGTTTTGCACACATTATCGTCACTGTCCCCGAAGGAGCTCACAATCTAGATTCCCTATCTGTATGTTTTTGGAATGTGGGAGGAAACCGGAGTACCCGGAGGAAACCCATGCAAACACGGGGAGAACATACAAACTCCTTGCAGATGTTGTCCTTGGTGGGATTCGAACCTAGGACTCCAGCGCTGCAAGGCTGTAGTGCTATCCACTGGGCCACCGTGCTGGCATGCTCTCAATCAACTTCTGGACCAAATCCTGACTGATAGCAGTCCATTCTTGCACAATCAATGCTTTCATTTTGTCAGAATTTTTAGGTTTTTGTTTGTCCACCCGTCTCTTGATGATTGACCACAAGTTCTCAATGGGATTAAGATCTGGGGAGTTTCCAGGCCATGGACCCAAAATCTCTATGTTTTGTTCCCTGAGCCATTTAGTTATCACCTTTGCGTTCTGGCAAGGTGCTCCATCATGCTCGAAAAGGCATTGTTGATCGCCAAACTGCTCTTGGAGGGTTGGGAGAAGTTGCTCTTGGAGGACATTCTGGTACCATTCTTTATTCATGGCTGTGTTTTTAGGCAAGACTGTGAGAGAGCCAATTCCCTTGGCTGAGAAGCAACCCCACACATGAATGGTTTCAGGATGCTTAACAGTTGGCATGAGACAAGACTGGTGGTAGCGCTCACCTTGTCTTCTCCGAATGAGGCGTTTTCCTGATGTCCCAAACAATCGAAAAGGGGATTCATCAGAGAAAATAACTTTACCCCAATCCTCAGCAGTCCACTGCCTATACCTTTTGCAGAATATCAGTCTGTCCATGATGTTTTTTCTGGAGAGAAGTGGCCTCTTTGCTGCCCTCCTTGAGACCAGTTTGCTCCAAGAGTCTCCGCCTCACAGTGCGTGCAGATGCACTCACACCTGCCTGCTGCCATTCCTGAGCAAGCTCTGCAGTGCTGGTAGCCCGATTCCGCAGCTGAAACACTTTTAAGAGACGGTCCAGGCGCTTGCTGGTCTTTCTTGGATGCCCTGAAGCCTTTTTGGCAACAATGAAACCTCTCTCCTTGAAGTTCTTGATGATGCGATAGATTGTTGACTGAGGTGCAATCTTTCTAGCTGTGATGCTCTTCCCTGTTAGGCCATTTTTGTGCATTGCAATGATGACTGCACGTGTTTCTTTAGAGATAACCATGGTTAACAGAAGAGAAACAATGATGCCAAGCACCATCCTCCTTTTAAAGTGTCCAGTGGTGTCATTTTTACTTAATCATGACAGATTGATCTCCAGCCATGTCCTCATCAACACCCACACCTGTGTTAATGGAGCAATCACTGAAAAGAGGTTAGCTGGTCCTTTTAAGGCAGGGCTGCAATGATGTTGAAATGTGTTTTGGGGGATAAAGTTCATTTTCGAGCCAAATATTGACTTTGCAAGTAATTGTTGTTAAGCTGATCACTCTTTATAACATTCTGGAGTATATGCAAATTGTCATTAGAAAAAGTGACGCAGTAGACTTTGTAAAAATTAATATTTGTGTCATTCTCAAAACTTTTGGCCATGACTGTATGAAAACCAGATCCAGCACACTGATGAAAAATTATGTGTTTTTACTTGTCTCAAAAAAAAAAGTTAGAATAAGGCCTAAAAAAGCTCCAAAAAAGTGTTAGCTTCTCTTACTCTTTTAAAGAGCTAGATAGTCTTGAGATATGGAGGATATTATCTAATGCATACAGTATTCCAATGTATGTATGCATTACTATAGACATTTCAAAAATTATTATATTTTATTAACCGTATGCAGCACAATGTTAATAATACATGTCTTTTAATAGATGGGCTGGTCACAAAGAAATATACTCAATAACAATGCACTGTCATTCATTATTCCTTTGGTCCTGTATGATGATTGCAGGGAACTTAAATGAGTTGTCCACTTTTTTACTGTTTCATAAAAAATTTTGTTTCCCTGCAGATTCAACTTTGATGTGTTTTTCGGTCATAAATAGAGATGAGCGAATATGTTTGAAAAACAATTGCCAAACATAAATTCGGCATGAATATGGACCATTTGAATTCGTGATTGCAAACATGAGCAAATTTTCATAACATCGGTAAAAATTGGTAACATCCGGTAAAAATGCGGTATAATATTTGCATTGCCACTAAAGTATTTTGAGCACTTTGGCTAGGATAGTGGTGGTGCATGATAAGCGTGGGGCACATGTTTTATGAGGGCAGGGGGTGGAGGAGCGATGTGCTTAAAAAATTTTTTTTTTCTAAATTTATGTGTGCACACTGCGGCTAGCAAATCAAGGCGCAGGAAACTTCCACAATGTCCAGACACAATGGCTTGTGTCATTGGCTGCTGAAATCACATGTACCTCTCTATATAAAGATCATACATTTAGTGCCATTTTGTCACTATAACAGTGCATAAAGGCTTCTCCTGATGCTGGGTCTGAGTGCTGATAGATTTTAGCTAGTTAGCTAGGCTGTTGTTTCTAAGGCAGATAGTTTAAAAAGTCAGTGTCCTGTGTGACTGTGAAATCGACTTTTCAGCAGATTTTTTTTGTGCCATTAGTGACATCAACAGACAAAGACAGCAGGGCACATTTCACAGAAGTGTGCTGTGCACTGCTTCTATTGTGCTGCATGCACGAGAAGATTTTTGAAAATCTTATTTTTTTCAGTTGCTAAATGTCCTACAGCATGCCATATCCCACTTTGTCATTTAGTGGTGGTGAAATTGTTCTGTGTGCAGAGCTGTTGCACAGTAAAAAAAATATATATATTTTTTGCAGTTGCTAACATGAGTCAGCATGCCATATCTCACCTTGTCATTTAGTGGTGGTGAAATTCATCTTCTACACAGCTGTTGAAGAGTAAAAAAAAAACAAAAAACAATTGTTTGCAGTTTCTAATGGGATTCAGCATGCTATATCTCATCTTGTCATTTAGTGTGGGAGAAATTGTCCTGTGTGCAGAGCTGTTGCACAATCAAAATAAATATTTTTTACACTTGATAACGTAATTCAGCACACCATATCTCACCTTGCCATTTAGTGGCGTTAAAATTCATCTTTCTGCACACCTATTGCAGCATAAACAAATAATTTTTTTTCTGTTGCTAAACATAATACAGCACACCATATCCTACTTTGTAATTTAGTGGCGGTGAAATTGTTCTGTGTGGAGAGCTGTTGCACAGTAGAAAAAAAAAATTCTGTTACAAACATGATACAGCAGGCTACATCAGAGTTTGAAACTGTTTGGAACATATCTTCAAGGTTATACAGGCCTCATCCACACTAAAAAAATACTTTCTTCTGTTACTAATATGATACAGTAGGGGAGATCTCAGTTTGAAATTAGAGCATATCTTTGTTGCCATAAAGGTCTCATCCACACTGAAACAATTCTTTTTTCTGTTAGTAACGTGATACAGTTCAGGAGATCTAATTTTTATAATTGTTTGGAGCATATCTTCTTTGTTATTCAGGCCTCATCCACAAAGAAACAATTCTTTCTTCTGTTACTTACTTGATACAGAAGGGGAGATTTAATTATTAGAATTGTTTGGAGCATATCTTCTTTGTTATACAGATCTAATCAACACTGAAACTATTCTTTCTTCTGTGATGAACATGATACAGTAGGGGAGATCTCATTTTTATAATTGTTTGAAGCACATCTTTGTTACACAGGCCTCATCCACACTGAAAGAATTACTTCTTCTGTTACTAAAGTGATACAGTAGGGAGATCTTTGTTTGAAATTGTTTGGAGCAAACCTTCTTTGTCATACAGGCCTCATCCACACTAACAATTCTTTCTTCCCTTACTAACTTGATACAGTAGGGGAGATCTCAGCTTGAAATTGTTTGGAGCATATTTTCTTTGTTATACATGCCTCATCCACACTGAAACAATTTTTTTCTTCTGTTACTAAAGTGATACAGTAGGGGAGATCTCAGTTTTATAAATGTTTGGAGCATATCTTCTTTGTCATACAGGCCTCATCCACACTGAAACAATTCTTTCTTCTGTTACTAAAGTGATACAGTAGGGGAGATCTTTGTTTGAAATTGTTTGGAGCAAACCTTCTTTGTCATACAGGCCTCATCCACACTGTAACAATTCTTTCTTCCCTTACTAACATGATACAGTAGGGGAGATCTCAGCTTGAAATTGTTTGGAGCATATCTTCTTTGTTATACAGGTCTCATCCACACTGAAACAATTCTTTCTTCTGTGACTAACGCAATTCAGCACACCATATTTTACCTTGTCATTTAGTGCCGCTGAAATTCTGCTGTGTGCAGATCTGGTGCAGAGTAAAAAATCTACTTTTTTCTTGCTAATACTGTGCTCCTTCCACACTATCTGAGCAACATGACTGGGAAAAAGCAAGGTCATGGTGGAAGGGGGATTAGGCTTGATGTTCAAAGTGTACGTGTGGTAAGTGGTAAGGTTAGTGAAAGCACTACTGAACCAACAAAGTCAGCTCCTATAGAAACACAACTGACATCTTCTGTTACTGGACGGGCTACACCACTACATTTCTTTGGCAGCTGCACAGCAGTATGCCTTGTTGAAGAGGCCCAGAAAGATTATGTGCTTGAATGGATGGCAAGTGCAGCTTCAAGTGGCCTCTCCTCCTTTTTCTCTTCCTACACCTCAACATCACATACAGTACAGTCCATAGAGGTGGCACCCCAATAACCCTTGCGTCCTCCCACATCACAACTTCCCAACCGACCAACTGACTGTAGAGAACCACAGATGGGTGAGTCTGCAGAGCTGTTCACACATTCAATGTCATGGGCATCAGAAGTGTATTCCAAAAATTCACAGAGTCAAAAGGAGGAAATCATCTGCACCTATGCCCAAATTTTTTTTAGCTTGGACCCCGGGAAGGGTAAAGTAGAGTCCAAGCAGCATTGTGACCCTCGTCACCAATGTATGGCGCAGACACATAGTGATGCAACCACGACAACCACTGCATCCTCAGCCACAACTATAGCTGTGGCCAGCAGCATTCACTGGTCTGCAGCTCACAGAGTCGGCAGGGGTTGCCTAGCCTGGGCCTTTTTTGACACCGCAAAGGATGAACCAACTCACGTTATCTGCCAATTTTGCAAAAAGGAAACTGAGTAGAGGTAAACAGTGCAATAATTTGACTACTACTAGCACAAACCTTCACATGCGCAATCAACATGCGTTAGTCTGACAATCCCACTGTGACAAAATGCGGGCCTCAATAACTATCAGCCACCCTATCAACCGCATCTGCTGCTTCACCTTCTCCTCTGTTACTGTTCTAAGTATTGTCATGCTGGTCTCAGACCGCAGAAACTCTGTTTCTTTACCCGATCCAGTGAGGCTGAGTGAGAGCCCGCCACCAGCTGAATGGAAGCAGACTTGCCTACTGTTTTTAACCGATCTCAGAGAACGAGCACACCACAACTTTATCAGTCCACCATAACATCTTCGCCTGTACCTCACTCATGGTCCAGCAGTTTGTCCGGATCACTGTACTCCAACCTCTCTCAGCACTGCAGCCAGCCCTCGGTCTCACAGTTGAGTAACATAAAAGATTGTTCCTTCTATACATGATAAAGCTAAGAGGTTGAACTCCACCATCTCCAATCTGTTGGCTATGGAAATGCTGCCTTTCCACCTGGTAGATACGGATGGTTTCCGAAAGCTGATGGCTGTCGCAGTTCCCCAATACCAGTTGCCCAGTCGCTATTACTACTCTAAGAAAGATGTGCCTGCGCTACATCAGCGTGTCGCAGACAACATCACCCATTCCTTGACTAAATCTATGTCTGCCAGGGTGCATTTTAGCACAGACACTTGGACGAGAAAGCATGGCCAAGGGCGTTACATTTCACTGACTGGGCACTGGGTGACTCTGGTGGATATGGGGGCAGGTGGGGAAGGGGTAGCTCCACAAGTCTTGGAATCCCCAAGGCTTGCAGGACAAACCTCTAAATCTAGTGCTTCTGCCTCCTCCTCTACCTCCTCTAGGGCCTTCACTTGTGCCCTCAACCTTTGCCTTTTTGAGACACGCATTCCAACAGTGCAGAGCAAATCCCCACCACCTCCATACTGCGCAGCCAGGGCTCACCACAATCAGGTAGTGTTAAAATTAATATGTCTTGGAGATCGCAGTCATACAGCTGAAGAGTTGTGGACAGCTCTCCAGGCTGATTTTGAGCAATGGCCATCGTCACTGAATCTGCATCTAGGGAAGGCCGCGTCCGATAATGGTGCGAACCTGGTGGCAGTCCAACACTGAAGCAAGCTCGCATACGTGCTTTTTATGGCTCATGTCCTGAAGCTGGTGGTACAACGATTTCTCCACCACTACCCTAGCCTGGGTGAACTGCTGCAGAACGCACGGAAGCTGTGTGCTCACTTCCACTGTTCCACCCCTCAGGTAATCGACTTGCATCGATACAGAGGTCTTTGTCCATGCCAGTTAACAGGTTGATATGCAATGTGCCGACACGGTGGAATTCCACTCTGCATATGTTGCAGCGACTGTGGCAGCAGCAACGAGCCCTGTTGTACGTCTTGTTGGGTAGCCTTGGCCTTGATGCAGCAGCAAAAAAGGCAAATACAATTCTAGGATGTATCAACAGAAGCATACAGTCTAGATCACGTGAGGTCATTATTGCCCTCTACTCCTCTTTGGTCAGACCTCATCTGGAATACTGTGTCCAGTTTTGGGCACCACATTTTAAAAAAGACATCAACAAACTGGAGCAAGTTCAAAGGAGAGCCACCAGAATGGTGACCGGTCTGCAAACCATGTCCTATGAGGAACGGTTGCAGGATTTGGGAATGTTTAGCTTGCAAAAAAGAAGACTGAGAGGAGACTTAATAGCTGTCTACAAATATCTCAAGGGCTGTCACATTGTAGAAGGATCATCTTTATTCTCATTTGCACAAGGAAAGACTAGAAGCAATGGGATGAAACTAAATGGGAGGAGACACAGATTAGATATTAGAAAAAACTTTTTGACATTAGGGTGATCAAGGAGTGGAACAGGCTGCCACGAGAGGTGGTAAGTTCTCCTTCAATGGAAGTCTTCAAACAAAGGCTGGACAGACATCTGTCTGGGATGATTTAGAGAATCCTGCTTTGAGCAGGGGGTTGGACCAGATGGCCCAGGAGGTCCCTTCCAACTCTACCATTCTATGATTCTATGATTCTATGAATGCAGTACGGACAATATCACGTTTGCAGAATGGGCACAGATTAAGGACCTCTGCACCCTTCTGCACAGTTTTGAAATGGCTACTAAGATGGTAAGCGCTGACAATTCTGTCATCAGCATCACTATTCCGGTCATCTACATGTTGGAGCAGACTTTGAATAGCCTGTTGGAGGAGATGGTGAACACAGAAGAAGAGGAGGAAGCAGAGGAGGATGCAGAAGGGATAACATTGTCTCAAAGTTCCAGCTTGTCGTCACAAAAGCGGGTGCCAAAGGAGGGTGGATTACTGCGATCGAGGGGGATGGTGATCCAGGAAAACTGTTAGTGAAGGTGCAAAAGCCAAAAAAATGGAGGAGGAAGAGGTGATGGGAGAGCAACTGTCAGCAGATGAAGAGGATAATCATCCCCTCTCTGTTATTCGTGGTTGGTGGAAGGGGACGGAGGAAACATCAGTGTTACTCAGCCACCAACATAGCATAGGCTTGGACCTCATGGAAGAGCCCGAGATATGAGTCTTTTCTTGCTGCACTATCTGCAAAATGATCCCCGTAAAGTTATGATTCGAAATACTGCTTAATATAGGTCGCCACTCTGTTAGATCCATGTTATAAGTTCAAATTTTGCCAGATGCTGCCCACCCTTGAAAATGGACCCACGAATGCTGGAGTATTGAAACACACTTTTACACAACCTTAAGAGAGGTTTTCCGCAAGACAGCAGTAAGGCACACAGTGTGCATCGCAGCTCTAGACTTTCAACCTCCGGCACATCAATTGGTCAAAGACAAAACATTAGCAGCAGCAGCAGTAGTGTAAGTGGCAGAAGCAATTTCTGTGAGTCCTTTGACACATTTTTAAGACCAGCACAACAGAGTCCAACACGTGGTGAACGACTGGAGAGGATGGTGCAGTAGTATCTAGAACCCAAAATCAATACCATCAGGGAGGGTTTGATCCCTTTCACATTTTGGTCTTCAAAAATGGGTGAGTGGCCTGAGCTCGCCTCTCACACCTTGGAGGTTTTATCGTGCCCTGCAGTCAGCGTTCTCTCACAACGTGTCTTCAGCACTGCTGACGGATAAGCGCAGCCGACTGTCCCCTGAAAGTGTAGACTGCCTTACTTTCATCAAGATGAACAAGTCATTGATCTCCAAGGACTTTTGCATCCCAATCGCAGACTGTACAGACTAGGCGATGTTGTAGTTTTAAGTGTGCTGCATTGATCTCGCGTAAATGCATTCTATGATATCTTTAATGGGGCTTTTGCCTGCTGTTGCTGCTGCTGCTGCAGATGATAACACTAATTTGCGGAAATTTGAACAGTACTGGTTGGGTCTCCATCTGCTGGGTTGGCTGTAGAGGAAGAGATGTCACTCCACATTATACTATTTCTACTCTGGTAAAATTGATGCCACTTTGGTGATGTCTGCCACTAATTGTTGAAAATGTGAACACTCCTGGTTGGGTCTACATCTGCTGGGTTGGCTATAGTGGAAGAAATGTCGCTCCCCATTATGCGATTTCTACTCTGGTAAAATTGATGCCACCTTGGTGATGTCTGCCACTAATTTTTGGAAATGTGGAGAGTCCTGATTGGGTCTCTCCATCTGCTGAGTTGGCTGTAGTGGAAGAGATGTCGCTTCCCATTATACTGTTTCCACTCTGGTGAAATTGATGCCACTTTGTTGATGTCTGTCCCTAATTATTTTAACCCCTTACTGCCATCGGACGGTATAGTATGTCCGATGGCAGTATCCCCCGCTTTGATGTGGGCTCTGGCGGTGAGCCCACCTCAAAGCCGGGACATGTCAGTTGTTTTGAACAGCTGACATGTTCCCGCAATAGCCGTGAATGCAATCGTGATCCACCCGCGGCTATTAACTAGTTAAATGCCGCTGTCAAACTCTGACAGCAGCATTTAACAAGCGCTTCCTGACATCTGGACAGAAATGCGCTCACCGGTGACCCGCGTCACGTGATCGTGGGTCACCGGTGTGTTGGCATGACAACCAGCGGTCTCTTTGTGACCTCTATGGTTGTTTATTCCGGATTGCTGTGAGCGCCACCCTGTGGTCGACGCTCATAGCAATGCAGTAATTCTGCTACATAGAGGCGATCTGAGCATCGCTTCTATGTAGCAGAGCCGATCAAGTTGTGGCAGCTTCTAGACTCCCATGGAGGCTATTGAAGCATGCCAAAAGTAAAAAAAAATGTTTTTAAAAATATGAAAAAATAAAACAAGACATAAAAGTTCAAATCACAACCTTTTCGCCACATTCAAAATAAAACGATAAAAATAAAATCAAACATAGACATATTTGGTATCACCATGTTCAGAATCGCCCGATCTATCAATAAAAAAGGATTAACCCAATCGCTAAATGGCGTAGCGAGAATAAAAATCAAAATGCCAGAATTATGTTTTTTTGGTAGCCCCAACATTGCATTAAAAGGCAATAATGACCGATCAAAAGATCGTATCTGCACCAAGATGGTATCATTAAAAACGTCAGCTCGGCACGCAAAAAATAAGCCCGCACTCAACAAGAGATCACTAAAAATGGAGACGCTACAGGTCTCGGAAAATGGGGTAATTTAAAAAAAAATTTTTTTTTTGCAAACTTTGGAATTTTTTTTCACAACTTAGATAAAAAAAACCTAGACATGTTTGGTGTCTATGAACACGTAATGACATGGAGAATCATAATGGTTGGTCAGTTTTAGCATTTAGTGAACCTAGCAAAAAAGCCAAACAAAAACAAGTGTGGGATTGCACTTTTTTTTGCAATTTCACCGCACTTGGAATTTTTTTCACGTTTTCTGTTATACAACATGGTAAAACCAATGGTATCGTTCAAAAGTACAACTTGTCCTGCAAAAAAGAGCACATGGCCATATTGGCGGAAAAATAAAAAAGTTATCGCTCTTGGAAAAGGAGAGTGAAAAATGAGAACGCAAAAATGAAAAAAAGCTCCAGTCATGAAGGGGTCAAATGTGAACACTCCTGGTTGTGTTTTCAACTGCTGGATTGGCTATAATGGAAGACTTATCGGTCCCTATTATACTATTTATACTCTGGTGAAATTGTTTGCCACTTTGGTGGTGTCTACCACTGATTTTTGGAAATGGGTAGACTACTAGTTGAGTCTCCTTCATGTGTGTTGCCTGTAGCAGTAGGCCTCCGAGACCGGCAGGCTGCTACTTCCTTTGAGTCAACTACCCGTATTACGATCCTTACATTTTTCTGACAATAGTAGTGTACAAAACTGATATTTGTACCACCTGAGTGTGGCTGAGTATCAAAGCAGGTTGAGCTGTTGCATGTGGTATCAGGGCTCCCAGCACAGCAGGCCTACATCGATCCCTCACACACCTCAATTCAAAGCTTTAAAGGCTGACCCAGACCCTGATACCTCATGTATGGCTGATTGCTGCCGTGCCATTCTAAAATTTGTACTGTGGGTGAATTGACGCTGCGTTCCTGGTGTCTGCCCCTCATTTGATGTGTTTTAGCAGTTTTTTTGGTACATTTGAAGGCATTGTGTATATGTTTGCTTTTGCCTCCCATTGACTTCAATGGTAATCCGCGAATATTCAACGAATTGTAATCCAAACTAAACATTGAAATATTCGCTCATCTCTGCTATCCAGTCTCCAGACCTGAACCTAATAAAAAATCTGTGGACTGAGCTGAAACTCAATGTTGCCCAGTGACATCTCCAAAACGTGAAAGATCTGGAGAAGATCTGCATGGAGCAGTTGGCAAAATCCCTGTTGGAGTGTTTGCAAGCTTGGTCAAAAACTACAGGAAACGTCTGCTCTCTGTAATGCAAACAACGGTTTCTGAACCAAATATTATGTTCTGTTTTTCTATTGTATCAAATACTTATTTCTGGCAATAAAACGCTAATTAATTATGTAAAAATCTTACAATCTGATTTTCTGGATTTTTTTAAGATTTTGTCTCTTACAGTTGAAGTATACCTGCGATAACAATGACAGACCTCTCCATTCTTTGTAGGTGGGAAAACTTGCAAAATCGGCAGTGTATCAAATACTTATTTACTCCACTGTATGTGAAAGGATCTGTAAAATTCTTAGCCCATGTGCCATCTGATAAAAAAATCTGGCAACTCACGGACATTTCACACGAATGTGAGAAAGTGGTCTAAAAGATTGTTTTACAAATAACAGAATTACTCCAAGTTATACAGTATAAAGAATAAACAATTACATCCAGGTACTTACCACTGACATCTCATCTAATTAGTCTTTTTTTGTTGTTTCTTTACCATCTAAATCACACCAAATGCCCCAAAGTAATATACAATTAGACCCCTGTGAAAGGGAATATTTGTAAATATATACCACAACAACTATATATACACAGAAGTGGTAATCAATTAGTCACCATGAAAGACACCACACAATGGCATATAAATCAATAAATATTTTATTACTCACATATGAGAAAATTGACAAGAAAAGATGCAAGATATAAATGAAAGAGGGACATAATTCTAATAGGAGATCCACCAAAATTCATCCATCCCTAAACAATAACCCCACATGGTATATAGGAGCAAAATAGGTAGCTCAATGTATATTAGTAAATTCAAATGTGGCTGCTATAAAGAGATACTTTACCACAATGGGTTAAAGAATCACACATATATACTACTAATAACAGCGATTGAAAAGAGCTCCATGCAAATTGCAAACAGCCAGCCTTGTTGCCAGTTATAATGTATCGCTGATAATGATAATATATCAAAAAATGCTTAATGCTAAATGCAAACAGCCTATACAAATACCAATAAACATACCGGTGGTGATGGAGTGGAAATCCCCAGATGTCCCTCTGCCCCGACGTGCGTTTCGCACTGCTTCTTCGGGAGGCGTGTCAGGGCAGGGGGCATTCCGGTTTAAATACAGCGCCAGTCAATGCAATCAAACACATAATAAAAACCACCTGTATTTACGGGTATTACTTCCGGCGCCTGTGCAATACAGGAAAGATGTATGTGGATAAAAGCCGCGCGTGCGTACAAAATCCTCAATGGATATCACGTCATATATGACGTAATGTTAGCGCATGCGTAATCAAGCGCCTCAATGATGGCAAACTCCGTACACATAGCGCATGCGCAAAAAACAAGTGAGTCAAAATCTCATGACATGAACACCATGCTACAGCGCAAGCGCGATAAAAGAGAATCACCACTGAATATGTGTAGAGCGCACGCATCCCCATAAATACAGGTAATAGCAAACAGGGAATGTCAAATAGATAAAATAATATACTGTGATGATAAAAAATAAACAATGAGTGGAATCAAATGATCATCTTAATAAAAGTGACTAAAGACATATATACATCAAAACATAATAAATCCATAAAATATAATTACATCAAAAATGAGTGAATAAACTACTGTGAAAGGAACGATAACGGCGCTTGCATCAATATGATAGTACCTGCTGTGAAATGAGAGGGACAGGAGGCGAACGCGCGGTCAGACAGACCTGTGTCAACCGAGACAGGGGCGTCAAAATCGCTATAGTTCATCCCCCATCCCCCTGCAGTACATCATAAGATACGAGCGCTCAGTTCCTAATGATCTAAACTAAGTGAAATGAAATGACATATACAATATATTGACAGTGAAATGTTTACATAACTAATACAAATATATTAAAAAATGAAAAGTGACAATAATACTGTGACATGTGCAATATAATAATTAATTTTCATAGCTAATAAAATATTAAAAGTGACAGTAAATACAAGACAATCTTGTTCCTAATCACAAAAGTTCATAAATCACGAACATACCACCATTAAAAAACCCTTAATAGAATATATTCAGACGGTAATATTTATCACCAACAATATAACCCCATGTAGGATATATACAAAAAGACATTATTTAACCCCCACTATACTAAAATAGCAACTACAGAGAATAGATGAAATCTTCATTTCTTGAAGCTGTGCAAGACCGGCCAAACAGGAACAAATTCTCATACAGACAGGTAACCAAGATCAACTAAGAATAAAAGAAATAAAATTAATATTCAAAAACAAGAACAAATATATAAAAACAATAGTAGCACCCCCTACCAACCCTTATAACCATTCAAAGATAAGCACCAAAACCTGAGGTTTCATTGAGTCCCCGGGGAGTGAGTGTCCCTAATCTAAAAATCCATTGGCATTCTTTTTTAGCCTATCGCTTGGACACATCACCCACTCGGGGACCGAGGTCAACCACATCAATTCCTTTAACAGTAAGAAGCCTTGAATTGCATTGGTGGTATTGCCTGAAATGTCTTGGAAGAGTTTTCAAAGTAGTCACATCCGTGACAACTTTGGCTTTATCAATATCCAGGCACATTCAGCCAAATATATCACTCCCTTTGTAGAGCATGTAATATGCGCTCTGATGTCAAATTTTCTGGAGCAATCAAAATTCTGGAAAGTAAGGCTCCTTCTCATGTTGGCACAGCCCTTGCAAATACCACACGGGAAGAAGCCCCTACGCTCCGTGTTCCTATTAGCCCTCATTCTCCCCTTAGGGTCATAAAAACTATGTACCAGCATATCTTGCAAATTTGGAGCTTTTTTCGCTACTAAGGAAGGTTTTTCTGGCAAAATTAACTTCAAAGTAGAATCCGTGAGAAGAATCGACCAATGCCTCTCAAGAATTTTCTTAAATTCGTTCCATTTGTTGTTATAATTCGTTATAAATCTTACCTGGCTGTCTTCAACACTATCAGTCAAAATCGGCTTGTTTTTATGTAATAATTGCTCCCTTGTGGTTCTTTTGGCCCTCTTATATCCTCTTTCAATAGCTCTATGTCCATAGCCCCGATTTTTAAATCGTTCCCTGAGTATTCTGGATTGCTCTTCAAACTGAGTGTCCTCAGAACATATCCTTTTTATGCGTAGAAATTGACCAATTGGTATTCCTTGAATTGTTGCTCTAGGATGTGCTGACGATGCATGCAACAGTGAATTGGTAGATGTCGGTTTCCTATAAACATCTGTAGACAAACGGCCATTGGGTAAAACTGCAATGGATAAGTCCAAAAATTCAATTTGACGTCCTGATTTATATGATAACCTAATGTTAAGATCATTGTCATTGAGTTGATTCATGAAGGATTCAAGGTCCCCAATGGACCCCTCCCAAATGAACAGAATGCCGTCAATATATCAGATCCAATTATGGACCCGATCGACTCCCTGTACATGATCACCCTGAAAAATGTACCACTCCCATGCCCCCATGAAAAGATTGGCATACGAGGGGGCACAAGAGGCCCCCATAGCAGTACCCCTCTGTTGTAAAAAAAACCTTACCATCAAACATGAAGACATTATGTGTCAAGATGAACCGTAGTAATACAATGATGAAAGATGCCATATCATTATCAAGATTACTAAATCTAAGATACCTTTCCACAGCATTGAGGCCATCTTCATGCCCAATCGAGGAATAAAGGGCCTCCACATCTGCTGTAACAAGTATCATCTCCTCTGTAAGTTGTAGATTTTCTAAATGACCCAAGGCCGCTGTAGTGTCCTTAATATATGATGGCAATTGACACACCAAAGGCTTTAAATAGTACTCTACAATTTCACATAGACCTTCATTGGCTGCAATAATCGGTCTACCCGGTGGATCTAATGGGTTTTTGTGGACCTTTGGGATGAAATAAAAGGTAGCCAATCTAGGACTCAATTTTTCATGAATTTCAACCAATTTTTTAGGGATGATGCTGTCCTCATAGACAGCCACAAGGATGTCAATCAATTCTGTCTTAAACCCAATGAGAGGATTGTAAGGGAGCAATTTGTATTCAGATGTATTGTTCAATAATTTATAGGCCTGTGCCTCATACATTATGTTTGGCCAGATCACTATATTGCCCCCTTTATCTGCCATCTTAAAGACAACATCATCCCATTGGGTTAATTCTTTAAGGCAGTCCTCTCAGATTTAGATAAATTATCAAAATCTCTGTATTTAGATTTATTCAATACCTCAACATCCCTGGCTACCATTTTTGTAAAGGTATCAACAGCAGGGACAGATGTCAATGGCGGGAATTTTTTAGATTTATTTATTAACTTTATGGGAAAGCTTTTACTTACAGAAGGAGTATTTGCCTCCATCAAGGATTCCAAAATCCCCAAGGCCTGTTGCTCCTCTTTACTAGATAGCCCTTCATCCACCTCACCCTTGAAATGAAATTTCTTTAAAATCAATTTTCTTGAGAAGAGATACGGTTAAGGTAATCAATCTGTCTTCTTATTTGTTGACTGAATTACAGGAAAGTGTACTACATAAAGGCCTGACTTTTTCACCTTCATCTAATTTAGATCCATTTACCTTCACAAAAGACCTAAATCTCTTCTCAAGAAAATTGATTTTAAAGAAATTTCATTTCAAGGGTGAGGTGGATGAAGGGCTCTCTAGTAAAGAGGAGCAACAGGCCTTGGTGATTTTGGAATCCTTGATGGAGGAAAATACTCCTTCTGTAAGTAAAAGCTTTCCCATGAAGTTAATAAATAAATCTAAAAAATTCCCGCCATTGACATCTGTCCCTGCTGTTGATACCTTTACAAAAATGGTAGCCAGGGATGTTGAGGTATTGAATAAATCTAAATGCAGAGATTTTGATAATTTATCTAAATCTGAGAGGACTGCCCTTAAAGAATTAACCCAATGGGATGATGTTGTCTTTAAGATGGCAGATAAAGGGGCAATATAGTGATCTGGCCAAACATAATGTATGAGGCACAGGCCTATAAATTATTGAACAATACATCTGAATACAAATTGCTCCCTTACAATCCTCTCATTGGGTTTAAGACAGAATTGATTGACATCCTTGTGGCTGCCTATGAGGACGGCATCATCCCTAAAAAATTGGCTGAAATTCATGAAAATTGAGTCCTAGATTGGCTACCTTTTATCTCATCCCAAAGGTCCATAAAAACCCATTAGATTCACCGGGTAGACCGATTATTGCAGCCAATGAAGGTCTATGTGAAATTGTAGAGTACTATTTAAAGCCTTTGGTGTGTCAATTGCCATCATATATTAAGGGCACTACAGCGGCCTTGGGTCATTTAGAAAATCTACAACTTACAGAGGAGATGATACTTGTTACAGCAGATGTGGAGGCCCTTTATTCCTCGATTGGGCATGAAGATGGCCTCAATGCTGTGGAAAGGTATCTTAGATTTAGTAATCTTGATAATGATATGGCATCTTTCATCATTGTATTACTTTGGTTTATCTTGACACATAATGTCTTCATGTTTGATGGTAAGGTTTTTTTTACAACAGAGGGGTACTGCTATGGGGGCCTCTTGTGCCCCCTCGTATGCCAATCTTTTCATGGGGGCATGGGAGTGGTCCATTTTTCAGGGTGATCATGTACAGGGAGTCGATCGGGTCCATAATTGGATCCGATACATTGACGACATTCTGTTCATTTGGGAGGGGTCCATTGGGGACCTTGAATCCTTCATGAATCAACTCAATGACAATGATCTTAACATTAGGTTATCATATAAATCAGGACGTCAAATTGAATTTTTGGACTTATCCATTGCAGTTTTACCCAATGGCCGTTTGTCTACAGATGTTTATAGGAAACCGACATCTACCAATTCACTGTTGCATGCATCGTCAGCACATCCTAGAGCAACAATTCAAGGAATACCAATTGGTCAATTTCTACGCATAAAAAGGATATGTTCTGAGGACACTCAGTTTGAAGAGCAATCCAGAATACTCAGGGAACGATTTAAAAATCGGGGCTATGGACATAGAGCTATTGAAAGAGGATATAAGAGGGCCAAAACAACCACCCGGGAGCAATTATTACATAAAAACAAGCCGATTTTGACTGCCAGTGTTGAAGACAGCCAGGTAAGATTTATAACGAATTATAACAACAAATGGAACGAATTTAAGAAAATTCTTGAGAGGCATTGGTCGATTCTTCTCACGGATTCTACTTTGAAGTTAATTTTGCCAGAAAAATCTTCCTTAGTAGCGAAAAGAGCTCCAAATTTGCAAGATATGCTGGTACATAGTTTTTATGACCCTAAGGGGAGAATGAGGGCTAATAGGAACACGGAGCGTAGGGGCTTCTTCCCGTGTGGTATTTGCAAGGGCTGTGCCAACATGAGAAGGAGCCTTACTTTCCAGAATTTTGATTGTTCCAGAAAATTTGACATCAGAGCGCATATTACATGCTCTACAAAGGGAGTGATATATTTGGCTGAATGTCCTTGTAGAAAAATCTACATTGGGATGACTAGCAGTGAGTTAAAGGTCAGAGTCCGTGAGCATTGCCTGGATATTGATAAAGCCAAAGTTGTCACGGATGTGACTACTTTGAAAACTCTTCCAAGACATTTCAGGCAATACCACCAATGCAATTCAAGGCTTCTTACTGTTAAAGGAATTGATGTGGTTGACCTCGGTCCCCGAGTGGGTGATGATTGGCTAAAAAAGAATGCCAATGGATTTTTAGATTATGGACACTCATTCCCCGGGGACTCAATGAAACCTCAGGTTTTGGTGCTTATCTTTGAATGGTTATAAGGGTTGGTAGGTGGTGCTACTATTGTTTTTATATGTTTGTTCTTGTTTTTGAATATTAATTTTATTTATTTTATTCTTAGTTGATCTTGGTTACCTGCCTGTATGAGAATTTGTTCCTGTTTGGCCGGTCTTGCACAGCTTCAAGAAATGAAGATTTCATCTATTCTCTGTAGTTGCTATTTTATTATAGTGGGGGTTAAATAATATCTTTTTGTATATATCCTACATGGGGTTATATTGTTGGTGATAAATATTACCTTCAGAATATATTCTATTAAGGGTTTTTTAGTGGTGGTATGTTCGTGATTTATGAACTTTTGTGATTAGGAACAAGATTGTCTTGTATTTACTGTCACTTTTAATATTTTATTAGCTATGAAAATTAATTATTATATTGCACATGTCACAGTATTATTGTCACTTTTCATTTTTTAATATATTTGTATTAGTTATGTAAACATTTCACTGTCAATATATTGTATATGTCATTTCATTTCACTTAGTTTAGATCATTAGGAACTGAGCGCTCGTATCTTATGATGTACTACAGGGGATGGGGGATGAACTATAGCGATTTTGACGCCCCTTCTCGGTTGACACAGGTCTGTCTGACCGCGCGTTCGCCTCCTGTCCCTCTCATTTCACAGCAGGTACTATCATATTGATGCAAGCGCCGTTATCGTTCCTTTCACAGTAGTCTATTCATTCATTTTTGATGTAATTATATTTTATGGATTTATTATGTTTTGATGTATATATGTCTTTAGTCACTTTTATTAAGATGATCATTTGATTCCACTCATTGTTTATTTTTTATCATCACAGTATATTATTTTATCTATTTGATATTCCCTGTTTGCTATTACCTGTATTTATGGGGATGCGTGAGCTGTACACATATTCAGTGGTGATTCTCTTTTATCGCGCTTGCGCTGTAGCATGGTGTTCATGTCATGAGATTTTGACTCACCTGTTTTTTGCGCATGCGTTATGTGTACGGAGTTTGCCATCATTGAGGCGCTTGATTACGCATGCGCTATCATTACGTCATATATGACGTGATATCCATTGAGGATTTTGTACGCACGCGCGGCTTTTATCCACATACATCTTTCCGGTTTTTATTATGTGTTTGATTGCATTGACTGGCGCTGTATTTAAACCGGAATGCCCCCTGCCCTGACACGCCTCCCAAAGAAGCAGTACGAAACGCACGTCGGGGCAGAGGGACATCTGGGGATTTCCACTCCATCACCACCGGTATGTTTATTGGTATTTGTACAGGCTGTTTGCATTTAGCATTAAGCATTTTTTGATACATTATCATTATCAGCGATACATTATAACTGGCAACAAGGCTGACTGTTTGCAATTTGCATGGAGCTCTTTTCAATGCTGTTATTAGTAGTATATTAGTAGTATATATGTGTGATTCTTTAACCCATTGTGGTAAAGTATCTCTTTATAGCAGCCACATTTGAATTTACTAATATACATTGAGCTACCTATTTTGCTCTTACAGTACAGACCAAAAGTTTGGACACACCTTCTCATTCAAAGATTCTTCTGTATTTTCATGACTATGAAAATTGTAGAATCACACTGAAGGCATCAAAACTATGAATTAACACATGTGGAATTATACATTACACTTTACAAAAAGTGTGAAACAACTGAAAATATGTCTTATATTCTAGGTTCTTCAAAGTAGCCACCTTTTGCTTTGATTACTGCTTTGCACGCAGAAAAGGTGAAGGGATGGACTCTACATGCCTGGTTCCCACCGTGAAGCATGGAGGAGGTGGTGTGATGGTGTGGGGGTGCTTTACTGGTGACACTGTTGGGGATTTATTTAAAATTGAAGCGGTGAGCGGTCCAGCTCAACCCAAACCATCTCGATTGGGTTCAGGTCTGGTGACTGTGGAGGCCAGGTCATCTGGCATAGCACCCCAACACTCTCCTTCTTGGTTAAATAGCCCTTACACAGCCTGGAGGTGTGTTTGGGGTCATTGCCCTGTTGAAAAATAAATGATGGTCCAACTAAACGCAAACCGGATAGAATAGCATGCTGCTGCAAGATTCTGTGGTATCCATGCTGGTTCAGTATGCCTTCAATTTTGCATAAATCCCCGACAGTGTCACCAGCAAAGCACCCCCACACATCACACCACCTCCTCCATGCTTCACGGTGGGAACCAGGCATGTAGAGTCCATCCGTTCACCTTTTCTGCGTGCAAAGCAGTAATCAAAGCAAAAGGTGGCTACTTTGAAGAACCTAGAATATAAGACATATTTTCAGTTGTTTCACACTTTTTTGTAAAGTGTAATGTATAATTCCACATGTTTTAATTCATAGTTTTTATGCCTTCAGTGTGATTCTACAATTTTCATAGTCATGAAAATACAGAAAAATCATTGAATGAGAAGGTGTGTCCAAACTTTTGGTCTGTACTGTATATACCATATGGGGTTATTGTTTAGGGATGGATGAATTTTGGTGGATCTCCTATTCTTTACCATCTAGTCAGACCTTTATGTCAGCATCTCTCAGCCACAACTTGTCTTGTCATGATGATTATCACAGCATCCCTAAAATAACAAGGTCACATAGAGTTGTGTGAAAGCGTTTGACCCCTTCCTGATTTCCTATTCTTTTGCATGTTTGTCACACTTAAATGTTTCAGATCACCAAACAAATTTAAATATTAGACAAAGATAACACAAACACAAAATGCAGTTTTTAAATAAAGGTCTTTATTAGAGTTGAGTGAAGCAGGTCGGTCAGATTCAAAAGTCGCCGACTTTCGCCAAAGTCGGGTTTTGTTGGCCGAAACACGACCATAGCGTGCAGTCGGCTATGCGGTCGGCAAAACGAGCACCAAAGTTGAATTTCCCAGGATGCTTTCAGGCGCCTTTTTTCAGTCAATGAGCAAGGTGTACACTGTGGGCAATGAGATGACATAAGCAGCGTCCACCACCATCTTAGAGAAGGGAATTGCAGTGATTGGCTTGCTTTGTGTGGCGTCACAGTGGCTATAAAAGCCCTGAGCGCCGACCTCAATTTTACTTCTGCCGATCTTAGCGTAGGGAGAGGTTGCTGACGCTGTTTCTCAATAGGGAGAGAGTTAGGGCTGGAAAGAGAAGTTCTGCTGAGCTTGTGCTTATAACAATTGTGCTGTACAGTTAGTGTGCAGTGACAGGGGAGGATTTTCTTGTGTGCAGCAGCGTTGGTTATTAGGCTGCCTACAAACTGTATTACTGTGTGTACACTGCGGTGCAGGCTGCTTTTTACACAGCACTAATACTTTTATTCTTTTTTCCGCACAGTTACTGAGCATTCATTTTTTCCCACACAGTATAGAGCTGTACGCTTCTCACACACTACCGTGTAACGGCTGGTATCACGGACAAATACATGCTGACTATCTGTGTGTGACTCTGGCAATAAATATGGAGATTTAAATTTTCCCCTACACCATATACAGCTTTTTGCTTCTGAGACAGTACCGTATATCTGCTCTTTGCATTACGGTCAAATCCATTGAGGTTGGATTTTCGACTCCGACTCGACCTTTTCCGTTAGTCAAAACTAACAATAAACTACCTGCGCCTCTGCACCAATAAAACCATACACAAAAAAGGGGGCCCCACAAAGTGAAATAACTGCTGATTGGATGGCAATATAATAGTGACAAATGATTAAACTGACATACATGCAAGCGTTAATATAGAACACTTACTGTCACATCAGCAGAGGGCCGGGTTGGAGAGGAGGAAGTCCAGGCTCAGTACAGACGGTGGTCGGACCGCGCGCCCTGGTCAGGCAAGCCGAGTGAACCGGGGCAGGGAGCGTCCTCCCTGTTACTGAAAATGCTCAGCGAGACTGGGGAGCACGGAGTCCGGAAGTAGCGCGGCGTCCTCAGGCCACGAGGCGCCGCTAGTACGAGATGGACAGGACGGGGGCGGGACAAAAAATGGGTGACGTCACCGTAGTACCGTAGTACGAGAGGCAGGAAGGGGCAAAAATCTTTCCAACGCGTTTCGAAGGTGCACGGACCTTCTTCGTCAGGGATCAGCCACATGCGGAAAGTAATTGGTTCAATGCATTCCTATGGCAGCGGAATCGCCGCGGTTCCGCAAAAAAGAATGAGCATGCTGCGGAATTTCCCGCGATGCGATTCCGCCGCGGAAAAACCCGCAGCATGTGCACAGCATTGCGGAATCTCATAGGTCATAATGAGTTGTATTGTGTATGCGGTTTTGCCGTTTCCGCCGCGAAAAACTACTGCAAAACCGCTAGGAATCCGCAACGTGTGCACATAGCCTAAACCTAATTACTGGTTGGGTGAACCAAAACAGCAACAACTGCAATCAAATGTTTTTGAATTGGCAATTAGTCTTTTACAACGTTCTGGAGGAATTTTGTCCCACTCATCTTTGCGGAATTGTTGCAATTCAAGAATTGTTTTTGAAACCGTTAACTGGTGGGGTTTGCAAATCAAAAAGGACTACATAGAAAAAAAAACAGAAATTTTTGATACAAAAGATAAAAATCAACTTTTAATACATCCAATTAAGAGACCAAGGACAGACAAAAATTACCGTACATATATACCGTGCTCTCTACGTCTACTCTGTGATAGATACCCTAAATTCCGTACCTGCCTGTCTGCAGAGGTTGGCACCCTAAATAGATATGTGAGTGATGGCACCCCCACTCCTCGATGGCTACCCCTGAATGTCCTAGATGTCCCTGTGCTGGTGAATCAGGCAAACAAAAAGTCTTCCAGGTGCAGGAAATATGGACAATAGGGTGCTTTCACAAGAGTAAGATATCATGTACAGTGATGGCGCTATATCAATAAATAATAAATAATAATAATAATAGACAGACAAATATCGGAGGGATGTAATAGAAAGAAGTAAACAGTTCAACACCAATAAAGTGGCATGTAGATAGTAGATAAAATCATTGATAGTACCTCTCTAAGTTGTTCCCTGCTAAATCCTATCCTACCTGTCAGTGGAAGTTGGCACCCTACTTTTCAGCGGATATGGCGCCCCCCTCCACGGCGGCTGACCCTGGGAGTCCCTAGGATAAATAGACTTGCATCCCCAGAGCAGCCTCCTCGTAAGCAGTGTAGGAAAACTGACAGACCTAAAACAAATAATTGGTTCTATACAGACTACAATTGATAAATAAAACACATCATGATGACAGCATAAAAAGGTACTTATGGTTGGTTGTTTAGTTACCTCTACGCGTTTCACCAAATGTGGATCATCAGGAGGCAATGTCTAATATTGTCTAATTTGTCTAATATTTAAATTTGTTTGGTGATTGAAACATTTAAGTGTGACAAACATGCAAAAGAATTCCTTGCGTTAAGCCACTCATGACCAATAGACAACGCCAGAAGGGTCTTACCTGGGCCAAGGAGAAAAAATACTGGACTGTTGCTCCGTGGTCCAAGATGTTGTTTTCAAATGAAATTAAATTTTGCATTTCATTTGTAAATCAAGGTCCCAGAGTCTCGAGGAAGAGTGGAGAGGCCACAATCCAAGCTGCTTGAGGTCTATTGTGAAGTTTCCACAATCATTGATGGTTTGGTGAGCCATGTCATCTGCTGGCGTAGGTCCTCTGTGCTTAATCAAGACCAAAGTCAGCGCAGCCGTCTACCGGGAAATTTTAGAGCACTTCATGTTTCCCTCTACCGACATGCTTTTCAGAGATGGAAATTTCATTCTCCAGCAGGACTTGGCACCTGTCCACACTGCCAAAAGTACCAATACCTTGTTTAAAAACAACAGTATTACTGTGCTTGCTTGGCCAGCAAACTTGCATGACCTTAACCCCATAGAGAATCTATGGGGTATTGTCAAGAGGAAGATAAGAGACACCAGACCCAACAATTCAGATGAGCTGAAGGCTGCAATCAAAGCAACCTGGGCTTCCATAACACCTCAGCAGTGCCACAGGCTGATCGCCTCCATGCCACGCCGCATTGATGCAGTAATTGATGCAAAAGGAGCCCCGAACAACTATTGAGTGCATTTGCTTAACATATATTTCAGTAGGCCAACATTTCAGATTTTAAAATAATTTTTTGAAATCTTTTGAAACGCAAATTTGTTAAATTCATTGAAATTTGATTTGTGGGTAATTGATTTGCCACAAATCGCAAGTACAGCAAAGCCACCAATAGTCTTCAAATACATGTGTAACAATCTGAAGTCTCCTAGGTCTGCATTAAGCATTCTTAAGTTCTTTAACTCAAACAAAGCCTTAGTAGTGTCCAAGTGACCTCAACATTTAGGGTTGTAGATGATTTTTTTGCTGTCCTATCACATATACTATCTGTAATAGTTATTCAGTGTTTTCAAGCTTTTTCTTCCCATATCTATTGCTAAGTTGCGAACTGTGAGTTCTCACTAGGATTGGACAGGCTTACTTGAGAACCAGAGAATCCTCATCTGGGCACTGGTATCTTTAGTGACGTCCATAGTGGTAGACCTCTATAGGGCACCTGAGTCGGGTAGAACTTGGTGCTGAACTGTGAGCCAGTGCTAATGCCTGAGAATGCAGATACCATTTAAGATTATGTCTGCTGTGCAGAGCCACAGACGCCATGCTGCAGAGACCAGAGTAGCACACTCGGGGAACGGGGCTGGGAGAGGATTTTTCAAATTAGTTTTTCAATAATTTCTCGTGAGGGTCCCATATTGTATATAGGGAGCTGTGATTGCATCATACTGGATATAGGGAGCTGTGAGGGGGACCTTACTGCATATAAGAAGCCTTGAGGGTATCATACTGTAAATAGAGAAACTGTGGGGGAATCATACTATTTAGGGAAGGCTTGGCAGGGCATTTTACTGTCTGTAAGTGGCTATAGAGCCACAATACTGTATTAATCTGAGGGGTATCATACTGTATTTAGGGAGGTGTTGAGGCCATCATATCATATATAGGAGAGCAGTGGGGCCATCATACTTTATATAGGAAATTAACGGGACATCATGCAGTGTATCGAGAGCTGTCGGACATCACACTGTGTATATGGGGGATGAGTGCCATCATATTGTATATAGAGGGCCTCATAATGTTTAGGGCAATGGGCCATCATATTGTTTATAGGATTGTTTATAGGAGGTCTATGGGACATCATAATGTATTGTTGGGGCACAAAACTTTCTGGGTCATCATACTGTGCTTGTGTTGGAGGAGGCATTTTGGGGAGCATCATACTCAAAAGGATCCATGAAAGAGATATTGTCATATGCGAAAACTCCAAAGGGCTTCTCAGAGCAAATTACATTGATGACTAATCCCTCAGTTATGTCATTGATATAGG
Organism: Oophaga sylvatica; assembly: GCA_033576555.1. Classification (NCBI taxonomy): domain Eukaryota; kingdom Metazoa; phylum Chordata; class Amphibia; order Anura; family Dendrobatidae; genus Oophaga; species Oophaga sylvatica. Next base: position 369,146,545 of record JARQOD010000006.1, read on the forward strand.
ATCGTGGAGGTCTGACATCCCTATCTAATCAGCGTAATAGCCTCTGGCAGATTCTGAATGTAAACATTTTTGGAGCTATGGTGCACAGCTGTTTCCGATGTGTTATTTTGCATTATCATGAAAGGCGTTTTTTATGTTAGGCTCTTCTTGTCGGTACAATCACTCATCATGTGATGGCTCATATGCAATTTGCATACTTGTAGTCACGTGTCCAGTAACTTCTCTTCCTGCTTCTCTCAATATTTTTAGATTAGCATTCAGAGAAGCAGGAATCAGGAATACCGAATGCAAATCGCATATGAGTGATCACATGATGGCTGATTGGATGGACAAGTAGAGCTGAATCCTAACATTGTGTATCTTATGGCAATACTGTAAGTCAGTGCCTGATGAAAATTTGCTTTGGTCTGAAAATACCCTTTAATAATAATGCACTTGTTTTATATAGGTGAAAGGTGGGCCCTCAGAATGAAGTCTTCTGGTGGGCCCAATGTTTATTTTCTCGGTCCGGCACTATATGTAAAGGTTTTCATGTAGAACTTATTTGAAATAGCAAGTGGTTCTTGCCAGAAACTTTTCTACATTATGTTCATGGTGATTCACTGTAACTTGGTTCATACTGTACAGTAACTTGTTTTTACATATTTCTCCAAGTTTTAGAAGTTCTTTCCAGGCTTTTATGAAAAAAAATGCACATATTTTATATTAACTCTTTATCTTTCACAGTGAGTATAGGTTAGGTGCATGCAAACAAAAGCAGGATTTCACCCCAAACTATTTACACATACCCATAGTGATTTTAACCCCTTCACAAAATATGATGTACATGTACGTGTATGTTGTGTCCTTACCTTTTGATGCGGGCTCGCATGCCGAGCGCGCATCTTTCCTGGGAAATTATGACTGATGTAATCAGCCATCATGTGCAGAGCTCCACCAGTGGCTGTTAACCTGTTAAATCTCAGTGAATCTCTGGCAGCAGCATTTAACAGGTGCCGGAAAGGGTGGCGGGTTATTCCACGCTTCCATCAGCACGCCCATGATTTGATCATAGGGTGCTAATGGGTTGTCATGACAGCCGGGGGTCTGCTAATGACACCCATGACTGACATTATGATTCTCCTGTGAAAAACAGCCCATGGTTGGCGTTCATATGAAATTGTGATTTTCAGTATACATACAGTAGATTTGCTGATACACTGCCATGAATTGCTCAAGTGATCAGATGAGTGCAGCTTCAAGGAGACTAATACAGTAAAAAGTGAAAAATACAAAGTTTTAAAAATATGAAAAAAATAAAAAAATTCAAATCACCCTGCTTTTGGCCCATTAAAATAAAACAATTAAAAAACAAATACTCATGTTTTGTATCGCATTCGTAAAAGTCTGATCTATCAAAATATAAAGTAAATTAATCCGATTGACAAACAGTGTAAGGAGAAAAAAATAAAAATGCCAAAATTATGGGTTTTTTTTGGCCACCGCAACATTGAAATAAAATGCATTAAGAGGCAATCAAAACATTGCATCTACCCTAAAACGGTATCAGTAAAAACAACAGCTCAGGGCACAAAAAATAAGCCCTCACATAGCCTCATATCCCGAAAAATGAAAATGCTATGAATCTTGGAAAAATGTTTTTTTTTTTTTTAAACTTTCTAATTTTTTTTCACCAATTAATCTGAATCTGTCAGCAAATGTTTTTGCTACCTTCTCTGAGATCAGCACGGTGAAGGCAAAGAGACCCTGAGTCCGTTTAGTTTACTCGGTGCAGCCGTTCTGACACAATCAGCGTTTTTAGATTTACCATACAGCAGTGCTGAGAAAGCTAACCCCCCTACACCAGGCTCTATGTACATAGTTTATTGACAGTGAGGTACTTATCACAGAAGGGGGCAGAGTTGAACTAACAGTTGTGTGCACATCAGACCTGTTAATGATAATGTCTTAGTGAGAAAACCTTCCCTTTAAGTAAACAATAGAGCACACCTTGATAAGTGAAAAATCTGTGAATTTTGTGTTTTAACCCCTACATCATTGCTGTCCTGAGATTACATAGCAAAAATCTGCTGACAGATTCCCTTTAACCCCTTTCTTTCATCTGACGTACTATTCCGTCCATGTGCCCTGGGACTTAATTCCCATGGACGGAATAGTATGTCATGTGCGATCAGCCATGCTCCCGGAACTTTAACCCCTGACACACTGCCATCAAACATGATTGCAGCATTCTGGTGGCATAGGGAAGCATCGCACAGGGAGGGGGCTCCCTGCGTGCTTCCCTGAGACCCTCAGAACAATGCAATGTGATCGCATTGCTCCGAGGGCCTCCTCCCTGCAGGCCCCCGGATCCAAGATGGCTGCGGGGTCCTTCCGGGTCCTGCAGGGAGGTGGCTTGTCAGAGCCTGTTAGAGCAGGTGCCGACAAGCCTCCTGCACTGCCTGTCAAATCGCTGATCTGACACAGTGCTCTGTAAAGTGTCAGATCAGCGATCTGACACTATATAGTGATGTCCAACCCTGGGACAATGTAAAAATGTAAAAAAAAATGTTTTAAAAAAATCCCTAAATGAATAAAATAAATAAATAAATATTTCCCCAATAAACACATTATTATTATGCAATTAAAAAAAACAATAAAAGTACACACATTTAGTGAACCTCTTAAAAAAAAAAGGCAAAAAAACAATGCTTTATCATCATACCACCGAGCAAAAAGTGGAATAACACGAGATTAAAAAACAGATATAAATAAACATAGTACCGGTGAAAAGTCATCTTTTCCCACAAAAAACGAGCCACCATACAGCATCATCAGCAAAAAAATTAAAAAGTTATAGCTCGCAGAACAAAGCGATGCAAAAATATTTTTTTTACATAAAATTGTTTTTATTCTATAAAAGCATAAAAAAATATAAATGAGGTATCGCTGTAATCGTACTGACCCGAAGAATAAAACTGCTTTATCAATTTAACACACGCGGAAAGGTATAAACGCCCCCCCAAAAGAAATTCATGAATTGCTGGTTTTTGTTCATTCTGCCTCCCAAAAATCGTAATAAAAAGCTATCAAAAAATGTCATGTGCCCAAAAATGGTAACAATAAAAACGTCAACTCGTCCTGCAAAAAATAAGACCTCACGTGGCTCTGTGGGCCAAAATATGGAAAAATTATAGCTCTCAAAATGTGGTGATGCAAAAACTATTTTTTGCAATAAAAAGCGTCTTTCAGTGTGTGACAACTGCCAAACATAAAAACTTACTATAAATGGTAAATTAACCCCCCTTTATTACCCCCTTATTTAGGGAAAAATAATAAAATAAAAAAAAATGCATTTATTTATATTTTCACGTTAGGGTTAGGGTTAGGATTAGGGTTATGGTTGGGATTAGGGTTAGGGGTGTGTTGAGGTTAGTTAGGATTGGGGGGTTTCCAATGTTTAGGCACATCAGGGGCTCTCCAAATGTGACATGGCGTCTGATCTCAATTCCAGCTAATTCTGAGTTGAAAAGTCAAACAGTGCCCCTTCCCTTCTGAGCTCTGCCATGCGTCAAAACAGTGGCTTACCCCCACATATGGGGTATCAGCATACTCAGGACAAATTGCACAATAACTATTTGGGTCCAATTTCTTCTGTTACCCTTGTGAAAATAAAAATTGGGGTCTAAAAGATCATTTTTGTGGAAAATTTAAGATTTTTTATTTTTATGGCTCTACGTTATAAACTTCTGTGAAGCACTTGTAGGTTTAAAGTGCTCACTCCACATCTAGATAAGTTCCTTAGGGGGTCTACTTTCCAAAATGGTGTTACTTTTGGGAGATTTCCACTGTTTAGACGCATCAGGGGCTCTCCAAACACAACATGGTGTCCGATCTCAATTCCAGCCAATTTTGCATTGAAAAGTCAAACAGCCACTCCTTCCCTTCTGAGCTCTGGCGCGCGCCCAAACAGTAGTTCCCCCCACATATGGGGTATCAGCGTACTGAGGACAAATTTAACAACAACTTTTGGGGTCCAATTTCTCCTGTTATCCTTGGTAAAAGAAATAAAATTGGATCTGAAGTAAATATTTTGTGAAAAAAAGTTAAATGTTCATTTTTTTTAAACATTCCAAAAATTCCTGTGAAGCACCTGAAGGGTTAGAAACTTCTTGAATGTGGTTTTGAGCACCTTGAGGGGTGCAGTTTTTAGAATGGTGTCACTTTTGGGTATTTTCTATCATATAGACCCCTCAAAGTGACTTCAAATGTGATGTGGTCCCTAAAAAAAATGGTGTTGTAAAAATGAGAAATCGCTGGTCAACTTTTAACCCTTATAACTTCCTAACAAAAAAGAATTTTGCTTACAAAATTGTGCTGATGTAAAGTAGATATGTGGGAAATGTTATTTAGTAACTATTTTGTTGTGACATATTTCTCTGTTTTAAGGGCATAAAAATTCAAAGTTTGAAAATTGCAAAATTTTCAAAATTTTTGCCATATTTCCATTTTTTTAATATATAAACGCAAGTTATATCGAAGAAATTTTACCACTATCATGAAGTACAATATGTCACTGAGAAAACAATTTCAGAATCGCCAAGATCCGTTGAAGCGTTCCACAGTTATAACCTCATAAAGAGACAGTGGTCAGAATTGTAAAAATTGGCCTGGTCATTAAAGTGCAAACAACCCTCGGGGGTAAAAAGGGGTTAAATGAAAAATAACTATACATGTTTTGTATCTGTGTAATCGTACCGAACTGTAGAACCATATTGCCAGGTCAGTTTTACTGTATAGTGAATATAGTAAATAAAACTCCCCAAAAACAATTGTGGAACTGTACTTTTTTGCAATTGTGATGCATTTTTCCAGCTTTCCAGTGCATCACATGACAAAAGGAATGGTGTCAAAAAAACAACTCGTCCCACAAAAATCAAGTGTTTACGTGCCTATGTGGACAGAAAATTAAAATTGTTCTGGCTGTTGGAAGAAGTGGATGAAAATGACACGATATAGGGAATATGTAATCAGAAAATGACCTACTGTCTAAATCAGTTTAACCCCTCTCTGACATCAGACGTACTATCCCGTCCATGAAACCCGTGCCAATCTGACCATGGACGGGAGAGTACGTCATAGGCGATCAGCTGCGCTCACGGGGGGAGCGCAGCTAATCGCCGCCGGGTGTCAGCTGATTATCACAGCAGACACCCGGGACTGTGTGTCAGGAGCGGTCACGGACCGCTCCCGGCACATTAACCCCTGGCACACCGCGATCAAACATGATCGCGGTGTACCAGGAGCACAGGGGAGAATCGTGCAGGGAGGGGGCTCCCTGCACGCTCCCCTGAGACCCTCAGTACAGCGTGATGTGATCGCGCTGTTCTGAGGCCTTCCTCCCTCCAAGGACCCGGATCCAAGATGGCAGCCGGGTCCTGCAGGGAGGCGGCTTCCTCAGTGCCTGCTGAAAGCAGGCACTGAGAAGCCTGCAGCAGTGCCAGAGCGATCGCTGGTGTGACAGAGTGCTGTGCACACTGTCACAGCAGCGATTTGACATTTTACAGTGATGTCCCACCCTGGGACAAAGTAAAAAAGTGAAAAAAATAAAAATAAACATGTTTTAAAAAAAAATCCAAAATAAAGAAAAAAAAAATATTCCCCCAAAAATTCATTTTTTCCTGTAAACAAAAAAAAACAAAACAATAAAAATACACATATTTGGTATCGCCGTGTCCGTAACGACCCCCCCTATAAAACTGTCCCACTAGTTAACCCCTTTAGTGAACACCTTAAAAAAAAAAACAAAGCAAAAAATCAATGCTTTATCATCATACCGCCAAACAAAAAGTGGAATAACAAGTGATCAAAAAGACCGATAAAAATAAACATGGTACCACTGAAAACATCATCTTGTCCCACAAAAAATGAGCCGTCATACAGCATCATCAGCGAAAAAAAAAAAAGTTATAGTTCGCAGAATAAAGTGATGCAAAAATAATAATTTTTTATATAAAATTGTTTTTATTCTATAAAAGCATCAAAACATTAAAAAAATTATATAAATGAGGTATCGCCGTAATCGTACTGACCCGAAGAATAAAACTGCTTTATCAATTTTACCACACGCGGAACGGTATAAACGCCTCCCCCAAAAGAAATTAATGAATTGCTGATTTTTGTTCATTCTAACCTCCCAAAAATCGAAATAAAAAGCGATCAAAAAAGTCACATGCTCAAAAATGGTACCAATAAAAACGTCAACTCTTACCGCAAAAAATAAGACCTCAAATGACTCTGTGGGCCAAAATATGCAAAAATTATAGCTCTCAAAATGTAGTGATGCAAAAACTATTTTTTGCAATAAAAAGCGTCTTTTAGCGTGACAGCTGCCAATCATAAAAACCCACTATAAATAGTAAATCAAACCCCCCTTTATCACCCCCTTAGGGAAAAATAATAAAATAAAAAAATTGTATTTATTTCCATTTTCCCATTAGGGTTAGGGTTGCGGCTAAAGTTAGGGTTAGGGTTGGCGCTAAAGTTAGGATTAGGGTTAGGGTTGGGATTAGGGTTAGGGTGTGTTAGGGTTAGGTTTGTGGTTAGGGTTGGGACTAGGGTTAGGGGTGTGTTGGGGTTAGGGTTGGAGTTAGAATTGGGGGGTTTCCGCTGTTTAGGCACATCAGGGGCTCTCCAAATGTGACATTGTGTCTGATCTCAATTCCAGCCAATTCTGAGTTGAAAAAGTCAAACGGCGCTCCTTCACTTCTGAGCTCTGCCATGCGCCCAAACAGTAGTTTACCCCCACATATGGGGTATCAGAGTACTTTGGACCCCAAGTGTTATTGTGCAATTTGTCCTATTTCTTCTGTTACCCTTGGGAAAATAAAAAACTGGGGGCGAAAATATCATTTTTGTAAAAAAAAGAATGATTTTTTTGTTTTTACGGCTGTGCGTTATAAAATTCTGTGAAGCACTTGGGGCTTCATAGCGCTCACCACACCATCTAGATAAGTTCCTTGTGGGTCTATTTTCCAAAATAGGGTCATTTGTGGGGGTTTCCACTGTTTAAGTGCATCAGGGGCTCTCCAAATGCGACATGACGCTCCCAGACCATTCCATCAAAGTCTGCAATCCAAAATATCACTACTTCCATTCCGAGCCCCAACGTGTGCCCATACAGTAGTTTTCTCCCACATATTGGGTATCAGCGTACTCAGGACAAATTGGACAACAACTTTTGGGGTCCAATTTCTCCTGTTACCCTTGTAAAAATAAAATATTGGGGGCGAAAAAAATCATTTTTGTAAAAAAAAAAAAAAGATTTTTTATTTTACGGCTGTACGTTATAAACTTCTGTGAAGCACTTCGGGGTTCAAAGTGCTCACCACACATCTAGATAAGTTCCTTGAGGGGTCTAGTTTCCAAAATGATGTCATTTGTCGGGCGTTTCCACTGTTAAGGCAGATCAGGAGCTCTCCAAACACGACATGGCATCCAGCCAATTCTGCTTTGAAAAAGTCAAACGGCGCTCCTTCCCTTCCAAACTCTACCATGCACCCAAACAGTGGTTTACCCCCACATATGGGGAATCAGCGTACTCAGGACAAATTGCACAATACCTTTTGGAGTCTTGTTATCCTTTGGAAAATAAAAATTGGGGTGAAAAGATCATTTTTGTGGAAAAAATATGATTTTTTAATTAGACCGCTCTACGTTATAAACTTGTGTGGAGCACTTGGGGGTTCAAATTGCTCACCAAAGATCTAGATAAGTTCCTTAGGGGGTCTAGTTTCCCAAATGGGGTCACTTGTGGGGGGTTTCCACTGTTTAGGCACATCAGGGGCTCTCCAAATGCAACATGGCGCCCAATCTAAATTCCAGCCAATTTTGGTTGGAAATAGTCAAATGGTGCTCCTTCCATTCCAAGCTCTGCCGTGCGCCCAAACAGTGGTTCCCCCCCACATTTGGGTATCAGCGTACTCAGGACAAATTGGACAACAACTTTTGTGGTCCAATTTCTCCTGTTACCCATGGGAAAATAAAAAATTAGTGACTAAAAGATAATTTTTGTGGGAAAAAAATATGATTTTTTATTTTCATGCCTGGGCATTATAAACTTGTGTGAAGCACTTGGGGGTTCAAAGTGCTCACCAAAGATCTAGATAAGTTCCTTACGGGGTCTAGTTTCCAAAATGGGGTCACTTGTGGGGGTTTCCACTGTTTAGGCTCATCTGGGGCACTGCAAACGGAACATGACCTCCATCAACGTCTGCATTCCAAAACGTTACTACTTCCTTTCCAAGCCCTGCCGTGCGCCCAAACAGTTTCCCGCCCCCACATATGGGGTATCAGCGTACTCAGGACAAATTGGACAACAACTTTTGGGGTCCAATTTCCTTGGGAAAAATGAAAAATTTGGGACTAAAAATTCATTTTTGTGGAAAATTGTTTTTTTTTTTTTCACACCCAGGCATTATAAACTTTTGTGAAACACTTGGGGGTTCAAAGTGCTCACAACAGATCTAGATAAGTTCCTTAGGGGGTCTAGTTTCCAAAATGGTGTAACTTGTGGGGGTTTCCACTGTTTAGGCGCATCTGGGGCTCTCCAAACGCGACATGGCATCCAATCTCAATTCCAGCCAATTTTAGTTTGAAAAAGTCAAACGGCGCTCCTTCCCTTACGAGCTCTGCCGTGTGCCCAAACAGTGGTTTTCTCCCACATATGGGGTATTGGCGTACTCAGGAGAAATTGTACAACAACTTTATCTGTCCATTTTCTTCGTTTACCCTTGTGAATATAAAAAAAAGTTTGTAAAAGATCATTTTTGTGGCTAAAAAGTTAAATATTCATTTTTTCCTTCCACGTTGCTTCAGCTCCTGTGAAGCACCTGAAGGGTTAATAAAATTCTTGAATGTGGTTTTGAGTACCTTGAGGGGTGCAGTTTTTAGAATGGTGTCACTTTTGGGTATTTTCTGCTATATAGACCCCTCAAAGTGACTTCAAATATGAGGTGGTCCCTAAAAAAATGGCTTTGTAAATTTTGTTGTAAAAATGAGAAATCGCTGGTCAACTTTTAACCCTTATAATTTCCTAACAAAAAAAAATTTTGGTTCCAAAATTGTGCTGATGTAAAGTAGACATGTGGGAAATGTTATTTCTTAACTATTTTGTGTGACATATTTCTCTGTTTTAAGGGAATAAAAATTCAAAGTTTGAAAATTGCAAAATTTTCAAAATTTTCGCCATATTTGCGTTTTTTTCAAAAGTAAGCGCAAGTTATATCGAAGAAATTTTACCACTAACGTGAAGTACAATATGTCACGAGAAAACATTCTCAGAATCGCGAAGATCCGTTGAAGCGTTCCAGAGTTATAACCTCATAAAGAGACAGTGGTCAGAATTGTAAAAATTGGCCCGGTCATTAACGTGCAAACCACCCTTGGGGTGAAGGGGTTAAAAACTGGCAATAATTTAATATTATGTTTTACAGTACATATTACAATTTGTTTTATAAATTTAAAAATCTGGGAATGTTTACACCAGACATTAGGATTACTCTAGATTCATAGTTCATGCTCTTTCAGGACATCCCCATGTACTCTTTCAGGACATCCACATGGCTTTAAGGGACACATGACAGCTGGTCACATCAGCTATCATGTGCCAGAAAAGGAGTGGGCTCAGTACTGGAACCAGCACCAAAGTGAGGGAGGCGACCTATGACGGATATGCACGTCATAGGTCGTTAAGGGATTAATACAAAAGCCTGGCGAAAATAATAGGTAATTTTCTGATTCAATATGTCATTCCCTTTAAAGGTCCCCAAACTAAATGTAAAATGTTCAGTCTTGGATTCTTTGTTGCTTATATACTATTTTTTGAACTGTTTAGAAACTGGTTAATAAATTCTGAAATGGTTATTTCTGGCAAAGTCTTTTCCTTGTGAAACTATATGAACTACAAAATTACTTTGGTCTATGAGTAGCAGAACTATTGTTACTGTCATTTCAAGTTCCATTTATAACAAGTTGTGTATCATCCGGGCATAATATATTCTCCTGCAGCTAAAACAACCATGTGACGTAAAGCTAAACAAGCATGTTGAAAATTAGCAGCATATATCTGTAAAGGTTTTCATTGCAGAACTTATTGTGAATAACAAGCGGTTCTTGCGAGAAACTATTCTACAGTATGTTCATGGTAACTTTTAAGATTCTTACTGTAGCTTGTTTTTACATCTTCTTCCAAGTGTTAGAAGTTGTTTCCAGTTTTTTAAAAAAAATATATAAATGAGCATTTTTTAACTTAAACAAGCGGTCCAATGCCTAAAATGTCCTTTAGAAATTTCTATTTTTACACTGTAAGCAATTTTGTAATTTGCTTTATTATAAAATACTCTACTTCGCCTGGAAAAGAACATTATCAGGGCTGGTAGTCATTTACCACAGTTTCTTTCATTGCCGCCCTCGAACGATGTCCTGAATTCAAGGTGCTGATCAAAGTTGTGGGAAAAGAGACCAAGGCGTCTTTTTTCCACTTCTGTCCCTGCCTGCAATAGCTTAAGGCCATTGTCCCATTTGCAACAGCAATGCGTGAAATTCACGCGAGTCTCTCGACTCAATACCCAGCACTGCCATCTGCACTTGGGACCGGAGTGTGCGGCTGCATGTATTTCTATTGCAGTTGCAAGTGGGATACCGGCCTTATACTGTGAAAGCAGGCATCTTCAGGGGACAGTGATAGAATTAGTGTGAGTGACACCAGCACTGTCCCCTGATGATGATTCGTATGAAGGTCATGATAGAATCTGTGGGGCGGCACTGGTGTCACTCATCCATGGCATCATGTGCACATGACCCCTGGGTCCTCACCAGCTTCATCCAGTAATCTGGCAACCTGATCCATGATGTGTCATACTTAAATGGCAGGAAGACAACAAACCACTCAATCACTCTTGTTATAGATTGCCCTGCCTGTTTCCATAATAATGAAATTACCCACTACCAGCACCTGCCCTGTGATTCTATTCCCCTCTTTATTGGAGCAGATACTCCCCTGACTTTCATTGGCCATGTCTTGCTGCAGCAGCGCTACCCATGTACTGACACTAGTGTTGAGCATTCCGATACTGCAAATATCGGGTATCGGCCGATATTCGCTGTATCGGAATTCCGATTCTGAGATCCGATATTTTTGTCATATCGGATACCGGAATCAGAGTTTTCCACTAAAGTCTATGGGGAGTTCCTGTGTCACAGAACGAAGTACATGACACAGGAACTTCCCGAAAGTGTCACTGTCAGTGTTGGTCGGGTCTGTCAGGAGTCAGGACTCAGCAGAGTCAGCACTTACCTGGCAGAAGAACCCCGGCGGTCACGTCCTGGACTCCTTGATGGCCGCCATTACCCTCTCCCTGGCGGTCACGTGCAGCATCTCGCGATAACTGCACGTGCTGCCGGGTACTGGGTAATCTCGGCCAGCTGTACTCTCACGACAGTTGGCCGTAAACCTGTCCGATGACGTCACCGCCGGGGAATCTCCTCAGGGAAGCAGCTCTGCTACATCTGGATGCCAGGCTCAGCCTGGCATGCAGATGTAACAGAGCTGGACTCGTCGTGGGACACTCGTGATTTTGGACTGCGTCGGACAGGGAGTATTTGTGTTGGTTTGTTATTTTTGTTTTTTTACAGGAAACGATGGCATCGCAGGATGAGAGTGAAATAAAAATAATGAAAACTGTGTTGTGTTTTATTTCATTAAAAGACTTTTTTCTGGCTGTGTTTTTTTTTTTAAATTTACAAGCTTTATGATTAATAATGGATCGGTGTCTTATTGTCGCCTCTCCATTATTAACCGGGCTTATTGTCACCGTTCGATCAAAGGTGATATTAACCCCTTATTACCCCGCTTGCCACCGCTACAGGGCAAGTGGGAAGAGCCGAGTAAAGTGCCACAATTGGCGCATCTTTGGATGCGCCAATTGTGGAGCTTCTGCAACCTGGTATTTTTAGGCTGTTGAGGGCCAAAATCCATGGGCATTGACAGTCTTTTAATACCAGGCCGCAGCAGTCTGCTTTTTACTTGGCTGGATAACAAAAATAGGGGGACCCCCACGCCATTTTTTTTTCGAGGGGATCCCTTATTTTTGTTAACCAACCAAGCTAAGCAGACTGCTGTGGCCTGGTATTATCAGGCTTGCAAGGTTCATGGATATTGGATCCTTACCAGCCTGAAAAACCAGGCCTCAGCAGTCTGCTTCATCTGGCTGGTTAACAAAAATAGGGGGGACCCCACGCCATTTTTTTTCGAGGGGATCCTGTGAGGCTGTCAGCATTAGCTGCGGTCCCTGCAGTAAACATTAACCCTTTCAGAAGGATTACATCGGGGGACCTGACTGAACATCGGATAGGTAAGAATAATGTTGCTTTATTATTTTATTTTTATTACAGGTGAACAAGGGCTTCGCAAGGAATGGCAGTAAAATAAAATATGGTCAAAAACTGTGTGTTTATTTCATTAAAATGATATTTAATTAAACTGTGTGTGTTTTATTTTTATTTCATACAATAGGATTAATAATTGAGAGCTGTCTAATTGACAGCTCTCAATTATTAACCTGGCTTAAAGTCACCTTTCAATAGCAAGGTGGCTTTAACCCCTTATTAACCCATTCGCTACCGCTACAGGGCAATGGGAATAGACGGGCAAAGTGCCAGAAAGGGCGAATCTAATTATAGATTTGCCTTTTCTGGGGTGTCTGGGGGCAGATGTTAGTAGCCAGGGGGGGGGCAAAAATAATGGTCCCTCTCTGGGCTATTATTATCTGCCCCCACTCGCTGGCTTTGTCTGTCTGGTTGAGAAAATAGGGCGGGAGCCCACGCATTTTTTTTCAACAATTTTACACCTCATATATATATATATATATATATATATATATATACATGTCATTGAATTTGTGACACATATATATATATATATATATTTATAGTACATACATTTCTACATAGTATAATAGCCGCTAATTCAATTGCAGGCTTTTGTGAAATTACAGAAACACCCAACATGAAATGACACATGGTTTACATAGAGTTAATCATGTCATTTCATGTAGTTTGATATATGGTTTTCACTAACAATTGCATGAGTGTATGTGTGCAAAATTTGTCACATGTAGGGGTTAATTAAAGGTGTAAATTCGTAGCAAAAAAATGCGTTTTTTTTACAACGATTTTACACCTTTAATTAACCCCTACATGTGTCAAATTTTGCACACATACACTCATGTAATTGTTAGTGAAAGCCATATATCAAACTACATGAAATGACATGGTTAACTCTATGTAAACCATGTGTCATTTCATGTCGGGTGTTTCTGTAATTTCACAAAAGCCGGCATTGCCCGGCAATTGAATCAGAGGCTATTTTACTATGTAGAAGTGTATGAACTATAAATATATGTATATATATATATATATGTAACAATGAAATGTATATATATATATGTATTCTATGAGTGTATATCTAGTGTTTACAAGGAAAGAAAGGGTTTTTTTAATTACGATATTTCTGTCCCATTGACTTGCATTCGGTTTCCGGTATCGGATCGGCGATACCCGATACTTTTTGAGTTTTGGGCCGATCCAATCCGATCCGATATTTCTGGATATCGGGCAGTATCGCTCAACACTAACTGACACCCCTCATCTGCCAACTTAGTGTAAATCATGTTGTTCAAGATAAAGTGGAGTCACAGACGAGAAAATAACTAATTTCCACACTGTCCACTTTCAGTAACTATTTTATTTAGGAATGAAGATATACATTCTCGGTTTTGATAAATGCACAAAGAAAACACATCAAACAAACATTTCGCCAGAAGGCTATATCCACTGTGCTTCACAGCTTGGCACCTAAGAGAACTGTTTCTGCTATTTTCTATATGTGAATTTACCTGTTGGTGTGCTCTTCTGAAAGGGACGCCGTTACCTTATTACACCCTAAGAAAATCTGATTTAATTAAATGAGTGCAAAGCACAGACTCACCTGCAGTTCAGCACAGTGGTTCACAATCTTAAAAACATAGACTTCTATTCCTATTTCTCAACCAAATATTCCCCTCCCATCCCAGTATAATCTCAAGAAACTAGAAGAAAAGTCCTTCCTCGACTATATGGAGAATATTACAAAATTAACCAAATATATATGTTCATCAGCAAAGGTGCCGTGAACAAAGTCTATTGGAGCTGAATCACTGTTCTGCCTAGTATTGTCCCGCAGAGAGACTCCTCTTCCAGAATACAAAGAGGAAAACACAAGTCCTGCCTGGAGTTGGCTGCATGCTGTGTCAACACCAAAATGTAGCATAGAATCCTTAGTTACTGAACAACAAGAAAACATAGTGACAAATCTAGGGTTTCTGACCTTTGATTCCGGTAGGAAACCGTGTGTTAGGGATCGAGTTCCCACTGCTGCACAAGGGGAATCTCGAGCCATCCCCGCTGCGGTCCCCCATCTGTCTCCGGCCGCAGTGGAGCCTGCCTCAGCAGAGACGTCGGTCCCAGCATCTCGCCCAGTCTAATACTGTGCAGAGGATGACTACTACCTCCCCAGGTCCTGCCATTGTAACCAGTGCAGGTCAGCGGCAAGCAAACGTAGTTGGGACTAAGTCCTGTGTGTTCCCTTCTGAGCATGCTCAGGGTAAGATCTCTCATAGGAGATAAGGGGTCATATTGTCGGGTAATGCAGCGACTCCCATTGGTCCTCCAGGAAGGTCCTGAAGCTGCTTTAGTTCTGGAGCAGCTTTCCCATTGGTCCTTTTCTGGAAGGTTCTGTAGCTGCTACTATAAAAGGTGTGCATGACCGCACAGTCGTGCGCTAGTATCAAATCTGTTAATTGCTTGCGCCAGTGTGGTCATGTATGCATGTGGTTAGGTCCGGCTGAAATAAGCCCCTAGAATACCGGCACATCCGGTGAGGAGTTTTGTATGCACATGTTCAGGGCTCGGCTGAAAACGAAATTAGAATACCGGCTACTCCGGTGAGAAGATTAATGCTTGTGTTCTGATTGCATGACCACAGACTGCAATCCGCTTAGCAGTCATCTGTGTCCCCTGTGAGTCTGACAGGACACAGTCTTTGTCACAGCGGCTCTGTGCATTAACAGAGTCCGCTTATATCGCCATATAGCGCTACAGCATTTTAGATAGTGACTCTGTGGAATAACAGAGTTCACCCATACCGCCATATAGTGCTACGGCGTTTACATCTGCAACTTTGCAGGATAACAGAGTTCGCTCATACTGCCTATTTGCGCCATCTTACTAGCAGCAGGCTCTGCCTGCACGGTGGACCCCGGCTGCGAACGCACCTCTCCTTAATATCTATTAGGTGCGTTCCGCAGGCCCTTAACACCGTGGTCCGTAGAGTCAATATACCTAACTAACTAAATGCTTTGTTCCAGCCTTGTGTCTCTTGTTGCCAAAATATATTGTGATGCGTGCACGTTCACTTATTGTGGCATCACAGCATGCTAAAGTGTTTCTTACCACAGGGCTGCTCCGAATGACGCAATCAGGACATGCAGGCAGTTGCAGAGCTCTTCCAACCGGTGAGAAATACAGAGAATGCTTGAGATATAATTCTTCCACAGGATGGGGCTCCTCTCACTTCACATGTCTCGGGCCTCTTCTGTTCTTTAATAGCTTTAACAGCAGGAATTCCCTCGCATCTGGACATGTTCGGATACCGATTCAGTTCAGCTTCAATCTGCCGCTGCTCTTAACTCAGTTGGGTACTGTCACTGAATCCCTCTCCAGCACAGTCTCATACACTCCTCATTCCTGCAGACACTGCTCAAGATGGCCTCTTCCTGTCTTTCACTTTTATAAAAACCCTCCTCTCACTTCATACAGGCATATCACAGTCTCTTAACCATGTTCAAACAACAGTGACATCTTGTGGCCAGTTAACATTAACTATAAAGAAACAAATCTATTTACAACAAATACAAAGATTATTCAGGCATGAGTACAAATATCTTCAATTATACCGCCCTGGTGAGCTGACACACTTCTCACATTAGTACACTTGTTTAGGTGTGCCAGATAAGGATACCTGGATATAGCCACTTATACTTACCTGCATTTATATGTCAATTATGTGTCTAATTTTGGATTAAATAAGATAAGCTGCACTATGCACTTTATTTTTTGATACATATTGCTCATATGTGGGAATTATCTATCTTTGGTGGCTTTACTGCATGCTTGACCATATGTGCTGATGCTACCCACCATAGTGGATATGTAAACTACTGGTTGCACATTTACTCTGATTTGATATAGCCACTCATATTTACCTGTATATGATTTGTCAATTATGTGTCCAATTTTGGACTAAATTGCACTATGCACTTTATTTTCTGATACATATTTTTCATATGTGGGATTATCTCCATTTTTGGTGGCTATATAAATCATATCCTGGTGGTATTTGACTTATTTACTTTATATAATACTTCCTTTATATGGTTGAAAATGATGTATTGCACTATGCACTTTATTTACATTTCTGAGGAATATTATGTTTATGGGATAATTGCACTTTATTTATATCTCTGAATATTATGCCTTTGGGATAATTATCCTTAATGATTAGAGTGATATATCACAAGTAGCAGCATTATATACATCTTTTTATGATTTAGGATTCATTTTGATTATATTGATATGCATTGATGTACAAAAATTCTCACTAAATCTGATACCTTCCTTACTTCATGTGACATCTAGGCGTAGCCTTTTCCCTTGTATTATGTATTATACATTATGTATTAAATTTTGATTGATTTTTTATTAATTAATTTTTAGTTTTTGGTCACACAGTCCCTAACACGGGTTTCCATGGGAAAACCCGTGTTACAGTTCAGGTCCGGTTCGGGTTAGAGTCCAGGGTCATTAATTATACTTACCTATCCAGCGACGCTTCCTCCAGTCCCACTATCTCCCAGCCGCATCTATCTGCTTCCAGGGCCGCTCATTAACTGCCGGCAGTATTCACTGCACTCGGCAGTCTTCGGCTTTCTCTGGCAGTGTTTGTGCGGTGATGCAATTTCGCATCATCTCGGGCTCCGATCTCAAACTTTACAAAAAACTCGGGCGAACCTGCCGATCCCGAACATCGATGGGTTCACCCATCACTACTCCCTGACACTTTGCTCTACCCTGCATTTTAACTGTCATGTCACTAGTTGCCTCATTGTCCTACAGCTCCATGTTACCAACCTCCCCCACATTATCTTTTTCTTTTCAGTGATCAGCAAAATTCTTTCCACTGTCATTGGATCTTAATGTTGAAAGCCGTGTAGTCCACGTGCACACGTTCAGTATTTGGTCAGTATTTTACATCAGTATTTGTAAGTCAAAACCAGGAGTGGAACAATCAGAGGAAAAGTATAATAGAAACACGTCACCACTTCTGTATTTATCACCCACTCATGGTTTTGGCTTACAGATGATGATGTAAAATACTGACCAAATAATGAATGTGCGAAAGTAGCTGCACACTAAGTCAGACATGCAACTTTACCTCCCTGGCACAGTATTCTGTTGTCCAAAATATCAGTTTTCTTTTCCTCCTGGTTTCTTAAACGGAACGTGGAGAAAACTGAATTAATGATCTTCACCCCACTTGCTCAAATAATCCACAAGCCTTAATAATCACTGTTAACAGCTTCACACTTTTCCCAATCTCCCAAATCTGATATTATATTATGCCAATTATTATGACCATATTGGAATGCCTAAAAATGAAACCAGTTTATAATACAGTGCCTTGCAAAAGTATTCGGCCCCCTGGAACTTTTCAACCTTTTCCCACATATCATGCTTCAAATATAACGATACCAAATGTAAATTTTTGATGAAGAATCAACAACAAGTGGGACACAATTGTGAAGTTTAACAAAATTTATTGGTTATTTAAAATTTTTGTGGAAATACAAAAACTGAAAAGTGGGGCGTGCAAAATTAACTTTAACTTAATACTTTGTTGCGCCACCTTTTGCTGCGATTACAGCTGCAAGTCGCTTGGGGTATGTCTCTATCAGTTTTGTACATCGAGAGACTGAAATTCTTGCCCATTCTTCCTTGGCAAACAGCTCGAGCTCAGTGAGGTTTGATGGAGATCATTTGTGAACAGCAGTTTTCAGCTCTTTCCACAGATTCTCGATTGGATTCAGATCTGGACTTTGACTTGGCCATTCTAACACCTGGATACGTTTATTTGTGAACCATTCCATTGTAGATTTTGCTTTATGTTTAAGATCATTGTCTTGTTGGAAGACAAATCTCCGTCCCAGTCTCAGGTCTTTTGCAGACTCCAACAGGTTTTCTTCAAGAATGGTCCTGTATTTGGCTCCATCCATCTTCCCATCAATTTTAACCATGTTCCCTGTCCCTGCTGAAGAAAAGCAGGCCCAAACCATGATGCTGCCACCACCATGTTTGACAGTGTGGATGGTGTGTTCAGGGTGATGAGCTGTCTTGCCTTTATGACAAAAATATCGTTTGGCATTATTGCCAAAAAGTTCGATTTTGGTTTAATCTGACCAGAGCACCTCCTTCCACATGTTTGGTGTGTCTCCCAGGTGACTTGTTGCAAACTTTAAACAACACTTTTTATGGATATCTTTGAGAAATGTCTTTCTTCTTGCCACTCTTCCATAAAGTCCAAATTTGTGCAGTATATGACTGATTGTTGTCTTATGGACAGACTGTCTCACCTCAGCTGTAGATCTCTGCAGTTCATCCAGAGTGATCATGGGCCTCTTGGCTGCATCTCTGATCAGTCTTCTCCTTGTTTGAGATGAAAGTTTAGAGGGACGGCCGGGTCTTGGTAGATTTGCAGTGGTATGATACTCCTTCCATTTCAATATGATCGCTTGCACAGTGCTCCTTGGGATGTTTAAAGTTTTGGAAATCATTTTGTATCCAAATCCTGGTTTAAACTTCTCCACAACAGTATCACGGACCTGCCTGTTGTGTTCCTTGGTCTTCATGATGCTCTCTGTGCTTCAAACAGAAACCTGAGACTATCACAGAGCAGGTGCATTTATACGGAAACTTGATTACACACATGTGGATTATATTTAATATCTTTAGTCATTTAGGACAACATTGGATCATTCAGAGATCCACAATGAACTTCTGGAGTGAGTTGGCTGCACTGAAAGTAAAGGGGCCGAAAAATATTGCACGCCCCACTTTTCAGTTTTTGTATTTCCACAAAAATTTAAAATAACCAATAAATTTCGTTCAACTTCACAATTGTGTCTCACTTGATTCTTAACCAAAAATTTACATTTGGTATCTTTATGTTTGAAGCATGATATGTGGGAAGAGGCTGAAAAGTTCCAGGGGGCCGAATACTTTCGCAAGGCATTGTACATTGTTCTACTTATTTCATATTACTAATGTGTTAAAGTTCCCATAAACATTAGATTTCGCTGTCATACTCTCCGTCCTACGCACCCAGCATCTAATTTTCTGCTCTTTTGCAACTTAGGCCAACATGGTTCTAAGGCTTTATAGGCAGACCACCACCTGACTATTCAGGCAATTGGCATTCACTCCACTACAATAGGTGGCTTCTTTGTGCCAGCCATGCTCTGGCCATATCAATGGGCACAGCTATATCTCTATAATGAGTCTCCTGACATACCCAGCTCTACTTTACTACTGTGCTCTGCTACACCATCACAATTTTGGCTCCTAACATACCCAGCTCTGTTGTGCTACATCATCATTTGAGAGTGTTCTGATATACCCAACTCTGTTGTGCCTCTGAGCTCTGCTACATCAGTAAGAGTGAGTTTCCCAACATACCAGTTTTGCTGTGTCACTGGGCTTTGCTACCTCACCACAAGGGTATTTCCTGACATACCAAGCTGTGCTGTACCACTTGGCACTGCTATACAACACAAGCACAGTGGTTACGGAAAGTATTCAGACCCCTTTAAATTTTTCACTCTTTGTTTTATGCAGCCATTTAGTAAATTCAAAAAAGTACATTTTTGTTCTCATTAATGTACACTCTGCACCCCATGTTGACTGGAAAAAAATTAGATATGTAGGAATTTTTGCAAATTTGTTAAAAAAGGAAAAACTGAAATATCACATGGTCATAAGTATTCGGACCCTTTGCTCAGACACTCATATTTAAGTCACATGCTGTTCATTTCCTTGTGATCCTCCTTGAGATGGTTCTACTCCTTCATTTGAGTCCAGCTGTGTTTAATTAAACTGATAGGACTTGATTTGTAAAGGCACACACCTGTCTATATAAGACCTCACAGCTCACAGTGCATGTTAGACCAAATGAGAATCATGAGGTCAAAGGAACTGGCCAAGGAGTTCAGAGACAGAATTGTGGCAAGCACCGATCTGGCCAAGGTTACAAAAGAATTTCTGCTGGACTCAAGGTTCCTAAAAGCACAGTGGCCTCCATAATTTTTAAATGGAAGAAGGTTTCGATCACCAAAATTCTTCCTAGACCTAGCCGTCCAGCCAAGCTGAGCAATCGTTGGCGAAGAGCCTTGGTGAGACAGGCAAAGAAGAGCCCCAGGATCACTGTGGCTGAGCTCCACAGATGCAGTAGGGAGATGGGAGAAAGTTTCACAAAGTCAACTATCGCTGCAGCCCTCCACCAGTTGGGCCTTTATGGCAGAGTGGCTCAACGGAAGACTCTCCACAGTGCGAGACATATGAAAGCCCGCATAGAGTTTGCTAAAAAACATGTGAAGGACTCCCAGACTATGAGAAGTAAGATTCTCTGGTCTGATGAGATGAATATAGAATTTTTTGGTGATAATTCTAAATGGTATGCGTGGAGAAAACCAGGCACTGCTCATCACCTACCCAATAAAATCCCAACAGTGAAACATGGTGGTGGCAGCATGATGCTATGGGGGTGTTTTTCAGCAGCAGGGACAGGATGATTGGCTGCAATTGAAGGAAACATGAATGCAGCCAAGTACAGAGATATCCTGGTTGAAAACCTCTTCCAAAGCGCTCTGGACCTCAGACTTGGCTGAAGGTTCACCTTCCAACAAGACAATCACCCTAAGCACACAGCTGAAATAACAAAGAAGTGGCTTCAGAACAACTCTGTGACCATTCTTGACTGGCCCAGCCAGAGCACTGAACTAAACCCAATTGAGCATCTCTGGAGAGACCTGAAAATGGCTGTCCACCAACGTTCATCATCCAACCTGATGGAACTGGAGAGGATCTGCAAGGAAAGATGGCAGAGGATCCCAAAATCCAGGTGTAAAAAACTTGTTGAATCATTCCCAAGAAGACTCATGGCTGTACTAGCTCAAAAGGGTGCTTCTACTCAATACTGAGCAAAGGGTCTGAATACTTATGACCATGTGATATTTCAGTTTTACTTTTTTACTAAATTTGCAAAAATGTCTACATTTCTGTTTTTTTCAGTCAAAATGTTGTGTAGAGCATACATTAATGAGAAAAAAATGAACTTTTTTGAATTTACCAAATGGCTGCAATGAAACAAAGGGTGAAAAATTTAACAGGGTCTTAATACTTTCCGTACCCACTGTATATCTACTGACATACCCAACTCTGCTGCATACCTGGGTACTGTAATTTTGCTATTTTTAATTCTTGTGGCATACCCAACTGTGCCATACAGCTAAAAGAAATAAAAAGTTAAAACATCATAGCTCTTGAAATGCATCAATTAAAAATAGTAAAAAAAAAATGCTTGGTCCATAAAAAGTTACACTAAGGAAATAATGTATCCCCTATTAGTGCACTAGTAGATAACGTATTGATCACTGTGGGTCTGAGCAGTGGGAATGGTCCGGAGGTCAAGGTGTGCAGCTACATTCTATTCATTCTCTAAATGAATAAAGCTGAGGTGAGCATGCTCATCTTCAACTCAGATAAGGCTTATTAGAGTACTGTTCTTGTGATCAGAGGGACGTCCAGCGATCAATAAGTTATTCCCTAACATATAGATAAGGTATACCTGATTAACGTGGTACAACCCATTTAAAGTCCCAAATAAGTGAAGTATCAAGGAGTTTCCACTGTATCATCAATATTAGTGCTGCGGAATATGTTGGCTCTATAGAAATAAAATTATCATTAAAATTAAGGTATAAATAATTGAACCCACAGAGCAGAGCTAAACTACACCCATTTATAGGATTTCCAGTCTCTTAATTCCCACAGTACGATTGCTAAGACTCTAGTCACAATACTTGCTCTTTAATTATTTGTATGTATCAGAATCCCAGTCTTGTCAAATTCTTTGTTGGGAAAACCAGTTAATAACCAAAACAATAAGGTTGACATAATATTTTGGTGATGCAGAATTCAGAGTTGTCAAATCTAAATTAAGAGTAGACAACAGAACAATCACTCATCTCCATTATATAAAAGATTGAGAGAAGAGAAATAAATAATATTGAACCCTTATAAACCGTACATTAAGAATATATGTCTGGTTCAAGTTTAGGATTGCAATAAACAAATGATATTCTATAATTCTGCAATATGTTTCTGTGATTCTGTGAAATGGTACTGAGTAATGGCAAGTGAGTCAAACATTCTCTGGAAACAGTGACCCAAATTTCTCTATTCAAGTATTGTGCTTAAATAAAGGCAGTTTTGTGTATAATAGTTTATTTCATAGTACAAACATTTTACATGTGATTCCCCGTGGGACACTTTCCCTGGAAAATGTCAGCCAACTTTTGTTTTATCAAATTTCAGCAATGTTTCCAAATACAGTTACCAAAGACATGAGTCAAAGACATGTATTCCTTACAGATATAACGTCACGTAAATATTCTGAATAATCGTTAACTTACCGGTAATGCTTGGAATAGAAAATCACAAACACATCGGTAAACTGGACTCTCAAATTCACCCCAATATGTAAAACTCAGAACAAAAATTTCTAGTGCAATTATTCTCAAGTGAAAATGTAATTAACATGTATCCAACTGAAAAGTGCTGAATAACAAGAAACCCCCAAATTGTACAATACCTTTACTATTAAAGTGTTTGATTCTAAGAGAAATTGCAATAGGATTTACATATTATTCAGTCGTGGCCAAAAGTGTTTGCACCCATGTAATTGTTCCAGAAAATGAAGTATTTATTCCAAAAAAATATTGCCATTACACGTTTTATTATACACATGTTTATTTCCTTTGTGTGTACTGGAACAACACAAAAAACACAGAATAAACAGAATAAAAGGCAAATTGATTTCACAAAATCTGTGGCAAGTAACAGGTGTGGGCAGGGCCAGCATCAGCACCCGGTGCACCTGGGCAAGTGCTGGGGCCCTGAGCAGGCGGGGGGGCCCACTCATAGTCAGGGACACCCACATGCAATGGGAGCCCGGTGCATGTGCCAGTAACTGGAGCCGGTGCCTCGAGCAGAGCAGCGGCCAGTGAGGAGAGGTGAGTATTTCATTTATTATTTTTTTTATGTTTGGCGCAATATATGGAGACCATCATATGGGAGCCATCATACACTGGAGTATCATTTATGGTGCCCATAATACTGTATGGAGAAATATATGGGGCTCATTATTCTGCATGGATCAGTATGGGGTGCCCATAATACTGTATGGATGACTATACTGTTTGTCTTTTGAGCTATTGTAGAATTTACAATAGATATCACTCATGTAATGTATGAAGTAAGTGAAATGTATGGCATTGTACATCATGACTAAGGGTGCTGCGTCACCTGAAACGCGTTGATAACGCATTCATCTGCTGCCATCTATGCTGATACTCCTCTGTATTTGGAATGACAAGTGAATAAAGATTTTTTTATCTTCACTTCATCGTTGAGCTGGATTTTCTTTTTTTGCATGGCATTGTACTATACCTACCGTATATACTCGTGTATAAGCCGAGATTTTCAGCACCTTTTTTCATGCTGAAAATGCCCCCTCGGCTTATACACGAGTCATAGGGCAGAAACCAGTGGGGGAGGGGATGCCGCGGCAGGAGCCGGTGGCTGGGATCATACTCACCCCTCCCCGTGCCATCGCTGAGCGTCCCTGCAATCCTGCGTTCTCCCCGTCTTCCTGCAGCTCTTCAGCACTGAGCAGTGACGTAATACCCGCTCATTAAGGTCATGTAATATGGACGCGACGCCACTCCCATGGGCGTCGCCTCCATATTCATGGCCTTAATGAGCGGTATTACATCACCGCTCAGTGCTGGAGAGAGCTGCAGGAAGACGGGGAGAGCTGCAGGATTGCAGGGACGCTCAGCGATGGCACGGGGAGGGGTGAGTATGATGGAGGAGAGGACAAGGAGCACGGAACAGGACGGGGGGAGAATGGTGGACGGGGGAAGCATAGAGGAGGACGGGGGAAGCTGGAGCAGGACGGGGGAAGCATGGAGGAGGACAGGGGGAGAACAGAGGATGGGGAAGCATGGAACAGGACGGGGGAGATGTCGGGGATGGAGGGGAAGCGTGGGAGGAGGACGGGGGGAAGCAGGAGGGAAGCATGGACAGGGGAGGATGGAGGGCACAGCGGAGGACGGAGCAGGAGGGGGGGAGTACAGAGGAGAATGGGGGAGCACAGAGCTGGATGGGGGAGCAAGGAGCAGGACTAGGGCAGCACAGAGCAGGAGGGCAGTTTATACACCCGGCTTATACATGAGTCAATAATTTTTCCCAGTTTTTTGTGGCAAAATTAGGGGGGTCGGCTTATACACGGGTCGGCTTATACACGAGTATATACAGTATATTTTTTTGCAGTATCTGTGCATCATGAATTGTGGTATGTGTTAAAGGGGCCCACTGAGACTCTTTCGCCCGGGGCCCATGAAAACCTGGAGCCGACCCTGGGTGTGGGCTATATGAAAATCACACCTAAAACCAGATAAAACGGGGAGAAGTGAGCTCAATCTTTGCATTGTGTGTCTGTGTGTTACACACTAAGCATGGAGTACAGAAAAAGGAGAAAAGAACTGTCTGAGAACATGAGAGCTAAAATTGTTGAAAAATATCAACAATCTCAATGTTACAAGTAGAGAGATGAGCGAACTTCCTGATGTTCGCAGAACTTATCCAAACCTGATTGAATTCAATGGGAGGCAAAACCAAATGCATAGATAACACGTTGATGGGGGCCCAAAAGCTGCCAACACAGCTCAAATTAGGGGCAGACACCAGGAAAACTTTGTACGATGTGAGTGTCGTCTGATTTTTACACACCCATGTCCTTGAAAACCGTACATTTCATCTGCGCATATAGTAAGATCACACAAAATTGTCCCGACATAATAGAATAGATAGAATATATATATATACATAGAAAAGATATATATAAACATGTTAGTGACATATACAACCTCTGCCAAAAAGTAAGGAATCACAGGCCTTGGAGAATGTTCATTCAGTTGTTTTATTTTATTGAAAAAAAATAGATCACAGACATGGCACAAAACTGAAGTCTAGAGTTGAGCGATACTTTCCGATATCCTAAAGTATCGGAATCGGAATGGTATCGCCGATATCACTAAAATATCGGCGATACCCGATACCGATACCGGAAGTCCCATGTAAGTCTATGGGAACAAAATATCGAAATTAAAAAAAAACCCATTCTTGCCTTGTTGGTTAATTGTACATGAAGGAAAACAAGAAAGAGTAATGTAGAATGTATTGGGGAAGGTTGAGGAGACATTAAAGGCATAGATGTTTAACCCAATCAAATGGAATAGCATAAATATTTTTTTTTTTTAAAGATGTTCGGATTGACGAAGAAATTGACAATGTTAACGTTTTTTATATTTTGGCAAATATGTATATTACACAACTTCCATGCTCTTCATCTTCACCTTTTTAACTTTTCACACACTTTCTCCTTCATAATCTTCTGCAGCATCATCTTTTTCATCAAATTATTCTTCATCTTCACCTTCTTTATCTTCTTCTTAAACTTCTTGCTATTCATCTTTGTTAACATTACTCATATTCTTCTTATTAAACTATTATTCTTATTCATATTCTGCTTCATCTTCTTCATCATATTCTTATTTGTGACAGAGAATCCTGTACTTGTAATCTGTCAAAGTATGAATTTTTCATCCTTCCGTTCTTGCTGTCACAAAAGATTTAAATTACAACAGTATTTGTCCGTGTTCAGTTTAGCCTGCAGCAGCAGGCATTTTCCAGGGGCACCACGAGGAGGAACGGACTCACCCCCATACACTGCTTAGTCTTCTTCTGCTTAGAATTTAGAGCATATATTTTGCTCTTCATTTTGGTCTTATACTTCATGTTCTTCTGCTTTTAGATCTTCTGCTTATTGTTCTTGTGTCTCTTGTTCCGTATCTTGTATTTGTAGCACAATCTTGTACCAGCTGATGTTACTGGGACACGGTTACTAAGCAGGAGGTACCTGTGCTCCAAAGCACTACCAAGGACCAGCAGACGTTGCTGGAACTCGGATACCGAGATGGAGGCACCTAGGCCAAAGGCACTGCGGAGAACCAGTTGACGGTACTGGAACCCGGACGGGTAGCAGAAGGTACAAGAGCCAATGCAAGTAACGAGGACCAGCTGACTGTGCTGGAACCCGGAGGGGCAGCAGAAGGAAAAGAGCCAATGGCACAACCGAGGACCAGCTGACGTTACTGGGACACGGTTACTAAGCAGGAGGTACCTGTGCTCCAAAGCACTACCAAGGACCAGCAGACGTTGCTGGAACTCGGATACCGAGATGGAGGCACCTAGGCCAAAGGCACTGCGGAGAACCAGTTGACGGTACTGGAACCCGGACGGGTAGCAGAAGGTACAAGAGCCAATGCAAGTAACGAGGACCAGCTGACTGTGCTGGAACCCGGAGGGGCAGCAGAAGGAAAAGAGCCAATGGCACAACCGAGGACCAGCTGACGTTACTGAACCCCAGTAACACAGGAGCAAGTGTTGACTGTGCTAACAGCACTTCCGAGCAACAACTGGCGGTGTTGGAGCCCAGGGTCAAGGAGGATGTTTAAATACTAGATCAAGTAATTTCCTTGTTACCTGTCAATTTTAAATGTCTATACTTCAAACAAGAGAAAGATAACCTTTACTACCATAAGATGATGATTTCATTTAAACTAATATCTAGATAAATAAAGAATTGACAAACATAAACACATACATTAACATGTTGAACAGCAATGCAAACCACAAAATAAATTAGTTAAGGAATCTGCTATACGGTTGTACATAAAAGCATACAAGTACATATCTGAATCCATTAATGATGGATAAGTAACAGTATGTACACCATTTTTATTGTATAGACAATGAATGTCTGACTTCAAAACATCATCAGCATTACAAGTTATCTGTGATATTACTAAAATGTTCCATTTGCTGAATAATGTCCCTAAATATTTTATACAAAATTATACAATTTCCATCATGTAATACTCATAATATGTGGCAATAATCATTTTTATTAACAAACATAACCTTTAAAAAGTGCATAGTGCATAGTGAAAATTGCTATTTATGGCTGACTGTCGACTTGGAAGCATGACAACAGATAGATAAGGTATATATAGATGACACTGCATAGCCACAGATGGTGAATGGCGATGTAATACTGTACCTCAATAAAGTGTGCGTCACTACTACATATTTTTTTTTATATAGCTGTATAAACAGGGTACATGGATGTATGCTTGTGCCTTTGTTTTGACGCACAGACTGCCTTCCTGCTGAGACGCATTGGGTAGTGAACAGTTGTGTGCAGTGTTCACTGCAGTCTCTGCGGAATAACCACACTTAGACCTTATAACTTTTCAGACTTTCTTTATCAATCTACCAAGATGAAGAAGGCAGGGAGTAAGGCACGTGGTCGTGGAGTTTCTTCAGGGAGAGGACGTGGGGATTCTGTGGCTGCTGCGGCCCCCAGTGACACAGCATCCACCAGTTTTCCCCGGGCCGTGAGCGTTCCTTTATGCGCACTTTTGTAGGAGCTCGGAGTACCCCCCTGCTGCGGGAAGAACAAATTGAAGCCGTTGTTGTTTGGATCTCAGCCAATGCATCGACTTCAATTGCTTCCACCTCCTCTCAGGACCACAGCACTGTTGGGCAACCATCTGTCTCTTCACCGCCTGGCAAATTGCCCAGGCAGTCAGAGAGTTCTGTACAGGAGCCAGCTGAGTGTCTGCTTCTGTTCTCAGAATCTATTGGCTTGCAAACAGGGGCCCAGCCAAGCAGCATTCTGTAATGTGAAGAAGAGGGAGTATGCAGTGATGCGCAACAGCTGTGTCTCTCTGAATCTGAAGAGGCGGGTGAGACAGTGCCGATGGTCAGCACACCGCAGAACGCATCTGATGATGATGATGAGACCCAGGTGCCAGTTTCTGTTGAGCATGGTGCTGGCCAGACCACCCAACAGCAGGTGTTGGAAGAGGGTAGTGGAGATGATGAGGTCCAAGACCCAACATGGCATGAAGAACAGGAAGGTGGTGGGAGCAGCTCAGAGGAATAATAATAATATTTATTTATATAGCGCCATCATATTCCGCAGCGCTTTACAGTTTAGCAGTTTCAGAACACAAGTCATAAGTAACAACGTTAACAATACAATAATTTAAGCTAAATAAGTCGCCCCTGCTCGTGACAGCTTACAATGTACAATGAGATGGGGGAGATACAAAGTATAGGTGTTTATATACAATGGTGCATTTACAATGATGTTCCAGCCATCTTAAGGGACTGAGGGATGGAGATAGTGAATGGGCTAGAGACACACACACACTTACACAGAATACATAGAATGACTTTGATTAGTGAATGTGATAGGCCGCTCTGAACAAATGTGTTTTGAGGGAGCGCCTGAAACCATGCAAATTGTGGATAGTCCTAATTTCTTGGGGTACAGCATTCCAGAGGATTGGCGTAGAGCAGGAGAAGTCTTGGAGTCGGGAGTGGGAGGTACGTATTAGTGCAGAGGTTAGTCGAAAGTCGTTTGCAGAGCGCAGCAGTCGGTTAGGCCGATAGATAGAAATGAGGGAGGAGATGTAGGAGGGGTGCTGCACTGTGGAGAGCTTTGTGGGTGAGAACCAGTACTTTGGTTGAAAGCTGGGAGAGGCCTAGAGAAATGGTTAGTGATAGAAGGAAGATAGAGGAAGACATTGCCCCAACGGTACAAACAGGAGGGAGAGTTAGGCTGCAGACTCGGTTGCCTGTAGCCTCCAGTTTGGCACCTGTTCGGAGCAGTTGTCTTCCAAAAGTCAAAACGTGCGCTCCCAGGACTTGCACTGCGTGGTCCTTTTTTCACACACTTGCACATGATATTTGCTATGTGAAATGCAAGCTGTGTAATTAAAAATTAAAAATAGCTAAAAGTGTCAGTCACCTCAATACCACAAATATGTGGAAACATGTGCGGACAAAGCACATAGTTGAGTTACAAAGACACACTAGAGATGTAGGCCAACCTACAGCAGCACCTACATCTTCAGGTTGTGTTGAAGCCTCTTCATCGAGCTCACACACAGCTGGTTATGCTTCCTCACAGGATCGCCATGGAAGAACCTCGGCCACTGTTGTCCAGAGACAAACTGTTATTCCACACACAGCAGCAAGTTCCCTGTCATCCTCACACTCCCAGGCCACAAAACAGCCATCGGTAGCACAGGCATGGGATAAAAGACGGCCATACTCCGCAAACCATGCACGAGCACAGGCTCTGAATGCTGGCATTGCAAAACTCCTGTCCCTTGAAATGCTGTGATTCAGGCTGGTGGAGACAGACAGTTTCCGTAACTGAATATCATTGTCAATCCCACAATACAATGTGCCAAGCCGATTTCATTTCAGCAGGCAAGCCGTCCCTGGTCTGCAAAAGCATGTTGAGGGAAAAATTAAACATGCGCTACTAAAAGCCCTCAGTAGCAAGGTCCACCTGACCACCGATGCGTGGACCAGTACCCATTGTTATGATCTGCTACAACCAGTAAGGAAAGAAGGGAATTCTGTCCCTACAATACAACTAAGCTGAATCCCTACGATGTAACGGGGAACCTGATCCTGCGACCAGACCCGCTAAAGTCCTCATCTAGTGTGAACGAAGACCTATAGTTGCGAGGGAGTAATCCCTACAAGATCTAGGGACTGTGAGAAAAGGTGGACACCTCCTAACATAAATTGTAGCATGGATAATTAAACAGAAAAATAAATACTTTGTGATCCTAACATCAAGCAAAACTGACAGATTAAGGCACCTAAGCACCCGGCTAGCTTAACAGTAGATAATACAATGAAGTCAAGCAAAGCCAGAAGGGCGGAGCCAGACTAAATAGGGAAAAAAGGTCATGTGACCAGCAAACTGAAACAAAACCTAACAAGAGGGTTCTAACACCCATGGCCAGGGACAATACCTTTCCCTCACTGCCCATTGGGTCAATGTTGTGCAGCCGGGTACTGATCTTGCGAGTGGCGCTGTACGTGTTCTGCCAACTCCAAGGATTGCAGGAATCAAGTCTGTACACATTGATTCCTCCTCCTATTCCAGTTCCTCAGAATCATCGCTGCAGGAGCGTCACGGTCTACCTCCACATGGACCCGTGAACGTTTACCTGTTGCGACCGATATGAGCACAGCCGTGTCCAAATGTCAACAGGCCATCCTGAAATTAATTTCCATGGGGAATCTTAGCCACACAGCGCAGGAGCTCTGTAATGCCATAAAGCAGGAGAGCGACGTGTGGTTTTTGGAAGAGAATCTACAGGCAGGCTTGGTAGTGTGTGACAATGGCCGAAATCTGGTGTCAGCTCTGGGCCTTGGCAACCTCACTCACATACCATGTCTGTCATATGTGCTCAACTTGGTCGTGCAGAGTTTTTTGAGGGACTATCCGGATCTTGATGCACTGCTGCACAAGGTCCGCCTAGAGTGCGCTCACTTGCGACGTTCCAGCATGGCCAGATCGCTGATTGCAGCTCTGCAACGCAGATTTCACCTTCATGAACATCGCATCATATGTGACGTACCCACCAGGTGGAATTCCTCGTTACATATGTTGGAGCGGTTGTGTGAGCAGCAGCCAACAGTAATGGAGTATCAGCTGCATCAGGCGCAGTCAACTCGCAATTTGCGGCGTTCACACTTCACCACTACTGAGTGGGCCTCTATAATAAGAATAATAATATTATTTATTTATATAGCGCCATAATATTCCGCAGTGCTTTACAGTTTAACAGTTTCAAAACACGAGTCATAAGTAACAACGTTAACAATACAATAATTAAAGCAAAATCAGCCGCCCCTGCTGGTGAAAGCTTACAATCTACAATGAGGTGTGGGAGATACAAAGTACAGGTGTTTATATACAATGGTGTTTTTACAATGATGGTCCAGCCATTTTAAGGAAGTGAGGGATGCATGGAGATAGTGAATGGGCTACACACACAGAATTACACATAGAATGACTTTGATTAGTGAATGTGATAGGCCACTGTGAACAAATGTGTTTTGAGGGAGCGCCTGAAACCATCCAAATTGCGGATAGTCCTAATTTCTTGGGGTAGAGCATTCCAGAGGATTGGCGCAGCGCGGGTGAAGTCTTGGAGTTGGGAGTGGGAGGTACGGATTAGTGCAGAGGTTAGTCGAAGGTCGTTTGCAGAGTGCAGCAGTCGGTTAGGCCGATAAATATAAATAAGGGAGGAATGTAGGGGGGTGCTGCGCTGTAGAGAGCTTTGTTGGTGAGAACCAGTAATTAGAATTGGATCCTATAATGAATGGGCAGCCACTGCCAGTGTAATGAGTGGTGAATAACTCTATGAAGGATATCTGCCACGTTTTGCGTGCGTTTGATGAGTCAACGCGGATGGCGAGTGCAGATGATGCACTAGTCAGCCTGACTGTCCCCCTTATCTGCCTGCTTCAAAAAACACTGCAAGCACTAAGGCATGAGGTTTTGGAAGAGGTGGAGGATGAGGAGTCACAAATTCCATCACCTTCTGGACAGTCAGCGCAACGTGGTTCCTCACAAAGGGCTGGAGGACTTTCAAAGTACCATGCTGTATCAACAATTGAACCTCCAGAGTCGCTGTCTATATTTTCATAACCATTACAAACTTTTAATGTATTTACAAAGCACATAATGTACATTTTTTGTCTATCCTTTTGTAATGCTATTGTGTTTCCATAAACTGATGTTACAGAATTATGATACAAAGTTTTTAAATTTTGAGTTTTAAATTTTGTAAATTTATATGTATTTGAAGGACTTTGTGAGGAGGATGAGGAGGAGTCAATGGAGGAGGAAGACATCGCTCCAGAGGGAGGTAGACAATGCTCTAGTCAGTATGTAGACCAAGGGTGGGGTGATGCACAGCAGGCGGAGATGACGCCTCTTGCAGGGGACAACGTTTCTTGGCCAGTTGGGAGTCTGCAGCACATGGTTGATTTCATGCTGCAGTGGCTGAGAAACGACCGCCGCATCGAACACATTCACACCACGTCTGATTATTGGGTGTACACCCTCCTAGACCCTCGCTACCGGGACAACTTACAAAGCCTCATCACACCGTTGAACCGGGAGCGTAAAATGCGGAAGTACCAAGACACACTGGTGCAATCCATAATGTTCTCCATTCCAGCCGAGAGCACTGCTGCTGCTACTGATTTACAAAGCAGCTCTGTGCGTCGAGGCAGTGGAGACAGCTCTGCAACAAGAGGGAGCACAAGCAGCGCCTCTGCACAGGGCAAGAACAGTATGTTCCAAATGTGTCGAAGTTTTGTGGCAGCGCCACCAATGTCTACACCATCCGAGACGGCTCCAGTCAGCAGGAGGCAACATTTCCGTAAGATGGTGACAGACTACATGTCTTGCCCTCTCAGTGTACTCCCAGATGGCTCTTCCCCATTCAAGTTTTGGTCTCTAAGCTGGATACATGGCCAGAGCTTAGCCAGTATGCATTGGAGGTGCTGGCTTGATCTGCTGCCAGTGTATTATCGGAGCGCGTCTTTACTGCTGCAGGTGGTGTACTAACAGACCGTTGCATGCGACTATCCTACGATAATGTAGAACGGCTTACTTTTCTGAAAATGAACTAGGCATGGATCTCGCCTGAATTTGCCTGTCCGGTTTCAGATTAACTAACTGGTTGGCAACGTTTTCCATGTCTCCTGTTATGTTCATCTTTCTACCACCTGAGCTATACTCCCTGGGCTACAACACTGCCAGTTGCTGCTCAGAAGTGTCGTGTCCACAGACCAATACACAAGCTATAGTGATAGTGGGGTTCAGTAACGCCTGCTGTTCCCCTGCTGTGTGTCCGGCAAAAATTACTGCTACCTAGCTACACATGTTTAAAAAAACATGACATGTTAAAGTGGCTAGTGCTACACATAGATATCAGGCTACACCCTTATTTCTAAGCTGTAAACAAGTGAAACGTCAAATTTAAAACCATTCAATGATTAGTGTTGGTAACAAATCTGTAACTAAATAATTGTGACATATTATGGCAGATATCCACATGTCTAACACAAATGCTAACACAAAAGCATACTTATGCTATAGGGTACTGATGGTGAACCTTCTCACTCCATAACTTTGACCAATCCAACTCACATCATGCCTCAAATGCTGCAATGTTGGAAGTGCATAATGTGGGTTGAACTTTGACAACAGCTGCAGTGCGAAGGTTATCCTTCTGTGTTCTTGGCTTTTAAATAAAAGCATACAAGTAAATATAATAATACATTGTTGATTAAGGGACATGATGTACACCTGTAATATTGTGCAAACAATGGATGTAGGACTATTCCTCTTCAACATTACTTATATTTGTGTCATTTGAAAAAATACATATTTTAGTTAAAAATTAAAAACCCATGTTCAGTAGCTGTGAAAGGCCCGTTTGTGTACTTCTATATTGTTTGCAACCAATGTATTGTATACGGATGGAAGCGCGTCACACTAATAGATTAGATTTATTTTAAATGGAATGTAGCAGAACCAATTGGAGATAAATGAAAAGGATGAGCCACTGAGACACGCTCAGCAGAGTACAAGCAGCAGTGCTTGAACATGTAACTGGAGCGTGATCTGCACTCAAAAAGTAAAAAAACACAGACTGAAGTGAACACTGAAACACAACTGTCCACAATCTGTGAAAAGCTCCTTTCTGTACTTCTATAGTGTTTGCAACCAATGTATTGTATACGGATGGAAGCGCGTCACACTAATAGATTAGATTTATTTTAAATGGAATGTAGCAGAACCAATTGGAGATAAATGAAAAGGATGAGCCACTGAGACACGCTCAGCAGAGTACAAGCAGCAGTGCTTGAACATGTAACTGGAGCGTGATCTGCACTCAAAAAAGTAAAAAACACAGACTGAAGTGAACACTGAAACACAACTGTCCACAATCTGTGAAAAGCTCCTTTCTGTACTTCTATAGTGTTTGCAACCAATGTATTGTATACGGATGGAAGCGCGTCACACTAATAGATTAGATTTATTTTAAATGGAATGTAGCAGAACCAATTGGAGATAAATGAAAAGGATGAGCCACTGAGACACGCTCAGCAGAGTACAAGCAGCAGTGCTTGAACATGTAACTGGAGCGTGATCTGCACTCAAAAAAGTAAAAAACACAGACTGAAGTGAACACTGAAACACAACTGTCCACAATCTGTGAAAAGCTCCTTTCTGTACTTCTATAGTGTTTGCAACCAATGTATTGTATACGGATGGAAGCGCGTCACACTAATAGATTAGATTTATTTTAAATGGAATGTAGCAGAACCAATTGGAGATAAATGAAAAGGATGAGCCACTGAGACACGCTCAGCAGAGTACAAGCAGCAGTGCTTGAACATGTAACTGGAGCGTGATCTGCACTCAAAAAAGTAAAAAACACAGACTGAAGTGAACACTGAAACACAACTGTCCACAATCTGTGAAAAGCTCCTTTCTGTACTTCTATAGTGTTTGCAACCAATGTATTGTATACGGATGGAAGCGCGTCACACTAATAGATTAGATTTATTTTAAATGGAATGTAGCAGAACCAATTGGAGATAAATGAAAAGGATGAGCCACTGAGACACGCTCAGCAGAGTACAAGCAGCAGTGCTTGAACATGTAACTGGAGCGTGATCTGCACTCAAAAAAGTAAAAAACACAGACTGAAGTGAACACTGAAACACAACTGTCCACAATCTGTGAAAAGCTCCTTTCTGTACTTCTATAGTGTTTGCAACCAATGTATTGTATACGGATGGAAGCGCGTCACACTAATAGATTAGATTTATTTTAAATGGAATGTAGCAGAACCAATTGGAGATAAATGAAAAGGATGAGCCACTGAGACACGCTCAGCAGAGTACAAGCAGCAGTGCTTGAACATGTAACTGGAGCGTGATCTGCACTCAAAAAAGTAAAAAACACAGACTGAAGTGAACACTGAAACACAACTGTCCACAATCTGTGAAAAGCTCCTTTCTGTACTTCTATAGTGTTTGCAACCAATGTATTGTATACGGATGGAAGCACGTCACACTAATAGATTTGATTTTTTTCTAATATAATGGAGCTGCACCAATTCCACTAATAAAATAAAAAAAAAAAAAAAAAAAGTGACACGTGCAGATGCCTACAAACAGCGGTGGATGCAGAGCAAACTGCAGCGTCACCTGCACTGTCACACACACACCTTGCACAGAGCTGTTAAAACAACACTGGCAAAATGAAGCTTTACACAGCGGTTGGTAAACTAGCCTGCCTCAAGCACAGTAGTACACAAAATCGCAATATCTAACTGTCCCTCAGAGTCAGCACAGCAGCGTTCTGTCCCTAACTGAGTTCACAGCACAGTGAGCTAAAATGGCTGCGGCGCCTTTTATAGTGCATTCTGACATCATTTCAGCAGCCAATCACAGCCATGCCATTAGTTAAGATGACCGCATCATTACAGGATGTGCCCACACTTCGTAGGATTCCTCATTGGCTGACTAAAATCACATTGCCTCTCAAAGAATTATGGGAACTTCCGATTCCGGTATACGATATGGAAAAAGTATCGGAATTAAGTATCGGAATTCCGATAACGCGAATATCGGCCGATACCCGATACTTGCGGTATCGGAATGCTCAACACTACTGAAGTCATTTCAAATGGCAACTTTCTGGCTTTAAGAAATCAAGAACAAAAAATGTTAGTCAGCAATGGTTACTGTTTTTAACCAAGCATAGGGGAAAAATTATGGAATCACTCAATTCTGAGGGAAAAAATTATGGAATCACCCTATAAATTTTCATTCCCAAAACTAACACCTGCATCAAATTAGATCTGCTCGTTAGTCTGAATCTAAAAAGGAGTGATCACACCTTGCAGAGCTGTTGCACCAATTGGACTGAAATGAATCATGGCTCCAACACGAGAGATGTCAATTGAAACAAAGGAGAGGATTATCAAACTCTAAAAAGAGGGTAAATCATCACCCAATGTTGCAAAAGATGTTGGTTGTTCACCGTCAGCTGTGTCTAAAATCTGGATCAAATACAAACAACGTGGGAAGGTTGTAAAAGGCAAACAAACGTTTATTTACTTTAAATATATAAAAACTGAACTTTTTATTTAGAACATAGGAATAAAACACTCTGATTAAAAATTTTTTAGTTGTTGATAGTGGATTTAAAGGCTCACTAGTAGTCACTGTTGTGAAGGAGCCTTTTAATCAAGGAGACCTACAAAACCTTCACCACAGTGACTACTAAAAATTCAACTGTTATATATTTAAAGTAAATAAACGTATATTTTTACATCACTCAATAGACTGAAGAGATATTTTAAATTTATCGTCTTAGGGGTCTCAAACTCAGCTGGGTATATGGGCCTCACATAGGAAAAATTTGAATCTGGGGGGCAGTGCTCTTTGCAGGACAAAGTGACATTTTTAGTGATACCTTTTTTTAACATTTTTGGCGTGTTTATTTTATGTTTAAAATGCATTTGTTGTATAGTTTATGGCACAATTTTATAGCTTAAGTCATTATGAATGATGCATTAACAAATGTGCACTTTTTTGTCTACTTTAGTTTAAATTGAAAACAGCATTTTCAATAATTGTATAAATAATAGCAAATAATTTTTCATGCTTCATTTTGCTATTTTGATTTTTTTAAAATGTTTACTATCTTTTTCCCCAATTGGCCACTTACAGTAATATTGTCTTACAATTAGCACCATAAAGTAATTCTACCAAACATCTAGCAATAATGTGCTCATCAATGGTCGCCATTTTGTAGTAATGCCCCATCGTGGTATCCTTCTTGTAGCAATACTCCATCCTGATCCTCTTCTTGTAGCAACATCATCACATCCTGATCCCCTTCTTGTAGTAATGCCCCATCCTGATCCCTTTGTTGTAGTAATGTTCCCATCCTGGTCCTCAACTTGTAGTAATGTTTCCCATCCTGGTCTTCATCTTGTAATGACAGCCCATTCTGGCCCCCTTCTTGCAGTAATGTCCTATCTTGGTCCTCTTCTCATAGTAATGTCCCATCCTAGTCCTCTTCTTATAGTAATACCCCATCCTGGTCTTCATCTTTTAGTAATGCCCCATTTTTGTCCCATTTTTATAGTAATACCCAATCCTGGTTCCCTTCTTAAAGTAATGCCCGTCCTAGTCCCCATCTTATAGTGATGCCCCATCTTGGTATGTGTAAGGTTCTTTGTCTCTTTTGACATGTTCCTTGAAACTCAGTTTCCCGTCGGCCATTTTGCTTTCTGTCTTTCTGCAGCTCTTGCCCTCAGTTAATATGGAGTTTCCAGTTTTCATGTTCCCGCCCTGATTCTCTCCCTCTTGCTTCTTAAGCAGCCTCAGCTGAACAATCAGTGCTCCTGAATCAAGCCTCAGTCAGCCTGTGACCTGACTCCTGGAAACCTAGGATTTTGGACTCCAGCTATTTCCTACTGAGGAACTTTGGAACACTTTTGGACTTTGGAAACCTGCTGTCTGGTGAATCCATGTTTGCAGAGGAATTACGGTACAGAGAAGAGATCCCGAACCTGCTTGGAGAGTTGTTGTAGAGCTTGAAGTTACTCTGGCCTGCTGTGTTCTCCTGCCTCTGTTCCTGCAAACTGTGTGACCTTTTCTGCATGCTTGTATGAAGTAATACAAGTCATTTCATATCAACCTATGTCTCATGTGTTTTCCTCGCACCCAAGCACAAGACGCTATAGGAACTGTACACTATACATGACAAGATTCAGGAGCCAATGTTTAGTGTCTGCTGGGTCTGGGAAAGCCGTGTCTGCTGTGACTGTGGATATCAGATGTCCGTTTAATACCTTCTGTGATGACAGTGGTTGTGACTTCTCACAACCATTCCAGGTGAGCGCATTCCCTTAAATGTTACTCTGGAGTGTTACCACAGGTAAACACTATTGTTTTTTTTTTTTTTTTCCTTTCCTCTTCTCCTTCCAGCACTTCTGCCTTAAAAGATCTGGAAGATGGAGGCCCGCATAAAGGAGCTTTGCGGAGTGACTGATACAATCCTTGCAGATATACAGACTATAAAGACCCGTTTTGCAAGCCTACAGGACCTCACTAATTATTATTATTATTATATACAGTTAGGTCCATAAATATTTGGACAGAGACAACATTTATCTAATTTTGGTTCTAGACATTACCACAATGAATTTGAAACAAAACAAATCAGATGCAGTTGAAGTCCAGACTTTCAGCTTTCATTTGAGGGTATCCACATTAAAATTGGATGAAGGGTTTAGGAGTTTCAGCTCCTTAACATGTGCCACCCTGTTTTTAAAGGGACCAAAAGTAATTGGACAAATGACTCCAAGGCTATTTCATGGACAGGTGTGGGCAATCCCTTTGTTATGTCATTCTCAATTAAGCAGATGAAAGGGCCGGAGTTGATTTGAGGTGTGGTGTTTGCATTTGGAAGGTTTTGCTGTGAAGGAAACATGCGGTCACAGGAGCTCTCCATGCAGGTGAAACAAGCCATCCTTAAGCTGCAAGAACAGAAAAAAACCCATCCAAGAAATTGCTACAACATTAGAAGTGGCAAAATCTACAATTTGGTACATCCTGAGAAAGAAAGAAAGCACTGGTGAACTCATCAATCCAAAAAGACCTGGGAGCCCACAGAAGACAACAGTGGTGGATGATCGCCGCATACTTTCTTTGGTGAAGAAGAACCCGTTCACAACATCAACTGAAGTCCAGAACACTCTCAGTGAAGTAGGTGTATCTGTCTCTAAGTCAACAGTAAAGAGAAGACTCCATGAAAGTAAATACAAAGGGTTCACATCTAGATGCAAACCATTCATCAATTCCAAAAATAGACAGGCCAGAGTTAAATTTGCTGAAAAACACCTCCAGAAGCCAGCTCAGTTCTGGAAAAGTATTCTATGGACAGATGAGACAAAGATCAACCTGTACCAGAATGATGGGAAGCCAAAAGTTTGGAGAAGAAAGGGAACGGCACATGATCCAAGGCACACCACATCCTCTGTAAAACATGGTGGAGGCAACGTGATGGCATGGGCATGCATGGCTTTCAATGGCACTGGGTCACTTGTGTTTATTGATGCATAACAGCAGACAAGAGTAGCCGGATGAATTCTGAAGTGTACCGGATATACTTTCAGCCCAGATTCAGCCAAATGCTGCAAACTTGATTGGACGGCGCTTCATAGTACAGATGGATAATGACCCCAAGCATACAGCCAAAGCTACACAGGAGTTCATGAGTGCAAAAAAGTGGAACATTCTTCAATGGCCAAGTCAATCACCAGATGTTAACCCAATTGAGCATGCATTTCACTTGCTCAAATCCAGACTTAAGAGGGAAAGACCCACAAACAAGCAAGACCTGAAGGCTTGCGGCTGTAAAGGCCTGGCAAAGCATTAAGAAGGAGGAAACCCAGCGTTTGGTGATGTCCATGGGTTCCAGACTTAAGGCAGTGATTGCCTCCAAAGGATTCGCCACAAAATATTGAAAATAAAAATATTTTGTTTGGGTTATGTTTATTTGTCCAATTACTTTTGACCTCCTAAAATGTGGAGTGTTTGTAAAGAAATGTGTACAATTCCTACATTTTCTAACACATATTTTTGTTCAACCCTTCAAATTAAACGTTACAATCTGCACTTGAATTCTGTTGTAGAGGTTTCATTTCAAATCCAATGTGGTGGCATGCAGAGCCCAACTCGCGAAAATTGTGTCACTGTCCAAATATTTCTGGCCCTGACTGTATTTATATAGCGCCATTTATTCCATGGAGATGATAAGGGCGTGCACTAGTGTTTTTGTGGTTTCATGGTTGAGGAATGAGCGGATCCGGGAAATATTTTTGAGTTTGAGGCGGCAGGAGGTGGCGAGGGCTTGGATATGTGGTTTGAAAGAGAGGGCAGAGTCGATGATCACCCCAAGGCACCGAGCATGTGGGACTGGGGAAAGCGAGCAGCCATTGACATTGATGGATAGGCCTGGTGGAGGGGTAGAATGAGGTGGGGGAAAGATGATGAATTCTGTTTTGTCCATGTTCAGTTTGAGAAAGCGAGTAGAAAAGAAGGCTGAGATAGCAGACAGAAACTGTGGGATTTTGGTCAGTAGGGAGGTGAGGTCAGGTCCAGATAGGTAGATCTGCGTGTCATCGGCGTAGAGGTGATACTGCAAGCCGTGGGATTCTATGAGCTGTCCCAGGCCGAAGGTGTAGATGGAGAAGAGTAGGGGTCCTAGGACTGAGCCTTGGGGAACACCGACAGACAGGGGGCGAGGTGAGGAGGTGGTGTGTGAGAGGGAGACACTAAATGTTCGGTCTGTTAGGTATGATGAGATCCAGGATAGGGCCAAGTCTGTGATGCCAAGAGATGAGAGAATCTATAGGAGGAGGGAATGGTCTACGGTGTCAAAGGCAGAAGACAGGTCCAGGAGAAGGAGGACAGAGTAGTGTCGCTTGCTCTTGGCGGTTAGCAGGTCGTTAGTGACTTTAGTTAGGGCAGTTTCAGTTGAGTGATGCGGTCGAAAGCCTGATTGTAACTGGTCAAAGAGGGAGCAGGAGGAAAGGTGGGAGGACAGTTCAAGATATACATGCTGTTCCAGTAGTTTTGAGGCGAAGGGGAGAAGAGATATCGGGCGATAGCTAGACGCTGAGGATGGGTCGAGGGAGGGCTTTTTGAGGATCGGGGTGATTGAAGCATGTTTGAAGGATAAAGGAAAGACACCATTTGTAAGTGAAAGGTTGAAGAGGTGTGTGAGAGTAGGGATGAAGACTGTGGCAAGGTTAGGGATGAGGTGGGACGGGAGTGGGTCAAGCGCGCAAGTGGTGAGGTGTGATCTTGACAGGAGAGTGGAGAGCTGATCTTCTGTCATGGTGGTGAAGCTGGTTTTGGAAGAACAGGGCTGAGTGGCTAAGAGGGGCATTGGGGGCTGCGGGCCAAAGCCTTCTCTGATAGTATCAATCTTTTGCTTAAAGAAGGAGGCAAAGTCTTCGACAGAAATAAGAGGAGAGGGAGGAGGTGCTGTGGGATGGAGTAGAGAATTGAAAGTGTTGAAGAGCTGTTTAGGGTTGTGAGACAGGGAGGATATGAGAGATGAGAAGTAAGTTTGTTTTGCGGCAGAGAGCGTGGACTTGAAGCTGGCAAGGGACTGCTTGTATGCGTTGAAGTGCTCGGTGGAGTGGGTTCTCTTCCATCTCCGCTCGGTAACCCTGGAAGCCCGTCTCAGTTCTTTGGTCAGGCCGGTCAGCCAGGGCTGCCTGTTGATTGTACGAGTTTTGCTCTGCATGAGGGGGGCGGCCGAATCAAGTGTGGTTTTTATTGTGGTGTTATAAAATGTGGCAGCAGCATCTGTGTCATGAAGTGAGGCTATGTCTGTAAGAGGGAGGAGGGACTCAGAGAGCGATTGTAAATTGAGGTGTTTGAGATTTCTGCGAGGGTGGGTGAGTTTGTGGAGTGGGGGATGCGCACTAACAGAGGAGAGGGAAGAGAATGTCAGTAGGTTGTGGTCAGACAGGGGGAGTGGGGAGTTAGTGAGATTAGTGAGGGAACAGAGACGGGTGAAGATAAGGTCCAGCGTGTGACCGCCTTTGTGAGTGGCCGCAGAGGACCATTGAGTGAGGCCAAGGGAAGCTGTGAGCGAAAGAAGTTTAGAGGCCGCCGGGGTGGAGGTGTCAATGGGGATGTTGAAATCGCCCATGATGATGGTGGGGATGTCAGCAGAGAGGAAATTGAGTAGCCAGGTGGTGAAGTGGTCGAGAAAGGTGGAGATGGCTAGTTCCGGGGGGCAGTAGATGACAGCCAGTTGGAGGTTG
This sequence comes from Oophaga sylvatica, assembly GCA_033576555.1. NCBI lineage: Eukaryota > Metazoa > Chordata > Amphibia > Anura > Dendrobatidae > Oophaga > Oophaga sylvatica. The sequence continues at coordinate 369,188,904 of JARQOD010000006.1, forward strand.
GAGGGGGAATAGATGCGGACGGAGTGCACTTCGAACGAGGGAATAGCAGCGGAGGGTGGAATTTGAATAGGGGTAAAGGAGCAGGTATCAGACAGGAGTAAGCCAACTCCTCCACCACGTTTGTTGCTGGGGCGAGGGGTGTGAGAAAGATGAAATCCGCCATAGGAAAGCGCAGCTGGAGAGGCTGAGTCAGAGGGAGTGAGCCAGGTTTCAGTGATGGCAAGGAAGGAGAGTTTGTTGGTGATAAAGAGGTCGTGGACAAATGACAGTTTATTGCAGACGGAGCGTGCGTTCCATAGTGCTCCGGGTAGGGGGACTGGGGAGGGGTGTGTGGATGGATAGGTATGAGGTTGACAGGGTTGCAAAAACGTGTGGAAGATCGTGGCAGGGTGTTAGAAATGAGTGTGGGGATGTGATGAGGAGGGCCAGGATTTGGGGATACATCGCCAGCGATGAGGAGTAGCAGACAGAGCGTTAGAAGGTGGGAGCAGGATAAACCATGGTGTGGCCGTGTGTGTCTTGGTAAAAAGGATTGTATGTGGAGGAACAGTTCTGAGGGAAAGGTGAGATGGCTGGGGAGAATGGAGGGGGAAATGACTAATTCCTTACTAGGTGGGGGATTACAGGGGATAGGAAGAAAGAAAGGAGGATGGGGGTGAAAGTGATAAGAAAATGAAACATAGTGGTTTTAATCATAATTTGCAAGTGTTTGGACAAACTACTCAGGAATTACGAGCCAGGATTGAGGCTCTAGAGGAACGAGTCCAGGCTCCTGCCATAACCCCGAGTTCTGGGATCCCCAAGTTACCTCCTTTTCGCTTTGGCGGTGAACGTGAGAAATTCAGGGGATTTATTAACCAATGCAATCTATTTTTCTCTGCACATGCTTCACAATTTCCCACTGAACGATCCAAAGTGCTTACTATAATCATGTTGCTTACCAATAAGGCTTTGATGTGGGCAAACCCTCTGATTGAGACTGAGGATGATTGTTTGAATCACCTTGATGCTTTTATTTCAGCCATGGGGCAGGTGTTTGATGACCCCAATCGAGGTGCAACAGCTGAAGCAGCCATGTTAACTTTGCGCCAAGGTAAGCGTTCAGTAGCCGAATATGCCTTGGATTTCAGGAGATGGGCTCTTGATACCACTTGGGACACTTCCGCCAAAAAATCTTTTTTTCGGAAAGGGTTGTCTCCACTGATTAAGGATGAACTTGCTCGTGCTGACCCTCCCACTGCGTTAGGTGACTTTATTAACTATTGTATCCGTATTGATGCTCGTCTGACTGAACGCAGACAAGAGAGATGGTTCGAAAATAATCGCACTAACCTTTTCCTACCTCCCTCCTCAGCTAAGGAACCTTTGAGTAGGATCACAAGGGAACCAGAACCTGAACCCATGCAGGTGGACTCTTTACAAAGACGGGTTAGTGATGCACGCAAAGAACATCGTATAAAGGAAAATCTATGTTTTTACTGTGGTAAGTCAGGGCACTTCATTATAAACTGCCCCAGCCGTTCTCGTAAGACTACTGCAGCAGTCATTCACTGTGAGTATTGCAAGAGGAGCTCTGTCATGTCCGAGCCTCAGACTCCAGAGAGATCTGCTGCAAGAGATCTTGATTTTTCGGACTTAAACTCTGTTAGTTCTGGGGACAATGACGGTATAAACGCTGCAATTTTTCAAGTTTCCTCAGCGGTGTCCCAGCTGAGTTGTAAAAGAAATAATTCTCAATGCTTCCTTTCCATCAAAACTCTGGGTGGACTCAGTCTGGGTGTCTAGCTCTGCTATGATCGACTCAGGAGCAAGTGGAAATTTTATGGATATCTCCTTTGCTCTGAAACAGGGGATACGTTCAGTGAAGAAGGCTACTCCAGTACAGATGGAGACTGTGGATGGCTCCCTGCTGACCTCTGGACCAGTGGATCAGGAAACAGAGCCTTTGAGGGTCCTTATGGGTAAAGATCATCAGGAGAAAATGTCTTTTATGCTTATCTCTTCTCCCCACTTTCCCATTATTCTAGGGCTACCATGGCTGCAGGCGCAGAATCCTACGATTAACTGGGAGACCAAGGAATTACACTTTCCGGAGAAACAGATGAGTCAAGGTGTTTCAGCTTGCTCTGTTCCTAAAGGAACCATGTCAGTCCCTGAACTACCAGCTGTATACCAGGACTATGTGGATTTATGTGACAAGAAGAACGCTGATCAGCTTCCTCCTCACCGTCCATATGATTGTCCAATCGAATTATTGCCTGGAGCCGAGATACCTTTTGGTAAGATCTACCCCCTAGCGGGGCCCGAGCTACAAGCTTTGAAGGACTACATAGATGAAAATCTAGCCAAAGGCTTCATACGCCCCTCTTCATCTCCCGCAGGTGCACCCATCTTCTTTGTGAAGAAGAAAGATGGATCTCTGAGACCCTGCATAGACTATAGGGAACTCAATAAGGTTACTATTAGAAACCGTTATCCATTGCCTTTAATCCCTGAGTTGTTGGAGAGAGTGCGGCACGCCAAAATTTTCTCTAAACTGGATCTCCTGGGGCCTATAACTTGGTCCGTATTAGACCTGGGGATGAATGGAAGACTGCATTCAGGTCACGCTATGGACACTTCGAATATCTAGTTATGCCTTTTGGTCTGAGTACCGCCCCAGCCACTTTCCAACACTTGGTGAATGACATCTTCAGGGATCTCCTAGATACATTTGTGGTGATTTATCTGGATGATATTCTAATTTTTTCTAACTCCACAGAGGAACATCATGGACATGTGAGAATGGTCTTGGAACATCTAAGACAAAACCATCTCTACATCAAACTTGAAAAGTGTGAATTCCATAGGACCGAAATTCAATTTCTAGGGTATGTACTATCTACGCAAGGGATTAGTATGGATGGAAGCAAGACCCAAGCCATCAAGGATTGGCCAATTCCTAGAAATGTGAAGGAGGTGCAGCGCTTCATCGGGTTTGCCAACTTCTATAGACGTTTCATTAGGAATTTCTCTGAGGTAGTGTCACCTATCACCCAACTTACCCGGAAACAGTCTAGGTTCTCCTGGACCCCGCAAGCTCAGGAAGCATTTTCCTGTTTAAAGGATAAATTTACCACCGCACCTATCTTAGTACATCCCAACCCCGAGCTTGCCTTCATAATAGAGGTGGATGCTTCAGACTGTGCCGTTGGAGCTATACTCTCTCAGAGAACAGGTGAGAAGAATGTCTTGCATCCCTGTGCCTTCTTTTCCCAGCAGTTGTCTTCGGCTGAGAGGAACTACGATGTGGGCAATAGAGAATTGTTGGCCATTATTGCCACCTTCAAGGAATGGAGACACCTTCTTCAGGGAGCTGCACAGCAAATAGTCGTCCTGACAGACCATCGTAACCTTGAATTTATCAGGTCGGCTAAGTGCCTGACTCCTCGCCAGGCTCGCTGGAATCTTTTCCTAAACCAATTTAATTTTGTCATTTCTTATAGACCAGGATCGCGCAATGGAAAGGCTGATGCACTCTCTAGGATTCATTCAGCAGAGACACGTCCACTTACTCCTCCTAAGACTATTCTTCCTGACTCTAGATTCCTGGGAGTGATTCATAATCAAGACCTACTTAAGGACATCAAGGAAGCATACCATGCGGATTCTTTGTTGGCTCAACCCCCAAGGGACGTAAGTCTTGTCTTTAAGAATGGTGTGTGGATTCAGGGACAACGTCTGTATATACCTGAAACAGTCAGATTGAGAGTATTGCAACTCATCCACGATTCCAAGATAGCCGGGCATAGGGGAATTCTAAAGACACAAGAATTTCTTTCTCGTTTCTTTTGGTGGCCCACTTACAGGAAAGATGTTTTAAACTATGTCACTTCATGTGAAGTCTGTGCAAGATGCAAAACACCTCGCTCCTCACCAACTGGTCTGTTACAACCTCTTCCCACCCCGTCCCGCCCGTGGGGATCCATTTCTATGGACTTCATTGTGGAGTTACCAACCTCTCAAGGGAAGAACACCATTCTAGTGGTGGTTGATCGTCTAACAAAGGCAGCTCATTTTATCCCTTGTGTCAGCTTACCCACTGCAAAACAGACATCAGACTTGATGATTAAGAATGTGTTTCGCTTACATGGAGTACCGGATGAGGTCATTTCGGATCGAGGGGTGCAATTCACTTCAAGGTTTTGGCAAAATTTCTGTGCCGCATTGGACATTAAAGTAAACCTTTCTTCTGCTTTTCATCCCCAGACTAATGGACAGACAGAACGAACCAATCAGACCCTGGAGCAGTATCTCCGCTGCTTTATCTGCCACCTACAAGATGATTGGGTGGATCTACTTCCACTGGCTGAGTTCTCTTATAATAACTCTCAGAGCGCCTCCACTAAGCAGTCTCCTTTTTACTCCAATCTAGGTAATCATCCTAACATTCTTCCTCGATTTCCCATAGATACGCCCTTGCCGGCAGTGGCTGAAAGAATCACTTCTTTACAAAAGAATATGGATCTTCTAAAGGAAAATCTAGAATTGGCTCAGGAAAGGTACAAAAAAGCAGCAGATAAATTTCGTAAACCTGCACCAGCTTTCAAGGTAGGAGATTTGGTCTGGCTGTCAACCAGAAATCTTAAAATAAAGATTCCATCGTCTAAATTGGGACATAAGTACATTGGACCTTATAAGATCAGTAAGATTATAAGTGCTGTTGCTTGTCGTCTTCAACTGCCCAGAACTATGAGAATCCACCCTGTCTTTCATGTATCCCTACTAAAGGCTGCAACACCCAATACGTTTCCTGGACGCTCTTCTCCTTGCCCTGACCCAGTGCTGGTCGATGGTCAGGAAGAATTTATGGTGGAAAGGATTCTAGATTCCAGGTTGTACAGAAATCAGTTGCAATATTTGATTAAATGGCAGGGCTACCCAGTGGAGGACAACTCATGGGAACCAGTCAATAATGTAAATACTCCTCGCCTGCTCCGCCAGTTTCATCAGAGGTACCCTGACAAGCCTGGTCTGAGGTCAACCGGAGGTTGTCCTTAAGGGGGGAGTAATGTAAGGTTCTTTGTCTCTTTTGACATGTTCCTTGAAACTCAGTTTCCCGTCGGCCATTTTGCTTTCTGTCTTTCTGCAGCTCTTGCCCTCAGTTAATATGGAGTTTCCAGTTTTCATGTTCCCGCCCTGATTCTCTCCCTCTTGCTTCTTAAGCAGCCTCAGCTGAACAATCAGTGCTCCTGAATCAAGCCTCAGTCAGCCTGTGACCTGACTCCTGGAAACCTAGGATTTTGGACTCCAGCTATTTCCTACTGAGGAACTTTGGAACACTTTTGGACTTTGGAAACCTGCTGTCTGGTGAATCCATGTTTGCAGAGGAATTACGGTACAGAGAAGAGATCCCGAACCTGCTTGGAGAGTTGTTGTAGAGCTTGAAGTTACTCTGGCCTGCTGTGTTCTCCTGCCTCTGTTCCTGCAAACTGTGTGACCTTTTCTGCATGCTTGTATGAAGTAATACAAGTCATTTCATATCAACCTATGTCTCATGTGTTTTCCTCGCACCCAAGCACAAGACGCTATAGGAACTGTACACTATACATGACAGTATGCTTCTTATAATAATGTCTCATTCTAGTTTTCACATAGTAGTAAAGTCCCCACCCTGGTCCTCATCTTATAGTAATGTTCCCCATCCTGGTGTTATGTTTAGGTAGCTGAGGAGAAATAACAAAAACGTTAATACACCAGAGAGGCTGGAACCTATTGGATTGCAGTAACCTGAACTAACCACACAACTAGAGAAAGCCGTGGAGCGTTCCTACGTTGATCCTAGACGCCTCGTCACAGCCTGAGAGATAACTACACCTAAAGGCAGAAAGATGAAAGCTATCTGCCCCGGAGCAGATCCCCAAAGAAAATAGAAAGCCCCCAAACATGTAATGACGGTTAGAGAAGAAGAAAGCACGAACACAGACAGAAAATAGAATGAGCAAACGCTGGGGCCCAATCTGTCTAGACAGAAAAGTACAGGAAAGAATTCTGACTGCAATCCAAAAAAAACCCCTAAAAAATACCAACACTTCTGATTGCAAAAAACCTGAGATCACACAATCTCAACCACCTAAATCAGATCTCTGGTGTAACAAAACCAAGCCGCAGCCACTGAAAAAACAGGAAAAAGCAAATGAACAAATAACAGTGGCTACAGATAAACTAAGAGAAGCACAGGCCCCAGGAGGGGACCCGGCTGAACTCCAAAAGTGCAGAAAACTATGCAAAAAGCAAGCACAAAAAGAAAAGCAAAAATATCTTATCTGAAAGCAGCAGACGCAGGCAAGACTCCAGCAAACTTCCAAATGAACCAGGAACCACAATTGAGACAAGAACAATTGATCAACGGCAACCATCATGGGAGGGAACCTCCCTTATATCAGTCCAGTCAGTGATCCCAGATTGCCATTCCTCGCTGGAAGGTTCAGTACTGTCTGTAACCACCAGAGGGAGTCTCTGCTCAGAAACCATCTCTAGCACATTCACAACACCTGGTCTTAATTTATGTGATAAAGTTATTACACCCACTCAGGCTGCAGTTAGCTGGAACAGGGTTAACTGTAATGGCCGGCCCAGTTTGGGAGAGGGAACTGAGTGTTAGTGACAAGTGCAGGAAGTCACAGTTAGTGAGTGTGTGGACAACAGAGAGTATACTAACAGATTGAAGTTGGCTGCTAGAGTCAGTGTGAGCCTAATAATCAGAGCAGTGGATTGCCGCAAATACTCTTCCTTGTGATTCCGTCTAAATGGCATGGTGCAACCTCAAGATGGACGTCAAAGGGTCAGAGGCACACTCAGCTTGTGAAGCTACAGGGAAAGATGGACTCAGACTACATAGGGTGGAAGGTATTGCAATCCAGATATACTGCTAAATGTGAGGAAGATCCCCAAGGGCTAGGAAAGTCAGAGAGTGGGACATGCCACCTATACCGAGAACAAGGACTGTAAGTTGTATCTGGTACCTGTGGGAAAGATGCCAACCCGTTGGGCCTTATTATTATTGTTTTTTTATGAGCCACGTGTCTCCTGGATTAATTGCTGCCCTGGTTCCAGAAGAAAGATTCCTGGAGTCAGAAGAGGCCTGCAGGCCAGAAGTAGTGGAAAGCATCACATACTTAGCAGCACACGCAGACTCAGGCATAACTTTGTCTGTAGGATTCCAGAGCGAGTGGGGACCGAAGCTCGCCCACGACTACCTCGCTTAGGCATCTTACATAATAACACCCCAACCTGGTCCCTTTCTTACACTAATGTCTTATCCTGGTTGCCTTCTCATAGTAATGCCCCATCCTGGTCCTCATCTTGTGGTAATGCCCTATCCTAGTCCTCTTCTTATAGTAATGCCCCATCCTCTTCCTCATCTTGTAGTATTGCCCCATCCTGGTCCACTTAGAATCATAGAATCATAGAATCATAGAATGGTAGAGTTGGAAGGGACCTCCTGGGCCTTCTGGTCCAACCCCCTGCTCAAAGCAGGATTCTCTAAATCATCCCAGACAGATGTCTATCCAGCCTCTGTTTGAAGACTTCCATTGAAGGAGAACTCACCACCTCTTGTGGCAGCCTGTTCCACTCATTGATCACCCTAACTGTCAAAAAGTTTTTTCTAATATCTAATCTGTGTCTCCTCCCATTCAGTTTCATCCCATTGCTTCTAGTCTTTCCTTGTGCAAATGAGAATAAAGATGATCCTTCTACAATGTGACAGCCCTTGAGATATTTGTAGACAGCTATTAAGTCTCCTCTCAGTCTTCTTTTTTGCAAGCTAAACATTCCCAAATCCTGCAACCGTTCCTCATAGGACATGGTTTGCAGACCGGTCACCATTCTGGTGGCTCTTCTCTGAACTTGCTCCAGTTTGTTGATGTCTTTTTTAAAATGTGGTGCCCAAAACTGGACACAGTATTCCAGATGAGGTCTGACCAAAGAGGAGTAGAGGGCAATAATGACCTCACGTGATCTAGACTGTATGCTTCTGTTGATACATCCTAGAATTGCATTTGCCTTTTTTGCTGCTGCATCACACTGTTGACTCATGTTAAGTCTGTGATCAATTAGTATACCCAAGTCTTTTTCACATGTGCTGTTACTTAGCCCTATTCCTCCCATTTTGTATATGCTTTTTTCATTTTTATTGCCCAGATGTAGTACTTTGCATTTTTCCCTGTTAAAATCCATTCTGTTAGTTGCTGCCCACTGCTCCAGTTTATGTATATCTTTTTGAATCCTCTCTCTCTCTTCTCTAGTATTAGCTACCCCTCCTAGCTTTGTGTCATCAGCAAATTTGATCAGTTTACCCTCAATTCCTTCATCTAAATCATTGATAAAGATGTTGAACAATACAGGGCCCAAAACAGAGCCTTGTGGTACCCCACTTGAGACATTCTTCCAACTGGATGTGCAGCCATTTACAACCACTCTTTGGGTCTGATCACTAAGCCAGTTATGAATCCACCTAACAGTTGCCTTGTCCATTCCATACTTAGTCATTTTTTCAATAAGGATTGTGTGAGATACTTTGTCATTACTTCTCATAGTAATGCCCCATCCTGGTCCTCATCTTGTGGTAATGCCCCATTCTGGTCCCTTTTTTATAGTAATACCCCATCCTGGCACCGCTCTTAAAGTAATTCCCCATCCTAGTCCCCATCTTACAGTGACACCCCCATCCTAATCCCCATCTTATAGTGATGCCCCATCCCGGTACGCTTCCTTATAGAAATGTCCCATTCTGTTCCTCATATTGTAGCTATGTCCCCTATTGTACTGCTCTTCATATACACGTAAAGGAAGAAGAAAAAAGGTTCTTCTCACAGCAATACCAACGCCAGCTGATCTGAGGCCAACAGCTGACGTCAGACTGACAGCACATTGCAGTTACATTATAAGCCGCCGCTCTGGCATGTCAATGACAGCAGCTGGTCTCTGATTGGTCATTAGCTGACATTGTTATTGCTGTGCAGAGGCAATATATTTCAATTGAATGTGCATCAAAGGACACACATTCAACTGAAAAAAAGTGTTGATGTTGGCCGCCCCTGGAACGCTCAGCAATTGTCAAGGGTTCTGCAGTGCTTGCAGGCCACATAAAGCAGTCTCAGCAGCTACATGCAGCCTGGGCAGCAAAAAAAAGGCAGCAACACTCACCTGCCCAGATCTCATAACAAATGCACTACATGATGCAGCCAGCCCATTAAAGCAAGATGTTAGCAGCACAGGTGCAAAATACCAGATTAAACAGCCACTCTCCACATACCCATCCAAGTAGGGGGTGACTGCCCAGTATACAATTGCACAATAGAAGCCCGCATAGAATGCAGTTCACACAAGGATACTGCACAGTGTCTGGTTCACAGCCTATTAATCACGCCCCTACTATTCGACTAGGCGGGCTGGCCAGTACACTCTCAAATCGCACCAGTGTGAACACCCCTCATGCGAGACCAGAACGTGCCTGGGCCTGGCTGCACCCCGAAAAATAAAGTGCAAAAAATACAAAAATAATGGGGTATTAGTTAATATCAGGCTGTGAACCAGACACTGGTTTAATCTTGCTTTAATGGGCTGGCTGTCACGGGTGTGTCGCCACGAAGATCGTCGCGATTACACAACCTGACTTCTCACAGCTGAGTTTTTGGTGCTTGGTGTTTGTCGGCAGTGAGGGAGTTAATTCTCCCTCTCTCTGTGCTAGATGAGGCCCAGCCTCGCCCAGCTGCAGTTAATGCTGCACTAATGAGATTCCTTCAAATACCTGCCAGTCTGCTAGGGAAGTGTCGGTGAAAGCATTCATGCAGACCAGCAGAGCGGATTGTGGTATTGTGAAGTCTGAAGTGAAGAGTACCTGGTGTGGTTTTCTCCCCTCCTCGCTTTATTATTTATCTCCTTACCCGTTGGTGTTCCCTCTGTAGTTGTATAGTGAGTTTTGTATGCAAGGTGGTCTTTTATTTTACCCCCTTGTACTGTCTTGTGCGTCTTATACTGTGTGTAGGCATCTACCTTCCCGTTCCCTGTGGTGGTGATCAGGGTCCTTCTCAGGACTAGATTACAGAGGGTCAGGGATTCACAGGAGATAGGGTTACGCTGGCGGCCTGGACCTCTGTACCATCAACAGTACCTCCAGGTAGAGGGATTAGTCAGTGCCCCAGCTTAGGGTCAGCATAGACCCCGGACCTCCTGTATACAGTGACAGCGTGACACTGGCTGCATCCTGTAGTGCATTTGTTACGAGATCTGGGCAGGTGTGTTTTGCTGCCTTTTTTTTGCTGTTTATATTGAATTTTTGGAGACCTTGAGTCTCCTTTAGTGACTTTGCTGGATAGTGTAGAGTAGGACTTGTAAGCGTGGGGACCTTTGGCGCAGGTTACAAGCTTACATATTTTGGCCAAAATATTAACTAATACCCCACTATTTTTGTATTTTTTGCACTTTATTTTTCGGGTGCAGCCAGGCCCAGGCACGTTCTGGTCTCGCATGAGGGGTGTTCACACTGGTGCGATTTGAGAGTCTACTGGCCAGCACGCCTAGTCGAATAGTAGGGGCGTGATTAATAGGCTGTGAACCAGACACTGTGCAGTATCCTTGTGTGAACTGCATCCTATGCGGGCTTCTATTGTGCGGTTGTATACTGGGCAGTCACCCCCTCCTTGGATGGGTATGTGAAGAGTGGCAGTTTAATCTGGTATTTTGCACCTGTGCTGCTAACATCTTGCTTTAATGGGCTGGCTGCATCCTGTAGTGCATTTGTTATGAGATCTGGGCAGGTGAGTGTTGCTGCCTTTTTTTTGCTGTTTATATTGAATTTTTGGAGACCTTGAGTCTCCTTTAGTGACTTTGCTGGATAGTGTACATGCAGCCTGGGGCCTCTTATTTGATTCCCCTGAATTAGATTGTGAGCCCAATTGGTGACAGTGACATTAATGTATGTAAAGTGCTGTATGATGGGGTTAAATAAGCAAATTATAATACATAAATAATAATATGTAAAAGTAAACTAGTTATGGCTTTAAAAGAAAGGAAAAATAAAACCAAAAGGGTAAAATTAAAATTGACTCAGGTAGGCATTGGAGTTTATTCACAGTACAAAGATCATAGAAATAATTGAATGGTAGAGTTGGAAGGGACATCCTGGGTCATCTGGTCCACCCCCTGCTCAAAGCAGTATTCACTAAATCATCCCAGACAGATGTCTGTCCAGCCTCTGTTTGAAGACTTCCATTGAAGGAGAAATCACCACATATCACGGCAAGCTGTTCCACTCATTGATCACCCTAACTGTCAAAAAGTTTTTTCTAATATCTAATCTGTGTCTCATCCCATTCATTTTCATCCCATTGTTTCTAGTCTTACCTTGTGCAAATGAGAATAAAGATAATCCTTCTACCATGTGACAGCCCTTGAGATATTTGTAGACAGCTATTAAGTCTCCTTTCGGTTTTCTTTTTTGCAAGCTAAATATTCCCAGATCCTGTAACCGTTCCTCATAGGACATGGTTTGCAGACCGGTCACCATTGTGGTCGCGCTTCTCAGAACTTGCTCCGGTTTGTTGACGTCTTTTTTAAAATGTGGTGCTAAAAACTGGACACAGTATTCCAGATGAGGTCTGACCAAAGAGGAGTAGAGGGCAATAATGACTTCACGTGATCTAGACTGTATGCATCACAGAATTGTATTTGCCTTTTTTGCTGCTGCATCACACTGTTGACTCATGTTCAGTTTATGATCTATTATTATTATTTATTATTATATCTCCATTTATTCCATGGCCTTTACATGTGAGGAGGGGTGTACATAGTATACCCAAGTCTTTTTCACATATGCTGTTGCTTAGCCCTATTATTCCCATTCTGTATATGTTTTTTTCATTTTTATTGCCCAGATGTAGTACTTTGCATTTTTCCCTGTTAAAAACCATTCTGTTACTTGCTGCCCACTGCTCCAGTTTATTTATATCTTTTTGAATCCTCTCTCTCTCTTCTCTAGTATTAGCTACCTCTTCTAGCTTTGTGTCATCAGCAAATTTAATCAGTGTACCCCCAATTTCTTCATCTAAAAATGTTGAACAATACAGGGCCCAGGACAGAGCCCTGTTGTACCCCATTTGAGACATTCTTTCAACTGGATGTGCAGCCACTTACGATCACTCTTTGGGTCCGATCACTAAGCCAGTTATGAATCCACCTAACAGTTGCCTTGTCCATTCTATACTTAGTCATTTTTTCAATAAGGATTGTGTGAGATACTTTGTCAAATGATTTGCTGAAGTCTAGATATATTATATCTACAGCATTTCCCTGATCCACCCAGTCAGTGATTCTGTCATAGAAGGAAATTAAGTTATTCTGACATGAGTTATTAGTTACAAGCCCATGCTGACTCTGGTTAATCACTCCATTATTATCCAGGTACTCACATACATGTTGTTTAATAATTTGTTCAAAGATCTTTCCTAGTATAGAAGTCAGACTCACCGGCCTATAGTTCCCTGGGTTCACTTTCTTCCCCTTTTTGAAGATATGAACAAAATTTGCTCTTCTCCAGTCTTCTGGGACTTCTCCTTTTCTCCAAGAATTTTCAAAGATTATGGAGAGTGGTTTAAAAATTTCTTCTGCTATCTCCTTCAATACTCTGGGGTGTAATTCATCTGGACCTGGAGACTTAAATTCATTTATGTTAGTTAAGTTTTCCCTCACTATCTTTCTGTTTATAGATAGCCTGGATTCTTCTATTCCTTTAATTGGACAGTGACGATCAGTTCATGTTATATTCCCTTTCTGAGAAAAAACAGATGCAAAATAGGAATTTAAAAGTTCGGCCTTCTCAACATCCTTTCTTACCATTTCATCATTTTCATCTTGTAAAAATCCTATAGCATCTTTGAGTTTTCTTTTACTTTTGACATATCCCCAAAATCCTTTTTATTGCTTTTGACATCTCTTGCAAGCCTTAATTTATTGTCAGCTTTAGCTAATCTGATGTGTCCCCTGCAGGTTCTTCAGACAGCATTATATTCTTCTTTAGATCATTTGTAAACATTTCTTTCCTCCTATTTAACATTTGTTAAATTCTGTGTTCATCCATCCTGGTTTCCTTAAATGCTTCCTATTCTTCCCTTTTTTCGGAATTGTTAACGATTATGCTTTGAGAATTTCATTTTTAAAAATTTCCCATCCTTCCTGGACATTTTTGTTCTTGAGGATATCCAGCCATTGGATCCCTCCGATTCTTTTTCTGAGTTCCTTAAAATCTGCCTTTCTGAAATCTAACCTTGAAGTCTAAGTGTTCACAGGTCTTCCTCCTCTAGTTAACCTAAATTATAAAATAGCATGGTCGCTATCTCCTAGGATCCCAGCCACTCTTACCTCCTCAACCATTTCCTCCCTGTTTATAAGGATTAGATCCAAGGTAGCAGATCCCCTTGTTTTCTCCCCTACCTTTTGGAAGATAAAGTTGACAGCAAGAGAGGATAAGAATTTGCTTGACCTGTTAGCTTTGTCTGAGAGAGATTCCCAACAAATGTCTGGATAGTTGAAATCTCCCATGACCACTATGTCATATTTTTTGGAGAACTTGGCCTTTTGATGCATAAAGAGTTCATCCATATCTTCAGATTGCACAGGCGGCCTGTAGTAAATGCCTACAATGGTGTCCTTTCCGTTGCTCTCTCCTTGTATTCTTACCCAAACAGTTACAACAGAACTCCCAGTCTCTGAAGCTTCAATCTCTGTGTAGGTATATGCTTTTCTAACATACAATGCAACACCTCCTCCTCGTTTATCAAGTCTGTTTCTCACAAATAAGTTGTATCCTATTTAGCCTTGTATTCCAATCATGTGTATCGTCCCATCAAGTTTCAGTGATTCCAATGACATCATATTTCTTTCCTGCGTTAGTAGTTCCAGTTATCCATGTTTTTTGCTCATGCTTTGTGCATTTGTATAGAAATATTTTAGTTTGTGATTGGTTTCTCTTTCTCCAATATTTTTATTACTTACCGTATTTTTCGGACTATAAGACGCACCGGACCATAAGACGCACCTAGGTTTTAGAGGTTGAAAATAGGAAAAAAATGTTTTGAAGCCTCCGATGTTACCTGAAAGTGAAGAAAAACGAGTTATGGTATATTACCGTATACTCACCCAGGGGCGGTCCTCCGTCCAGTCCGATGGGTGTCGCGGTCCGGTTCGGCGCCTCCCATCTTGTAGCGAAGCCGGCCTCTTCTTTCTGTCCCGCCGCGGCTCCTGTGCAGGCGCACTGATCTGCCCTGGTGAGGGCAGAGCAGAGTACTGCAGTGCGCAGGCGCCGGGAAAGGTCAGAGAGGTCCGACGCCTGCGCACTGTGGTACTCTGCTCTGCCCTCACCAGGTCAGATCAGTGCGCCTGTGCAGGAGCCGCGACGGGACGGAAAGATGAGGAGGGCTTAGCTACAAGATGGGAGGCGCCGAACCGGACCACGACGCCCATCGGACGGCGGACCGCCCCTGGGTGAGTATACGGTAATAGAACTGTTTTTTCGTCACTTTCAGGTGACATCGGGGGCTTATCTACAGCATTCCAGAATGCTGTAGATAAGCCCCTGATGGCGGTGGCCGCATCTCATAGGGCAAAAATGGGGTGACAGATTCCCTTTAACCCCTCTCTGACATTAGACGTACTATCCCGTCCATAAAACCCGTGCCATTCTGACCATGGACGGGATAGTACGTCATAGGCGATTAGCTGCGCTCCCGGAGGGAGCGCAGCTAATCGCCGCCGGGTGTCAGCTGATTATCACAGCTGACACCCGTGACTGTGTGTCAGGAGCGGTCACGGACCGCTCCCGGCACATTAACCCCTTGCACACCGCGATCAAACATGATCGCGGTGTGCTGGGGGCACAGGGGAGGATCGCGCAGGGTGGGGGCTCCCTGCGCGCCCCCCTGAGACCCTCAGAACAGCGCGATGTGATCACGCTGCTCTGAGGGCTTCCTCCCTCCCAGGACCCAGATCCAAGATGGCGCTGGGGTCCTGGAGGGAGGCGGCTTCCTCAGTGCCTGCCGAGAGCAGGCATGAGGAAGCGTCCTGCACTGCCTGTCACATCGCTGGTGTGACAGAGTGCTGTGCACACTGTCACACCAGCGATCTGATGAAATACAGTGATGTCCCACCCTGGGACAAAGTAAAAAAGTAAAAAAAAGTAAAAATAAACATGTGTAAAAAAAAATCCAAAAAAAAAAAAAAAAAAAATATCCCCAATAAATTCATTACTTATTGTAAATAAAAAAAATAAAACAATAAAAGTACACATATATGGTATCGCCGCGTCCGTAACGACCCCCCCTATAAAACTGTCCCACTAGTTAACCCCTTTTATGAACCCCTTAAAAAATAAAAAATAAAAACGAAGCAAAAAATCAGTGCTTTATCATCATACCGCTGAACAAAAAGTGGAATAACACGCGATCAAAAAGACGGATATAAATAAACATGGTACCGCTGAAAACGACATCTTGTCTCGCAAAAAACGAGCCATCACACAGCAACATCAGCAAAAAAATAAAAAAGTTATAGCTCGCAGAATAAAGCGATGCAAAAATAATTATTTTTTATATAAAATTGTTTTTATTCTATAAAAGCGCCAAAACATAAAAAAATTATATAAATGAGGTATCGCCATAATCGTACTGACCCGAAGAATAAAACTGCTTTATCGATTTTACCACACGCGGAACAATAAAAACGCCTCACCCAAAAGAAATTCATGAATTGCTGATTTTTGTTCATTCTAACCTCCCAAAAATCGAAATAAAAAGTGATCAAAAAATGTTACGTGCTCAAAAATGGTACCAATAAAAGCGTCACCTCGTCCCGCAAAAATTAAGACCTCACATGACTCTGTGGGCCAAAATATGCAAAAATTATAGCTCTCAAAATGTGGCGATGCAAAAAACTACTTTTTGCAATAAAAAGCGTCTTTTAGCGTGACAGCTGCCAATCACAAAAACCGCTATAAATAGTAAATCAAACCCCCCTTTATCACCCCCTTAGTTAGGGAAAAATAATAAAATAAAAAAAATGTATTTATTTCCATTTTCCCATTAGGGTTAGGGTTAGGGTTTCGGCTAAAGTTAGGGTTAGGGTTGGCGCTAAAGTTAGGATTAGGGTTAGAGTTAGGATTAGGGTTAGGGTTGGGATTAGGGTTGGGACTAGAGTTAGGGTGTGTTGGGGTTAGGGTTGGAGTTAGAATTGGGGGGTTTCCGCTGTTTAGGCACATCAGGGGCTCTCCAAATGTGACATGGCGTCTGATCTCCATTCCAGCCAATTCTGCGTTGAAAAAGTCAAACGGTGTTCCTTCACTTCTGAGCTCTGCCATGCGTCCAAACAGTAGTTTATCCCCACATATGGGGTATCAGCGTACTCTGGACCCCAAGAGTTATTGTGAAATTTGTCCTATTTCTTCTGTTACCCTTGGGAAAATAAAAAACTGGGGGCGAAAATATTATTTTTGTAAAAAAAATAAGATTTTTTTGTTTTTACGGCTGTACATTATAAACTTCTGTGAAGCACTTGGGGCTTCATAGCGCTCACCACACATCTAAATAAGTTCCTTGTGGGGTCTATTTTCCAAAATGGGGTCACTTGTTGGGGATTTCCACTGTTTAGGCGCATCAGGGGCTCTCCAAATGCGACATGACGCCCCCAGACCATTCCATCAAAGTCTGCAATCCAAAACGTCACTACTTCCCTTTCCGAGCCCTGACATGCGCCCATACAGTAGTTTTCTCCCACATATTGGGTATCAGCGTACTCAGGACAAATTGGACAACAACTTTTGGGGTCCAATTTCTCCTGTTGCCCTTGTGAAAATAAAATATTGGGGGCGAAAAAATCATTTTTGTAAAAAAAAAAAGGATTTTTTATTTTTACGGCTGTGCGTTATAAACTTCTGTGAAGCACTTCGGGGTTCAAAGTGCTCACCACACATCTAGGTAAGTTCCTTGTGAGGTCTATTTTCCAAAATGGGGTCACTTGTGGGGGGTTTCCACTGTTTAGGCGCATCAGGGGCTCTCCAAATGCGACATGACGCCCCCAGACCATTCCATCAAAGTCTGCAATCCAAAACGTCACTACTTCCCTTTCCGAGCCCTGACATGCGCCCATACAGTAGTTTTCTCCCACATATTGGGTATCAGCGTACTCAGGACAAATTGGACAACAACTTTTGGGGTCCAATTTCTCCTGTTACCCTTGTGAAAATAAAATATTGGGGGCGAAAAAATCATTTTTGTAAAAAAAAAAAGGATTTTTTATTTTTACGGCTGTGCGTTATAAACTTCTGTGAAGCACTTCGGGGTTCAAAGTGCTCACCACACATCTAGATAAGTTCCTTGTGGGGTCTATTTTCCAAAATGGGGTCACTTGTGGGGGGTTTCCACTGTTTAGGCGTATCAGGGGCTCTCCAAATGCGACATGACGCCCCCAGACCATTCCATCAAAGTCTGCAATCCAAAACGTCACTACTTCCCTTCCGAGCCCTGACGTGCACCCATACAGTAGTTTTCTCCTACATATTGGGTATCAGCGTACTCAGGACAAATTGGACAACAACTTTTGGGTTCCAATTTCTTCTGTTACCCTTGTGAAAATAAAATATTGGGGGCGAAAAAATCATTTTTGTAAAAAAAAAAAGGATTTTTTATTTTAAGGCTGTACGTTATAAACTTTAGTGAAACACCTGGGGGTTCAAAGTTCTCACCACACATCTAGATAAGTTCCTTGAGGGGTCTAGTTTCCAAAATGGTGTCATTTGTGGGGGGTTTCCACTGTTTAGGCAGATCAGGAGCTCTCCAAACACGACATGGCGTCCAGCCAATTCTGCGTTTAAAAAGTGAGACGGCGCTCCTTCCCTTCCAAACTCTGCCATGCACCCAAACAGTGGTATACCCCCACATATGGGGTATCAGTGTACTCAGGACAAATTGCACAATAACTTTTGGAGTCTTGTTACCCTTGGAAAAATAAAAATTCGGGTGAAAAGATCATTTTTGTGGAAAAAATATGATTTTTAAATTTTACGGCTCTACGTTATAAACTTGTGTGAAGCACTTGAGGGTTCAAATTGCTCACCAAAGATCTAGATAAGTTCCTTAGGGGGTCTAGTTTCCCAAATGGGGTCATTTGGGGGGGTTTCCACTGTTTAGGCACATCAGGGGCTCTCCAAATGCAACATGGCATCCAATCTCAATTCCAGCCAATTTTGGTTGGAAAAAGTCAAATGGTGCTCCTTCCCTTCCGAGCTCTGCCGTGCGCCCAAACAGTGGTTCCCCCCCACATATGGGGCATCAGCGTACTCAGGACAAATTGGACAACAACTTATGTGGTCCAATTTCTCCTGATACCCTTGGGAAAATAAAAAATTAGTGACTAAAAGATAATTTTTGTGGGAAAAAAATAGGATTTTTTATTTTCATGCCCGGGCATTATAAACTTGTGTGAAGCACTTGGGGGTTCAAAGTGCTCACCAAAGATCTAGATAAGTTCCTTAGGGGGTCTAGTTTCCAAAATGGGGTCACTTGTGGGGGATTTCCACTGTTTAGGCTCATCTGGGGCACTGCAAACGGAACATGACCCCCATCAACGTCTGCATTCCAAAACGTTACTACTTCCTTTCCAAGCCCTGCCGTGCGCCCAAACAGTTTTCCACCCCCACATATGGGGTATCAGCGTACTCAGGACAAATTGGACAACAACTTTTGGGTCCAATTTCCTTGGGAAAATTCAAAAATTTAGGACTAAAAAATCATTTTTGTGGAATTTTTTTTTTTTTTTTTCACACCCAGGCATTATAAACTTTTGTGAAACACTTGGGGGTTCAAAGTGCTCACAACAGATCTAGATAAGTACCTTAGGGGGTCTAGTTTCCAAAATGGTGTCACTTGTGGGGGTTTCCACTGTTTAGGCGCATCAGAGGTTCTCCAAGCGCGACATGGCGTCCAATCTCAACTCCAGCCAATTTTAGTTTGAAAAAGTCAAACGGCGCTCCTTCCCTTACGAGCTCTGCCGTGTGCCCAAACAGTGGTTTTCCCCCACATATGGGGTATTGGCGTACTCAGGAGAAATTGCATAACAACCTTATCTGTCCATTTTCTCCTTTTACCCTTGTGAAAATAAAAAAAAAGTTTGTAAAAGATCATTTTTGTGGCTAAAAAGTTAAATATTCATTTTTTCCTTCCACGTTGCTTTAGTTCCTGTGAAGCACCTGAAGGGTTAATAAACTTCTTGAATGTGGTTTTGAGTACCTTGAGGGGTGCAGTTTTTAGAATGGTGTCACTTTTGGGTATTTTCTGTCATGTAGACCCCTCAAAGTGACTTCAAATGTGAGGTGGTCCCTAAAAAAAATGGCTTTGTAAATTTTGTTGTAAAAATGAGAAATCGCTGGTCAACTTTTAACCCTTATAACTTCCTAACAAAAAAAAATTTTGATTCCAAAATTGTGCTGATGTAAAGTAGACATGTGGGAAATGTTATTTCTTAACTATTTTGTGTTACATATTTCTCTGTTTTAAGGGAATAAAAATTCAAAGTTTGAAAATTGCTAAATTTTCAAAATTTTCGCCATATTTGCGTATTTTTCAAAAATAAACGCAAGTTATATGGAAGAAATTTTACCACTAACATGAAGTACAATATGTCATGAGAAAACAATCTCAGAATCGCGAAGATCCGTTGAAGCGTTCCGGAGTTATAACCTCATAAAGAGACAGTGGTCAGAATTGTAAAAATTGTCCCGGTCATTAACGTGCAAACCACCCTTGGGGGTGAAGGGGTTAAGGGTATGTTTCCACAGTTAGTAAACTCTGCGTGTTTGACGCTGTGTACTGGCGCAGCGTCAAACACGCAGCGTCCAGATGTTACAGCATGGTGGAGGGGATTTCAAGAAATCCCATCTCCACTATGCGTAAAAACACGCAGGCGGCAGACCTGCGCTAACGGACATGCGGCGCATCTTTTTAGATCGCAGCATGTCCTTTTCCCTTGCGGCGACGCTCCGTCGCTGCAAGGGAAATACGGTAACACAGGGCTGTGTAGCGCTGCGGTGATTCCGGATGTGTTCAATGAGCACATCCAGAATCACCGAGCGTTCAGAAGGGGGAGGGGATTTGGGCGGAGCGGACCATACCCTAACTAGTTAACTTTAATACTTAATGTACCTCACTTCTGTGGCCACACTAGACAGGAAGTATGGTATGTTCTCATCCAATTCACGAGCTGCAGCACATGACAATCTGTCACTGCAGCACATGACCAGCAGGGAGAACCCCCTACTTCTTGTCTAGTGTGGCCGCACTATATTCAGAGCGGCGGCTCACACATTGGAGGCAGCCGCTTCACCGCCGGCGGCTCACACAGCGGAGGCTGCCGCTTCAGAGAGCCGGCGGCTTCTTCACTGCGCGGCTCGCACACGCCGGCGGCTCGTGTCCACCGCCGCGCCTACAGCCTCGTCACCGCCGGCGGCTTCTGCATCCGCGCGGCTCCTGCTCACCGCCGCGGCTCGTGCTCCACCGCGCGGTCACAGCCCTGCGTCACACACAGGCTGCCGCTTCAGAGCGCGGCTTCTTCACCTGCCGGCGGCTCGTGCTACACCGCCGGCAGCTCGTGCTCCACCGCCGGCGGCTCCCACAGCCCGCGTCACGCCGCAGTGAATCAAAGCCCCCGCGGGGACCAGGCTGTGGACCGCCGGCGTTCAGCACGAGCCCGGCGGCTCTTGCTTCACCGCTGGCGGCTCGTGCTCACCGCGCGCTCCACAGCCTGATCCCGCCGGCGGCTTCTGATTCACCGCCGCGCTCGTGCCCCCTGGCGGCTCTCCCGCCGGCGGCTTTATCCACTTCACCGCCGGCGGCTTTCACTCACCGCCGCGGCTCGTGCTCCACCGCGCGGCTCCCACAGCCCTGAGTTCCCGCTGGCGGCTTCTGATTCACCGCCGGCGGCTCCTGCTCCACCGCTGCGGCTGCTCTGCTCCACCGCCGGCGGCTCCTGCTCCACCGCCGACGGTCCCGCCATGCTGCATCAACGCTGGAGGCTCCCGCAGTGCCGCTCCACCGCCGGCTCTGAGCTCCTATGATGCCGCTGAACCCCATTTACAGGTACGTTCCGATCATAAGACGCACCCTCATTTTCCCCCCCGATTTTGGGGGGAAAAAAGTGCGTCTTATAGTCAGAAAAATACGGTAGATTTTTTTGTCTTTGTTCTTCCTTTCCACTTCTGATAGCAGAGTTCTCAATAGTATTTGTCAGGTATATGGCTTTTTCAGGCCTTTTGCTTCCCTTCCCACATTGTTCTTGTTTAAAGCTCTCCTGATGAGTGTAGCAAGGTGACTTCCAGATACATGTTTTCGAGTCTTCCTAAGGTGCACCCCATCTCTAGCAAGTAGTCCATCGTACAGGTAATTCGCTCCGTGATCCAGAAATCCAAATCCTTGCTGACGGCACCGTTCACATAGCCAGTTGTTCACCTGCAGAATCTTATTCCACCTCCTTGTTCCATGGCCATCCACTGGGAGGATGGATGAGAAGACCACCTGCGCTCCCAGTTCTTTCACTTTCTTACCTAAGTTTTGAAAGTAACTGCAGATGGTTTCCAGGTCTTTTCTTGCTATGTCATTTGTCCCCACATGTATTAGCAGGAATGGGTAGTCATCTGTAGGTCTGAAGAGTCCTAATATCCTGTCAGACACATTTTTAATTTTTGCACCTGGAAGATAGCACATTTCTCTTGATGCTATATCCGGTCTGCAGATAGCGGCCTCTGTTCATCTCAACAGGGAATCCCCCATGACCACAACTTTCCATTTCTTATTCACAACATTTTTCTTTCTCCATCCAGGAGGACTCTGAGGGCGTACAAGGTTGTTTTTTGTGGGCAAACTCTTATCTTGTTGTATTTTTTCATCATTCTCCTGCGGAAGAGCCTGCTACTGGTTCATGAGCAGTATGGGTGCTGACTGCCTCCCGATCCTTCTGCTTCTGATTGAAATCCAAAGAAATGGGAAAGAAATGATTATTAAAGGGATTACATGCAGCTATAGGAAGGACTCACACATGTACAATGGAGCATTGTTTATCATTTTGCAAAATTTTAATTTGTCCATTATGCCTGGACAAGGAAACCAAGATGCTACGGCATGTCCTTCTGTTAATAGTATACATTTCTTTGTAAAACACTTTGTGACTGCATTATGTGATGCTAGTGTAATAAATGACTTCTAATCTGACAATAAAAGTTATATTTTATGGATATGTCATCATCACTAATTTCCAAGTTATGACATAGATACATACTGTATAGCTATTTTAACAAGGAGGTCTACTAACGCCCAGGCTTTCCAGAATGTTACTAATTCTTTCCTAGATCACATAAAACACACGTAGTATGAATATACTGAATATTAACTGAAGTGAAAAATTTTGTGGTTATATTCTATAAAACTTATACAGGCCAGACAAGTGAGTAGTATACACCTATATTTATACAAAACATATTATAGAACATAACTGAAATATGTGCAGCAATTGCTGAAAAAAAAACATTGCTTCAGTTCAAATTGACACCATGCATTATATTTTTTTTTCCAGAGACGTTCTGAATTTTTTAAATCAAATAATAAGGGTGGTGACAGAATTCTGACTCATACAAAATGGTTCATTGGAATATATTTTAAGTGCCAGGTCTCAAAGGACTTGCATAAATAAATAGTGAACAGAGGTCTATCCAGTCGTTAGGTTATTATAGACTTTAGCTTTGTAAATGTCTCATGTTACATTTTGTGCTCTAAGGTTGTAAATATATCACATTATGAAAAGCGTGCTTTTCTATCAGGGAACCGGCAACGGTACTCAAATAAGAAATATACCAATAAAATAAATGAAATATATAGCCAAAGTGGACAGTGTAGTAATAATAATAACAATAATAATAATAATATGAGCAATAATACAATAACATATGCCCCTTCAAGCAGGCAAACAAGCTTATAAATACCAGTTACATTTAGTGCCCTTATCATAACAAAACCCCTATAAAAGAAACAGGTGTCACAATAACAGTGCCAACATTATGCCTAATAAAAGACAGCCATGCTTCCCTATACAGACCCTGTACACCAACAAATCCACTATGAATACAAAGATGGGAAAAAAAAGTGGATTCACTCTTCGCTACTTGAAGGATAAAGTCCAGATGGTTGTTTCAAATGAATATGTGGTTTTATTCTACGTGTTTCGAAGCGCTAAGGCTTCTTCATCAGGATACCACACTGGTTGATCATGAGTCTGATCAGTGGATCTGCAGCAGCTGACATTTCTATAAGCCTTGTTTTGGGCTCTATCTGGTGAGTACAATCCAATTGGATTAATCTTTAAATATCTGGATAAGACCCTATGGCGCTTTCTTTCCTTCCAGCATTTTTTTTATTTTAACAAATCCACCATAAAATAGTGAACCAAAGCGCTATACAGTAATAGTAATAGTACAGTGACAACTATATGCCTGTATATGTCAGCAATATCAGCAGATTGCTCAAATTTGGTATGGTATTTCAATTTGCATCGAAATTATTCAATTCTTTTTTATGATCTTTGGTGTCTTCCACTTTGCATAAAAAATGTAGGGTGTAAAAAAATAATAACTTGACGGTCACCTCTCCCTCCTTCATCACTCAGTTCTTTGCTCCATTTGTCTTTTTTGTCCTCTTTCTTCCAGTGTGTGATGTACTCTTTGAACCCCTTCTATCTGCGCCATGACATCTGGTGCCAAGTAGGCCTCTGGCATCATTACGCATATTGTGAAATCATGACATATATTGCATAAGTCTAGATAGTGCCCATGGCGACACATGTAGGGACGTTGTGCCATGAATTCATAACATGTGCCTTGACATCACAATGTGTGTTTTGACATCACAACATGATCTCCATGATGTCAGAGTCTTGCTCAATGCCGAAGGCCCGGTACAGAGTGTAGATAGCTAAAGAGGATATTGAGTGCTGGAGAAAGGAGAAAAGTGAAGACCTGCACAGTGGAACTCGGCGAGTCAGATGAGTGGTGGGGTGAGTACATTTTTTTTTAAACCCTTTCCTAGTTGTCTACAATTTAGAAAAATGGTGGCCAGTTGGTTGTCAATTTGCACAAAAAGTGAACTGAAAAAATTGGAGTTGCAAGAAACCAATTTTTTTTTCTAAAATTTGAAAAGCATTCAATTCACCTTGATAAAATTCACATATCTTTAACTGTGAATAGGGTTGAGCATTCCGATACTGCAAATATCGGGTATCGGCCGATATTGGCTGTATCGGAATTCCGATTCCGAGTTCCGATATTTTCGTCTTATCGGATACCGGAATCGGGATTGTCACTGTCACTGTCAGTGTCCGTTGGTCGGGTCTGTCAGGAGTCAGCGGCACTTACCTGTCAGAAGATCTCCGGCGGTCACGTCCTGGACTGCTTGATGGCCGCAATCTTCTTTCCCCGGCGGTCACATGCAGTTTCTCGCGATAACTGCAGTGACTGCTGGGTAATCCCGGCCGTAAAGCAGTCAGTCCGATGACGTCACCGCCGGGGAAGCAGGTAATCAGCTGTGCTGCGTCGCGATGACAGGCTCTGCCTGTCATTGCGATGTAGCAGAGTTGGATCGTCGTGGGACTGTCGTTATGGACTGCGTCGGACAGGTGGTATACTGTTGGTTTTTTTTTTTCTTTTTTTTACAGGAGATCGATGGCGTCGCAGGAATGAGAGTACAATAAAATTAATGAAAACTGTGTTGTCTCTTTTATTTCATTAAAATACTTTTTTCTTGCTTTGTCTTTTTTTATACATTTAATAACTTTGGGATTAATAATGGATCGGTGTCTTATTGACACCTCTCCATTATTAACCGGGCTTATTGTCACCGTGCAATCAACGGTGACATTAACCCCTTATTACCCCGCTTGCCACCGCTACAGGGCAAGTGGGAAGAGCCGGGTAAAGTGCCACAATTGGCACATCTTTTGATGCGCCAAATGTGGGGCTGCTGTAGCCTGGTATTAATCAGGCTGTTGAGGGCCAAAATCCATGGGCCTTGACAGTCTTTTAATACCAGGCCGCAGCAGTCTGCATTTTACTTGGCTGGTTAACAAAAATAGGGGGACCCCTACGCCGTTTTTTTTTCGAGGGGATCCCCTATTTTTGTTAACCAGCCAAGCTAGAGACTGCTGTAGCCTGGTATTATCAGGCTTTGCAGGTCCATGATATTGGCCTTACAGCCTTAAATACCAGGCCGCAGCAGTCTGCTTATTCTGGCTGGTTAACAAAAATAGGGGGGATCCCCACGCCGTTTTTTTTTCGATGGGGATCCCCTATTTTTGTTAACCAGCCAAGCTAAGCAGACTGCTGTGGCCTGGTATTATCAGGCTGGCAAGGTCCATGGATATTGGATCCTTACCAGCCTGAAAAACCAGGCCTCAGCGGTCTGCTTCATCTGGCTGGTTAACAAAAACAGGGGGGGCCCCATGCCAATTTTTTTCGAGGGGATCCCCTATTTTTGTTAATCAGCCAAGATATGCAGACTGCTGTGGCCTGGTATTATCAGGCTGGCAAGGTCCATGGATCTTGGCTCCTTAACAGCCTGAAAATCCAGGCCTCAGCGGTCTGCTTCATCTGGCTGGTTAACAAAAATAGGGGGGACCCCATGCCAATTTTTTTCGAGGGGATCCCCTATTTTTGTTAATCAGCCAAGATATGCAGACTGCTGTGGCCTGGTATTATCAGGCTGGCAAGGTCCATGGATCTTGGCTCCTTAACAGCCTGAAAATCCAGGCCTCAGCGGTCTGCTTCATCTGGCTGGTTAACAAAAATAGGGGGGACCCCACACCAATTTTTTTCGAGGGGATCCCCTATTTTTGTTAATCAGCCAAGATATGCAGACTGCTGTGGCCTGGTATTATCAGGCTGGCAAGGTCCATGGATCTTGGCTCCTTAACAGCCTGAAAATCCAGGCCTCAGCGGTCTGCTTCATCTGGCTGGTTAACAAAAATAGGGGGGACCCCACGCCAATTTTTTCGAGGGGATCCCCTATTTTTGTTAATCAGCCAAGATATGCAGACTGCTGTGGCCTAGTTTTATCAGGCTGGCAAGGTCCATGGATCTTGGCTCCTTAACAGCCTGAAAATCCAGGCCTCAGCGGTCTGCTTCATCTGGCTGGTTAACAAAAATAGGGGGACCCCACGCCATTTTTTTTTCGAAGGGAACCCCTATTTTTGTTAATCAGTTCCCTCTGACGTCACTGATTGTGTCCCTGGCTGACCTGAAGTGAAATGAAAGCAATCAATTAAGCTTTCCACTTAAGGGCCCGTCTCACATAGCGATATCGCTACCGAGATCGCTGCTGAGTCACTAGTTTTGTGACGCAGCAGCGAGCTCACCAGCGATATCGCTGTGTGTGACATTCAGCGACGATCAGCCCCCCTGCCGGGTATCGCTGATCGTCGCTGAAATGTCAGGACCTTTTTTTGATCGCTGGTTTCCCGCTGACAGGCACGCATCGCTGCGTGTGACAGGCGGGAGACCAGCGATCCGCTGGTAACCAAGGTACACAGCGGGTTTCCAGGCGCGGGGCTGTGCCTAGAAACCCGCTGTGTACCTTGGATACCAGCGCCCTGATGCAGGGAGCTGGTATCCAAGGTACACAGCGGGTTTCCAAGCGCTGCGCGGTGCCTGGAAACCCACTGTGTACCTTGGTTACCAGCGGATCGCTGGTCTCCCGCCTGTCACACGCAGCGATGCGTGCCTGTCAGAGGGAAACCAGCGATCAAAAAAGGTCCTGACATTTCTGTGACGATCAGCGATACCCGGCAGGGGGGCTGATCATCGCTGAATGTCACACACAGCGATATCGCTGGTGAGCTCGCTGCTGCGTCACAAAACTTGTGACTCAGCAGCGATCTCGGTAGCGATATCGCTATGTGAGACGGGCCCTTAAGCGATGTTACCCGCAGTGTCGCTGTCCCAGATCGCTGCCTGAGCTGCCTGTTTGGCAGCTCAGCAGCGATCATGTAGCGATACACCAGCGATCCTGACAAGTGCATATCGTTGTCGGGATCGCTGGTGTATCGTTATGTGACACCCAGCCTTTACTCTCCTGTCAGGCAGGAGAGGAACTCATTCATTTGGGGTTTACTGTGAGGCTGCAGCATTAGCTGCGGTCCCTGCAGTAAACATTAACCCTTTCTGAAGGATTACACCGTGGGACCTGACTGTGCATGGGATAGGTAAGAATAATTTTGCTTTTTTATTTTATTTTATTACAGGAAATGGTTTTTGCAGTAAAATAAAATATGGTCAAAAACATGTGTCTTTATTTCATTAAAATGATTTTTAATTAAAGTGTGTGTGTTTTATTTTTATTTCATGCAATAGGATTAATAATTGATAGTTGTCTAATTGACAGCTCTCAATTATTAACCTGGCTTAAGGTCACCTTTCAATAGCAAGGTGGCTTTAACCACATATTAACCCATTCGCCACCGCTACAGGGCAATGGGAATAGACGGGCAAAGTGCCAGAAAGGGCGAATCTAATTATAGATTTGTCTTTCCTGGGTGTCTGGGGGCAGATGTTAGTAGCCGGGGGGGGGCAAAAATAATGGTCCCTCTCTGGGCTATTATTATCTGCCCCCACTCACTGGCTTTGTCTGTCTGGTTGCGAAAATAGGGCGGGAGCCCACGCATTTTTTTTCAGCAATTTTACACCTCATATATATATATACATGTCATTGAATTTGTGACACATATATATATATATATATTTATATTTGTAGTTCATACACTTCTACATAGTATAATAGCCGCTAATTCAATTGCCGGCTTTTGTGAAAATGCAGAACCCGACATGAAATGACACTTGGTGTACATAGGGTTAACCATGTCTTTTCATGTCCTTTGCTATCTAATTTGCACAAACAATTAAATCCGTCTATGTGTGCAAAATTTCACACCTGTAGGGGTTAATTAAAGGTGTAAATTCGTAGCAAAAAAGTCCGTTTTTTTTACAACGAATTTACACCTTTAATTAACCCCTACAGGTGTGAAATTTTGCACACATAGACTGATTTAATTGTTTGTGCAAATCAGATAGCAAACGACATGAAAAGACATGGTTAACCCTATGTACACCAAGTGTCATTTCATGTCGGGTGCTTCTGTCTTTTCACTGAAGCCGGCTTTACCCGGCAATTGAATCAGAGAGGATATTTTACTATGTAGAAGTGTATAAACTATACATATATGTATATATATATGTCACAATGACATGTATATATATATATATGTATTCTATGTGTGTATATTTAGTGTTTACAAGGAAAGAATGGGGTTTTTTTAGTTGCGATATTTTGTTCCCATAGACTTACATGGGACTTCCGGTATCGGTATCGGGTATCGCCGATATTTTAGTGATATCGGCGATACCATTCCGATTCCGATACTTTAGGATATCGGAAAGTATCGCTCAACTCTAACTGTGAATTAAAATTGCCAATTCAAGCAGAGCCAGGATCATATTCCTTGCCAACCTCTACACTGATGCCTCTACCCTGTGCCAGTTGTTGCACTGGTTGCCCATCTGATATTGAGGTCAATATAAACTCATCACGCTCACCCATAAAGCACTCCATGCTTCAACACCTCCTTACATCTCTTCCCTCGTCTCAGTCTTACCACCCTACCCATGCCCTCTGTTCTGCTAATGACCTGAGGTTAACATCCTCAACATTTCGAACCTCCCATTCCCATCACCAAGACTTCTTGTGAGCTGTGCTAATTCTTTGGAATGCACTACCCAGAACAATTCAATTAATCCCCAATACCCAAAGTTTTAAGCGTGCCCTACAACACTATTGTTTAGACTGGCTTATAACCTCAACATACTTATCTAACTATACCTGTTCTGCCCATACAGAATATTTATCAAAACCAGGACCCTCGCATCCTCTTTTCACACACCCTACATGCACTTAATAGTCTGTACACATACTGATTGGTGACAGGTTCATGCAGCATGAACATTTACATGAACACCCTATTTATCATATTGATGGCACTGTAGAAATAAATGTATTATTTATTATTATTTGCACTATTATTACTATTTTTCATTTTTTTATTATAAAACGACTGTTTAATGTTTAACTATTGATATCAAAAGCTAACAGTAGCATCTAAATATCTAAACATTAAATATCTAAAAATCTAAACATTAAACATCTAAATATCTAAACATCAGTGATCGAAGACAACTTCGTTAGCCTTTCTTAGGTGCCTACTTTAGATAGGGATTAATGGCACTATTTTATGGTGCAATTCATGTTTTAAAAAAACCTGCAATTTAAGGTTACTATACTGTATAAATGATATCTCTGGGACAAGGTAGAGCAGGCAGTTCAGTATGCCAGTACCTCCATCTTGTGGACTTCAGCATGTGTGACTATATGAGTCTATCCTTAAGTAAACCTAAGGCTGGAGTCACACATAACGTATAAAAATCGATCCGTTTTTTACAGCCGAAAAATGTATCAATGTTTCATGAACAGTGATCCATCTGTATGTCATCCGTTTTCAATGCGAGGATGCAATTTACTCGCATCAAAATATCCGTGTGTTATCCGTATGGCATCCGTATGGTGAAAAATCTCGCCAGCTTGCAAAATGGACATATAATGGATCCATGGCCTCAAATATTTGTGAAAACATTTATATAGTCTACATATATATATATATATATAACAGTGAGACACACATATATATATATATTTATTTTTCATACAGAGGTAGATAGCAGAATAGCCGATAATTCAATTGTCGGCTTCTGTAAAATCATTACAGAACCCGACAGGATATGAGACATGGTTTACATACCGTAAACCATTGCATATCAGTTATTTTTTTATATGTCCCTCACTAATAATGTTAGTAGAGTGCCAGAAAGAGTGAGTGCCGGAATAGGCTCATCTTACAGATGTGCCTTTTCTGGGGTGGCTGGGGGCAGATTTTTTTAGCCAGGGGGTCAAAAACAATTGTCCCTCTCTAGGCTATTAATTTCTGCCCTCAGCTACTGGCTTGCCCTCTCTGGTGGAGAAAATTGCGTGGGAGCTCACGCAAGTTTTTTCCTTTAATTTAACACCTACAGCTCCAAAATTTTACACACATACACTACTAACATTATTAGTGATGGACATATATAAATCTAATGGATATGCAATGGTTTACTGTATGTAAACCATGTTTCATATCCTGTCAGGTTCTGTAATGATTTTACAGATGCCGACAATTGAACTATCGGCTCTTCTGCTCTCTATATCTCTGTGATATATAAATATATATATATATATATATATACAGTACAGACCAAAAGTTTGGACACACCTTCTCATTCAAAGATGTTTCTGTATTTTC
>JARQOD010000006.1:369219504-369262411 GCA_033576555.1 Oophaga sylvatica
TTTGGCCATGAAATACATGAGACACGGGTTTTGGATATAGAAAGTCTTGTATTACTTCATACAAGTTGGCAAAAATAGTCACACAGTTTGCGACACAGAAGCAGGAGACACGCACCAGAGAAATCTAAGCTCAGCATCACTCTCCACAACAGGTTCAGGATCTTCTTCTCTGTTACCGTAAGTCCTGCAACGTGGGTCTTTCAAAGAGCAGGGTTCAGAGTCCACAAGTGCTTCAGAGTTCCTCAGTAGGAATAGTGGAGTACAAGGTCCAAGGCTTTAGGAGTCAGGTCACAGGTTCACTGCAGGCTAGATTCTGAAGCACTGATTGCTCAGCTGTGGCTGCTTAAGAAGCAAAGGAGAGAATCAGGGCGGGAACATGCAAGCTGGAACCTCCATTTTGACTGAGGGCAAGATAGCTGCAGCAAGACAAAAAGTAAAATGGCTGACGAACAAACTGAGTTTCAGGAACATGTACACAGAACCTTACTTTACTCCCCCTTAGGGACAACCTCCGGATGACCTCGGGCCCAGGCTTGTGGGGTACCTCGATGAAATGACGGAGCAAGCGAGGAGCATTAACGTTATTGACTGGTTCTCATGATTTGTCCTCCATGGGTAGCCTGCCATTTAATCAGATATTGTAACTGATTTCTATAAAACCCTGGAATCTAAAATCCTTTCCACCACAAATTCTTCCTGCCCTTTCGCTAGCATGGGTCAGGGCAAGGAAAAGAACGTCCAGGAAACGTATTGGGTGTCGCAGCCTTTAGTAGGGATACATGAAAGACAGGGTAAATTTCTCATAGTTCTGGGCAGTTGAAGCGACAAGCAAACGGCACTTAAAATTTTACTGATTTTATAGGGTCCAAGGGACTATGTCCCAACTTAGACGATGGAATCCTTAATTTAAAGATTCTGGTTGACGCCAGACCAAGTCTCCTACCTTGAAAGCTGGTGCGGTTTACGAAATTTATCTGCTGCTTTCTTGTACCTTTCCTGAGCCGATTCCAGTTTTTCCTTTAGAAGATCCCTATTCTTCTGTAAAGACGTGATTCTTTAGCCACCTGTGGTAAAGGCGTTTCTATGGGAAATCGTGGTAGAATGTTAGGATGATAACCTAGTTAGATAAAAAAGGGACTGCTTGTGGAGGCACCTGAGAGTTGTTTTACGAAACTCAGCTAATGGAAGTAGATCCACCCAATATCCCGTTGGTGGCAGATAAAACGCGGAGATTACTGCTCCAGGGGTTTTATTGGTTGGTTCGTTCGTTCGTTCTGTCCATTAGTCTGGGGATGAAAAGCAGAAGAAAGGTTTACTTTAATGTCCAATGCTGCAAAAGAAATTTGCCCAAAACCTAGAAGTGGGAAATTTCACCCCTCGATCCGAAATAACCTCATCCGGTACTCCATGTAAGCGAAACACATCTTTTTAATTTATTAAATCTGATGTCTGTTTTGCAGTGGGTAAGCCGACACAAGGGATAAAATGAGCTGCCTTTGTTAGACGGTCAACCACCACTAGAATGGTGTTCTTCCTTGAGAGGTTGGTAACTCCACAATGAAGTCCATAGAAATGGATCCCCACGGGCGGGACGGGGTGAGAAGAGACTGTAACAGACCAGTTGGTGAGGAGCGAGGTGTTTTGCATCTTGCACAGACTTCACATGAAGTGACATAGTTTTAAAACATCCTTCCTGCAAGTGGGCCACCAAAAGAAACGAGAGAGAAATTCCTGTGTCTTTAGAATTCCTTTATGCCCAGCTATCTTGGAATCGTGAATGAGTTGCAATACTCTCAATCTGACTGTTTCAGGAATATACAGGCGTTGTCCCTGAATCCACACACCATTCTTAAAGACAAGACTTACGTCCCTTGGGGGTTGTGCCAAAAAGGAATCCGCATGGTATGCTTCCTTGATGTCCTTAAGTAGGTCTTGATTATGAATTACTCCTAGGAATCTAGAGTCAGGAAGAATAGTCTTAGGAGGAGTAATCGGACGTGTCTCTGCTGAGTAAATCCTAGAGAGTGCATCAGCCTTTCCATTGCGCGATCCTGGTCTATAAGAAATGATAAAATTAAATTGGTTTAAGAAAAGATTCCAGCGAGCCTGGCGAGGAGTCAGGCACTTAGCCGACCTATAAACTCAAGGTTACGATGATCTGTCAGGACGACTATTTGCTGTGCAGCTCCCTGAAGAAGGTGTCTCCATTCTTTGAAGGCGGCAATAATGGCCAACAACTCTCTATTGCCCACATCGTAGTTCCTCTCAGCCGAAGACAACTGCTGGGAAAAGAAGGCACAGGGATGCAAGACATTCTTCTCACCTGTTCTCTGAGAGAGTATAGCTCCAACGGCACAGTCTGAAGCATCCACCTCTATTATGAAGGCAAGCTCGGGGTTGGGATGTACTAGGATAGGTGCAGTGGTAAATTTATCTTTTAGACGGGAAAATGCTTCCTGGGCTTGGGGAGTCCAGGAGAACCTAGACTCTTTCCGGGTAAGTTGGGTGATAGGTGACACTACCTCAGAGAAATTTCTAATGAAACGTCTATAGAAGTTGGCAAACCCGATGAAGCGCTGTACCTCCTTCACATTTCTAGAACTTGGCCAATCCTTGATGGCTTGGGTTTTGCTTCCATCCATACTAATTCCTTGTGTAGACAGTACATACCCCAGAAATTGAATTTCGGTCCTATGGAATTCACACTTTTCAAGTTTGATGTAAAGATGATTTTGTCTTAGACGTTCCAAGACCATTCTCACATGTCCATGATGTTCCTCTGTGGAGTTAGAAAAAATTAGAATATCATCCAAATAAATTACCACGAATGTATCTAGGAGATCCCTGAAGATGTCATTCACCAAGTGTTGGAAAGTGGCTGGGGCGGTACTCAGACCAAAAGGCATAACTAGATATTCAAAGTGTCCATAGCGTGACCTGAATGCAGTCTTCCATTCATCCCCAGGTCTAATACGGACTAAGTTATAGGCCCCACGAAGATCTAGTTTAGAGAAAATTTTGGCATGTCGCACTCTCTCCAATAACTCAGGGATTAAAGGCAATGGATAACGGTTTCTAATAGTAACCTTATTGAGTTCCCTATAGTCTACGCATGGTCTCAGAGATCCATCTTTCTTCTTTACAAAGAAGATGGGTGCACCTGCAGGAGATGAAGAGGGGCGTATGAAGCCCTTGGCTAGATTTTCGTCTATGTAATCCTTTAAAGCCTTTAGCTCGGGCCCCGCCAGGGGGTAGATCTTACCAAAAGGTATCTCTGCTCCAGGCAATAATTCAATTGGACAATCATATGGACGGTGAGGAGGAAGCTGGTCAGCGTTCTTCTTGTCACATAAATCCACATAGTCCTGGTATACAGCTGGTAGTTCAGGGACTGACATGGTTCCTTTAGGAACAGAGCAAGCTGAAACTTTTGGACTCATCTGTTTCTCTGGAAAGTGTAATTCCTTGGTCTCCCAGTTAATGTTAGGATTCTGAGCCTGCAGCCATGGTAGCCCTAGAATAATGGGAAAGTGGGGAGAAGAGATAAGCATAAAGGACAGTTTCTCTTGATGATCTTTACCCATAAGAATCCTCAAAGGCTCTGTTTCCTGATCCACTGGTCCAGAGGTCAGCAGGGAGCCATCCACAGTTTCCATCTGTACTGGAGTAGCCTTCTTCACTGAACGTATCCCCTGTTTCAGAGCAAAGGAGACATCCATAAAATTTCCACTTGCCCCTGAGTCGATCATAGCAGAGCTAGACACCCAAGCTGAGTCAACCCAGAGTTTGATGGAAAGAAAGCAATGAGAATTGTTTTTCTTACAACTCAGCTGGGACACCGCTGAGGAAACTTGAAAAATGGCAGCGTTTACACAGTCAACGTCCTCAGAGGTAACGGAGTTTAAGTCCGAGAAATCAAGATCTGTTGCTGCAGATCTCTCTGGAGCCTGAGGCTCGGACCTGACAGATCCCCTCTCGCAACACTCACAATGAATGAGTGCTGCAGTAGTCTTACGAGAACGGCTGGGGCAGTTTATAATGAAGTGCCCTGACTTACCACAATAGAAACATAGATTTTCCTTAAAACGATGTTCCTTGCGTGCATCACTAACCGTCGTTGTAAAGAGTCTACCTGCATGGGTTCAGGTTCAGGTTCCCGTGTAATCCTACTCAAAGGTTCCTTAGCTGGAGAGGAAGGTAGGAAAAGGTTAGTGCGATTGCTTTCGAACCATCTCTCTTGCCTGCATTCAGTCAGACGAGTATCAATACGGATGCAGTAGTTAATAAAGTCACCTAACGCAGTGGGAGGGTCGGCACGAGCAAGTTCATCCTTAATCAGTGGAGATAACCCCTTTCGAAAAATAGATTTTTTGGCGGAACTGTCCCAGGTGGTATCAAGGGCCCATCTCCTGAAATCCAAGGCATATTCAGCTACCAAGTGCTTCCCTTGGCGCAAAGCTAACATGGCTGCTTCAGCTGTTGCACCTCGATTGGGGTCATCAAACACCTGCCCCATGGTTGAAATAAAAGCATCAAGGTGATTCAAACAATCATCCTCAGTCTCAATCAGAGGGTTTGCCCACATCAAAGCCTTGTTGGTAAGCAACATAATTATAGTAAGCACCTTAGATCGTTCAGTGGGAAATTGTGAAGCATGTGCAGAAAAAAAAAGATTGCATTGATTAATAAATCCCCTGAATTTCTCACGTTCACCGCCAAAACGAAAAGGGGGCAACTTGGGAATCCCAGAACTCGGGGCTACGGCAGGAGCCTGGACTCGCTCTTCTAGAACCTCAATCCTGGCTCGCAAATCCTGGGCAGTCTGTCCAAACACTTGCAAATTGTGATTAGTGAGGTCCTGTAGGCTTGAAAAACGGGTCTTTATATTCTGCAAATCTGCAAGGATATTATCAGTCACTCCACAAAGTTCCTTTATGCGGGCCTCCATTTTCCAGATCTTTTAAGACAGGAGTACTGGAAGAAGAGGAGAGGAGAAAAAAAAAACAATAGTGTTTACCTGTGGTAACACTGCAGAGAGAAAAAAAATTAAGGGAACTGCTCACCTGGAATGGTTGTGAGAAGTCACAACCACTATCATCACAGAAATTTCACCCGGACATCTGATATCCACAGTTACAGCAGACAAAAAAGAGAAAAGAGAAAAAAAAAACAATAGTGTTTACCTGTGGTAACACTGCAGAAAAAAAAACACTTAAGGGAATGCTCACCTGGAATGGTTGTGAGAAGTCACAACCACTGTCATCACAGAAAGTACAACCGGACATCCGATATCCACAGTTACAGCAGACACAGCCTTTCCAGACCCAGCAGACACTAACGTTTTTGGCTTCAGAATCTTGTAATGTATGTAGTACAGTTCATATAGCGTCTTGTGCTTGGGTGCGATGAAAATACATGAGACACAGGTTTGATATAGAAAGTCTTGTATTACTTCATACAAGTTGGCAAAAATAGTCACACAGTTTGCAGACACAGAAGCAGGAGACACAGCAGGCCAGAGTAATCTAAGCTCAGCAATCACTCTCCACAACAGGTTCAGGATCTTCTTCTCTGTTACCGTAAGTCCATGCAAACGTGGGTCTTTCAAAGAGCAGGGTTCAGAGTCCACAAGTGCTTCAGAGTTCCTCAGTAGGAATAGCTGGAGTACAAGGTCCAAGGCTTTAGGAGTCAGGTCACAGGTTCACTGCAGGCTAGATTCTGAAGCACTGATTGCTCAGCTGTGGCTGCTTAAGAAGCAAAAGGAGAGAATCAGGGCAGGAACATGCAAGCTGGAAACTCCATTTTGACTGAGGGCAAGATAGCTGCAGCAAGACAGAAGTAAAATGGCTGACGAACAAACTGAGTTTCAGGAACATGTACACAGAACCTTACAACCTGACTAGTGGCATGATGAGACCGTTCAGCCTGACATCCAGGAGACACTGAGCTGAGCGCTAGAGCGTAGCTTTAGCAACCTGCGGTGACATCATTGAGGTTACATCATTGAGGTTACCGCTGGTCACGGATGCTGCTTTTCCCAAGGGAAGATGATTGTTTGCTGCCCGTTGTGCTGCGGAGACCTCAATGAAAACACCTCTAGCACCGTGGGAAATTTCTCAAGGTGCTAGCGGTGACATAATGAAGGTTACCGCAGTTCATTGGCTGGCTCACACTGAACTGAGCTTGGGAACAGCTGACATTGACCGGTGGTAACCTCTCTGATGTTGCTGCTCATCACTAAAGCTGCTTCCCAAGCTCAGCTCAGTGTGTCCTGGATTCACAGCTGAGTAATTGCTTTATGCCACTTTTTAGCCATGTAATCCGGATGTAACAGAGCTGGACTTCTTTGTGGGACAAATGGATTGTCGTCGGACAGGTTTATTATTTTCATTTTTACAGTAATAAATGGGAAAATTAGGGTGAGGTGTGTTTATTTCAATTAAAGGACTTTATTTTTGATGTGTATTTCTTACAATATGACTATGGGGTTAGTATTGGGGTGTTTTATAGACTCCTCTCCATTGCTAACCCCTAAGCTTGATGTCAGCTGACAATACAAAGCTGACATCAATCACAACCCTATTACCCCACTTGCCACTACACAAGGGCAAGTGGGAAGAGCATGGCTAAGTGCTATATTTGGCTCATTGTATGGATGCGCCATTTCTGGGGTGGCTGAGGGCTAATGTTGGTAGCCTGGGAGGAGGTGCAATATCCCTGGCTCCTTTATAGGCTATTAATATCAACCCACAGCTGTCAGTTTTTCCTTTGCTGGTTTGAATTCATAGGGAGACCCTACGTTATTTTTTTCCTGGGCATTTTGGTGTATGGGAAAATTCAAGGTGATAGCTGTCGGCTGACAATAGATCAGCTAAATGACATTCATGTATACCACTCTTGCCACACATGACAAGTATTTTTTCAGTAACCATTATAAAGGATAGTTTTATTAGGACTGTCCAATTATCACTATTTATTTAGAAATAAGTAATATGCCTTTAAGGAAATGGGATATGTGAAGAAATAGAATGTTTTTCATGTTGGTAACCCTGGAAGCGGGACATGACTATTCCTAGTCTGACAGCTTCTGTGTCAATGTGTGTGAATGCTTCTTATTTCCTACTTTTTTATTAGGCTGGCCACCTCATGCGCTTTTCCTCCTCTATTTGTGTTGCCAGCTAGGAATAACATATATTCTCCTTGGTATTGGTACATGTATAACAATCTGTTTAAATAATAGTGTTTGTATCTAACAAATCAACTTACCTGCAATAGTCCAATTGCCTCTGGGTGTGTCTGCTCTGACCTTACAAGAGAATGCTAGGAGCCTTCTGATGTAATATAGTGAATCCTGCAAAGAATTGTGGGAGTTTCCATGTGTATAAAAGATCACGATTAACAGCAGTTAGAGATGATGGTTGTGAGGCCTACTTTAGTACTGATGACCTATCCTTAGGATAAATGTCATTAATTTCTGATCGATCGGGATCCAACATCTGGCACCCCCGCCAATGAGATGATATTGGTGTCTGCGGTGGCCGCTGCCGACCGGAATTACTCACTTGCAGAGCTGGCCGTCTTGTGATAGTGGCCGCCGCAGGTTACTACATATCCGCCTCCTGTTGATTTGATCAGCTGTTAATGGTGTCAGCGGCAGTCAATTAAATTCTACAGTAATTACCTCTATACATAATGATTGTAACTTACTAATTAGAAGCATCTAGAAATATATTTATAAACATATTTCTGTTAGTTACTATTTTTCTATTCCCAGAGGACTCTAAATAAG
Source organism: Oophaga sylvatica (assembly GCA_033576555.1). Classification (NCBI taxonomy): domain Eukaryota; kingdom Metazoa; phylum Chordata; class Amphibia; order Anura; family Dendrobatidae; genus Oophaga; species Oophaga sylvatica. Next base: position 369,227,294 of record JARQOD010000006.1, read on the forward strand.
TATGATACCTAAGGTTGGGTTCAGACAGCCATATGAAAAGTCTTCAGCCTTTTGTGTAATAAAAAACAAAAAAAGGATGATTTTTCCTTTGTATTAACATCTGTTTTGAGACATCAGCAATTATTAAATTATATCAAGCTGAATACATTTTCCTATGTTGAAAATTGCAATGGTTACATTAAAAATGCATGCCATGTGGCTGGTGTCTGTATAGTGTCCATTTCTTTTGTCCCCTTTAAGTTTAAGGAAAAATGCAAAGTACTACATTTGGGCAATAAAAATGAAAAAAGCATATACAGAAAGCGAGGAATAGGGCTAAGCAACAGCACATGTGAAAGAGACTTGGGTACACTAATAGATCACAGATTGAACATGAGTCAACAGTGTGATGCAGCAGCAAAAAAGGCAAATACAATTCTGGGATGTATTAACAGAAGCATTGTCCTCTACTCCTCTTTGGTCAGACCTCATCTGGAATACTGTGTCCAGTTTTGGGCACCACATTTTAAAAAAGACATCAACAAACTGGAGCAAGTTCAGAGAAGAGCGACCAGAATGGTGACCAGTCTGCAAACCATGTCCTATGAGGAACGGTTACAGGATTTGGGAATGTTTAGCTTACAAAAAAGAAGACTGAGAGGAGACTTAATAGTTGTTTACAAATATCTCAAGGGCTGTCACATTGTAGAAGGATCATCCTTATTCTCATTTGCACAAGGAAAGACTAGAAGCAATGGGATGAAACTGAATGGAAGGAGACACAGATTAGATGTTAGAAAAAACTTTTTGACATTTAGGGTGATCAATGAGTGGAACAGGCTGCCATGAGAGTTAGTAACATAGTTATTAAGGTTGAAGGAAGACTTTAAGTCCATCTAGTTCAACCCATATCCTATCCTAACCTGCCCTAACATGTTGATCCAGAGGAAGGCAAAAAAAAAAAACCCCAAGTGGCAAACAGTAAGCTTCACATTGGGGAAAAAAATTCCTTCCCAACTCCACATACGGCAATCAGACTAGCTCCCTGGATCAACGCTGTATCTAGGAAACTAGTGAATATAGCCTGTAATATTATACTTTTCAAGAAAGGCATCCAGTCCCTTTTTAAATTTTAGTAAGGAATCACTCATTACAACATTAGACGGCAGAGAGTTCCATAGTCTCACTGCTCTTACAGTAAAGAATCTGCATCTGTGATTATGGCTAAACCTTCTTTCCTCCAGACGTAGAGGATGCCCCCTTGTCCCCGTCACAGGTCTAAGAGTAAAAAGATCATTAGAAAGGTCTTTGTACTGTCCCCTCATATATTTATACATTGTAATAAGATCACCCCTAAGCCTTCGTTTTTCCAAACTAAATAACCCCAAGTGTAATAACCTGTCTTGGTATTGCAGACCCCCCAGTTCTCTAATAACCTTGGTCGCTCTTCTCTGCACCCGCTCCAGTTCAGCTATGTCTTTCTTATACACCGGAGACCAGAACTGCACACAGTATTCTAAGTGTGGTCGCACCAGTGACTTGTATAGAGGTAAAATTATGTTCTCCTCATGAGCATCTATGCCTCTTTTAATGCATCCCATTATTTTACTTGCCTTGGCAGCAGCTGCCTGACATTGGCCACTAAATGTGAGTTTGTCGTCCACCCATACACCCAGGTCTTTTTCAGTGACAGTTTTGCCCAGTGTTTTACAATTAAGCACATAATTATACATCTTATTTGTTCTACCCAAGTGCATGACCTTACATTTATCCCCATTAAAGCTCATTTGCCATTTATCAGCCCAAGCTTCTAGTTTACATAAATCCTCCTGTAATATAAAATTATCCTCCTCTGTATTTATTACCCTGCAGAGTTTAGTGTCATCTGCAAATATTGAAATACTACTCTGTATGCCCCCTACAAGGTCATTAATAAATATGTTAAAGAGAAGCGGCCCCAATACTGACCCCTGTGGTACCCCACTGCTAACCGTGACCCAGTCCGAGTGTGCTCCATTAATAACCACCCTTTGTTTTCTATCCATGAGCCAGTTCTTAACCCACTTACACATATTTTCCCCTATCCCCATTGTTCTCATTTTATGTATCAACCTTTTGTGTGGCAGTGTATCAAAAGCTTTTGAGAAGTCCATGAACACCACGTCCACTGCATTCCCTTGGTCCAGTCCTGAACTTACCCCTTCATAAAAGCTTATCAGATTAGTCTGACAAGAACGGTCCCTCGTAAACCCATGCTGATACTGTGTCATGAGGTTATTCAGCTTCAGATACTCCAATATAGTATCCCTTAAAAAACCCTCCAGGATTTTACCCACAGTAGATGTTAAGCTCACTGGCCTATAATTTCCAGGTTCAGTTTTTGCCCCCTTTTTGAATATTGAATATTTGAATATTGAATATTTGAATATTGGCACCACATTTGCTATACGCCAGTCCTGTGGTACAGACCCAGTTATTATGGAATCTTTAAAGATTAAAAATAAAGGTCTATCTATAACTGTACTTAATTCCTGCAGTACTCGGGGGTGTATCCCATCCGGGCCCGGGGATTTGTCAATTTTAGTGATTTTTAGACGCCGCCGTACTTCCTGCTGGGTTAAGCAGGTGACATTTAATGGAGAAATTTTTTTATCTCTGATCATGTTATCTGTCATGGGATTTTCTTGTGTAATACAGTTGAAAAAAAGTCATTTAGCATATTGGCTTTTTCCTCATCCTCATCCACCATTTCACCCAGACTATTTTTAAGGGGACCAACACTATCATTTTTTAGTTTCTTGCTATTTATGTAGTTAAAGAATATTTTGGGATTATTTTTACTTTCTCTGGCAATGAGTCTCTCTGCCTCAATCTTTGCTGTCTTGATTTGCTTTTTACAGAATTTATAGTTGGTGAATTTTCTTTCAATGGAAGTCTTCAAACAGGCTGGACAGGCATCTGTCTGGGATGATTTAGAGAATCCTGCTTTGAGCAGGGGTTTGGACCAGATGACTGAGGAGGTCCCTTCCAACTCTACCATTCCATGATTCTTAATGATCAGGTTTCATTCAAAAAATAGATCAAAGTAGTACATGCTGCATTTTTTGTTAGATGTAGTTCATCTGTCTGAATGTAAAAATGTTTATTTCAGCTACTGCAATCACCTGTATTGGTACATGTACTGTACTGTCTGTGTGTGATACATCTGCACATACAGTAGTGTTCAAAATACTAGCAGTCTAATATGACTAACCAGATTAAACACTGGTTTTGGTATAAATTATATTATAGAATATAGCAAAAATGGTATTTAAAACTTAGCTTTTGCTAACAGTTTCTTTAAAAAAGGGGTTTTCATCCCTATTAATCAAACGTGAACCAATACACTAGTGCACCAAATATACATATAAATCCAACAATATCCCATCCCTGGTGGGATATGCTGCCCGTTTGCTCCTGACAATAGAAAAGTTTTGTGCCAGTCCCCTGATGAATCAAGACATTGAGGAAACGCGTCGGGAGGCACATAGGATCAGCCCAGGGCCTATAGTTGAAAGGGCCAGCTGTGGACTGTCCTTGTAAGGGCAGGAGTCTTGGGGTGCCAGGATTATTTGCAGAGAATAATAGGGATAATCTGTGGACCCCGACTCCATGAAAAATATATAGAGGAAGCATCAAAATGGGTGAGATTGTTCCATTTACCCTCTATAATGTATAATGTTTACAGTATTTAAATAGAGAGCAAAGAAATTTTCCCAAACAGGGAGTGCTTTGTTTGATGGTATACCCCACTGGGATTTAAACCATATTTATTGTTGGATTTATATGTGTATTTGGTGCACTAGTGTATTGGTTCATGTTTAATTAACAGGGGTTAAAGCCCCTTTTTTAAAGAAGCTGTTAGTAAAAGCTAAGTTTTAAATACCATTTTTGCTATATTCTATACTTTTATTGGTGGTAAAAATAGTGGGAGGAGAATTGTTGGTACTTCTCTGGCTATATATTAATTCTTTATAAATTATATTAACACATGTCAATTTACCAGCTGGTGCAGTAGATTCTAAGAAAACCCACAGACTCCGCATTCAAGATCTGCAGGTTTTTGAGTCTGTGTATTAGAATAGTTAATTGAAAGGGGGGGTCAAAATAATAGCAATGTGGAGATGAATTAGTGAGGTCAATCATTCTGTGAAGAGACAGGTGTGACTCATGTGGCCATTATTTGAGGATGAGCTAGGACATGTTGTACATGTATTTCTCCTTGAAAGCCTGAGAAATATGGGTCGTTCGAGACATTGTTCAGAAGAACAGTGTACTTTGATTAAAAAGTTGATTGGAAAGAGTAAAACTTATAAAGAAGTGCAGACAATGATAGGCTGTTCAGCTAAAATGATCCCCAATGCTTTATAATGGAAGCAAAACCAGGGAGACGTGGAAGAAAACGGAAGACTACCATTCGAATGGATGGAAGAATAAACAGAATGACAAAGACTCAATCAATGATCAGCTCCAGGATGAGCAAAAACAGTCTCACATTACCTGTGAGTACTGTGACAAAAGACGCCTGTGTGACGCTAATCTCTGATCAAGAAGTCCCCACAAAGTCCCACTGTTAATAAAAAGACAGGTACTGAAGTCAACTGGCCTGAAGAGAAATGGAGAAACATTTTGTGAACTAACAAAAGTAAAATTGTTCTTTTTGGGTCCAAGGGCCGCAGACAGTTCATCAGACAACCCCCAATATCTGCATTCAAGCCACAGTACACTCTGAAGACAGTGAAGCATGGTGGTGCAAGCATCATGATATGGGCATGTTTTTTTTTACTATTGTGCCTATTTACCGCATACCAAGAATCATGGACCAGTTTGCTTATATTAAAATACTTGAAGAGGTCATGTTGCCGTACGCTGTAGAGGATATGCCCATGAAATGGGTATTTCAACAAGACAACGACCCTAAACACACTAGTAAATGAGCAAAATCTTGTTTCCAATAGTGGAGCCTATTCGCACTACTAATGAGGGTTTCCAGTCCAACCAAATTAAGGTTATGGAGTGGCCAGCCCAATCTCCTGACCTTAGTCAGATAGAACTCTTGTGGAGTAACATTAAAAATTCAATTTCTGAGGCAAAGCCAAAAATGCCAAAACAATTGTGGGATGTAGTCCAAGTATCCTGTGCTGGTATAACAGTTGATAGGGGCCAGAAGTTAATTGACTCTATGCAACATACAGTAGATGTGCAGCAGATCTAAAAAAACTGTGGGTGTACAACTAAATATTAGGTTAATAATTCACAGGAATGATAAATCATCATAAAAAATAGTACATATTGTGAGTTTGTAAAGCCAAATGCAGACACTGCTATTTTATAGAACAGCCCAATGTTCATTTTTTGTTATTTTCTGTAAAGTAGTTAAACATTATATACATTTCTCTTCATGTTTTGAATTAGAAAACAGTGTGCAATGTTCCCAATGCATGGAAATAAAAGCTAGTATAAAGATTTTGCAATTAACTCATGTTTTTTAACACACTGCTATTATTTTGAACACTACTGTAGCTAGCGTGCAAAATGAAAATATGCTCATCTGAATAGGCCCTAATAAAACCTTTTCAACAAAACACATAACACAACTCATTTTATGTTTCATTGTTCCTTAAGCTCTTTAAAAGGAACCAGTCAGCAGGATTGTGCACAGTAACCTACACACAGTGTCAGGTCGGAGCCGTTATACTGATTACAATGATACCTTGGTTGATGAAATCCGTCTTGTGGTTGTTGTTTAATCTTTATTTTCAGTTTTGAGTTACTGATATGCTCGTGCTCCAGGGCGGCCTGTGGGCGGGGTCTTCATGTGGTGATCTGATTAAGTATTCATGTGCTGTTAGATTAGGTATTCATGATGCAGACTGCTGACAGGTCACTGATCCCTCACTAACCTGTCCCCTAGTTACATATGCATACTGAAAAAAAAATTATGTAAACTAGGGGGCTAGTCAGTGAGGGATCAGAGACCTGTCAGCAGTCTGCATTATGAATACCTAATCAGAGAACCACATAAAGACCCCCCTCCAGCCCCGCCTTAGGGCATGAGGATATCATTAACACAAAACTGAAAATAAAGATTAAACAACAACCATAAGACGGATTTCATCAACGAAGGTATAATTGTAATCAGTATAACAGCGCGCCTGACACTGTCTGTAAGTTACTGTGCACAATCCTGCTGACAGGTTCCCTTTAAGACTAGTGTTGAGCGATACTGCTCGATATCTAAAAATATCGTATCGAAATGGTATCGCCGATATCACTAAATATCGTCGATATCCGATTCCGATACCGGAAGTCCAATGTAAGTCTATGGGAACCAAATATCGACATTAAAAAAAACCATTCTTGCCTTGTTGGTTAATTGTACATGAAGGAAAACAACAAAGACTAATGCAGAATGTATTGGGGGAGGTTGAGGAGACAATAAAGGCATGCATGTTTAACCCAATGCATTGGAATAGCATTAATATATTTTTTTTGGGAAATACGTTTGGATTGACTAACAAATTGACAATGTTGTTAACCTTTTTTCTATTTTGGCAAATATGTATGTTCCACAACTTCCATGCTCTTCACCTTTTTAACTTTTGCCAGTGCCACACTTTCTCCTTCATAATCTTCAGCAGCATCATCTTTCTCATCAAATTATTCTTTATCTTCACCTTCTTAATCTTCTTCTTAAACTTCTTGCTATTCATGTTTTTTTTTTACATTACTCATATTGTTATTATTAAACTAATTAATCTTCTTCATATTCAAATTCTTCATCTTCTTCCTCTTCATCTTCTTCATCATATTCTTATTTGTGACAGAGATTCCTGTACTTGTAATCTGTAAAAGTATGAATTTTCATCCTTCCGTTCTTGCTGTCACAAAAGATTTAAATTACAACAGTATTTGTCCGTGTTCAGTTTAGCCTGCAGCAGCAGCAGGCATTTTCCAGGGGCACCACGAGGAGGAACGGACTCACCCCCATACACTGCTTAGTCTTCTTCTGCTTAGAATTTAGAGCATATATTTTGCTCTTCATTTTGGTCTTATACTTCATGTTCTTCTGCTTTTTGATCTTTTGCTTATTGTTCTTCTGTCTCTTGTTCTGTATCTTGTAGTTTGTCTTAACCTTCTTTGTCCTGTTGGTGATCTTCTTCTGGGTAATCTTTTATTTTTTCTTTGTGATGGTGTTCAGGCTGGTTGGCTTCATGCTCGTCGTCCTTGTTGTCGTCATCTTCTTCTGGGTGGTCTTTAAGGTCGTCTAATTTCCGAGAAACAGCTGACGTTACTGGAACCCTGACGGGTATCAGATGGAGCAAGAGACAATGGAAGCAACGAGGACCAGCTGACTGTGCTGGAACCCGGACGGGTAGCAGAAGGAAAAGAGGCAATGTCACAACTGAGTACCAGCTGACGTTACTGTGACACGGTTACTAAGCAGGAGGTACCTGTGCTCCAAAGCACTACCAAGGACCAGCAGACGTTGCTGGAACTCGGATACGGAGATGGAGGCACCTAGGCCAAAAGCACTGGGGAGAACCACTTGAGGTACTGGACCCCGGACGGGTAGCAGAAGGAAAAGAGGCAATGTCACAACTGAGTACCAGCTGACGTTACTGTGACACGGTTACTAAGCAGGAGGTACCTGTGCTCCAAAGCACTACCAAGGACCAGCAGACGTTGCTGGAACTCGGATACGGAGATGGAGGCACCTAGGCCAAAAGCACTGGGGAGAACCACTTGACGGTACTGGACCCGGACGGGTAGCAGAAGGAAAAGAGGCAATGTCACAACTGAGTACCAGCTGACGTTACTGTGACACGGTTACTAAGCAGGAGGTACCTGTGCTCCAAAGCACTACCAAGGACCAGCAGACGTTGCTGGAACTCGGATACGGAGATGGAGGCACCTAGGCCAAAAGCACTGGGAGAACCACTTGACGGTACTGGACCCCGGACGGGTAGCAGAAGGAAAAGAGGCAATGTCACAACTGAGTACCAGCTGACGTTACTGTGACACGGTTACTAAGCAGGAGGTACCTGTGCTCCAAAGCACTACCAAGGACCAGCAGACGTTGCTGGAACTCGGATACGGAGATGGAGGCACCTAGGCCAAAAGCACTGGGGAGAACCACTTGACGGTACTGGACCCCGGACGGGTAGAAGAACGCACCCATGAAAATGTAAGTTGACAGTACGCAAGCCGTCCGCAGTTACCGAATCACACAGTCCTACAGTGGGTGCTTATCCTATTGTCACAATGGAAACCGCCTTTATTTACATATCCCACAGCACACATAGGAATCACCTAAACTGCAGGCACCATAGAGTCGGCTAACCCGAATGCAACACGACAGCACAACTTATTGGAGGATAATTGACGTTCACACTGCCAGGAAACAGCTGTCGTGCTGTAACCAGGCTGGCCAGGAGTCAGTACCCCTGCCAATTACTTACGAGCAACAAATGGCGGTGTTGTAGCCCAGGGAGTAGAGTTCAGGTGGTAGAAAGATGAACATAACAGGAGACATGGAAAACGTTGCCAAACAGTTATTTAATCTGAAAACGGACAGGCAAATTCAGGTGAGATCCATGCCTTGTTCATTTTCAGAAAAGTAAGCCGGTCTACATTCTCTGAGGATAGTCGCATGCGACGGTCTGTTACTACACCACCTGCAGCACTAAAGACACGCTCAGATAATACACTGGCAGCAGGGCAAGCCAGCACCTCCAATGCATACTGGCTAAGCTCTGGCCATGTATCCAACTTAGAGACCCAAAATTTGAAAGGGGAAGAGGCATCTGGGAGTACACTTAGAGGGAAAGCCAAGTAGTCTGTCACCATCTTACGGAAACGTTTCTTCCTGGTGACTGGAGCCGTCTCGGATGGTGTAGACCTTGCTGGCGCTGTCACAAAACTTTGCCACATTTGTAACATACAGTTCTTGCCCTGTGCAAAGCCGCTGCTTCTGCTCCCTCTTGTTGTAGAGGTGTCTACACTGCCTCGACGCACAGAGCTGCTTTGTAAAGCAGTAGCAGCAGCAGCAGGTCTCTCAGCTGGAATGTACAACAGTATGGATTGCACCAGTGTGTCTTGGTACTCCTGCATTTTACGGTCCCGGTTCACCGGTGTGATGAGGGTTTGTAAGTTGTCCCGGTAGCGAGGGTCTAGGAGGGTGTACACCCAATAATCTGACGTGCTGAGAATGTGGGCGATGCGGCGGTCGTTTCTCAGGCACTGAAGCATGAAATCAACCATGTGCTGCAGACTCCCAACTGGCCAACAAAGGCTGTCCTCTGGAAGAGGCGTCATCTCTGCCTCCTCTGCATCACCCCACCCTCGCTCTACATACTGACTAGAGCGTTGTGTACCTCCCTCTGTAGGGATTTCTTACTCCTCCATTGACTCCTCCTCCTCCTCATCCTCCTCACAAAGTGAGCCCTGCCCAGCCCTTTGTGAGGAACCACGTTGCGCTGACTGTCCTGAAGGTAATTGAATTTGTGACTCCTCATCCTCCACCTCTTCCAAAACCTCTTCCTTTAGTGCTTTCAGTGATTTCTGAAGCAGGCAGATAAGGGGGACAGTCATGCTGACTAGTGCATCATCTGCACTCGCCATCCGCGTTGAGACATCAAACGCATGCAAAACGTCGCAGATGTCCTTCATAGAGGCCCACTCAGTAGTGGTGAAGTGTGAACGGCGCAAATTGCGAGTTGATTGCGCCTGTTGCAGCTGATACTCCATTACTGCTGGCTGCTGCTCACACAACCGCTCCAACATATGTAACGTGGAATTCCACCTGGTGGGTACGTCACATATGATGCAATGTTCAGGAAGGCGAAAATCTGACTTGCAGAGCTGCAATGCGCGATCTGGCCATGCTGGAACGTCGCAAGTGAGCGCACTCTAGGCGGACCTTGTGCAGCAGTGCATCAAGATCCGGATAGTCCCTCAAAAAACTCTGCACGACCAAGTTGAGCACATGTGCCAGACATGGTATGTGAGTGAGGTTGCCAAGGCCCAGAGCTGCCACCAGATTTCGGCCATTGTCACACACTACCAAGCCTGGCTGGAGATTAGCTGACAAAAACCACACGTCGCTCTCCTGCTTGATGGCATCCCAGAGCTCCTGCGCTGTGTGGCTTCGATTCCCCATGGGAATTAATTTCAGGACGGCCTGTTGACGTTTGGCCACGGCTGTGCTCATATCGGTCGCAACAGGTAAGCGTTCACGGGTCCATGTGGAGGTAGACCTGTACGGCTCGTGCAGCGATGATTCTGAGGAACTGGAGTAGGAGGAGGAATCAATGTGCACAGACTGGATTCCTGCAATCCTTGGAGTTGGCAGAACACGTACAGCGCCATGGCAAGATCTGTACCCGGCTCCACAACATTGACCCAATGGGCAGTGAGGGAAAGGTATCGTCCCTGGCCATGGGTACTGGTCCACGCATCGGTGGTCAGGTGGACCCTGCTACTGATGGCGTTTAGTAGCGCATGTTTAATGTTTCCCTCGACATGTTTTTGCAGAGCAGGGACAGCTTGCCTGCTGAAATAAAATCGGCTTGGCACATTATATTGTGGGACTGCCAATGCCATAAAGTTCCTGAAACTGTCAGTCTCCACCAGCCTGAATGACAGCATTTCAAGGGACAGGAGTTTTGCAAGGCCAGCATTCAGAGCCTGTGCTCGTGGATGGTTTGCCGAGTATGGCCGTCTTTTATCCCATGCCTGTGTTACCGATGGCTGTTTTTTGTTCTGGGAGTGTGACGATGACTGTGAACTTGCTGCAGTGGGTGGAATAACAGTTTGTCTATGGACAACAGTGACCGAGGTTCTTCCATGGAGATCCTGTGAGGAAGCCGAACCAGGTGTGTGAGAGCTGGAGGTATAGGCTCGAACATGACCTAAAGATGTAGGTGCTGCTGTAGGTTGGCCTACATCTCCAGTGTGTCTTTGTAACTCAGCTACGTGCTTTGTCCGTACATGTTTCCACATATTTGTGGTATTCAGGTTCCTGATATTTTTACCTCTTTTAACTTTTTGCTTACACAGCTTGCATTGAACATAGCAAATATCAGATACAAGTCTGTCAAAAAAGGACCACGCAGTGCAAGACATGGGAGCGCCAATTTTGACATTTTTAAGAGAACTGCTCCCAACAGGTGCCAAACTGGAGGCTACAGGCAAGCGAGTCTGCAGCCTACCTCTCCCTCCTCTTTGTACCGTTGGGACAATCTCTTCCTCAGAGCTGCTCCCACCACCTTCCTGTTGCTCACGCCATGTTGGGTCTCGGACTTCATCATCTCCACTACCCTCTTCCAACACCTGCTGCTGTTGGATGGTCTGGGCAGCACCATGCTCCACAAAACCTGGCACCTGAGTCTCATCATCATCATAAGATGCGTTCTGCGGTGTGCTGTCCATCGGCACTGGCTCACCCGCCTCTTCAGATTGAGAGAGACACAGCTGTTGTGCATCACTGCATACTCCCTCTTCTTCAAATTGCAGAATGCTGCTTGCCTGTGCCCGTGTTTGCGAGCCAACAGATTCTGAGAACAGAAGCAGAGACTCAGCTGGCTCCAGTACAGAACTCTCTGACTGCCTGGGCAATTTGACAGGCGGTGAACAGACAGATGATTGCTCAACAGTGTTGTGTTCCTGAGAGGAGGTGGAAGGAATTGAAGTCGATGCATTGGCTGCCATCCAACCAACAACGGCTTCAATTTGTTCTTCCCGCAGCAGGGGGGCACGCCGAGCTCCTACCAAAGTGCGCATAAAGGAACGCTCACGGAGAAAACTGGTGGATGCTGTGTCACTGAGGGCGGCAGAAGCCACAGAATCCCCACGTCCTCTCCCTGCTGAAACTCCACGGCCACGACCACGTGCCTTACTCACTGACTTCTTCATCTTGGTAGATTGATAAAGAAAGTCAGAAAAGTTATAAGGCCTAAGTGTGGTTATTACGCAGAGACTGAAGTGAACACTGAAACACAACTGTTCACAATCTGTGAAAGGCTACTCCTTTGTCTACTTCTATAGTGTTTGCAACCAATGTATTGGATACGGATGGAAGCGCGTCACACTAATAGATTATATTTTAAATGGAATGGAGCAGAACCAATTGGAGATAAATGAAAAGGATGAGGCACTGAGACACGCTCAGCAGAGTACAAGCAGCAGTGCTTGAACAAGTAACTGGAGCGTGATGTGCACTCAAAAAATAAAAAACACAGACTGAAGTGAACACTGAAACAACTGTTCACAATCTGTGAAAGGCTACTCCTTTGTCTACTTCTATAGTGTTTGCAACCAATGTATTGGATACGGATGGAAGCGCGTCACACTAATAGATTATATTTTAAATGGAATGGAGCAGAACCAATTGGAGATAAATGAAAAGGATGAGGCACTGAGACACGCTCAGCAGAGTACAAGCAGCAGTGCTTGAACAAGTAACTGGAGCGTGATGTGCACTCAAAAATAAAAAACACAGACTGAAGTGAACACTGAAACACAACTGTTCACAATCTGTGAAAGGCTACTCCTTTGTCTACTTCTATAGTGTTTGCAACCAATGTATTGGATACGGATGGAAGCGCGTCATACTAATAGATTATATTTTAAATGGAATGGAGCAGAACCAATTGGAGATAAATGAAAAGGATGAGGCACTGAGACACGCTCAGCAGAGTACAAGCAGCAGTGCTTGAACAAGTAACTGGAGCGTGATGTGCACTCAAAAAATAAAAAACACAGACTGAAGTGAACACTGAAACACAACTGTTCACAATCTGTGAAAGGCTACTCCTTTGTCTACTTCTATAGTGTTTGCAACCAATGTATTGGATACGGATGGAAGCGCGTCACACTAATAGTTAAATTGCATGGAGCAGCAAGAATTACACTGAAGAAAAAAAAAAAGAGTCTGTGAGTGACACGTGCAGATGCCTACAGACAGCGTTGCATGCAGAGCAAACTGCAGCGTCACCTGCACTCACACACACCTTGCAGAGCTGTTAAAACAACACTGCAGGCAAAAGGAAGCTTTACACAGCGGTTGGTGCTAGCCTGCCTACAGCACAGTACAATAAATCGCAATCTCTAACTGTCCCTCAGAGTCAGCACAGCAGCGTTCTGTCCCTTACTGAATTCACAGCACAGTGACGCTAAAATGGCGGCGGCGCCTTTTATAGTGCATTCTGACATCATTTCAGCATTCAATCACAGACATGCCATTAGTTAACATGACCGCAGCAGTACAGGATGTGCCCACACTTCTTAGGATTCCTCATTGGCTGACTAAAATCACATTGCCTCGCAAAGAATTATGGGAACTTCCGATTCCGGTATTCGATAAGACGAAAATATCGAAACGAAGTATCGAAAGGCCGATAGAGCTAATATCGGCCGATATCCGATATTTGCAGTATCGTATCGCTCAACACTATTTAAGACCCCTTTACTTTTGATATAAGATATTTGATATAGTACTGACCTTAAAAACTTTCATGTGTAGCCTTGCAATGTTTGATGTTTTATTTTTATATGTGGCTTTCAATTTGTATGACTTTTTAAATTAAGTTTGTTATTTTGTTTTTGCAGTTGCGGCTGCATTTTCATTATACATATTAAAAATGCTTAACAAATTGGGAAAAAAAATCATGAAAAAAATATGAAAATAACAGAAAGCAGATGGTTGGTTGTTGGCTTAAAAATAATATATAAGTAACTGTGGTTGACTAATATTTCACTGCTCTTTTTCCATCTTTTTCCATCTCCCGGTTGGCTGCTTGGCTGTTTTTTGACTCTGTCCGATAAAGTAGTTTGCTATCTACCTTTTGTCTCATTATTTGCCTGGCTTACTGCTCCGTCCCTTTCCTTAGGTGCTTTAAACTAAACTATACTTGTTTGCATTATCTTTTTTTTGTATAAGTACAAACTCAGGACACTGGTGCAAGGAACACTAATTTCCATTACAAAGAATGAATAACTTAATGTATTAATGGTGACTACAAACTAAGGAGCCAGGGAGAAAAAGAACTGTATCAAGAAACTTCTACTATGAATTAGATCTAAAAATATTGTTGATGAAGGTTCCAATTCATCAAGTCCGGTGTTGTTCACACCAATCTTTTTGAGTGGAGATTTTGGAGTGACACACTCCTGATTAAAAAAATCATTAAAGCATCACTCCAGCGTATTTTTTATATTTAGCACTGGAGTGATGCTACTAATTTAAAGTTAGGTATGGAGTATAATTTGATCATTACTAGAATTATCATGAGTATCTTCAATACTTAGAATAAAACACTTCATGTGATTGCACTGGAGTCCTGCTCATAAAGTCCTTTACTTTAAGAGGTTTTGAGCCAAATGAGAAAAGTGTCTTCAGGTCGTCATTAAGTAAGCATTGCTTCCTGATAATGTAGCAAATAGGCCTTTTCTGCTATAATGTCTGAGATGCATGGCTTTCTTAGATGCACTCTTCCATTAAACCAATTAGATCCTTTACACTATGTCCATTAACCTAGCTGAGCATGGGTTGTAGGTTTTTAGTGCACTTGCATATTTGCAATATCATTGAGTTGTCCTAGCAACTCCCAGAATGCTGACCCTCGAATGTGCTTCACTGAATGACAGGCAAATACAGGAAACCTGAATAGAAATAAAGAACCATTTACAGAAGGTCAGTTCCAAATGTAGACTGCACTTATGACCTATGTACAAATGGACAAAAACATAGCTGTACAGTGTATTTGTTGTTGTCAAGGAAAAATGAGTGGGTGAGTGGGTTCCTACCACCCCCATCTGGCTTTATATACTTACGCAAAAGCTGTTTTGGACGAAAGTATTTTGACATCTATCCATGACCTGATACATGATCAAAGTTTGGAAGGGAAAAGCTGTGAAACATCAGCAAGTTTGACATCTGTTATTAGACTGCAATTCAAAAGAGATGAGCAAATAGATTTGATACAAATTGAATTTGTATAAAATTTTTGAAAATTTGCTTGCCCTGGCAAATTTGAACAATTTGCAATTGAGTTCATACAAATCGACCAAAAAATTCTCTGCTGCGCTGCTATTTTAAACATTACAAAAGGCTGCATTAGCCACAGAAGGCGCATATGACCTCAGGCACAGCAGAATAATGCACACATAATACCTTGCTGCTAAGACATGACATTGATAGATTGCAGCTAATTAATAGAAACTATCATAGCCAATATAACAGCAGAGGAAGAGAATGTAGCAGCCATTTTTAGGGTGATTTGCATAGAGAAATCATGTCATGGCTCACAGCTCAACAATACAGATACGGGGAGAAAGCCATAAAACGTTGAACAAATACTCCATTTTGTTGTACAACTGAAGCACTGTAAATGATTGGTGTAGTAGTCTGCCAATAACACAGAGATTCAATTTATAGTGGCGGAGAGATAGATGAAGTGCCGGTGTGATTAATCATACAGTAATTTAGTGTACCGGGAAGCTGTCCTGATTCATTTGAATCACACATTTTTTCTTAATCCTTCATTCAATCATTTTTGCTAAGAGGGTAACAATTGTGCATTTAAAAAACAAACTATAAAACAGACATTTGCTGATTGCCAAATCATTTGCAGAGTGTAGGTTCTGCAGTAGAAAAATAATTCATGGACATCCAGGCTCAAGTAGACTAGGAACTATGGCTTTATATGAGCACGTTAATGGGATTTTCCCACAAACAAAAGTTAATTTTAATCAATAGATCTTGGAATATTAATAAGTTCCACAATTGGATGTGTTTAACCCCTTAATGACTGCCAATATGTCTTTTAACAGCAGCTGCTTTTTAACGGCGCTGAGAAATAAGTGTATAGTGCCCCCTAACGTCGGAAAACATTCCCAGAGACAGATATGATTCAGTTGGTTTTTTACCGTCCCCTGTCACGTGACGCCTTTATTCACTGAATAACAGCATCACAAAAAACAGTATGATTTTCCATTTCTCTCTCCTCTGATATGATCTAGCATATCAGGGGAAGAGAGAAATGAGGTCCCCTGAGCCCACCAGTACCTTCGCCATCCCTGGATCCTCCTGCTCCATCCTCCGACCCTCTATGTCATCTTCCAGGAAGAAAATGGTGAGCACATGCACACTGCGCCCTCCAAGATCTGCTGGCCAATACCCGCAAAAATAGAAGATTTTTCCTATTGGTTCATTTTGATCACTGTGATAGACCCTATGTTAGGGCTGGCGGAACGCACAAAATAAATATAAATAATAAGTGTGTTCGCAGCCCGGGGTCCACCGTGCAGGCAGAGCCTGCTGCTAGTAGGATGGCGGTATGGCGAACTCTGTTACTTCACAGAGTCGCAACTATGGACACTGTGGCCCTATATGGCGGTATAAGCGAACTCTGTTACGCCACAGAGTCGCTAAGGTAGAAACGCAGAAATATGGACTGTGTCCTGTTAACGCCACATGTATGCACAGACAACTGCTGTGCGGACAGCAGTCCGTAGTAACGCAATCAGCAACGCAATCAGACAGACAATCTCCTCACCGGAGAAGCCGGTATTCTAGGGGCTTATTTCAGCCGAGCCCTAAACACGTGCATAGAATCTCCTCACCGGAGGTGCCGGTATTCTAGGGGCTTATTTCAGCCGAGCCCTAACACATGCGTGCAAGATCACCCTGGCGCAAAGCACATAATGTGATTGATACTAGCGCATGGCGGCACAACCATGCCACCCTTTTATAGTAGCAACTACAGGGCCTGCCAGATAAGAACCAATAGGAAACTGCTCCAGAACACAAGTGGTTTCAGGACCTTCCTGGCGGATCAATAGGAGCTTCTGCAGTACCTGAGCATGTGACCCCTGATCGCCAATGAGAGATCTTACTCTGGGCATCTCAGAAAGGGAAAGCAAGGACTTTGTCCTAAAGATGTCTGCTCTTCCGCTAACCAGTACTGGCTACAATAGCAGAGCCAGGAGGAGCAGCAGTAATCCTCTGCACAATGTTAGACTGGGCGAGACGCTGGGACCGACGTCTAAGCTGAGCAGATTCCACTGCGGCCGGAGACGATGGGAGACCGCAGCAGGGACGGCTCGAGATTCCCCTTGTGCAGAAGCGGGAACTCGAACCCGACGTCCTGGCAGATGACTCAGGCAACCGGGAGATGACCACGGGTTTTAGGAGGGACACATGGAAGGTGTCGGAGATACCAAGGCGAGGCAGAAGGGCCAAATGGTAAACCACAGGGTTCACCTGCTCGAAAACCTTGAAGGGACCCAAATAGCGGGGTGCCAACTTAGTGGATTCCATCCGTAGCCTGATGTTTCGGGCGGGAGCCACACTAGGTCACCAGGAGCAAATGTCGGAGCGGGACGCCGATGGGCATCGGCAGAAGACCTCATCCTTTCCTTGGAAGCCTGAATGGCATCTGGGTGCGGTCCCATATGTCCCGTGCCTCCACAGCCCAGTCTGCCACCCTGGAGTCGGCGGAAGCCACGGGCATGGGCACCGGTACCCGCGGATGCTGGTCGTAATTTAAGAGGAATGGGGTCTGTCCGGTGGAGTCAGCCACAGCATTGTTTAGCGTGAACTCCGCCCACGGGAGCAAGGATGCCAGTCATCCTGCCTGGCAGAGACAAAATGTCGCAAGTATGTAACCAAGGTCTGGTTGGCCCTCTCTACCAACTATTCGTCTCGGGATGATATGCAGAGGAGAGGTTTAACTCAATACAGAGTAGATGACACAACTCTCTCCAGAACCAAGACGCAAATTGGGGACCTCGATCCTGACAATCTTGTCTGGCATACCGTGTAGACGGAAGATGTGTCTAATAAATAGTGCTGCCAAGGCCCATGCAGAAGGTAACCAGGGTAGCGGCACTAAGTGCACCATTTTAGAGAAGTGGTCGGTGATCACCCAAATGATAGTGCAACCCCGAGACTTGGGTAAGCCCACCACAAAGTCCATCCCGACCATCTCCCAGGGCCTGTCTGCCACCGGCAAAGGAAAAAGTAACCCAGCTGGCCGTTGTCGAGGGACTTGTTTCGGGTGCAGGAGACACACGCCTGAACATACTCCCTGATGTCACGAGCCATATGTGGCCACCAGTATGTCCTCGCCAATAATTCTGTTGTCCTCTTTGCCCAAAGTGTCCACCCACCCTGGACGAGTGTGCCCAAGAGAGTACCTCCTGTCGCAAATTAGTGGGCACAAAAGTCTTGCCCGGAGGCACAGACTCTAGCGAAACCGGGGCTACAGTTCTCAGGCTCTCTTCGGGGACAATAAGCCAAGGCTCCTCATCCTCCTCCTCTGATGACACTAAGGAGCGAGAGAGAGCGTCGGCCCAAACATTCTTCTCATCGGAGAGAAAATGGAGGGTGAAGTGAAACCGAGAGAAGAATAGGGACCATCTGGCCTGGCGAGAATTTAGCCGCTGAGCCGTTTGCAAATATACCAAGTTCTTGTGGTCGGTGAAGACTTGGAAGGGAAAACGAGCCCCCTCCAGAAGATGTCTCCACTCAGAGAAGGCCAACTTCATAGCCAGCAACTCCCTGTCCCCGATGGAATATTTCCTCTCTGCTGGTGTAAAGGTCTTAGAAAAGAAGAAGTAGGGATGCTTCCGACCTTGAGCATCCTTTTGATAAAGGACTGCTCCAGTATCAACAGAAGAGGCATCCACCTCTAAAATAAACGGCTTATCAACATCAGGGCATGTAATATGGGAGCACTGGCAAAATGCGACTTGATGGAAGAGAACGCCTTGGAGACCTCCTCAGACCACAACTTGGGATTTGCTCCCTTCTTGGTGAGGGCTACCAAGGGAGCTACAAAAGTCGAGAAATGGGGAATGAACTGACGATAATAATTAATGAACCCCATAAAGCGCTGCACCGCTTTAAGAGAATCGGGTTCTTGCCAATCCATTACAACCTGTAGTTTGGCAGGATCCATAGCCAATCCCTGGGCGGAGATGATATAGCCCAGGAAAGGTAAGGACTCCTGCTCAAACACACATTTCTCCAGCTTGGCATAGAGGGAGTTTGCCCGTAAGAGGTCGAAGACTTTGTTGACATCCCTCCGGTGAGAGTCTATATCTGGTGAAAAGATAAGAATATCATCCAGATAGACTACTACAGAGGTGGAAAGCATATCCCGGAAGATGTCATTAACATAGTCTTGGAAAACAGGGGGAGCATTACAGAGCCCGAAGGGCATCACCAGGTATTCATAATGCCCATCCCTGGTATTAAAAGCTGTCTTCCACTCGTCCCCCTCACGGATGCACCACGTAGATCTAGCTTGGTAAATACCCTTGCTCCTCGGAGCCTATCAAAGAGCTCAGAGATTAGGGGCAATGGGTACTTTTCTTGACAGTGATGGCGTTAAGACCCCTGTAGTCAATACATGGACGTAATTCTCTGTTCTTTTTTGCACGAAGAAGAACCCCGCCCCTGCTGGTGACACCGACTTCCTAATGAACCCTCTTGCCAGATTCTCCTGAATATACTGGGATATTGGCTCCGTCTCAGGAAGCGAGAGGGGATAGACTCTTCCCCGAGGAGGTTCTGCTCCAGGCAAGAGATCAATAGGACAGTCATAGGGGCGATGAGGCGGAAGAGTCTCCGCCGCCTTCTTGGAGAAAACATCTGCGTATGACCAATAATAGTGGGGGAGAGAAGTGAGATCTACGGGTATCTCTGTGGTGGTGACCTGAATGCACTCCCTGACACACCTGCCTCTACATGAATCACCCCAACCCAGTATCCTCCCAGAGGACCACTCAATATGGGGAGAGTGGTGACGGAGCCAAGGTACTCCCAGCAACACCTCGTCTATTCCCTCGGGCAGGACAAGAAAGAAAATACTCTCCTGATGGGAAGGGGACATAGACAATGTGAGAGGGATAGTCTGGTGGGTGATTTGTGAGGGCAGAGTCGATCCATTCACTACACGCACAGTCACCGGTTTGGCAAGCATCACCAGAGGTATAGTGTGGTGGAGAGCAAAGGCAGAGGACATGAAATTCCCCTCGGCTCCAGAATCCACACAGAGCTCTTGCGGTGAGAGTGGATGGACCTACAGTAATTGTCCCCTTAAAGGACAACTTGGTGGAAAATGCCGCAGTGTCTAGTGAACCTCCTCCCAAGATCACTAGACGCGACCGTTTTCCCGACCGCTGTGGACATTTGTTGGCATAATGTCCTAACTGCTGGCAGATGTTACAGACCACGGGTACTCGAGTGGCCCGGGACTTAGGTCCTGTTCGAGAAACCTCCATGGACTCATGGGAGTCGGGCGCCTGGCTGAAAGATTCCAGAGGTCTGGCGAAGGTGGGAGCCAGCCAGAACCTCTGCCTACACTGGGACCGCTCCAACCTCGCTCATGAAAACGGAGGTCGATGCGGGTAGATATGGCGATAAGCTTCTCCAGTGTGGCGGGAATCTCCCTGGTAGCCAAGGCGTCTTTCACATGGCCCGCTAGCCCTCTCCAAAACACGGGAATGCGGACTTTATCTGGCCAGTCCAACTCCGAGGACAGAGTCCGAAATTGGACAGCAAAACAGCTGACCAAGGACAAACCCTGTGAACTTGCCAGGAGTTGGAGCGCCGCATCGTGGGTGACCTGAGGTCCTAGAAAGACCTTTTTAGAGCCTCCAGAAAACGAGGAGCACTCCGCACCACACGGTCGTCACGCTCCCACAGCGGGGTGGCCCACTCCAATGCTCTGCCCGACAGAAGAGATATTACAAAGCCCACTTGTGCCCGATCCGTGGGGAAACGTGCAGCCAGAAGCTCGAGTTGTATAGAGCACTGACTCACGAATCCCCGACATTGCTTGCTGTCACCAGCAAACTTGTCTGGAAGTGGGAGGTGGGATAATGTGGGGACAGAGGTGGCAGTGGACACACTGGCTGCAGCCACGCTAGCAGCCTGAACAGCGACTGCGGTAACATCCACAGCTGAGGTTGTGCACTCAAGAGCCGCCAACCTACCCTCCAGCTGCTGGATGTCCTGCAGTAGACGCTGATCGTCCGCCATTTTACTAGCCTGATCCTGGCGCTAGTATTATGTTAGGGCTGGCAGAACGCACAAAATAAATTTAAATAATAAGTGCGTTCGCAGCCCGGGGTCCACCGTGCAGGCAGAGCCTGCTGCTAGTAGGATGGCGGTATGGCGAACTCTGTTACTTCACAGAGTCACAACTATGGACACTGTGGCCCTATATGGCGGTATAAGCAAACTCTATTACGCCACAGAGTCGCTAAGGTAGAAACGCAGAAATATGGACTGTGTCCTGTTAACTCCACATGTATGCACAGACAACTGCTGTGCGGACAGCAGTCCGTAGTAACGCAATCAGCAACTGTAATGTATGGTGTACAGTTCATATAGCGTCTTGTGCTTGGGTGCGAGGAAAACACATGAGACACAGGTTTGATATAGAAGGACTTGTATTACTTCATACAAGTGGCAAAAATGGTCACACAGTTTGCAGGTACAGAAGCAGGAGACACAGCAGGCCAGAGTAACTTAAGCTCAGCAATAACTCTCCACAACAGGTTCAGGATCTCTTCTCTGTTACCGTAATTCCATGCAAACGTGGATTTATCAAATAGCAGGTTTCCAGAGTCCACAAGTGTTCCAAAGTTCCTCAGTAGGAAATAGCTGGAGTACAAAGTCCAAGGTTTTCCAGGAGTCAGGTCACAGGCTCACTGCAGGCTTGATTCTGAAGCACTGATTGCTCAGCTGAGGCTGCTTAAGAAGCAAGAGGGAGAGAATCAGGGCGGGAACATGAAAGCTGGAAACTCCATATTGACTGAGGGCAAGATAGCTGCAGCAAGACAGAAAGCAAAATGGCTGACGGAAAAACTGAGTTTCAAGAAACATGTACAAAGAACCTTACATTACTCCCCCCTTAGGGACAACCTCCGGATGACCTCAGACCAGGCTTGTCTGGGTACTTCTGATGAAACTGGCGGAGCAAGCGAGGAGCATTAACGTTATTGACTGGTTCCCATGAGTTGTCCTCCACTGGGTAGCCCTGCCATTTAATCAAATATTGTAACTGATTTCTGTACAACCTGGAATCTAGAATCCTTTCCACCACAAATTCTTCCTGACCATCGACCAGCACTGGGTCAGGGCAAGGAGAAGAACGTCCAGGAAACGTATTGGGTGTTGCAGCCTTTAGTAGGGATACATGAAAGACAGGGTGGATTCTCATAGTTCTGGGCAGTTGAAGACGACAAGCAACGGCACTTATAATTTTACTGATTTTATAGGGTCCAATGTACTTATGTCCCAACTTAGACGATGGAATCCTTAACTTAAGATTTCTGGTTGACAGCCAGACCAAGTCTCCTACCTTGAAAGCTGGTGCAGGTTTACGAAATTTATCTGCTGCTTTCTTGTACCTTTCCTGAGCCAATTCCAGATTTTCCTTTAGAAGATCCATATTCTTTTGTAAAGACGTGATTCTTTCAGCCACTGCTGGCAAGGGCGTTTCTATGGGAAATCGAGGAAGAATGTTAGGATGATAACCTAAATTGGAGTAAAAAGGAGACTGCTTAGTGGAGGCGCTCTGAGAGTTGTTATAAGAGAACTCAGCCAGTGGAAGTAGATCCACCCAATCATCCTGTAGGTGGCAGATAAAGCAGCAGAGATACTGCTCCAGGGTCTGATTGGTTCGTTCTGTCTGTCCATTAGTCTGGGGATGAAAAGCAGAAGAAAGGTTTACTTTAATGTCCAATGCGGCACAGAAATTTTGCCAAAACCTTGAAGTGAATTGCACCCCTCGATCCGAAATGACCTCATCCGGTACTCCATGTAAGCGAAACACATTCTTAATCATCAAGTCTGATGTCTGTTTTGCAGTGGGTAAGCCGACACAAGGGATAAAATGAGCTGCCTTTGTTACATGATCAACCACCACTAGAATGGTGTTCTTCCCTTGAGAGGTTGGTAACTCCACAATGAAGTCCATAGAAATGGATCCCCACGGGCGGGACGGGGTGGGAAGAGGTTGCAACAGACCAGTTGGTGAGGAGCGAGGTGTTTTGCATCTTGCACAGACTTCACATGAAGTGACATAGTTTAAAACATCTTTCCTGTAAGTGGGCCACCAAAAGAAACGAGAAAGAAATTCTTGTGTCTTTAGAATTCCCCTATGCCCGGCTATCTTGGAATCGTGGATGAGTTGCAATACTCTCAATCTGACTGTTTCAGGTATATACAGACGTTGTCACTGAATCCACACACCATTCTTAAAGACAAGACTTACGTCCCTTGGGGGTAGAGCCAACAAAGAATCCGCATGGTATGCTTCCTTGATGTCCTTAAGTAGGTCTTGATTATGAATCACTCCCAGGAATCTAGAGTCAGGAAGAATAGTCTTAGAAGGAGTAAGTGGACGGGTCTCTGCTGAATGAATCCTAGAGAGTGCATCAGCCTTTCCATTGCGCGATCCTGGTCTATAAGAAATGACAAAATTAAATTGGTTTAAGAAAAGATTCCAGCGAGCCTGGCGAGCCGACCTGATAAATTCAAGGTTACGATGGTCTGTCAGGACGACTATTTGCTGTGCAGCTCCCTGAAGAAGGTGTCTCCATTCTTTGAAGGCGACAATAATGGCCAACAACTCTCTATTGCCCACATCGTAGTTCCTCTCAGCCGAAGACAACTGCTGGGAAAAGAAGGCACAGGGATGCAAGACATTCTTCTCACCTGTTCTCTGAGAGAGTATAGCTCCAACGGCACAGTCTGAAGCATCCACCTCTATTATGAAGGCAAGTTCGGGGTTGGGATGTACTAAGATAGGTGCGGTGGTAAATTTATCCTTTAGACGGGAAAATGCTTCCTGGGCTTTGGGGGGTCCAGGAGAACCTAGACTCTTTCCGGGTAAGTTGGGTGATAGGTGACACTACCTCAGAGAAATTCCTAATGAAACGTCTATAGAAGTTGGCAAACCCGATGAAGCGCTGCACCTCCTTCACATTTCTAGGAATTGGCCAATCCTTGATGGCTTGGGTCTTGCTTCCATCCATACTAATTCCTTGTGTAGACAGTACATACCCCAGAAATTGAATTTCGGTCCTATGGAATTCACACTTTTCAAGTTTGATGTAAAGATGGTTTTGTCTTAGACGTTCTAAGACCATTCTCACATGTCCATGATGTTCCTCTGTGGAATTAGAAAAAATTAGAATATCATCCAAATAAATCACCACGAATGTATCTAGGAGATCCCTGAAGATGTCATTCACCAAGTGTTGGAAAGTGGCTGGGGCGGTACTCAGACCAAAAGGCATAACTAGATATTCAAAGTGTCCATAGCGTGACCTGAATGCAGTCTTCCATTCATCCCCAGGTCTAATACGGACCAAGTTATAGGCCCCACGGAGATCCAGTTTAGAGAAAATTTTGGCATGCTGCACTCTCTCCAATAACTCAGGGATTAAAGGCAATGGATAACGGTTTCTAATAGTAACCTTATTGAGTTCCCTATAGTCTACCAGGGTCTCAGAGATCCATCTTTCTTCTTCACAAAGAAGATGGGTGCACCTGCAGGAGATGAAGAGGGGCGTATGAAGCCCTTGGCTAGATTTTCGTCTATGTAATCCTTTAAAGCCTTTAGCTCGGGCCCCGCCAGGGGGTAGATCTTACCAAAAGGTATCTCTGCTCCAGGCAATAATTCAATTGGACAATCATATGGACGGTGAGGGGGAAGCTGGTCAGCGTTCTTCTTGTCACATAAATCCACATAGTCCTGGTATACAGCTGGTAGTTCAGGGACTGACATGGTTCCTTTAGGAACAGAGCAAGCTGAAACTTCTGGACTCATCTGTTTCTCTGGAAAGTGTAATTCCTTGGTCTCCCAGTTAATGGTTGGGTTCTGAGCCTGCAGCCATGATAGCCCTAGAATAATGGGAAAGTGGGGAGAAGAGATAAGCATAAAAGACAGTTTCTCTTGATGATCTTTACCCATAAGGACCCTCAAAGTCTCCGTTTCCTGATCCACTGGTCCAGAGGTCAGCAGGGAGCCATCCACAGTCTCCATCTGTACTGGAGTAGCCTTCTTCACTGAACGTATCCCCTGTTTCAGAGCAAAGGAGATATCCATAAAATTTCCACTTGCCCCTGAGTCGATCATAGCAGAGCTAGACACCCAGACTGAGTCAACCCAGAGTTTGATGGAAAGGAAGCAATGAGAATTGTTTTTCTTACAACTCAGCTGGGACACCGCTGAGGAAACTTGAAAAATTGCAGCGTTTACACAGTCATCGTCCTCAGAAGTGACGGAGTTTAAGTCCGAGAAATCAATATCTGTTGCTGCAGATCTCTCTGGAGCCTGAGGCTCGGACCTGACAGATCTCCTCTCGCAACACTCACAGTGAATGACTGCTGCAGTAGTCTTACGAGAACGGCTGGGGCAGTTTATAATGAAGTGCCCTGACTTACCACAGTAGAAACATAGATTTTCCTTTAAACGATGTTCTTTGCGTGCATCACTAACCCGTCTTTGTAAAGAGTCCACCTGCATGGGTTCAGGTTCAGGTTCCCGTGTGATCCTACTCAAAGGTTCCTTAGCTGGGGAGGAAGGTAGGAAAAGGTTAGTGCGATTACTTTCGAACCATCTCTCTTGCCTGCGTTCAGTCAGACGAGCATCAATACGGATGCAGTAGTTAATAAAGTCACCTAACGCAGTGGGAGGGTCGGCACGAGCAAGTTCATCCTTAATCAGTGGAGACAACCCTTTTCGAAAAATAGATTTTTTGGCGGAACTGTCCCAAGTGGTATCGAGGGCCCATCTCCTGAAATCCAAGGCATATTCGGCTACTGAGCGCTTACCTTGGCGCAAAGTTAACATGGCTGCTTCAGCTGTTGCACCTCGATTGGGGTCATCAAACACCTGCCCCATGGCTGAAATGAAAGCATAAAGATGATCCAAACATTCATCCTCAGTCTCAATCAGAGGGTTTGCCCACATCAAAGCCTTGTTGGGAAGCAACATGATTATAGTAAGCACTTTAGATCGTTCAGTGGGAAATTGTGAAGCATGTGCAGAAAAAAAAAGATTGCATTGGTTAATAAATCCCCTGAATTTCTCACGTTCACCGCCAAAATGAAAAGGGGGTAACTTGGGAATCCCAGAACTCGGGGTTATGGCAGGAGCCTGGACTCGTTCCTCTAGAACCTCAATCCTGGCTCGTAAATCCTGGGTAGTTTGTCCAAACACTTGCAAATTGTGATTAGTGAGGTCCTGTAGGTTTGCAAAATGGGTCTTTATAGTCTGTATATCTGCAAGGATTGTATCAGTCACTCCGCAAAGCTACTTTATGCGAGCCTCCATCTTCCAGATTTTTTTTAAGACAGGAGTACTGGAAGGAGAAAAAAAAAAAAAAAAAAAACCAATAGTGTTTACCTGTGGTAACACTGCAGAGTAAAATTAAGGGAATTGCTCACCTGGAATGGTTGTGAGAAGTCACAACCACTGTCATCACAGAAAGTATAACCGGTAGTGTTGAGCGATACGATAATGCAAATATCGGCTATCGGCCGATATTAGCTCTATCGGCTATATTAGCTCTATCGGCCTTTCGATAATTCGTTTCGATATTTTCGTCATATCGAATACCGGAATCGGATTTGTCACTGTCACTGTCTGTGTCCGTCGGTCGGGTCTGTCACTGTCAGTGTCCGTCGGTCGGGTCTGTCAGGAGTCAGCGGCACTTACCTGGCAGAAGATCTCCGGCGGTCACGGCCTGGACTGCTTCATGGCCGCCATCCTCTTTTCCCCGGCGGTCACATGCAGTTTCTCGCGATAACTGCAGTGACTGCTGGGTAATCCCAGCAGTAAAGCAGTCAGTCCGATGACGTCACCGCCGGGGAAGCAGGTAATCAGCTGTGCTGCGCCGGGATGACAGGCTCTGCCTGTCATTGCGATGTAGCAGAGCTGGATCGTCGTGGGACTGTCGTTATGGACAGCGTCGGACAGGTGGTATACTGTTGGTTTGTTTTTTTTCTTTTTTTACAGGAGATCGATGGCGTCGCAGGAATGAGAGAGTAATAAAAGAAATGAAAACTGTGTTGTCTCTTTTATTTCATTAAAAGACTTTTTTCTTGCTTTGTCTTTTTTTTATGCATTTAATAACTTTGGGATTAATAATGGATCGGTGTCTTATTGACGCCTCTCCATTATTAACCGGGCTTATTGTCACCGTGCAATCAACGGTGACATTAACCCCTTATTACCCCGCTTGCCACCGCTACAGGGCAAGTGGGAAGAGCCGGGTAAAGTGCCACAATTGGCACATCTTTTGATGCGCCAAATGTGGGGCTGCTGTAGCCTGGTATTATCAGGCTGTTGAGGGCCAAAATCCATGGGCCTTGACAGTCTTTTAATACCAGGCCGCAGCAGTCTGCATTTTACTTGGCTGGTTAACAAAAATAGGGGGACCCCTACGCCGTTTTTTTTTCGAGGGGATCCCCTATTTTTGTTAACCAGCCAAGCTAAGCAGACTGCTGTGGCCTGGTATTATCAGGCTTGCAAGGTCCATGGATATTGGATCCTTACCAGCCTGAAAAACCAGGCCTCAGCGGTCTGCTTCATCTGGCTGGTTAACAAAAATAGGGGGGACCCCACGCCAATTTTTTTCGAGGGGATCCCCTATTTTTGTTAATCAGCCAAGATATGCAGACTGCTGTGGCCTGGTATTATCAGGCTGGCAAGGTCCATGGACCTTGGCTCCTTAACAGCCTGAAAATCCAGGCCTCAGCGGTCTGCTTCATCTGGCTGGTTAACAAAAATAGGGGGGACCCCACGCCAATTTTTTTTCGAGGGGATTTCCTATTTTTGTTAACCAGTTCCCTCTGACGTCACTGATTGTGTCCCTGGCTGACCTGAAGTGAAAGTGGAAAGCAATCAATTAAGCTTTCCACTTCCTCTCCTGTCAGCCAGGAGAGGAACTCATTCATTTGGGGGTTTACTGTGAGGCTGCAGCATTAGCTGCGGTCCCTGCAGTAAACATTAACCCTTTCTGAAGGATTACACCGTGGGACCTGACTGTACATCGGATTGGTAAGAATAATTTTGCTTTATTATTTTATTTTTATTACAGGAAATGGTTTTAGCAGGAAAATAAAATATGGTCAAAAACTGTGTGATTATTTCATTAAACTTTTTTTAAGTGTGTGTGTTTGATTTTTCTTTCATACAATAAGATTAATAATTGATAGTTGTCTAATTGACAGCTCTCAATTATTAACCTGGCTTAAAGTGACCTTTCAATTGCAAGGTCATTTTAACCCCTTATTAACCCATTCGCCACCGCTACAGGGCAATGGGAATAGACGGGCAAAGTGCCAGAAAGGGCAAATCTAATTAGAGATTTGCCCTTTCTGGGGTGTCTGGGGGCAGATGTTAGTAGCCGGGGCGGGGCAAAAATAATGGTCCCTCTCTGGGCTATTATTATCTGCCCCCACTCACTGGCTTTGTCTGTCTGGTTGCGAAAATAGGGCGGGAGCCCACGCATTTTTTTTCAGCAATTTTACACCTCATATATATATATATACATGTCATTGAGTTTGTGACACATATATATATATATTTATATTTATAGTTCATACACTTCTACATAGTATAATAGCCGCTAATTCAATTGCCGGCTTTTGTGAAAATGCAGAACCCGACATGAAATGACACTTGGTTTACATAGAGTTAACCATGTCTTTTCATGTAGTTTGATATCTGATTTGCACAAACAATTACATCAGTCTATGTGTGCAAAATTTCACACCTGTAGGGGTTAATTAAAGGTGTAAATTCGTAGCAAAAAAGTCCGTTTTTTTTACAACGAATTTACACCTTTAATTAACCCCTACAGGTGTGAAATTTTGCACACATACAGTCATGGCCAAAAGTTTTGAGAATGACACAATTATTAATTTTTACAAAGTCTACTGCTTCACTTTTTCTAATGGCAATTTGCATATGCTCCAGAATGTTATAAAGAGTGATCAGCTTAACAGCAATTACTTGCAAAGTCAATATTTGGCTAGAAAATGAACTTTATCCCCTAAAACACATTTCAACATCATTGCAGCCCTGCCTTAAAAGGACCAGCTAACCTCTTTTCAGTGATTGCTCCATTAACACAGGTGTGGGTGTTGATGAGGACATGGCTGGAGATCAATCTGTCATGATTAAGTAAGAATGACACCACTGGACACTTTAAAAGGAGGCTGCTGCTTGGCATCATTGTTTCTCTTCTGTTAACCATGGTTATCTCTAAAGAAACACGTGCAGTCATCATTGCAATGCACAATAATGGCCTAACAGGGAAGAGTATCGCAGCTAGAAAGATTGCACCTCAGTCAACAATCTATCGCATCATCAAGAACTTCAAGGAGAGAGGTTCCATTGTTACCAAAAAGGCTTCAGGGTGCCCAAGAAAGACCAGCAAGCGCCAGGACCGTCTCTTAAAAGTGTTTCAGCTGTGGGATCGGGCTACCAGCAGTGCAGAGCTTGCTCAGGAATGGCAGCAGGCAGGTGTGAGTGCATCTGCACGCACTGTGAGGCGGAGACTCTTGGAGCAAGGCCTGGTCTCAAGGAGGGCAGCAAAGAAGCCACTTCTCTCCAGAAAAAACATCATGGACAGACTGATATTCTGCAAAAGGTACAGGCAGTGGACTGCTGAGGACTGGGGTAAAGTTATTTTCTCTGATGAATCCCCTTTTCGATTGTTTGGGACTTCAGGAAAACGCCTCATTCGGAGAAGACAAGGTGAGCCTACCACCAGTCTTGTCTCATGCCAACTGTTAAGCATCCTGAAACCATTTATGTGTGGGGTTGCTTCTCAGCCAAGGGAATCGGCTCTCTCACAGTCTTGCCTAAAAACACAGCCATGAATAAAGAATGGTACCAGAATGTCCTCCAAGATCAACTTCTCCTAACCCTCCAAGAGCAGTTTGGCGATCAACAATGCCTTTTCCAGCATGATGGATCACCTTGCCATAAAGCAAAGGTGATAACTAAATGGCTCAGGGAACAAAACATAGAGATTTTGGGTCCATGGCCTGGAAACTCCCCAGATCTTAATCCCATTGAGAACTTGTGGTCAATCATCAAGTGACGGGTGGACAAACAAAAACCTAAAAATTCTGACAAAATGAAAGCATTGATTGTGCAAGAATAGACTGCTATCAGTCAGGATTTGGTCCAGAAGTTGATTGAGAGCATGCCAGGGAGAATTGCAGAGGTCCTGAAGAAGAAGGGTCAACACTGCAAATATTGACTTGCTGCATTAACTCATTTTAACTGTCAATATAAGCTTTTGTTACTCATATGTTTGCAATTATTATATTTCTGTCTGTGATAAAAACATCTGTCAAACACACATAAAAACCAGAGGGCAGCAGATCATGTGAAAATATAATATTTGTGTCATTCTCAAAACTTTTGGCCATGACTGTAGACTGATGTAATTGTTTGTGCAAATCAGATTGCAAACGACATGAAAAGACATGGTTAACCCTATGTACAACAAGTGTCATTTCATGTCGGGTGCTTCTGTCTTTTCACAGAAGCCGGCTTTACCCGGCAATTGAATCAGAGGATATTTTACTATGTAGAAGTGTATAAACTATACATATATGTATATTATATATATGTCACAATGACGTATATATATATATATATATATATATATATATATATGTATTCTATGTGTGTATATTTAGTGTTTACAAGGAAATAAAGGTTTTTTTTAGTTGCGATATTTTGTTCCCATAGACTTACATTGGACTTCCGCAATCGGAATCGGATATCGACGATATTTAGTGCTATCGGCGATACAATTTCGATACGATATTTTTAGATATCGAGCAATATTGCTCAACACTAATAACCGGACATCTGATATCCACAGTCACAGCAGACACAGCCTTCCCAGACCCAGCAGACACTAACGTTTGGCTTCAGAATCTTGTAATGTATGGTGTACAGTTCATATAGCGTCTTGTGCTTGGGTGCGAGGAAAACACATGAGACACAGGTTTGATATAGAAGGACTTGTATTACTTCATACAAGTGGCAAAAATGGTCACACAGTTTGCAGGTACAGAAGCAGGAGACACAGCAGGCCAGAGTAACTTAAGCTCAGCAATAACTCTCCACAACAGGTTCAGGATCTCTTCTCTGTTACCGTAATTCCATACAAACGTGGATTTATCAAATAGCAGGTTTCCAGAGTCCACAAGTGTTCCAATGTTCCTCAGTAAGAAATAGCTGGAGTACAAAGTCCAAGGTTTTCCAGGAGACAGGTCACAGGCTCACTGCAGGCTTGATTCTGAAGCACTGATTGCTAGCTGAGGCTGCTTAAGAAGCAAGAGGGAGAGAATCAGGGCGGGAACATGAAAGCTGGAAACTCCATATTGACTGAGGGCAAGATAGCTGCAGCAAGACAGAAAGCAAAATGGCTGACGGAAAAACTGAGTTTCAAGAAACATGTACAAAGAACCTTACAGCAACGCAATCAGACAATCTCCTCACTGGAGAAGCCGGTATTCTAGGGGCTTATTTCAGCCGAGCCCTAAACACGTGCATACAATCTCCTCACCGGAGGTGCCGGTATTCTAGGGGCTTATTTCAGCCGAGGCTTAACACATGCGTGCAAGATCACCCTGGCACAAAGCACATAATGTGATTGATACTAGCGCATGGTGGCACGACCATGCCACCCTTTTATAGTAGCAACTACAGGGCCTGCCAGAAAAGGACCAATAGGAAACTGCTCCAGAACACAAGTGGTTTCAGGACCTTCCTGGCAGACCAATAGGAGCTGCTGCAGTACCTGAGCAAGTGACCCCTGATCTCCAATGAGAGATCTTACTCTGGGGACTCAGAAGGGGAAAGCAAGGACTTTGTCCTAAAGATGTCTGCTTGCCGCTAACCAGTACTGGCTACAATAGCAGAGCCTGGAGGAGCAGCAATAATCATCTGCACAATGTTAGACTGGGCGAGACGCTGGGACCGACATCTAAGCTGAGCAGATTCCACTGCGGCCGGAGATGGATGGGAGACCGCAGCAGGGACGGCTAGAGATTCCCCTTGTGCAGAAGCGGGAACTCGACCCCTATCACAGTGATCAAAATAAAAAAAAGTAAATCAAACCCCTTTTGTCACCCCCTTAGTTAGATAAAAATAATAAAATAAAAAAATTGTAATTAAGGATTAGGGCTGTGTTGGGGTTTGGGTTGGGTTTAGGGCTGTGTTAGCGTTGGAGTTAGAATTGGGTGTTTCCACTTTTAGATGCATCAGGGCCCGTAGGGTTGAGCATTCCGATACTTCCGATACCTGAAATCCAATGTAAGTCTATGGGAACAAAATATCGGAAGTAAGTATCGGAAGTACTTCCGATATTTTGTTCCCATAGACTTACATTGGATTTCAGGTATCGGAAGTATCGGAATGCTCAACCCTAAAGGGGGTCTCCAAACGTGATATGATGACCACCAATCAATTCCATTCAATTTTGTGTTCAAAAAGTCAAATGGTGCGCCCTCCCTTCTGAGCCCTGCTGTGCGCCCAAATAGTGGATTTTCTCCACATATGGAGTATAGGTGTACTCAGGAGAAATTGCACAACAAATTTTGTGGTCTGTTTTCTCCTGTTACCCTTGTGAATCAAAAAAAGTTTGGGTCTTTTTGTGAAAAAAGTTAAATGTTAATTTTTTCCTTACATATTGCTTTAGTTATCGTGAAGCACCTGAAGGATTAATAAACTTCTTTAATGTGGTTTTGAGAACCTTGAGGGGTGCAGTTTTAGAATGGTGTCACTTTTGGGTATTTTCTATCATAAAGACCCTCAAAGTCACTTCAAATGTGAGGTGGTCCCAAAAAAATGATTTTGTAAATTTTATGGACGTATGAGAAATCACTGGTCAACTTTTAACCCTTATAACTTCTTAGCAAAAAAGTTATGTTTCCAAAATTGTGCTGATGTAAAGTAGACATGTGGGAAATGTTATTTATTAACTATTTTTTGTGACATAACTTTGATTTAAGGGCACAAAAATTAAAAGTTTGAAAATTCCAAAATTTTCAAAATTTTTGTCAAATTTCCATTTTTTTCATAAATAAATGCAAGTTATATCGAAGAAATTTTATCACTGACATGAAGCACGATATTGAAAAATAGAAAAAGAGGGGGTGCTCACTGTAAGTATATACGGTGCTCTGGAGAACAATCAAATATATAATATAATAAACTCCGGCACACGAAAAAAAGCGTCACTTCTTTATTAAAGCAAGAGTGATATCCAGGTATAAGGTAAATTCATCCGGGTGAGATAAATCAAATGAAAAAATACATCCAGGTACAAACAATTTATCATCGACGTTTTGGCATATGTATGCCTTTATCAAGGTGTACCTATTAATTACATACGAAAAAAAATAGAAAAATGGAAAATATATGTAAATATACATCACTTATATTTCTTGAAAGTCAATATACACATATATGCATCACAACATTGAAAAATTTAGAACAGTGGAAACAAGAAGTTGCTTATCCATGGGGAGAGCATCCGAAAAGACTTCATAAACAAAGTATATATACGGTCACATATAGTCTTGCGACTAAAATGAAATAATAATGAAGAATCCAGACAATGTACTGGATCAAAAGTGAACTATCCGAAACCCTCAAGTGAACATGGAGTGCCCAGGGTTAGCGGCTGATAATGATGACAGCTGCACATGAGATGAAATAGTAAAGCAAAACAGCAAATCCTGGCTAAAATACCGCCATATTAAGTACGACTGTTGAGATATTGAATGTGACTTCATGAAAGTAACATACCTCTTTGTGCTGTACAAGGCATATCCCCGAGATGATACGGTGATGGTGAGCTGCCTCAGTGTGTGCCCCGTGCCATTATATATGCACGAGAGACGCCGTGCAGAAAGACTTCCAGGTGAGGTAAGGACGGTCAGAAAGACTGTGCGCATGCGTGAAACAACGACAGTGCCGAATGTGAGCCGGAGAAAGCCGAAAGTGCAAAGGACCATTGCGCATGTCAGGACGGAAAGTCAGGTCGAGGGATCAATGCCAGGTTGCTGCAAAGAATAGGAAACAACGTCAAACACCAATTAAATTGTATAAATGAAAATCGATGTTGATACAATCCAACAATGCAATGAATTTCACACAATAAATCGAATAAGAATAATAAGTAATGCTGGAATGAAAAGTTAAATAATCCATGGTAAATAATTGCCAGATCAGAGATATATAAAAAAAGACATAAGACAATTTTGTCCAATGTACCGTATGTTAATACGACAATTCATATTCCCTATTAAGGCCATATGGGAAAAGAGTTTGTAACGCATGTATCCAAAAGGACTCGCGTTCTTTCAGTTTTGAGATTCTGTCCCCACCTCTCCTAGCTTTTGGAACATGATCAATTATTTGATATTTTAATTGGGCAATAGTATGTCTATTGTCCAAAAAATGTGCTGGAATGGGTAGAAGAGTACGTCCACAACGAATTGTGGACTTATGTTGAGAGATGCGGTCTCGGATATGTTGGGTAGTCTCCCCAACATACCCGAGACCACAAGGACATTTAATGAAGTACACCACGTACGACGAATCACATGTATAATATCCCTTAATAGGGAACCTTCTACCAGTGCGTGGATGGGTAAAAACTATCGCCCTTGGTAATGTTGGAACATTGAAGGCATCCCAGGCACGGAAAAGTACCCTTGCGGGGAGCTCGTAATAGAGTCTGTCCAAGGTCTTTTTTGAAAGACCCCACATCTGCTTTCACCAAAAAATTGCGCAAATTGTTATATTTTTTATTGCATATCATTGGTACATTTTTAAATTCCAAAATGTTGGGATATGAGGCCTCAAGTATGTTCCAATGTTTTTTAATGCATTGATGAATGCCTTGTTTAAATGGATGGAAAACATTGACAAATGCAATTCTAGAGTCAGCTTTCCCTGGTGGTGGCGGTTTTTCTTTTTCTAAACGGGTGTCTGCCAAAATTTTGTTGGGATAACCCCGATCACGGAA
>JARQOD010000006.1:369262511-369339427 GCA_033576555.1 Oophaga sylvatica
GGGGATGAATGGAAGACGGCATTTAACACCCCTGAGGGGCATTTTGAGTACCTTGTGATGCCCTTTGGGCTCACTAATGCTCCTTCTGTCTTCCAGTCCTTCATGAATGACATTTTCAGGGATTTTGTGGATAAATTTCTGATTGTTTATTTGGATGATATCTTGATTTTTTCTAATGACTGGGACTCTCATGTGAAACATGTTCAAACTGTATTCCAGATTTTGAGAGAGAATGCTCTGTATGTGAAGGGATCAAAGTGTCTTTTTGGCGTACAGAGGATCTCATATTTGGGATTCATTTTGTCCCCATCTGTTATTGAAATGGACCCGGTCAAGGTTCAGGCCATCTGTGATTGGGTCCAACCTACTTCATTAAAGGCTCTTCAAAGATTTTTGGGTTTTGCCAATTTTTATCGTAAATTTATTGGTAATTTCTCGGTTATTGTTAAACCATTAACTGATTTGACCAAAAAGGGTTCTGATGTGGTGAATTGGCCTCCTGAGGCAGTCTCTGCATTTCAGGAACTTAAGCAGAGATTCACTTCTGCTCCTGTTCTACGGCAGCCTGATGTTTCTCTGCCATTTCAGGTGGAGGTTGATGCCTCTGAAATTGGGGCAGGTGCCGTTTTGTCCCAAAGAGATCCAGAGACCTCTAAAAGTAACCCTTGTGCCTTTTTCTCTCGAAAATTTTCTCCTACTGAACGTAATTATGACGTGAGTAATCGGGAGTTATTGGCCATGAAGTGGGCTTTTGAAGAGTGGAGACATTGGCTGGAGGGAGCCAAACATCATGTGGTGGTCCTTACGGACCATAAGAATCTGGTTTATCTGGAATCTGCCAAGCGACTTAATCCTAGACAGGCCAGGTGGGCCTTGTTTTTCACACGTTTTAATTTTGTGGTTTCCTTTCTTCCTGGCACTAAGAATGTTAAGGCGGATGCCCTCTCGAGGAGTTTCCTTGCGGACTCTCCTGAGGTATCTGATCCTTCTGTTATTTTGAAAGAAGGTGTAGTTCTTTCCGCCATCTCGCCCAATTTGAGACTGGCTCTGGAGGGGTGTCAGGAGGATAGGCTCGAGCGCTGTCCTGTTGAGAAATTGTTTGTCCCGGACCAGTGGAAAAAGAGTGTGATGTCTGAGATTCATTGTTCCGCGTTGGCCGGTCATCCCGGAATTTTTGGTACCAGAGACTTGGTTAGTCGGTCCTTTTGGTGGCCTACCTTGTCTCGTGATGTCAGGGAATTTGTGCAGTCCTGCGGGACTTGCTCTCGCTCCAAGCCTTGCTCTCGCTCTAGTGGTTTGTTGATGCCATTGCCTGTGCCCAAGAGACCATGGACCCATATCTCTATGGATTTCATTTCCGACCTCCCTGTTTCTCAGAGAATGACCGTCATCTGGGTGATTTGTGATAGGTTTTCCAAGATGATACATCTTGTGCCATTACCTAAGTTGCCTTCCTCCTGTGAATTGGTGCCTTTGTTCCTTCAGCAGTGGTTCGTTTACACGGCATTCCTGAGAACATTGTGTCTGACAGAGGAGTCCAGTTTGTTTCCAGATTTTGGAGGACCTTTTGTTCTAAGCTTGGTGTTCAGTTGTCTTTCTCCTCGGCGTTTCATCCTCAGACCAATGGTCAAATGAGAGAACAAACCAGACATTGGAGACTTATCTAAGATGCTTTGTGTCTGCTGATCAAGATGACTGGGTCTCTTTTTTGCCTTTGGCTGAGTTTGCTCTTAATAATAGGGCTAGCTCTGCCACTTTGATGTCTCCATTTTTCTGTAATTCTGGGTTTCACCCTCGATTTTCTTCAGGACAGACGGAGGCTTCTGCCTGTCCAGGTGTTGACTCTGTTGTGGAGCGTATGCAACAGATTTGGGACCGGGTAGTGGAGGGGTTGTCCCTCTCTCAGGAGAGGCCCAGCGGTTTGCTAACCGGCATGGGACTGATGGTCCTCGGTTTAAAGTGGGGGACTTGGTCTGGCTGTCCTCAAAAAATATTCCTATGAGAGTGGCATCTCCTAAATTTAAGCCTAGGTTCATTGGACCTTATAAGATCATGGAGATTCTTAATCCTGTTTCTTTTCGTTTGCTTCTTCCAGGGACATTTAAGATCCATAACGTGTTCCACAAGTCCTTGTTGAAGAGGTTTGTTGAGCCAGTGGTTCCTACTGCTTTGCCTCCTGACCCTGTTCTGGTTGAGGGCAATATGGAGTTTGTGGTTGAGAAAATATTGAATTCTCGTTTTTCTAGACGGAAACTCCAGTATTTGGTTAAGTGGAGAGGTTATGGTCAGGAGGACAATTCTTGGGTGTTTGCTTCGGACGTCCATGCTAGGAGACTCATCCGTGCGTATCATAGAACTCATCCTGACCGACCTGGTTGCTCAAGTGAGGGTTCGGTGACCCCTCCTCAAGGGGGGGGTACTGTTGTGAATGGACTTGAAATGAGTTCTGAGCAGAGGCTCCCTCTGGTGGTTACAAGCGGTACTGGACTGTCCAGTGAAGATTGTGAGGATTGGGAATCAGGTGTTACTGACTGATCTATTTAAGGGAGTCACCTTCCCATCAGGGTTGCCGGTGATCAATTGTTCTGGTCTCAATCCTTGATTCCTGTTTCCTTTGTAGCCTGCTGTGTCGTGTCTGCATCTCCTGCTAACAGATAAGACATTTTCTTCTTTTTGTTTTTGTGCTTGATTTTTGCATTTTGTCCTGCACTTCTGTGGGGCCTTCAGGGTCCCCTCCGGGGGCTTTTGCCCTCTCAGTTTAGTTCAGCCACTGATGTTTTGTACATTTGCTTTTTCCAGTTTTTTCAGTGGCTGCTGTTTTGATTTTGTTACACCAGAGAACTAATTTAGGTGGTAGAGCTCGTGTGATCTCAGGTGTTTTTGAAATTAGTAGAGTTGGTGCTTTTCAGGGTTTTTTGGGATTGCAGTAAGTGCCCTTCCTATCCTTTTCTATTTAGATAGTTTGGGCCCCAACGTTTGCTCTTACTATTTTCTGTCTGTGTCAGTATTTCTTCTTGTCTAACCGCCATTACATGTTTGGGGGCTTTCTATGTTCTTTGGGGATCTGCTCCGGGGCAGATAGCTTTCCTCTTTCTATCTTTAGGTATAGTTAGTTTCTCAGGCTGTGACGAGGCGTCTAGGACCAACGTAGGAATGCTCCACGGCTGCTCTAGTTGTGGTGGTTAGTCAGGGTACTGCAATCTCATAGATTCCAACTGCTCTGGTGTATTGCCTTTTTTACCTGCACTCCTCAGTTACCAAATCATAACACCGATTAGCCAGATGGATGACCCTGGCTGCTGCATTAAGGATGGACTGGAGAGGGGATAGTCGAGTAATGGGAGGCCAAGTAATAGAGCGTTGCAGTAGTCCAGGCAGGAGTGGATCAATGCTACAGTGAGGGTTTTTGTTGTTTCCATGGTGAGAAAAGGGCGGATTCTAGAGATGTTCTTTAGGTGTAGGCGGCAAGAGCGGGCAAGAGATTGTATATGGGAGGTGAAGGAGAGATTGGTGTCAAACATAACACCCAGACAGCGAGCCTGCTGCCAGGGTGTTATTATGGTGCCGCCCACGGAGAGGGAAATGTCAAATTTAGGGAGGTTAGTAGACGGCGGGAGCAGAAGGAGTTCAGTTTTGGAGAGGCTAAGTTTCAGATAGAGAGCGGACATGATGTTGGAGACTGCGGACAGACAGTCGGTGGTGTTCTGTAGAACAGCGGGGGTAAGGTCGGGGGATGATGTGTATAGTTGTGTGTCATCAGCATAAAGATGGTACTGAAAGCCAAATCTGCTGATGGTCTGTCCAACTGGGGCCGTGTAGAGAGAGAAGAGAAGGGGGCCAAGGACTGAGCCCTGGGGTACACCGACAGTGAGAGGAAGAGGAGATGACGTGGAGCCAGAGAACGAAACACTGAAGGAGCGGTCAGAAAGCTAGGAAGAAAAACCAGGAGAGAACAGTGTCCTTAATACCTAGTGAGTGGAGCCTAGACAGTAGGAGACAGTGGTCAACTGTGTCGAAAGCTGCAGAAAGGTAGAGAAGAATGAGCAGAGAGTGGTTGCCGTTACGTTTTGCTGTCAGAAGGTCATTGGTCACTTTGAGGAGCGCAGTTTCAGTCGAATGTAGGGGGCGGAAGCCGGACTGTGAAGGGTCTAGAAGGGAGTAAGTGGAGAGGTAACGGGTAAGGCGGGAGTAGATTAGGTGCTCCAAAAGTTTAGAGATAAAGGGGAGATTGGAGACCGGTCTGTAGTTGTTTGTGCAGGAAGGGTCGAGAATGGGTTTCTTTAGTAGTGGAGTAATGATGGAGTGTTTGAAGGAGGATGGGAAAATGCCAGAGGAGAGTGAGAGATTAAAGATTGTAGTTAGGTGAGTTGTGACAACTGGAGAGAGAGACTGGAGGAGATTGAGGGAATGGGGTCGGTAGTGCATGTAGTTGGACGAGAGGAAGAGAGGAGTCTGGAGACTTCTTCTGTGATAGGATCAAATGTGGAAAGTGAGCCAGGGGAAATGCAGGGTGGGATGGGAGTCACAGCACTTGGTGGTTGAGAGCAGATTTCCTGACGGATAGTATCTATTTTTTCTATAAAGTGGGAGGCCAGGTCGTCAGCACAAATGTCTGTGATAGGGGCTTGTGCTTTTGGCCTGAGGATAGGAATCGATTGAGTGCAGTTATTTATTTCAAAGGGTGTGCAATCAAAAATTATGTTGAGGGTGCCAACAATTTTGTCCACCCCATTTTGTTTTTTTTTAATTATGTCCCATTTGCCTTTTTTTTCTCTTTTTTGTGTCGTTCCATTACACACAAAGGAAATAAACATGTGTATAACAAAATATGTGTAATTGCAACAATTTTCTGGGAGAAATCTTTATTTTTTTGGAACAATTTCAAGAATGCCAACGCTTTCAGCCATGACTGCATGAGAAATGTTTAAAAATTATTTTGTTCAACTTGACTAGCTTATTTAAATCTATAAAAATTGTAAGTTTTGAAAATGTTTCAAAATTTTCACGAAAATTCCAATATTTTTACAAATAAATGAAATAAATATCGACCTAAATTTACTGCTAACATAAAGTACAATGTGTCACGAAAAAAAATAACAGAATCACTGGAATATGTTGAAGCATTCCAGAGTTATTGCGATATACAATAAAATGATGCTGGTCAGATTTAAAAAATTGGGCTTGGACATTAAGATCAAAATTGGCTCTGTCAGTAAGTGGATAATAACCTCATTGATAACAGTCATGGCATGTAAGTGTATGCATTTATGTGAATGGAGCTCAGATTCAATACTGAATCAACTGGGATGCTTTGAGAATTTAGTTTCCAATTTTTATATGACAATTAAGGTAATAAATATTGATGATTCATCTAAGTCATGAATCCAAATGATTTAGTTCAATGTGTCCAAGTTGAATGAGTCCTGGTCTATAGAAGTAATAAAAGCCATGGAAGGTTATTCAGTGGATCATTTAATGCCATGAAAGGTTACATTGATTCTATAAAAACAATAATATTTAAAATATATAAGAATAATACACTAATCCTTCAAGCTACAGGAAAGGTGAGAAGCTCAGTAGTTCATTTAAGCCTCTTGGTTGTACAGTGTCTACTTTCCAAATCCATCAGGCTTCAATTTGGGCAAGTGTTTTCTAAATTGTGCCACCTCTGCCATTTGTCTGATCATATTAATGCCTCTAACTTTTACAAGTTTGGCATTGCATCCATGGAATGTATTGAAATGTCTTAGGATGGGTTTATGCTGAGATATGTCTTACAAGAGACATACATGTCTTGTATGTTGGTAGCCTCAATAATATCCAAAACATGCTCCCTTATTCTTACTTTCACTTTCCTTGTTATCAGGCCAATGTATATCAGGTTACAAGGACAAGTGGCATAGTAGATCATCCCTTCTGGTTCGCATGTAATGTGATGAGTAATTTTGTTTTCCTTTAATCCATCACTGGATTTAATGGAAAGCTCTTTCCATATTTGGGCACTCCAGGCATTTTATACAGGTGGAAAACCCTTGTTAGGATTCCGGACTTTCCTTTGTGCCTGTTTGCCCTGATCCAAGATGGAGTCTCGTATCTTGCCCTGTCATGGAACTTCCTGTGTGTCCTGATTATTTAAGTCCAGGTTATGTGCTCCTCTTTGCTTGAGTATTTTGTTGCTGTTGGCTCCTGACCTCCTGCTGGTGGACTCCCTGCTGCTGCTCGTTACTCTGTGCTCTACCTTTCCACGTTCTGCTGCCTACAGTCCTCTGTGCGTCTCCCTGATTCTGTCTGTGCTCTACTACAGTCTAGACTTCTGGTGTGGAGCTAATTGCCCCTGGAACTACTGTGGCTAGTAAGGAATCCTGACTTCACCATTTCCTCTAGGTCTATGTTTGTTTGGGCTGCGTTGCTGGACTTGTGCGGGACTTTCAGCCCAAAAGGTATATATAGCGACCTACTCCTGTTTGTGCAGCTCCTGTGTCACGCTGGACTTCTACGTTTAAAGTGCGATGTGCATTTCCACCCTGATGATTGCTAGACTTCTACACTTTAGTGCAGTGTGCGTGCTCATTTGTATCATCGCGGGACTGCCTCATTAAATGTGGTGTGCTTTCTATTTTACTTTCTGCTGGACTCCTACATTTAGAGCCTTGTGCACACCTATGTCAGTTTACTGTTGGACTGATTATATTAGCGGTCACTCCCCGCTCCTCAGTCACTCTGTATATTTCCATATTGCGTTGTGTTTTCGTTACAATTGCAGGAAGTGTTCTGCTAATATTGTTTTACTTGCATTTTCCATATTGTGCTGTGTTTTCGTTACAATTGCAGGGAGTGCTCTGTTTAGTTTTGTCACATTTGTTTAATATACTTATTTGCATCAACTTTGGTCTCAGTTTCGTATTATTTCACGCAATCAGAATCCGTAGTTGCCCATATAATTATTACAGGATACTCAGGCCATTTAGAAATCTGCTGGTATAATGTACGTCTGAGTCAAAGTTGGATCAATTGTTCTCTATGATCCACTCTTTACAGGGTGATATAGAGGCTCTGCAAAATAAGTTGCTAACTGGGAGGCCCATTTTGGGAAGGCGCTTCAGGATTTAAGTAATCAGATGGCTAATCAGATGGCTGCACGGGCGTTTCCACCCCCGTACAGCCACTGCCAACTAGCCCTCCCAAGTTACCACCGTTTAAGTTCAGTGGAGACCGCTACAAGTTTCGTGGGTTTGTAAATCAATGCCTTTTGTATTTTGATGTGCATGCCGCCCACTTCATTACTGATCGATCTAAGGTTTTATGTATAATTATGTTACTTCCTTCCCGAGCTCTCGTGTGGGCAAATCCACTTATGGAGTCTCATGACCCTCGTTTGAATAACCTTGTTGATTTTGTTGCTGCAATGTCTATGATGTTTGATGATTCTAATTGACGCACTACAAATGAAACCGCTTTGTTATCATTACATCAGGGTAAGCGTTCTGTCATTGAATACGCTACTGAGTTTAGGCGGCTGGCGGTGGATACAATTTGGGAC
The DNA here is from genome assembly GCA_033576555.1 of Oophaga sylvatica. Classification (NCBI taxonomy): domain Eukaryota; kingdom Metazoa; phylum Chordata; class Amphibia; order Anura; family Dendrobatidae; genus Oophaga; species Oophaga sylvatica. The sequence goes on from JARQOD010000006.1 coordinate 369,270,052, forward strand.
AGTTGCGCCCAATTATCCATTTTTAAGAGGGGATTGTCTAGTGTGTTGAAAGATGAGTTAGCTCATGCTGATGCTCCGGAAGAGTTAGATGCTTTTATACAGCATTGAGTACGCATTGACATACAAATTACAGAGCATAGACAGGAGAGATTGGCAGCCTCTAATCATGCCACTAACTCTTCCCTCCCTCCTAAAGAACCTACAGGCAAATCTTCTTGGGAGGCTGTACCAGTTTCCATGCAGGTGGATGCTTTACAGAGGCGTGAGAGTAATGAGCACAGGGATCATGGTTTCCGGGAAAATCTGTACTCTTACTGTGGTCAGTCAGAACACTTCCTTATCAACTGTCCCAAGCGGCCTCGCAAGGTGCTAGCCACAGTAGGGGAATTTGAGAATCTGGATGCTGAATCTGTTACGTCTGAGTCTAGTTTTTCCGTGAATGCCATCTTTCACTCGCTATCTGTGACTACCTCTCCTAAGACACAAGGATAAAGCAACACATTGTTCCCTTCCCATTAAGATCTGGTCGTCGGAACAATGGATTCCCTGTGCAGCTATGGTGGATTCAGGGGCAGGAGGTAATTTTATCGACTTAACATTTGCCAAGGAACATGGCATACAGACTCAGCAGAGAGCCGCCCCGGTAACAATGGAATGCTGGATGGTTCCCCTCTAATTTCTGGACCAGTGGATCAGGAAACTGTACTTCTGGAAGTTTTCATAGAGCCCGATCATCGGGAAATGCTATCCTTTATGTTGATCTCCTCACCACAATTCCCTTTAATTTTAAGAATTCCATGGCAGCAGTTGCAAAATCCTATCATCAACTGGGAGACTAAGGAGTAGAGTTGAGCATTCCGATACCGCAAGTATCGGGTATCGGCCGATATTCGCTGTATCGGACTTTAGATACTTAGTTCCGATATTTTCCATATATCGTATACCGGAATCGGAAGTTCCCATAATTCTTTGAGAGGCAATGTGATTTTAGTCAGCCAATGAGGAATCCTAAGAAGTGTGGGCACATCCTGTACTGCTGCGGTCATGTTAACTAATGGCATGGCTGTGATTGGATGCTGAAATGATGTCAGAATGCACTATAAAAGGCGCCGCCGCCATTTTAGCGTCACTGTGCTGTGAATTCAGTTAGGGACAGAACGCTGCTCTGCTGACTCTGAGGGACAGTTATAGATTGCGATTTTGTGTACTGTGCTTTAGGCAGGCTAGTTTAACAACCGCTGTGTAAAGCTTCCTTTAGCCTTGCAGTGTTGTTTTCACAGCTCTGCAAGGTCTGTGTGTGAGTGCAGGTGACGCGCTGCAGTTTGCTCTGCATCCAACGCTGTTTGTAGGCATCTGCACGTGTCACTCCCAGACTCTTTTTTTTTTTTTCTTTAGTGTAATTCTTGCAGCTCCATTCAATTGAAATTATAGTGTGACGTGCTTCCATCCGTATCCAATACATTGGTTGCAAACACTATAGAAGTCCACAAAGGAGCCTTTCAAAGATAGTGACCAGTTGTGTGCACTGCAGTGTTCACTCTAGTCTGTGATATATTTTTTTTTGGTGAGTGCAGATCACGCTCCAGTTAGTTCTTAAACCACTGCTGGTTATAGTCTGTTGAACGTGTGTCACTGCCTCATCCTTGTCATTTTTCTATAATTGTTGCTGCTCCATTCTATTTAAAATAACTCCAATCTATTAGTGTGACGCGCTTCCATCCGTATACAATACATTGGTTGCAAACACTATAGAAGTCCACAAAGGAGCCTTTCACAGATAGTGACCAGTTGTGTGCACTGCAGTGTTCACTCTAGTCTGTGATATATTTTTTTTTGCTGAGTGCAGATCACGCTCCAGTTAGTTCTTAAACCACTGCTGGTTATAGTCTGCTGAACGTGTGTCACTGCCTCATCCTTGTATTTTTCTATAATTGTTGCTGCTCCATTCTATTTAAAATAACTCCAATCTATTAGTGTGACGCGCTTCCATCCGTATCCAATACATTGGTTGCAAACACTATAGAAGTCCACAAAGGAGCCTTTCAAAGATAGTGACCAGTTGTGTGCACTGCAGTGTTCACTCTAGTCTGTGATAATATTTTTTTTGGTGAGTGCAGATCACGCTCCAGTTAGTTCTTAAACCACTGCTGGTTATAGTCTGTTGAACGTGTGTCACTGCCTCATCCTTGTCATTTTTCTATAATTGTTGCTGCTCCATTCTATTTAAAAATAAACTTCCATCGTATCTACATTGTTGCAAACACTATAGAAGTCCACAAAGGAGCCTTTCACAGATAGTGACCAGTTGTGTGCACTGCAGTGTTCACTCTAGTCTGTGAATATTTTTTTTTTGGTGAGTGCAGATCACGCTCCAGTTAGTTCTTAAACCACTGCTGGTTATAGTCTGCTGAACGTGTGTCACTGCCTCATCCTTGTCATTTTTCTATAATTGTTGCTGCTCCATTCTATTTAAAATTACTCCAATCATTGGCAAACGTACTATCAAGTCCAATGGTAGCCTGCCCAGTATGACCATGTGGACGGTGTTAGTCACGTCTCGTGCGATCGGAGCGATCCGCGGGAGTAGCAGCAGCCGATCGCGGCCGGGTGTCAGCTGATTATCACAGCTGACACCCATGACTGTGTGTCAGGAGCGGTCACGGACCGCTCCCGGCACATTAACCCTTGCACACCGCGATCAAACATGATCGCGGTGTACTAGGGGCACAGGGGAGGATCGCACATGGTGGGGGCTCCCTGCGCGCCCCCTGAGATCCTCAGAGCAGCGCGATGTGATCGCGCTGTTCTGAGGGCTTCCTCCCTCCCAGGACCCGGATCCAAGAATGGCGCCGGGGTCCTGGAGGGAGGCGGCTTCCTCAGTGCCTGCTGAGAGCAGGCACTGAGAAGCCTGCTGCACTGCCTGAGCGATCGCTGGTGTGACAGAGTGCTGTGCACACTGTCACACCAGCGATCTGACAAAATACAGTGATGTCCCACCCTGGGACAAAGTAAAAAAGTTAAAAAAATAAAAATAAACATGTTTAAAAAAAAAATCCAAAATAAAAAAAAAAAAAATATATATTCCCCAATAAATTCACTTCTTACTGTAAATAAAAAAAACAAAGCAATAAAAGTACACATATTTGGTATCGCCGCGTCCGTAACGACCCCCCCTATAAAATTGTCCCACTAGTTAAACCCTTTAGTGAACCCCTTAAAAAAAAAAAAAACGAAGCAAAAAATCAATGCTTTATCATCATACCGCCGAACAAAAAGTGGAATAACACGCGATCAAAAAGACCGATATAAAAAAACATGGTACCGCTGAAAACGTCATCTTGTCCGCAAAAAACGAGCATATACATATTCCCGCGAAAAAATAAAAAAGTTATGCTCGCAGAATAAAGCGATGCAAAAATAATTATTTTTTATATAAAATTGTTTTCATTCTATAAAAGCGCCAAAACATGAAAAAATGATATAAATGAGGTATCGCCATAATCGTACTGACCCGAAGAATAAAACTGCTTTATCAATTTTACCACACGCGGAACGGTATAAACGCCTCCCCAAAAGAAATTCATGAATTGCTGATTTTTGTTCATTCTAACCTCCCAAAAATCGAAATAAAAAGCGATCAAAAAACGTCACGTGCTCAAAAATGGTACCAATAAAAACGTCAACTCGTTCGCAAAAAATAAGACCTCATATGACTCTGTGGGCCAAAATATAAAAAAATTATAGCTCTCAAAATGTGATGATGCAAAAACTATTTTTGCAATAAAAAGCGTCTTTTAGCTTGACAGCTGCCAATCATAAAAACCTGCTATAAATAGTAAATCAAACCCCCCTTTATCACCCCCTTAGTAAGGGAAAAATAATAAAATTAAAAAAAAGTATTTATTTCCATTTTCCCATTAGGGTTAGGGTTAGGGTTGCGGCTAAAGTTAGGGTTAGGGTTGGCGCTAAAGTTAGGATTAGGGTTAGGGTTGGGATTAGGGGTGTGTTAGGGTTAGGTTTGTGGTTAGGGTTGGGACTAGGGTTAGGGGTGTGTTGGGGTTAGGGTTGGAGTTAGAATTGGGGGGTTTCCGCTGTTTAGGCACATCAGGGGCTCTCCAAATGTGACATGGCGTCTGATCTCAATTCCAGCCAATTCTGCGTTGAAAAGTCAAATGGTGCTCCTTCACTTCTCAGCTCTGCCATGCGTCCAAACAGTAGTTTATCCCCACATATGGGGTATCAGCGTACTCTGGACCCCAATAGTTATTGTGCAATTTGTCCTATTTCTTCTGTTAGCCTTGGGAAAATAAAAAACTGGGGCGAAAATATCATTTTTGTACAAAAAAAATATTTTTTTGTTTTTACGGCTGTACATTATAAACTTCTGTGAAGCACTTGGGGCTTCATAGCGCTCACCACACATCTAGATAAGTTCCTTGTGGGGTCTATTTTCCAAAATGGGGTCACTTGTTGGGGATTTCCACTGTTTAGGCGCATCAGGGGCTCTCCAAATGCGACATGACGCCCCCAGACCATTCCATCAAAGTCTGCAATCCAAAACGTCACTACTTCCCTTCCGAGCCCCAACGTGTACCCATACAGTAGTTTTCTCCCACATATTGGATATCAGCGTACTCAGGACAAATTGGACAACAACTTTTGGGGTCCAATTTCTCCTGTTACCCTTGTAAAAATAAAATATTGGGGCAAAAAAATCATTTTTGCAAAAAAAAAAAGGATTTTTTATTTTTACGGCTGTGCGTTATAAACTTCTGTGAAGCACTTCGGGGTTCAAAGTGCTCACCACACATCTAGACAAGTTCCTTGTGGGGTCTATTTTCCAAAATGGGGTCACTTGTGGGGGGTTTCCACTGTTTAGGCGCATCAGGGGCTCTCCAAATGCGACATGACGCCCCCAGACCATTCCATCAAAGTCTGCAATCCAAAACGTCACTACTTCCCTTCCGAGCCCTGACGTGCGCCCATACAGTAGTTTTCTCCCACATATTGGGTATCAGCGTACTCAGGACAAATTGGACAACAACTTTTGGGTCCAATTTCTCCTGTTACCCTTGTGAAAATAAAATATTAGGGGCGAAAAATCATTTGAAAAAAAAAAGGATTTTTTATTTTTACGGCTGTACGTTATAAACTTCTGTGAAAGCACTTCGGGGTTCAAAGTGCTCACCACACATCTAGATAAGTTCCTTGTGGGGTCTATTTGCCAAAATGGGGTCACTTGTGGGGGTTTCCACTGTATAGGTGCATCAGGGCTCTCCAAATGTGACATGACGCCCCCAGACCATTCCATCAAAGTCTGCAATCCAAAACGTCACTACTTCCCTTCCGAGCCCTGACGTGTGCCCATACAGTAGTTTTCTCCCACATATTGGGTATCAGCGTACTCAGGACAAATTGGACAACAACTTTTGGTTCAATTTCTTTTGTTACCCTTGTGAAAATAAAATATTAGGGGCGAAAAAATCATTATTTTTACGGCTGTACGTTATAAACTTTAGTGAAACACCTGGGGGTTAAAGTTCTCACCACACATCTAGATAAGTTCCTTGAGGGGTCTAGTTTCCAAAATGGTGTCATTTATGGGGTTTCCACTGTTTAGGCAGATCAGGAGCTCTCCAAACACGACATGGCGTCCAGCCAATTCTGCGTTGAAAAATCAGACGGCGCTCCTTCCCTTCCAAACTCTGCCATGCACCCAAACAGTGGTTACCCCCACATATGGGGTATCAGCGCACTCAGGACAAATTGCACAATAACTTTTGGAGTCTTTTTACCCTTGGAAAAATAAAAATTGGGTTGAAAAGATCATTTTTGTGGAAAAAAATATGATTTTTAAATTTTACGGCTTACGTTATAAACTTGTGTGAAGCACTTGGGGGTTCAAATGCTCACCAAAGATCTAGAAAAGTTCCTTAGGGGGTCTAGTTTCCAAATGGGGTCATTTGTGGGGGGTTTCCACTGTTTAGGCACATCAGGGGCTCTCCAAATGCAACATGGCATCCAATCTCAATTCCAGCCAATTTTGGTTGGAAAAAGTCAATGGTGCTCCTTCCATTCCGAGCTCTGCCGTGAGCCCAAACAGTGGTTCCCCCCCACATATGGGGTATCAACGTACTCAGGACAAATTGGACAACAACTTTTCGTGGTCCAATTCTCCTGTTACCCTTGGGAAAATAAAAATTAGTGACTAAAAGATATTTTTGTGGGAAAAAATTGGATTTTTTTATTTTCATGCCCGGGCATTATAAACTTGTGTGAAGCACTTGGGGGTTCAAAGTGCTCACCAAAGATCTAGATAAGTTCCTTAGGGGGTCTAGTTTCCAAAATGGGGTCACTTGTGGGGGGTTTCCACTATTTAGGCTCATCTGGGGCACTGCAAACGGAACATGACCCACTCAACGTCTGCATTCCAAAACGTTACTACTTCCTTTCCAAGCCCTGCCGTGCACCCAAACAGTTTCCCCCCCCCACATATGGGGTATCAGCGTACTCAGGAAAATTGGACAACAACTTTTGGGGTCCAATTTCCTTGGAAAATTCAAAAATTTAGGACTAAAAAATCATTTTTGTGGAAAATTGTTTTTTTTTTTTTCACACCAGGCATTATAAGCTTTTGTGAAACACTGGGGTTTAAAGTGCTCAACAGATCTAGATAAGTACCTTAGGGGTCTAGTTTCCAAAATGGTGTCACTTGTGGGGTTTCCACTGTTAGGCGCATCAGGGGCTCTCCAAACACGACATGGCTTCCAATCTCAATTCCAGCCAATTTTAGTTGAAAAAGTCAAACGGCGCTCCTTCCCTTACGAGCTCTGCCGTGTGCCCAAACAGTGGTTTTCCCCCACATATTGGGTATTGGCGTACTCAGGAGAAATTGCATAACAACCTTATCTGTCCATTTTCTCCTTTTACCCTTGTCAAAATAAAAAAAAGTTTGTAAAAGATCATTTTTGTGGCTAAAAAGTTAAATATTCATTTTTTCCTTCCACGTTGCTTTAGTTCCTGTGAAGCACCTGAAGGGTTAATAATCTTCTTGAATGTGGTTTTGAGTACCTTGAGGGGTGCAGTTTTTAGAATGGTGTCACTTTTGGGTATTTTCTGCCATATAGACCCCTCAAAGTGACTTCAAATGAGAGGTGGTCCCTAAAAAAAATGGCTTTGTAAATTTTGTTGTAAAAATGAGAAATCGCTGGTCAACTTTTAACCCTTATAACTTCCTAACAAAAAAAAATTTTGGTTCCAAAATTGTGCTGATGTAAAGTAGACATGTGGGAAATGTTATTTCTTAACTATTTTGTGTGACATATTTCTCTGTTTTAAGGGAATAAAAATTCAAAGTTTGAAATTTGCAAAATTTTAAAAATTTTCGCCATATTTGCGTTTTTTTCAAAAATAAACGCAAGTTATATCGAAGAAATTTTACTTCTAACGTGAAGTACAATATGTCACGAGAAAACAGTCTCAGAATCGCGAAGATCCGTTGAAGCGTTCCAGAGTAATAACCTCATAAAGAGACAGTGGTCAGAATTGTAAAAATTGGCCCGGTCATTAACGTGCAAACCACCCTTGGGGGTGAAGGGGTTAAAATAACTCCAATCTATTAGTGTGACGCGCTTCCATCCGTATCCAATACATTGGTTGCAAACACTATAGAAGTCCACAAAGGAGCCTTTCACAGATAGTGCCAGTTGTGTGCACTGCAGTGTTCACTCTAGTCTGTGATATATTTTTTTTTTGCTGAGTGCAGATCACGCTCCAGTTAGTTCTTAAACCACTGCTGGTTATAGTCTGCTGAACGTGTGTCACTGCCTCATCCTTGTCATTTTTCTATAATTGTTGCTGCTCCATTCTATTTAAAATAACTTCAATCTATTAGTGTGACGCGCTTCCATCCGTATACAATACATTGGTTGCAAACACTATAGAAGTACACAAAGGGGCCTTTCACAGCTAGTGAACAGTTGTCTGCAGTGTTCACTGCAGTCTCTGCGGAATAACAACACTTAGGCCTTTTAACTTTTCTGACTTTCTTTATCAATCTACCAAGATGAAGAAGGCAGGGAGTAAGGCACGTGGTCGTGGCCATGGAGTTTCAGCAGGGAGAGGACGTGGGGATTCTGTGGCTGCTGCTGCCCCCAGTGACACAGCATCCACCAGTTTTCCCGTGAGCGTTCCTTTATGTGCAGTTTTGTAGGAGCTCGGCGTACCCCCTGCTGCGGGAAGAACAAATTGAAGCCGTTGTTGGTTGGATGGCAGCCAATGCATCGACTTCAATTGCTTCCACCTCCTCTCAGGACCACAACACTGTTGAGCAACCATCTGTCTGTTCACCGCCTGTCAAATTGCCCAGGCACTCAGAGACTTCTGAACTGGAGCCAGCTGAGTCTCTGCTTCTGTTCTCAGAATCTGTTGGCTTGCAAACAGGGGCCCAGCCAAGCAGCATTCTGGAATGTGAAGAAGAGGGAGTATGCAGTGATGCGCAACAGCTGTGTCTCTCTGAATCAGAAGAGGCGGGTGAGCCAGTGCCGATGGTCAGCACACCGCAGAACACATTTGATGATGATGAGACTCAGGTGCCAGTTTCTGTTGAGCATGGTGCTGGCCAGACCACCCAACAGCAGCAGGTGTTGGAAGAGGGTAGTGGAGATGATGAGGTCCAAGACCCAACATGGCGTGAGGGACAGGAAGGTGGTGGGAGCAGCTGTGAGGATGAGATTGTCCCAACGGTACAAACAGGAGGGAGAGGTAGGCTGCAGACTCGGTTGCCTGTAGCCTCCAGTTTGGCACCTGTTGGGAGCAGTTCTCTTCCAAAAGTCAAAATGGGCAGCTCCCAGGACTTGCACTGCGTGGTCCTTTTTTGACAGACTTGCAGATGATATTTGCTATGTTAAATGCAAGCTGTGTAAGCAAAAAGTAAAAAGAGGTAAAAATTCCAGTAACCTCAATACCACAAATATGTGGAAACATGTGCGGACAAAGCACGTAGTTGAGTTACAAAGACACACTGGAGATGTAGGCCAACCTACAGCAGCACCTACATCTTCAGGTCGTGTTGGAGCCTCTACCTCCAGCTCACACACAGCTGGTTCTGCTTCCTCACAGGATCGCCATGGAAGAACCTCGGTCACTGTTGTCCAGAGACAACAGTGTTATTCCACCCACAGCAGCAAGTTCCCTGTCAACCTCACACACCCAGGCCACAAAACAGCCATCGGTAGCACAGGCATGGGATAAAAGACGGCCATACTCGGCAAACCATCCACGAGCACAGGCTCTGAATGCTGGCATTGCAAAACTCCTGTCCCTTGAAATGCTGTCATTCAGGCTGGTGGAGACTGACAGTTTCCGTAACTTAATGGCATTGGCAGTCCCACAATACAATGTGCCAAGCGATTTTATTTCAGCAGGCAAGCCGTCCCTGGTCTGCAAAAACATGTCGAGGGAAACATTAAACATGCGCTACTAAACGCCGTCTGTAGCAAGGTCCACCTGACCACCGATGCGTGGACCAGTACCCATGGCCAGGGACGATACCTTTCCCTCACTGCCCATTGGGTCAATGTTGTAGAGCCGGGTACAGATCTTGCGAGTGGCGCTGTACGTGTTCTGCCAACTCCAAGGATTGCAGGAATCCAGTCTGTACACATTGACTCCTCCTCCTACTCCAGTTCCTCAGAATCATCGCTGCAGGAGCCGTCACGGTCTACCTCCACATGGACCCGTGAACGCTTACCTGTTGCGAACGATATGAGCACAGCCGTGGCCAAACGTCAACAGGCCGTCCTGAAATTAATTTCAATGGGGAATCGAAGCCACACAGCGCAGGAGGTCTGGAATGCCATCAAGCAGGAGAGCGACGTGTGGTTTTTGCCAGCGAATCTCCAGCCAGGCTTGGTAGTGGGTGACAATGGCCGAAATCTGGTGGCAGCTCTGGGCCTTGGCAACCTCACTCACATACCATGTCTGGCACATGTGCTCAACTTGGTCGTGCAGAGTTTTTTGAGGGACTATCCGGATCTTGCTGAACTGCTGCAGAAGGTCCGCCTAGAGTGCGCTCACTTGCGACGTTCCAGCATAGCCAGATTGTGCATTGCTGCTCTGCAACGCAGATTTCGCCTTCCTGAACATCGCATCATATGTGACTCACCCACCAGGTGGAATTCCACCTTACATATGTTGGAGCGGTTGTGTGAGCAACAGCCATCAGTAATGGAGTATCAGCTGCATCAGGCGCAATCAACTCGCAATTTGCGCCGTTCACACTTCACCACTACTGAGTGGGCCTCTATGAAGGACATCTGCCACGTTTTGCGTGCGTTTGATGACTCAACGCGGATGGCGAGTGCAGATGATGCACTAGTCAGCCTGATGTCCCCCTTATCTGCCTGCTTCAAAAAACACTGGAAGCACTAAGGGATGAGGTTTTGGAAGAGGTGGAGGATGAGGAGACACAAATTCCATCACCTTTTGGACAGTCAGCGCAACGTGGTTCCTCCCAAAGGGCTTTGCAGGGCTCACTTTGTGAGAAGGATGAGGAGGAGTCAATGGAGGAGGAAGAAATCGCTCCAGAGGGAGGTACACAACGCTCTAGTCAGTATGTAGAGCGAGGGTGGCGTGATGCAGAGCAGGTACAGATGACGCCTCTTACAGAGGACAGCGTTTGTTGGGCAGTTGGGAGTCTGCAGCACATGGTTGATTTCATGCTGCAGTGCCTGAGAAACGACCGCCGCATCGCTCACATTCTCACCACATCAGATTATTGGGTGTACACCCTCCTAGACCCTCGCTACCGGGACAACTTACAAAGCCTCATCACACCGTTGAACCGGGAGCGTAAAATGCGGGAGTACCAAGACAGACTGGTGCAATCCATAATATTCTCCATTCCAGCCGAGAGCACTGCTGCTGCTACTGCTTTACAAAGAATCTCTGTGCGTCGAGGCAGTGGAGACACCTCTGCAACAAGAGGGAGCACAAGCAGCGCCTCTGCACAGGGCAAGAGCAGTATGTTACAAATGTGGCGAAGTTTTGTGTCAGCGCCACCAATGTCTACACCATCCGAGACGACTCCACTCACCATGAGGCAACGTTTACGTAAGATGGTGACAGACTACATGTCTTTCCCTCTCAGTGTACTCCCAGATGGCTCTTCCCCTTTCAAGTTTTGGGTCTCTAAGCTGGATACATGGCCAGAGCTTAGCCAGTATGCATTGGAGGTGCTGGCTTGCCCTGCTGCCAGTGTATTATCTGAGCGTGTCTTTAGTGCTGCAGGTGGTGTACTAACAGACCGTCGCATGCGACTATCCTCAGAGAATGTAGACCGGCTTACTTTTCTGAAAATGAACAAGGCATGGATCTCACCTGAATTTGCCTGTCCGTTTTCAGATTAAATAACTGTTTGCCAACGTTTTCCATGTCTCCTGTTATGTTCATCTTTCTACCACCTGAACTCTACTCCCTGGGCTACAACACTGCCAGTCACAGGGGAATGATCAGTTACAAAACAAAATGTTATCCCCAACAAATAGTAGCGCAACGACTCCAGTGCCCACTTTATCGCCAGGCAATCTCTCTTACAATGCTGTATCTGTTTTTTTATGGAGTAAGCTTTCGACTCAGGAAACTAATGGGATGCTCATCCCCGTTAAGCTCCAGTCCTGAGACAACACGGCACCCAGACCTACCTCTGACGCATCAGTCTGGACAGTGAATTCTCTTTTGAACTCGGGTGTGATCAAAAATGGTGACCCACACAGTGCCCCTTTTATTGCCCCTGTTGATGACCCCTTGCTGATTTATTAACCGGCCCCACCAGATCCATGGGTATTCTCTCAAACTCGAACTCTATAATTGTTAATGGCACTAAGGGACTCAGAAAATGATGCTGCGGACTGTGTAGCTGGCACACGCGACAATAGTTCCAATACCGTTTAACTTCTTCATAGACCCTAGCCAGTAAAACCGTTGTATAATTCTGTGTAGGGTTTTCTTTAGACCCAAATGTCACCCTAGTACATGCGCATGCGCTAAGTCCATTAACAACCTCCGATATGACTGCGGTAGCAGCAATTGCTCAAAAATTTCCACATGTATTTTATAAACCCGAAACAGCAAATCTTGGTTCAGCTCTAATCGGTCAAATACTGTAGCTGCCCCGGGGTGTTGGGGTTCCCCATTGACAACCAGTAAATTTTCATGGGCTCGACTCAACGTAGGGTCACGGAGTTGCGCCGTACCAAAATTGTCACCTGACACATTTAAGTATTACAATTCTGGTCCCGGTGGCAAATCTTCCATCTCCCCAACTAACACTTCTATAGGAGAGGTGTTTTCCTCCTCCACCGAAGGCAAAGGTAATACTGACCACTGCACACATGTGTTATGCATAGTGAGACTGATAGTAGCCAAAGTTGTTGTCCATGGGCTCAGTCAGGTGGGGGCAATCAGCTCTCACATGTCATGGTTCTTGGCACCGCCAACAGATTATGGGGCCCCTTTCGTTCCCCGACCCTTCCTGGGCGGCCCTCAGAGTCTCTGCTCGCCGAGCTGTGGGTGAAGGTTTGGTGAATTTAATTGGTAGCTTCCGGGTAGTCTCTCCCTGTATCTCCTTGGTAGGCCCATATCTTTCAATGAGGTCTACCATTTGGAGACCATCAGTAGGGGCTGCCTGTCCAACCCATGTTTGAAAGGTGTGGGGCAAAGTTCGCCCGAATTTATCAGTCACTATACGATCAAGCATATCGTGGGGTGACAACACCTCAGGCTGAAAGCACTTTTCTATCAGGTGTATCAAGTCATAATACTGGGACCGAGCTGGCTCGGAAGGGGAAAACTTCCATTGTTGTACACGCTGAGCCAGGAAAAAAACATTTACCCCAAGACGTGCAAGTATCTCACCCTTCACGCTCTCATAGTCCTCCTGTTGCTGGGGGGGTAGGTCCCTATAGGCTTTAGCGGGTCCTGAAGTCAAAAACGGAGCCACGATCTCGGCCCACTGGTCCCGGGGCAGTCTCTCCCTTTTAGCCACGCCTTCAAACATCTCCAGCTACACCTCAACGTCATCTGTTGCTCCATCTTTCGGATCGCTGTACGCACCGCTTTCCGGACATCATGGCATCCCCGGGCAGCTCTTACTGTCTGCGGCGCTGTGATGTGCTGCATCAGTAAACTATTGGTTTCCTGTTGCTGTCGATTAAATATCTGCTGCTACATAGCCTGCTGCTGTATAGCCTGCTGCCGCTACGTAGCCTGCTGTTGTATAGCCTGCTGCTGCTGCATAGCCTGCTGTTGCTGCTGTGTAGCCTGCTGTTGCTGTCGCATGGCCTCCACTAGCATTTTTACTTTGTTCTCCATCTTCGGACAGTTATCCAGCCGGTTTTGGTGCACTTTCTAAAACCAGGACATTTACTGTCATGCATGAAAAACAGCCTGATCTCACTGCGTTGCCCGCATTCTCCACCAATTGTAGGGAACCGCTGTGGTAGGCAGGGCTGGGCCGCAGTAATGAGGCAAACACACAGCCTTTTATTTCAAAGTTCAGTGATTTTAATCATGAGTTCAACAAAAAGTCCATATAACAAAATGAAAACAGAACATAAATCACTCCAGTTTGGAGAACCACTGGTCACAGACTCACCCTTGCTTGTGACGGCCTTAACTAAGCGGGCTGCAGGTCAGCTGAGACGCCAGGTCACATTCCGGGTGGTCTGTTACTCGCTTCCTGGTGCACATTGCCACACAGTAACAAAACAATGTTCCAGGCTGACTACAGCCAAACTCCTTCCTTCCACACAACAACTACAACAGCTCCTTGTTTTATAGGCCTACAAAACACCATCAGGTGACGTACACATCAGCTGACCAGATCACGTGACTATGACCTCATCACAGGTCGTAGTAATCATGGAAAATCATGAGCAAACTTCAGTCTGGTTGAAGAAATATATCTCCCATCTTGTCAAATCAATTGTCTACCACCTCTTCTATAATATTACGCAGGCGATTTCTGTAGAAATAATGCACTTGTAGAGTTTCAATAAAGTGAGAAGGGGGCTAATTGAATTTTTCCATAATCTCCTTGGATGTCAGCCATCTACACTCTTTTAGGTGCATGAGATGGAATACTGTATGTATACCTTTAGTATGCCACGTCTCAAAAACGCGGTCTGTCACTCCACTGGGAATTCTGGGTGAGCCCATAAAGGCATGTGTTTAGATAACTGAGAAGACAACCCATGCGCTCGTCTGGTTGCCTTACAGGCAATTACTGTATCGCGTAGTAGCGCTGATCACTATGACCGGGAGTTTACAAATCACAGTGTCAACACATGAGGCCAAAATACAACCCTCTGTCAGTCCAGATTCCAGCAATACATCTGAGTAGGACTAAGTCCCCTTAAACCAATCTCTCCCCACTCTGATCAAGCACGAAAAGTTATAACTCCTAACGTTTGGCACGGCCAGGCCCCCATCTTTTACTGCACGCATAATTTTTCGTATTGCTATTCTGGGCCGTTTTCCCCTCAAGATGAATCTGGTCAATGCTTTTTTTATCCGTGAAACATCAGCTTTACGTAACAGGATTGGAATAGTCTGAAGCGGGTATAATAGCCTTCCAAAAATAATCATCTTAAGAAGGTGACAACGGCCCAGAAGAGACAGGGGCAAATCATGCCACCGCTCCAATTGACGTACAACCTTGTCCAATTAGGGTTCATAGTTAAGTTTGTATTGAGAACTAGAATCTCGTCCTATTTTGATTCACAGATATGTTATAAATAAAGGTTTTAATTACTTCTGTCCCCCATCAGTAAGCACACCAAAGCTCACGAGGATTAGGCTTTAACAATTGAAAAATTTCACTCTTGTAGTCTTTGAAGCGAAACCACAGAATTATTTTAAAAAATTTTATCCAGTCTAATAGCCCTTTGAGATGGTCTTGGGGATGTGCCATATAAATGAGTATATCGTCTGCAAACAATGTGAGTTTGATCTGCCGACCCCCTACCTTTATACCGTCATATACTGTGTTATCCTCCATGTGTGTAACTAATGGCTCAAGGGCTATATCAAAGAGCAAAGGTGATAATGGACATCCCTGAGGAGTTCCCCTCTGTATTGTGAAAGTAGCCGAAAGGTGACCTGTGTTGTGTATTTGTGCCTGTGGGTTGGCGTAGACACCTGATAGGAAAGTCATAAACGTGCCTCTCATGGCAATTTTGTCCAGGACCATTGGCAAACAACTTCAGCTCACCCTATCAAATGCCTTATCGCCATCTAAGGATAGCATGACAGGACTCGATGTTGTCAGACAACGATATTTATCTACAACTGCTATTACTTTCCTAATGTTATTCATGGGCGATCTTGGTGTAACAAAGGCCACTTGTGATGGCCCTATCAGCGTAGGAAGAATGCTACTCAAACGATCTGCCATGATCCTGGACAAAAGCTTGATATCCTGGTCAATGAGTGAGAATGGACGATAGGATCCAGCCAGATGTGAAGGTTTGTTGGGTTTTAGCAGCACCTTCATGTGTGCCATGTTTGAATGGATGGGCAACCCTCCTGTCTCCAATATATGATTGAAGGTGCCTACCAATGTGGACGGGATATCCTCACTCAATAATTTTAATAATTTGGCTGTAAACCCGTCAGGTCCTGGAGCTTTCCCGGATTTAAAGTCACTTATCGCCGCTGTCACTTCCGTCACCTCAATTTGTTTTTTTAAAAGGAGAAGCTGATAGTTTGTGAAGGATGGTAACCGTATTCCATCTAGAAAGGTCTGACCCTCCGCACTATCCGTATGTTCCACCTTATATAAGTCTGAGTAGTATTCTTGTAGAATCGTGATTATGCTTCGAGGGTCTGTGTTCATGATCCCATGTTTATTCGTTAACGCAGTAATATGTTGATGACGAATGTGATTTCCTTTCGCTAGTCGTGCTAATAGTCTCCCTGATTTGCTACCATAACGATATACATCGGCTCTATAATTCATATTACTGCTTCTCTCGCGTCGATATACCCATACGTGTAAGTCAGCCTTAGCCTGCTTACATCTATTTTTATCCTGTGTTGATGAAGTTGTCTTGTTTGCCGTGTAGCTATCGCGTAATATCCTGCTAGCCTGCGAGTAGTTTGTCGCTATCTTCTTTTTTAGCGTTGTCTGATAACCTATTAGTTTCACGCGCATTAATGCCTTCCCTGCTACCCATAAAAGTTCCAGCCTATCCCTACTATCTCCATTATCACTTACATATTCCAAACACCATTGCTTCACTTGATGTCGAAACTTCTCATCCATTAACAAATAGGTAGGGAAGCGCCAAGTTTGGTCTGGCCCCATCTGAACCATATCTGGCAGGGTCACTGATACGGGCGCGTGGTCAGATATAGCTACGTTGTGCACATCTGCCTCTTCCACTCCCCTTACTAGCTCCTGTGATAGCAATATATTATCTCTTCTGGACCAAGAGTCATGTGGCGCCGAATAGAAGGAATATTCACTGCCATCTGGGTTCAGGTGTCTCCAAAATTCTACAAAGTTATTCGTGTCTAGCAAGGGTTATAAACGTGTGTCATGTGATCGCACATTCGTTCGCATCGACCTACAGTTCTTCACTGGTTCGATTCACCGTATTTAAGTCACGACCGGGGGTGGTTTTAATGCTCTCCTATCGGCCCGATATGCTTGGACACCTGGGAGAAATTCAGAAGCGTCTCCAAACTCCCTCCTCACATGTCAGCGCAGGAACCGGAAGAGGGAACGTGCTTGTTTTGTTGCTCATAGGTGGAGTTTTATACAGTAAATGATTACTGCTGTCTTATTTTTGCGTCCCTAGGGCAGAATAAGGCTGCGTAAAGTCACATTTTAGAGACACTCATATAATAGACACACGCTACCCTACCCGTCACACAAGGAAGGTATTGTTACAGGATAAAGCCTTGCGCAAACAGACATGCTTTTACCCTCTTCAACATTCTACAAGCCAAAAATGCATGATTGCAGCCGCAGCCTTTATTGACGTACAGTATAACATCGACATTACCCATCAGAGGCTGCCCACTGTCTACAACAGACATAGTATATACCTTTGCTATCCATAGCCTTTGTTTCACCTCCACTTGCAGGCACCCACTTAAATTGTGACAATGTTTTTTTTTTTTTTAAATTGTTTTTTTTTCTTATCGTACATTATTGCGTCATCTCATCACTTTGATGAGTCCATGCTGGACATGTAATAAATGCTGTCCGAAATAACAATTTTCGTGAGTGAAATAATTGAAATCTGTGTGACTGTCACAGATTTCTTGTAATGATGATGATGAGTTGACTATTACAAAATCCATTGTCTTCACTATGTTATGGTTTAACATAGTGTTCCTTACGCATCATTCCTAAATACAAAAATGGACTTTTATTCCCAAATTTACATCACTATATTTTGTAAAAATAATTTTGGGTGGTGTGTTGTTCAATTTCTTGTTGCCATGTGCTTATATGCGTTTATATTTTAAGGGTGTTTATTTTTATTCTTGGAATTGAAATTCATCATTTTATTGTCCTAGTAAAACTTCATTTTTTATAGTTTGAAGTACATACATTTGCAATGGCCACGTAACAAGGCAATAACTCAATATTTAAATTTAAAACCATTCTTGACCCTGGGCTTCAACAACGCCAGTTGCTGATCAGAAGTGTTGGATGCACAGATCAAAACAATCGCTAATGTGTTTGTGGGGTTCAGTAACGCCTGCTGTTCCCCTGCTGGGTGTCTGGCAAAAATTTTTGCTGCTAACTCCAAATTTAACTTCAAACATCTCATATTAGGCCTCTGCCTACACCCTCCTTGACCCTGGGCTCCAACACCGCCAGTTGTTGCTCAGAAGTTCTGTTAGTACAGTCAACACTTGCTACTGTGTTACTGGGGTTCACTAATGTCAGCTGTTCCCTTGCTGTGTGTACGGCAAAAAGTCCTGCTGCCTCCACCCTGTTCTCTTCTCATCCCTGAATTATTTAAGAAATTAAATGAAATTAAATGGAAATTAAATTCAGGGAAATTAAATTCATAGAAAGAGGTTATACTTTACACTTTATGGGTTAATATGAAGAAGAATAATAGTTTAATAAGAACAATCTGAGTAATGTTAACAAAAAGATGAATAGCAAGAAGTTTAAGAAGAAGATAAAAAGGTGAAGATGAAGAATAATTTGATGACAAAGATGATGCTGCTGAAGATTATGAAGGAGAAATTGTGGCAAAAGTTAAAAAGGTGAAGAGCATGGAAGTTGTGAAACATACATATTTGCCAAATAGAAAAAAGGTTAACAACATTGTCAATTTCTTCGTCAATCCGAACGTATTTAAAAAAAATATATATTAATGCTATTCCATTGGATTGGGTTAAACATCTATGCCTTTAATGTCTCCTCAACCTCCCCCAATACATTCTACATTACTCTTTGTTGTTTTCCTTCATGTACAATTATCCAACAAGGCAAGAATGGTTTTTTTTTAATTCCGATATTTTGTTCCCATAGACTTACATTGGATTTCCGGTATCGGTATCGGGTATCGCCGATATTTTGTGTGTATCGGCGATACCATTCCGATCCGATACTTTTGGATATCAGAAAGTATCGCTCAACTCTACTAAGGAGATCACTTTTCCATCAAAAGAAACACCAGTAATGAGCCAGGCAAGTCCTCGGAATTCGGAATGTACCACTGAGGTATCTTTATTACCATCTATTTATAATGAATTTTTGGATATTTGTGAGAAGAAAATGGCAGACCAGCTTCCTCCTCACAGACCATATGATTGTCCCATTGAACTGCTTCCGTGGGCAGCTATTTCATTCAAGAATGTCTATCCACTAGCAGCGCTGGAGCTGCAGGCTTTGAAGGAATACATTGATGAGAATTTGGCTGAGGGTTTCATTTGCCCTCCTCATCACAGACAGGAGAAACCATCTTTTTCTTTAAAGAGAAGGATGGAGCTCTTAGACCTTGTATCGATTATTGAGAGATCAGTAAGGTAAAACTGTCCTGAGATGTCTGTAAGAGAATCACCTCTACATTAAGCCTGAGAAAATGTGAATTCCATCACACAGAGATTCAATTTCTGGGGTATGTCATCTCGCCACAGGGGCTTAACATGGAGGCAAGTAAGATCCAGGCTATTCTTGATTGGCCCGCACCTAAAAATGTCAAGGAGGTACAGTGTTTCATCGGATTCGCAAACTTTTATAGACGATTTATTCTAAACTTGTTCGACCCATTACACAGCTAACCAAGAAGGAAAAGACATTAATGTGGTCCTCACAAGCTCAGGAAGCTTTTGATTGTCTTAAGTTCCGCTTTACTTCTGCACCTGTACTGATTCACCCTAACCGAGCGCATCCTTTCATCGTGGAAGTGGACGCTTTGGACTGTGCTCTGGGAGCCATCCTCTCACAGAGAATGGGTGAGAAGAGTCTGTTACATCCATGTGCTTTTTTTCTCGCAGACTTTCCACTGCAGAAAAGAACTATGATGTGGGAGATAAAGAACTTTTAGCCATTATTGCTGCATTAAAGGAATAGATTCACCATCTGCAAGGGGCAGCACAAGTTATGGTGCTCACGGATCATCGCAACCTGGAATTCCTTAGATCTGCTAGATGTCTTTCTCCACGGCAGGCTCGTTGGAGTCTATTTTTGAACCAATTTAATTTTGTCATTTTGTGCGCCCGGTCACGTAATGGGAAAGTGGATACTTTGTCCCGAATCCATGCCACAGATTCCATACAAATTTGTTGGAGTCATTCAGAACAAGGACTTATGGAAGACCATTATGAAGGCCTATGATTAAGACCCATTTCTCGCCAACCCAACTGCTGATGAGAACTTAGTTCTCAAAAAGGGTATGTGGGTCCGGGATCAACGTTTATACGTTCCAGAGGCCGTGGTGCTGCAGGTCCTCAAGTTTATCCATGACTCCAAGTTGGCTGGTCATCAGGGGGTACAGAAGACACAGGAGTTCCTCAGCCATTTTTTTGGTGGCCTACCTGTCTGAGGGATGTGAAGAGCTACGTTCTGCCTTGTGAGGTATGTGCACTCTTTAAGACTCTCGGTATCACCTACTGGATTGCTACAACCACTACCCATCCCTCTCATCTTTGGGGGTCTGTTTCAATGAACTTTACAGTAGAATTGCCCATCTCTGGGGGAAAGAATTATATTCTGGTAGTTATTTATCACCTTACTAAAAACTGCCCGCTTCATCCTTGTACTGGTCTTTCCTCTGCCAAGGAGATGGTAGATCTCGTCATCCAGAATGTGTTCTGGCTGCATGGAGTTCCAGACGAAATCATCTCCGATCGGGGAGTGCAGTTTACGTCCAGGTTCTGGAAGGGATTCTGTTCTGCACTTGGTGTTAATATTTGTCTGTCTTCTGCATATAATCCTCAGACTATTGGGCAGACGGAGCGGACCAATCAGAATGTTGAACAGTATCTTCTATGCTATATCAGCCATTCGCAGGATGACTGGTTGGAGTTGCTCCCGCTAGCAGAATTTTGTTACAACAACACTCAGAGTTCATCTACTAAGTTAACACCCTTCTTTGCCAATCTGGGTTATCATCCCAGTATTCTTGATGTACAGCATGGGCGAGAATTAAAACATAACCTTTAATAAACATAATAAAAGAAACCAAAAAGAATGTGTCACCCTCAGTGAATAAAATAGAGGAAATATGCTTCAGTCAAGAGATCAAAATATCATATAAGACATGAAACATTGGCCCTCTTATGATAAAATGATTTCTCTCACAGTGGCTATAGTGAAATGAATGTAATCCAAGGTATAATGTCGTGGGTATGAATGTAGAAAAAACCAAACCCAACTTATAATAATACTTGGCTGCATATATAGAAGATATCTATCACACTGATATCACCACAAATATAAAATACAAATACAAAATATGCAGTTTGTAAGACTGAATAAAAAAGAAAAAAGGAACAATCTCACCAAATCCAATTAACGGGTACGGGAGGACACCATGATCCTGAATCAGAGGTAATCCACCAGGTAGAATACAATGCCCTGTCAATGCCTATGGGGCTAGTAGTAATCTATCCCCAAACTCCCGCCCTGACAAGAGCAGTCCACAGCTACCCCTGCACTAAACATGCCCTGCACTCTCCCTCATAAGGTGTCCCAACGCGTTTCTTCCAAGCTGAATAATCAGGGGACTAGCTTGTAGCAAGAGATAAGGTGCTTAAGTGCTATAATAGAGAGACATGTAGTCCTTCCATTCGCTCTACTAAACTACATAGATTACTGCTAGCCCCTTAGGGATTGACAGGGCATTGTCTTCCCCATATTCTACCTGGTGGATTACATCTGATCCAGGATTATCGTATCCTCCCGTACCCGTTCATCGGATTTGGTGAAATTGTTCCTTTTTCTTTTTTTTTCAGGTAGGATAGCATGCAGAAGGGAGTTCACAGCTTTATCTTTGCAGAGAGTTTTAGTCTGTAGTAAGCCTGTTGCACCTTTATAGAGAAAGATGTCAAGATATTCAATTGAATCACGGCTATACTTGTAGGTCAATTTGATATTCTAGTTGTTTGCATTCAGAGTACCAACAAATTCCTTGAGATCATTTTCACTGACTTGCAATATCATGAAAACTTCATTGAAGTTAGAACTTTCTCAATTGAGCCAATAGGATCAGCGAAGAAGATTTCCCTCTCTTACAGCCCGAGGAAAAGATTTGCATATGAGAGCGCACTCGTCTGCTGAATATGCTGATGTGAGCAAGCCCTTAATGTGTGTGTGATAATAATAATCTTTATTTTTATATAGTGCTAACATATTCCGCAGCGCTTTACAGTTTGCACACATTATCGTCACTGTCCTCGATGGGGCTCACAATCTAGATTCCCTATCAGTATGTTTTTAGGAGTGTACACGATGGCCCTGAGCCAGTATTAATGGGGGGAATGTAGGAGTCAGACGCTCCTGATTCATTAAGAGATGCATGCCTCTTAATGAGTGAATGGCGTTTGACTAGCGACATTAGCCTCCCTTCACCATGCCAGAAATCTTACTCTAATCCTTGGCTGGAGTAATATTTCTGGGATACGGAATGTCACAGGTCGTCATGACAAACTGTAAAGTCACGATCCAACCAAACCCTTGTCCCGTCCAAGTTCTGCCAATTTTTCTAATAATACTTTTTATTTCTAGAATGCTAACATATTCTGCAGCAATTTACATTTTAGAGGGGAATTGTACAGACGATAAAGACAATACAGAATAATACATAACACAGATGCCAAAAGGAGGGAGGGCTCTGCTGCTCTCAAGCTTACAATCTATGAGGAAATAGGGGAGACACGAAAAGCAAATGGTAAAAAAAAAAAATTTTGTTGTGTATGGTCCAGCAGTCAATAAAATAAATAGGGTATTCACATAACGCTGCATGAACATGTTACAAGCCAGTATACAAGTGTACAAGTGAAGACATAGAGGGCTATTAATTGGAAGGAGGGTGTAAGAACGATTGCTACAAGGGTCCAGATTTTGAAGAAAATTTTGAATGGACAAAATGGGGATAGTTGCATAAGTGAGGTGAAGAGATAGGCCAGTCTAAAGAAATACGTTCTTAGGCCACGCTTAAAACTGTGAATATTGGGAATTAATCGAATTGTCCTGGGTAGTGCATTCCAAAGAATTGGTGCAGCAAATGAGAAGTCTTGGAGTGGGAGGTTCGGATTATTGAGGATTTTGGCTAAGCTAAGAAAAACTGGCATGAAAATGACAAAAGTAGCAACATTTTTTGACAACTCTGAAATGCTCCAAAATGTTGCTACTTTTCAAAGCAATTTACGCTAGGATTATGGCAAAATGGCTTTGATGAATCAGTGCTAATATCTTTTTCATGTGGCAAAAAATTAGAAATGAGTGGATAAGAAAAAATTTCAAATTTACTTGTTAGCATGGATATTCTCTTGAGATCTATTTGCTGAGAAATTATTCTCTGCCAATTTTGAAGCCCCTTTTATGCTTTGGGGTCTGTAAAGAGTCATTGGAATAATAAATGTAAGATGTAAAACAATACTTATACTAATTTTTTCCGTTCCTCTTCTCACTGTCACCCCAAACATTCTTCCTGCATCTTCAGATTTCTGCCAACTTGCACTGAAATGGGTTCTGTGCATGTGCGTGCAAGTGTGTGCAGGGTCATGACACATATCGTGATGTCATGATGCTGGGATTTCAAAAAAAGAGAATGGATGCACCGCTGTGTTATATAGTACGAATAGAGTATAACATCATGCATTAAGGCAAGACATGCAAAAAGAGAACAAGAAATGCAAAAATGATGTGTGATGCCGGGATTTCATCACAAGTCGTAGTGATTTTAAGATGCAGCGAGGACCAAACTGGTGACGTAGAGGCGCATGGAGAGGTGAGTAGTAAGGTAAGTATGTTTTTTTTTCTTTACATTTTGATCTTCTTTAATACTTCAGAAAAATGCATTTTTCACTTAAACAAGACATCATCGGGTGGTGGTGATAAAAGCAGGGTGAGTGACAGCAGTGCTGCCCCCGATAGTGATTTGTTTCAGAAAAAGAAGATAGAGGCTGTGGGGTGGCAATCACTCACCCTGCTTCTATCACTGCGCCCTAATGATGTCTTGTTTCAGTGACATTGATATATAATACACCTACTTTATATCACCAAAATACAGGTATTTTAGCGTTAAAGGGAATCTGTCACCCCATTTTTCGTATATAAGCTGAAGCCACCGTCATCACGGGTGTTATGTTTTGGTAGCTGAGGAGAGCAGGCAAAAACGGCAATACACCAGAGAGGTTGGAATCTACTGGATTGCAGTACCCTGACTAACCACCACAACTAAAGGCAGCCGTGGAGCGTACCTACATTGGTCCTAGACGCCTCGTCACAGCCTGAGAAGCTAACTACACCTAAAGATAGAAAGAGGAAAACTATCTGCCCCGGTGCAGATCCCCAAAGAACATAGGAAGCACCCAAACATGTAATGGCGGTTAGACAAGAGGAAATACAAACACAGACAGAAAATAGTATGAGCAAACGCTGGGGCCCAATCTTCCTTGACAGAAAAGGATAGGAAGGACACTTACTGCAATCCCAAAAAACCCTAAAAAGTACCAACTCTACTAATTACAAAAACACCTGAGATCACACGACCTCTACCACCTAAATTAGTTCTCTGGTGTAACAAAACTAAGCCGCAGCCACTGAAAAAACTGGAAAAGGCAAATAAACAAATAACAGAGGCTCAGATAAACTGAGAGGAGCACAAGCCCCCCGGAGGGGACCTGGCTGACCTCCACAAGAGTGCAGGAAACAATGCAAAAAGCAA
The DNA here is from genome assembly GCA_033576555.1 of Oophaga sylvatica. Lineage (NCBI taxonomy): Eukaryota > Metazoa > Chordata > Amphibia > Anura > Dendrobatidae > Oophaga > Oophaga sylvatica. The sequence goes on from JARQOD010000006.1 coordinate 369,294,477, forward strand.
GCACAGAAATAAAAACAGAAAATGTCTTATCTGAGAGCAGGAGAAGAGGCAAGATTCAGCAGGCTTCCAAGTGAACCAGGAACAACAGCAGTTAGACAAGAACAATTGATCACCGGCAACCCTGATGGGAGGGAACCTCCCTTATATAGGACCAGTCTGTAACTCCTGATTGCCAATCTTCACTAAATGGTTCAGCACTGTCAGCAACCACCAGAGGGAGCTTCTGCTCAGAACTCATCTCCAACACATTCACAACAGTACCCCCCCTTGAGGAGGGGTCACCGAACCCTCACTTGGGCAACCAGGTCGGTCAGGATGAGCTCTGTGATGCTCACGGATCAGTCTCCTAGCATGGATGTCCGAAGTAAACACCCAAGAATTGTCCTCCTGACCATAACCTCTCCACTTAACCAAATACTGTAGTTTCCGTCTAGAAAAATGAGAATCCAATATTTTCTCAACCACATACTCCAGATTGCCCTCAACCAAAACAGGGTCAGGAGGCGCAGCCATAGGAACCACTGGCTCGACAAACCCTTCAATAAGGACTTGTGGAACACGTTATGGATCTTAAATGTCCCTGGAAGAAGTAAACGAAAGGAAACAGGATTAATAATCTCCATGATCTTATAAGGTCCAATGAATCTAGGCTTAAACTTAGGAGATGCAACTCTCATAGGGATATTTCTTGAGGACAACCAGACCAAGTCCCCACCTCAAACCGAGGACCATCAGTCCTATGCCGGTTGGCAAACCGCTGGGCCCTTTCCTGAGAGAGGGACAACCTCTCCACTACCTGGTCCCAAATCTGCTGCATACGCTCCACAACAGAGTCAACACCCGGACAGACAGAAGCCTCCGTCTGTCCCGAAGAAAATCGAGGGTGAAACCCAAAATTGCAGAAAAATGGAGACATCAAAGTGGCAGAGCTAGCCCTATTATTAAGAGCAAACTCAGCCAAAGGCAAAAAAGAGACCCAGTCATCCTAATCAGCAGACACAAAGCATCTCAGATAGGTCTCCAATGTCTGGTTTGTTCTCTCAGTTTGTCCATTGGTCTGAGGATGAAAAGCCGAGGAGAAAGACAATTGAACACCAAGTTTAGAACAAAAAGTTCTCCAAAATCTGGAAACAAACTGGACTCCTCTGTCAGACACAATGTTCTCAGGAATGCCGTGTAACCGAACCACGTGCTGAAGGAACAAAGGCACCAATTCAGAGGAGAAAGGCAACTTAGGTAAGGCACAAGATGTATCATTTTGGAAAACCTATCACAAATCACCCAAATAACGGTCATTCTCTGAGAAACAGGGAGGTCGGAAATGAAATCCATAGAGATATGGGTCCATGGTCTCTTGGGCACAGGCAATGGCATCAACAAACCACTAGAGCGAAAGCAAGGCTTGGAGCGAGAGCAAGTCCCGCAGGACTGCACAAATTCCCTGACGTCACGAGACAAAGTAGGCCACCAAAAGGACCGACTAACCAAGTCTCTGGTACCAAAAATTCCGGGATGACTGGCCAACGCGGAACAATGAATCTCAGACATCACACTCTTTTTCCACTGGTCTGGGACAAACAATTTCCCAATAGGGCAACGCTCGGGTTTATCCTCCTGACATCCTTCCAGAGACAGTCTCAAATTGGGCGAGATGGCGGAAAGAACTACACCCTTTTTCAAAATAACAGCAGGATCAGATAACTCAGGAGAGTCCGCAAGGAAACGCCTCGATAGGGCATCCGCCTTAACATTCTTAGTGCCAGGAAGAAAGGAAACCACAAAATTAAAACGTGTGAAAAACAAGGCCCACCTGGCCTGTCTAGGATTAAGTCGCTTGGCTGATTCCAGATAAACCAGATTCTTATGGTCCGTGAGGACCACCACCTGATGTTTGGCTCCCTCCAGCCAATGTCTCCACTCTTCAAAAGCCCACTTCATGGCCAATAAACTCCCGATTACCCACGTCATAATTACGTTCAGTTGGAGAAAATTTTCGAGAGAAAAAGGCACAAGGGTTAGTTTTAGAGGTCTCTGGATCTCTTTGGGACAAAACGGCACCTGCCCCAATTTCAGAGGCATCAACCTCCACCTGAAATGGCAGAGAAAAATCAGGCTGCCGTAGAACAGGAGCAGAAGTGAATCTCTGCTTAAGTTCCTGAAACGCAGAGACTGCCTCAGGAGGCCAATTCACCACATCAGAACCCTTTTTTGTCAAATCAGTCAATGGTTTAACAATAACAGAGAAATTACCAATAAATTTACGATAAAAATTGGCAAAACCCAAGAATCTCTGAAGAGCCTTTAATGAAGTAGGTTGGACCCAATCACAGATGGCCTGAACCTTGACCGGGTCCATTTCAATAACAGATGGGGACAAAATGAATCCCAGAAATAAGATCCTCTGTACGCGAAAAAGACACTTTGATCCCTTCACATACAGAGCATTCTCTCTCAAAATCTGGAACACAGTCCGAACATGTTTCACATGAGAGTCCCAGCCATTGAAAAAAATTAAGATATCATCCAAATAAACAATCAGAAATTTATCCACAAAATCCCTGAAAATGTCATTCATGAAGGACTGGAAGACAGAAGGAGCATTAGTGAGCCCAAAGGGCATCACTAGCTTCTCAAAATGCCCCTCTGGGGTATTGAATGCCGTCTTCCATTCATCCCTGTGCTTAATGCGAATAAGGTTATACGCCCCCCTGAGGTCAAGCTTGGTAAACTAAGTAGCACTTTTCACCCTGGAAAACAGGTCAGAAATCAAGGGTAACGGATATTGATATTTCACAGTGATATTGTTCAAGAGACGATAATCAATACACGGCCTTAATGAACCATCCTTTTTGGCCACAAAGAAAAAACCGGCACCCAAGGGTGAAGAGGATGGTCTGATATGACCCTTCTCCAATGACTCCTTGATATAAGATCGCATAGCGTCATGTTCAGGTACAGACAAGTTAAAAAGGCGACCTTTAGGGAATTTACTACCAGGTACTAATTCAATAGCGCAGTCATAGCTCCTATGCAGGGGCAAGGATGCAGATTTACTTTCGCTAAACACATCAGAAAAATCAGTCAAAAAGTCAGGAACATCCTGAGCCTGGGGAGAGGCAGAAAAAACAGGAGTGTTGGCATTAACACATTGGCAGCCCCAACTGGCTACAGACACAGATTTCCAATCCAAAACAGGATTATGAGACTGTAACCAAGGGAAACCTAGTACAATAATGTCATGCAGATTATACAGCACCAAAAATTTTGCAACTCTCCTGATGATCAGGTTCAACCCTCATTATCACCTGAGTAGAGAACTGGGGTTTATTCTCAGCCAAAGGGGTAGAATCAATCCCCAGTAGGGGAATAGACTTCCGTAGGGGTATCAAGGGAAACCCACAACGTTTAGCAAAATCAAAATCCATCAGGTTAATAGCTGCTCCCGAATCAACAAAAGCCTGAGCAGAAAATGTGGACAGGGAGCAAATCAGGGTAACAGTCAACAGAAATTTAGTCTGAACACTACCCAAGACAACTGAGCGTGCAAAACGTCTTCCCCGCTTAGGGCAGACTGAAATAGCATGAGAGGCGTCACCACAGTAGAAACATAACCCATTGCGTTTTCGAAACTCATGACGCTGTGCCCCAGAATCCACTCTATCACACTGCATGGGTTCAGAAGCTGGTTCACAAGGCAACACTATTCCACGCATACCTCTACGCTCACGCAAACGTCTGTCAATTTGAATCGCTAATGACATAGAATCATTGAGACCAGAGGGAGCAGGGAAACCCACCATAACATCTTTTACATTCTCTGACAGACCCTTCCGAAAAAGGGCTGCCAAAGCATCATCATTCCATTTGGTCAGGACTGCCCACTTATGAAATTTCTGACAGTATAACTCAGCGTCCTCAAGCCCCTGATTTAATGCCAACAAGGTTTTTTCAGCTTGATCAGTGACATTAGGTTCATCGTACAATAACCCCAAAGCCAGAAAAAATGCATCGACATTACTCAAAACAGGGTCCCCAGGTGTCAGGGAAAAAGCCCAATCCTGAGGATAGCCACGCAGGAGAGAGATGACAATTTGAACCTGCTGTGCTGCGTTCCCTGAGGACTTAGGTTTTAAGGCAAAAAACAACTTACAGTTATTTTTGAAATTCAGAAATTTAGCTCGATCCCCCAAAAATAAATCTGGCATGGGGATCCTAGGTTCCACAACCGGCAACCTAGCAAAATAGGTAGCAATACTCCGAACTTCAGTGGCAAGCTGATCCACACGGCCAGACAACTGTGCAAGCTCCATTGAGAGAAAAAAAAAAATCCTCCTCAGCACTCAGAGAAACAGAGGAAAAAAAATGCAACAAACAGAAAAAAAAATCTCTGACAACTCTGACAACTTTTTTTTTTTTTTTTTTTTTTTTTACACTATTTTTCCCTTCTGTGAGTACCATATAAATTTCAGTTGGGCCGGTGATACTGTTATGTTTTGGTAGCTGAGGAGAGCAGGCAAAAATGGCAATACACCAGAGAGGTTGGAATCTACTGGATTGCAGTACCCTGACTAACCACCACAACTAAAGGCAGCCGTGGAGCGTACCTACGTTGGTCCTAGACGCCTCGTCACAGCCTGAGAAGCTAACTACACCTAAAGATAGAAAGAGGAAAACTATCTGCCCCGGAGCAGATCCCCAAAAAACATAGGAAGCCCCCAAACATGTAATGGCGGTTAGACAAGAGGAAATACAAACACAGACAGAAAATAGTATGAGCAAACGCTGGGGCCCAATCTTCCTTGACAGAAAAGGATAGGAAGGACACTTACTGCAATCCCAAAAAACCCTAAAAAGTACCAACTCTACTAATTACAAAAACACCTGAGATCACACGACCTCTACCACCTAAATTAGTTCTCTGGTGTAACAAAACTAAGCCGCAGCCACTGAAAAAACTGGAAAAGGCAAATAAACAAATAACAGAGGCTCAGATAAACTGAGAGGAGCACAAGCCCCCCGGAGGGGACCTGGCTGACCTCCACAAGAGTGCAGGAAACAATGCAAAAAGCAAGCACAGAAATAAAAACAGAAAATGTCTTATCTGAGAGCAGGAGAAGAGGCAAGATTCAGCAGGCTTCCAAGTGAACCAGGAACAACAGCAGTTAGACAAGAACAATTGATCACCGGCAACCCTGATGGGAGGGAACCTCCCTTATATAGGACCAGTCTGTAACTCCTGATTGCCAATCTTCACTAAATGGTTCAGCACTGTCAGCAACCACCAGAGGGAGCTTCTGCTCAGAACTCATCTCCAACACATTCACAACACACGGGCTTATCTACAGCATTCTCTAATGCTGTAGATAAGCCCCCAATGTAACCTGGAAGAGAAGAAAAACGCGTTATATTATACTCACCCGGGGGCGGTCCAATGAGGTCCGGTCCAATGGGCGTCGCAGGTCTGGGTCCATCACCTCCCATCTTCTAGTGATGACGTCCTCCTCCTTGCTTCTGGCGCGTTGCTGCGCAGGCATACTTTATCTGCCCTGGTGAGGGCAGAGCAAAGTATTGCAGTGCGCAGGCGCTGGGCCTCTCTGACCTTTCCCGGCGCCTGCGCACTGCAGTAATTTGCTCTGTCCTCATCAGGGCAGATAAAGTACGCCTGCATAGGAGCGCGCCAGAAGCAAGGAAGAGGACGTCATCACTAGAAGATGGGAGGCGCCGGACCCGGACCTTCGACGCCCATTGGATTGGACCGCATCAGACCGCCCCCCCGGGTGAGTATAATATAACTCGTTTTTCTTATCTTTCAGGTTACGTCGGGGGCTTACCTACAGCATTCCAGAATGCTGTAGATAAGCCTCTGATGGCGGTCGCTTCAGCTTATATATGAAAAATGGGGTGACAGATTCCCTTTAAGGCATGTACACCACATGGTCATAGGAATGTCTCAGATCATGGACTGAAGATGTCCCCTTTTTGTGTTGCTAATGAATGTATTAAAAGCACTTTACATGGATTTCCTTCTGCGCGTATCAAAGTTGAATAATTTGCAAACAGTTTTTTTTATGCACTGGGTCAGAAATGAGAAAGGAAAAGTGCTGCAGAAACTTGGATGAAAAAAAATGATGGCTTTCTATCAGGGTTTGAGAAAACTGTTTTGTGTCACATTCTGTTTGTTATGCAGCCCTGCCCATGCTACTCATACATTTAATAACTTTTATTACTTATGTCACTTAAGTAAAATCCAGATAATGACGTACTCCAAAGAACATATCCGGGAGGGTTGCTTTTGCCAGAAACCACAGAATTTCATGTTATTTTTAAACCTATTCCACATTTACCCTTTCCCTTGTATTGCATTATTACACAGACCACAGGACATCTTTAATTATAGGCGGAGAGAAATTCCAGACATCATTTCCAGAAATGCAAATGGGAAATTAATAAATATGGCAAACCTGGCAAGACTTTAGTTTACAAATTCTGTTTAATAGGAGTGGCGGAATGTACTGTCCATTGTGGTTTGTTTTGCAGCCGGTTTTTCCCACATCACTCTAGTAAGTTCCTATTCTGTCTAGAAGCAGACAGTGCCGACAAGAACAGAACACAAGTGCATAAGTTCTCACTGGCAGCAATTAAACTTAAAATATGAGGAGGTTGATCCAATTTTTTTCAGTAGTATTATAGGTTGAAAAAAAAACCACTGGTCCATTCTATTGATGGAATTCCTTACGTGCACACAGGTGCCTGCTTTTATACAGGTTATTGAAGTTAGATATGTAAATTTAGATGTTTAACATCATATGAAGGGGTGAAACTACAGGACAGAAATTGCAACTGGGTCACTTAAGGTTGAAGTGCCTTATTGTCCCTCGGCTACAAAATAAGTCTCGTGTTGAAAATGTGCACGATAGTGTAGCGCAGCGTGGTAGCCATGGGCGGGGCACTCGCCTCCCTTTACACCCCGGCACGCTGCATGAAAATGTGGGTCCTGGCTGGGTGTGTAGACGTGTGCTGTGTGGGTATCACGCCTGTGCAGGCCGCATGTAGCCGATGTTGTGGAATTGCACAGAACCATGTGTTTTACAGTTCAAAGAGAGAGACTTCTGCTTCAACACAAGTTCTTTACTGCCTGGTAAGTTGGTAAAGGTTATATACAAAGTCTTATGGATGTTTCCTTCTTAGCATAAAGCATTTTCCATACAGCATGCCTCCTATGCAATTTACTCCAAGGCTAGAGAGGCACACTGTTTCTCTATACTCTGCCACAACCCAACTATAACACTACAGTCCTGATCAGCAAGTCTCCTTAGTAGCTCTTCGGTTTACCATCCTATTTCTTCCTTTAATAATACCTTACATTATGATATCCTGCACTATACAGTCATGGCCAAAAGTTTTGAGAATGACACAAATATTATATTTTCACATGATCTGCTGCCCTCTGGTTTTTATGTGTGTTTGACAGATGTTTTTATCACAGACAGAAATATAATAATTGCAAACATATGAGTAACAAAAGCTTATATTGACAGTTAGAATGAGTTAATGCAGCAAGTCAATATTTGCAGTGTTGACCCTTCTTCTTCAGGACCTCTGCAATTCTCCCTGGCATGCTCTCAATCAACTTCTGGACCAAATCCTGACTGATAGCAGTCCATTTTTGCACAATCAATGCTTTCATTTTGTCAGAATTTTTAGGTTTTTGTTTGTCCACCCGTCTCTTGATGATTGACCACAAGTTCTCAAAGGGATTAAGATCTGGGGAGTTTCCAGGCCATGGACCCAAAATCTCTAAGTTTTGTTCCCTGAGCCATTTAGTTATCACCTTTGCTTTATGGCAAGGTGCTCCATCATGCTGGAAAAGGCATTGTTGATCGCCAAACTGCTCTTGGAGGGTTGGGAGAAATTGCTCTTGGAGGACATTCTGGTACCATTCTTTATTCATGGCTGTGTTTTTAGGCAAGACTGTGAGAGAGCCGATTCCCTTGGCTGAGAAGCAACCCCACACATGAATGGTTTCAGGATGCTTAACAGTTGGCATGAGACAAGACAGGTGGTAGCGCTCACCTTGTCTTCTCCGAATGAGGCGTTTTCCTGATGTCCCAAACAATCGAAAGGGGATTCATCAGAGAAAATAACTTTACCCCAGTCCTCAGCAGTCCACTGCCTGTACCTTTTGCAGAATATCAGTCTGTCCATGATGTTTTTTCTGGAGAGAAGTGGCTTCTTTGCTGCCCTCCTTGAGACCAGGCCTTGCTCCAAGAGTCTCCGCCTCACAGTGCGTGCAGATGCACTCACATCTGCCTGCTGCCATTCCTGAGCAAGCTCTGCACTGCTCGTAGCCCGATCCCGCAGCTGAAACACTTTTAAGAGACGGTCCTGGCGCTTGCTGGTCTTTCTTGGGCGCCCTGAAGCCTTTTTGGCAACAATGGAACCTCTCTCCTTGAAGTTCTTGATGATGCGATAGATTGTTGACTGAGGTGCAATCTTTCTAGCTGCGATACTCTTCCCTGTTAGGCCATTTTTGTGCATTGCAATGATGACTGAACGTGTTTCTTTAGAGATAACCATGGTTAACAGAAGAGAAACAATGATGCCAAGCACCAGCCTCCTTTTAAAGTGTCCAGTGGTGTCATTCTTACTTAATCATGACAGATTGATCTCCAGCCATGTCCTCATCAACACCCACACCTGTGTTAATGGAGCAATCACTGAAAAGAGGTTAGCTGGTCCTTTTAAGGCAGGGCTGCAATGATGTTGAAATGTGTTTTGGGGGATAAAGTTCATTTTCTAGCCAAATATTGACTTTGCAAGTAATTGCTGTTAAGCTGATCACTCTTTATAACATTCTGGAGTATATGCAAATTGCCATTAGAAAAAGTGAAGCAGTAGACTTTGTAAAAATTAATATTTGTGTCATTCTCAAAACTTTTGGCCATGACTGTACACTACTAGCAATAATACACATTATATATAACACACTATATACAAACACCAGGCACTATACACAAGATGGGACTGGTGTCTTCAGGGGTAGGAACGCAATAACAATTGTCCACCCCTCTTACAGTAGTTGCATATTCTGCATAGGGTTCCAGGAGCTTCAAGTTACACCTCTGGCTTTTACTTAGCCTGTGGGGTCATAGCAATTGCAATTGTGAAACAACCACCCATCCACACACACAAACTGCAAAAACTCACCGATATGGGAAGCGACTTACACCAGGCACATTATACATGCAGAACTCATTACTTAACCCACTAGTTCAAAATGCAGCTCTTTCACTTTCTCATCCAATAATTTAAATGAAAAAAGTGCTGCAAAAATGTCTCAAAAATCACAAATTTTATTAACACATAAAAGATATTTAGAAAAGGTAATTTAAAAACAGATTAGCTCAGTGAAGGCTAAAATGATCACGCTGGGGGCTGCACAATGTATTTAGTCAAAAATTGAATCCATAGAATATAGTCCACAGTGGGTTGCATACAGTATAAATGGTTGAGCATAATAAATAGATATAAATATAAACTTACATAGCATAAGTATAGAACCCAACCAGTTTGTAGCCCAGCACCCTAACGTGTGCTTCACCCAGCTTTGTCAGGAGCATTGCTGATCATTGTAGCAACTGGGTTCTTGATTTGTGTCATCAGGTGACAACACTGCCTCTTCCTCTGTGCTACGAGTTTACCAATCCCTTGTCCAAAACAATGGCACAGATGCCTCCTGCCCTGCACCCATCCTTGTACATTCTGACTCACCATCATCAGGCACTTCCAAAACCTTGTCCCAGCACAGTGTTCAGCTGCTCCTACCCCAGGCCTTGGAACAAAAAATAAAGTTCCCAGCCACCCACCCACATGACCAAATGCTAAATGGGCACATTTCCCAGCTGCTTGCCATGGAAATGTTGCCATTTAGGCTGGTAGACACAGAAATTTTCCACCGACTCATGGAGTGAACCATCCCTTAGTACTAGGTCCCCAGCGACCACTTTTTCTCCGGGTACGGCGTCCCCATGTGGTACCAACATGTGTACAGGAACATCATCTGTGCCCTTACCAACGCGGTTACTGGCATTATCCACTTAACGACCGACACGTGGACAAGCGCTTATGACCAAGGACGCTACATTTTCATGACGGCACAATGGGTGAACATTGTAGAGGCTGAGGCCAAGTCAAACCCTTGCACAGCACATGTACTCCCGACGCCGAGGAATGCTGGCCCTAATTCTATCAGGGTTTCCTCCACCTCCTCCAAAAGTTCCTTCATCCCCTCCTGCTATTCCTCATCCTCCATCTCCAATGTGCTATCTCACAGCACATCATCCATATCAGCCCGAAGCTCTGCAGTGCTGCCTCAGTGGAGCAGCAACAGGCTCTGCTGAAGAGGCACGGTGGTTCAGTGGTTAGCAGCATTGCAACGCTGGGGTCCTGGGTTAAAATCCCACCAAGGACAACATCTACAAGGAGTTTGTATGTTCTCCCTCTGTTTGCGTGGGTTTCCTCCGGGTGCTCCGGTTTCATCCCACATTCCAAAGACATACTGATAAGGATTCTAGATTGTGAGCCCCATCGGGGACAGTGTCAATAATGTCTAAAAGTGCTGTGGCATTAATGGCGCTATATAAATGAGTAAAATAAATAAATAAAAATAAGCTAATTTGTCTAGGAGACAAACCGCATACTGCGGCAGAGTTACTTAAAGGAATAACAGACCAGAGAGATCTGTGGTTTTGGCCGCTGAACCTCCAACTAGGCATGGTTGTGTATGATATTGGGCATAACCTGGTGGCAGCTGTGAAGCTTTGCAGACTCACACACATACCATGCTTAGCACATGTGCTCAACTTGGTAGTTCAGCGGTTTCTAAAAACATTTGCCAGAGCTTCTTGTCAAAGTATGCAGTGTCAGCTCCCATTTCTGCAAATCAGATACAGCTGCTGCCACTCTGGCAATGCTGCAGCAGTGCATGCAAGTGCCAGCTCACTGACTGGTGTGTGACGTCACCATGCGCTGGACTCCACACTGAACATGCTGGCAAGACTTTGTGAGCAGAAGAGGCTAGTAGTTGAGTACTGGCTCCAACATGCCTTCGGTATTCTGGGCAGCCTCCATACATAACACCTGAAGAGTGGACATGGATGTCTGATATTTTTGTGGTTCTCCAAGACTTTGAGGACTCCACAAAGATTGTGAGCGGTGATGATGCTATAGTCAGCACAACTATCCCGATTCTGTGCCTACTTAAACAGTTGCTGCTAACAATTAAACAAGAAGCTTTCCAAGTGGACCAAATGGATATGGAGAAAGATATGAGACAGGGAGACACTACCCAGCCCAGCCTCATCTCATCTTCTCAGTGTAGATTAGGTATTGTTGGCAGCAGATTACTCACGATACTCTCCAAGCATGTGACAACAGAACATGTTTTTTCAGGAACAATCAGGAACAATATATCGATCAGGAGTAAATCATTTGTGTGTCTCTATCTGTGCAGCTTCTACAGCAGGCTGCTTCCCTCATACACAGACACAGGAAAACAGGAAATACGGTCACATGCTCTTCCTGTGTGAGCCTCTGGGAGTTTTTTTTTACTTTACAAATAGCATACAAATCTAGCAACTAAACACTCATAGACAGGAATGGAGTTGTTGCACCAAACACCCCATTCAACAACTACTTATCCTGTTAGTCCCATTGTGGTTCTAAAGTCCACAAACTTGGCTCTTGATAATGGCTTTGTCATACCATCAGCTATCATCTTGTCAGACTCACAATAAACAAACTCGAGTACACACGTTCCACTAAGTCATTTAAGTGGTGATGTTTTACATCAATGTGCTTAGTCCTAATCTTCTCACTGCTGGCAAGTTTAATGCATCTTTGGTTGTCCTCATAGATAACTGTTGGTTGAGCTAATGGCTTGCCGAAATCTTCCAAAAGTTGTTTCAACCAAATTACTTCTTGACTTGCATAAGCAGCAGACATATATTCTGCTTCTGTATAAGATAATGCGACTGACACTTTTTTTTCTACTGGACCAAGACATTGAATTTTCTCCTAACTTGAACAAGTAACTACTTGTTGGTTTCCGATCACTTGAATCTCCAGCCCAATCTGCATCCACATAACCTCTGAGAGTGAGATCTCCTGATGCAGATATCTTAAGATTTAGATTTTGGGTTTCTTTACTGACAGAAGATTGCTTTCAAGGCTGGGAACATAGAGAACATCCTTTATTGGGATCTTTCTGCTTTGTGCTGAGGAAACTGGACAGTGGAGGTAGAGTCTCCTACTCCTTCTGAAGTCATATAGTGACCATTAGCTAAGATGACCTTTTCTGTCCTGCTTTCATTAAGGTCATTGAAGAAATCCTTGTTATTTGTCACATGATTGCTTGCACCAGAATCTATACACCATATATGCTTTGCAGATGGGCCTGTACTGCCATTAAATGCAGCTTCAAGACATGCAGAATCATCCTTTACAGCTGTTTTAACCCGTTGATGACTGTTCTGCTTTTTAAGCTGACTCTGTCTTGCTTTCCAAATACTGCAGTCTGCTTTAAGTTTCTCTTAAATCGCCCTTACATTTAGGGAAATCCTGTGACTTTAATGCTGTTTCTGCTCTGGATTCATTACTGCTGCTTACATACTGCATTTTTCTCTTGAATTCATCCACAAGTTTGCCTTTAACATACTCTAGTGTCAGCTCATCATCTGGCCATGCATCTAGTGCAGTCACGAGTGTGTCATAACTCTCTGGAAGACCACTTAATAGAAGTGCAGTAACATAAAAATCTTTAATTTCTACTCCAATACTCATGAGACACTCCACAATCTCTAGGGTGTTTCTTATATAGTCCTGCATATTCTGTCCATCACTTAGCTTAGACTGATACAGCTTTCTCATAAGATAAAGTTTATTGCTGAGATTTGATCTTTCATGCACTTCCTGTAACTAATCCCACATCTCCCTTGCAGTTGCACACTTGCATATATTATCATCTACACTGAGGGAGATCGTGCTTTGTGCTTTGTGATCCTTCTCTAGCCAATCATCTGGTAATGGATGAGGCACTTGTTCCTGAGTATATTTCCAAGTACCTTCTCTTATGAGCAGCATCTTCACCTTGAATTTCCAGGACTGGTAGTTCTGGTTAGTGAGGCTTGGCACTGAGAACTTGACAGGATTGCTGCTAGTGGACATCTTCTCTGTTGCTCTGTTGTCTCTGGGGTTCTGTGTCACTCTGGGCCCATAACCTGTTGGCAGTGGATTACTCAAGATACTCTCCAAGCGTGTGACAACAGAACTTGTTTATTCAGGAATAATCAGGAACAATATATGATAAGCTTAATAGATCAGGGTTAAATCATTTATAAACAGCATACAAATCTAGCAACTAAACACTCATAGACAGGAATGGAGTTGTTGCACCAAACATATTCCAACAGGTATCAATGAGGATGTGGACGCTGAAGAGAAGGAAGAGGTGGAACAGGAGCTGGTGGCTCGCGCAACAAAGGCTTGTAGCCACACAACCTTCGCTGTTATGATTTGTTAGCTGAGGAGGACAAGAGCAAAAAACAGCCAAGGCAGTGGAACACCCAGAGAGGTTGGGAACTAATGGGGTGCAGATCCCTAAACTAACCGCACAACTAGAAGCAGCCGTGGGACGTACCTACGTTGACCTACACGCCTAGAGCTAGCTACACCTAAAGATAGAAACAGGAAAGCTAACTGCCCCGGAGTAGAGCCCCAAAAGAATAGGTAGCCCCCACATATATAATGGCGGTTAGACAAGACGAAATACAAACGCAGACAGAAAATAGAGTGAGCAAACGCTGGGCCAAACACTGCCTAGATAGGACAGGACAGGACAGAATACTATCTGCAACCCAGCAAAACCCTAGAGAAGCTTCCAACACTTCTGATTTTAAAAATGCTGAGATCACACGATCTCGCCACCCACTAAATTAGATCTCTTGGTGTGAACAAGAGGCTAACCCGCAGCCACTCAAATAGCAGGGATAGAGCAATTGAACAAATAAACAGTGGCTACTGAAAACAGAGAGTAGCACAGGCCACTGGAGGGGAACCCGGCTAACCTCCCACAAAAGTGCAGACAAAAAAATGGAAATGGCAAACACGATAGAAACAAGCAGCAAATAACTTATCTGAAAGTAGCAGACGAAGGCAAGACACCAGCTGACTTCCAAATGGACCAGGAAACAACAATTGATCACCGGCGAGGATCATGGGAAGGCAGCTCACTTATATCAGCCCAGTCAGTCTCTCCTGATTGCCAGTCATAGCTCGCAGGTGATGGACTTCTACTTTTCAACACTGGTTCAATACCCTCAGCAACCACCAGAGGGAGCCCCAACTCGGAAGTCATTTCCAACATGCTCACAACACTTCGCCCCATCTCTCCTGCGTGGATGGGTATGAGGAGGAAGAGAAGGAAAAGGATGTGGAAAGTTGCTATCATGTTGAAGACAGGGAAGTGTTCACTGTATGGAGCTTAGCACATATGGCTGACATTATGTACCACTGCCTTTCTCGTGACCCTCGTGTTATACTTATCTAGGCCAAAAAAAAGAGTATTTGTTGTTCAACCTCCTAGACCCATGTTACAGGGAGAACTTTACATCTCTTCTTCTTAAGGTGAGAGGTATTTTAAAATGGTGCTATACCAGAAGGCCATTGTGGAAAATATGTTGAAAAAATTCTCATCAGTCAACTCTAGCAGCAGGTGGCAAGCTTCCTTGCGCAACCAAGGAGGAGAGGCCAGAGAGTCAAAAAGCAGAGGTAGGGGTACACTATCAAACGCGTGGGACAATTTCATGACACCAGGGGAGCGCCCAGTGCCTGATGACCAGGTATTTTTTATAAGGAGGAAAAAGTTTTCAAAGATGGTCAAGAACTACGTGTCTTACAAAACCAGTGTAATCCCTAATTCCGCTGTGACTTTCAACTATTAGGCTTCAAAGCTGGACACCTAGCATGAGCTGTCCCTCTATGCCTTGGAGGTTTTATACTGCCCTGCTCTAGTGTCTTGTCTGAGCGTGTTTTTAGTGCCCCTGGGATGTTATAATAGACAGGTGCTTTCACCTGTCATCAGAGATGTCATAACAGACAGGTGCTTTCACCTGTCATCAGAGAATGCAGACAGGCTCACTCTCATAAAAATGAATAAAGCCTGGATTAGCCCACACTTTTCCACACCACCAGTTGCTGCCTTTCAGGATCTATGGATGACCCTCCTCATAATTTCTGTCTGGCTTTGCACTTTCTGCAAAGCCTTTATGACTGAATAAGTACATCAATCGACAAGTTGGAATTCCACACTGCACATAGTGCAGCAGCTGTGGCATCAGTAACAAGCCCTGGTGCAGTATGTCATTTTGCATAGCCTGGGCCAATGCAGTCTGGACATGGTGAAAATCATGCTTGCGGAGTTGACACAGGTGAAATGGCTTCTGCACAGTTTTGAAATGGCTATTAAGATCGTTAACGCTGATGATACTGTCATCATGCTTGAGCACACTTTGAATAGTCTGCATGAGGAGGTGATGGTCCCAGAGGAAAGGCTGGAAGCAGAGGAGGATGCAGAAGTGATAACAATATCTCAAATTTCTGGTCTGTCGTTATACAGGCGGCTGTCATGGGAGGGTGGATTACAATGATCAAAGAGGCTCATGGTAAAAGAAAAACTGTTAGTGAAGATGCAGGAGCTGAGGAACAAATTGAGGAGGATGAGGTAATGGACGCTCAACAGTCAGGAGATGAAGAGGATAATGATCCTCTCTGTTGTCCATGGTTTGTGGGAGGGATGGCGGAAGCAACCTTGAGTGTTACCCCGCCACCAACACAGCATGGACTTGGACCTCATGGAAGCATCCGACACATGAGCGCCTTCTTGCAGAACTATCTTCAACATGATGCCCATATTTTTAGGATTAGAAATAGTGCTGGCTACTGGGTTGCCAATCTGTTAGATCCACTGTGCAAGAGTAAATTTAGCCAGATGGTTTTCCACAAGACAGCAATGAGGCACACAGTGTGCATTGCAGTTTTAGACATTCAACCCAGGGAATATCAAGGTGTTATCACAAAAACATTAGCAGCAGCAGCAGTGTAAGTGGCATAAGCAAATTCTGTGAGTCGTTTAACACATTTTTTATACCAGCCTGTGCACCAGCAGAATAGAGTACAAGGCTGACACATTGTGAAAGAATGGAATGGATGGTGCAGAAGTGTCTGGAGCTCAATATCAATGCCATCGGGGGGTTGGACCCTTTTGCATTTTGGTCTTCTAAAATAGAAGAGTGGCCTGAGCTTGTCTGTCACGCCTTGGAGGTTTTGTCATGCCGGGCAGCCAGCATTCTCTCAGAATATGTCTTCAGCGCTGCTGGTGGTGTCCTGACGGATAAGCGCATCCGGCTGTCCCCTGAAAGTGTAGACAGCCTAATTTTCATCAAAATGAACAAGTCATGGATCTCCAATGACTTTTGCACCCCAGTCACAGATTGGGCAGACTAGGCGATGGTGTCATTTTTAGTGTCATGTATTGATGTTGTGTTATTGCAGTCTGTGACATATTTCTTGTTTCTTCTTTG
This sequence comes from Oophaga sylvatica, assembly GCA_033576555.1. Lineage (NCBI taxonomy): Eukaryota > Metazoa > Chordata > Amphibia > Anura > Dendrobatidae > Oophaga > Oophaga sylvatica. Next base: position 369,311,114 of record JARQOD010000006.1, read on the forward strand.
CCTGCTGTTGCCACTGCTGTTGATGTTACAAACAATCTTTTGTAATGTTGAGACTCCAAGTTGGGTCTCCATCTGGTGAGCTGCCTGTAGTAGAAAGTGTCAGATGCCCATTATACTCTTTTTACTCTGTGGAAATTGATGCCACTTTAGTGCTGTATGACAATTATTTTTTGAAATGTGGAGACTCCAAGTTGGGTCTCCTTTTGCTGCTTTGCCTGTAGTAGAAGTTGTGTTACAGGCCTATTATATTGTTTTGACTCTGTGGAAATTGAAGCCATTTTAGGGCTGTGTAACAATTTTTTTTAAAATGAGGAGACTCCAAGCTGGGTCTCCATCTGGTGGGTTGCCTGTAGTGGCAGGGGTCTCAGAACACCATTACACTGTTTCTACTCTGTGGAAAAAGATGTTACTTTAGTGCTGTATGATAATTATTTTTTGAAATGTGGAGACTCCAAGTTGGGTCTCCTTTTGTTGCTTTGCTTGTAGTAGAAGGTGTGTTAGAGGCAATTATACCATTTCTACTCTGGAAATTGAAGCTATTTTTGTGCTGTGTGACAATTTTTTTTAAACGTGGAGACTCCAAGTTGGGTCTCCATCTCGTGGGTTGCCCGTGAAAGTAGGGCTTGCCAGACAGGCAGGTCTGCACTTACTTTCAGTCAACTATCTGTGTTACTATTCTTAAATTTTTCTATCAATAGTAGTCTATGAAACTGATGTTTGTGCCATCTGAATGTGGCTGGAATACAAAAAAAAATAAAAATTGGAGGTGTTCCATGAGGTGTGAGGTCTCCCAGCTAAGAAGGTTTACACCAGGTTCTCATTAAAACCTTAATTCCAAGCTGTAAATGCTGGGCCAGACCCTGATACCTCATGCATGGCCAATAGCTGACTGCTGCTGTACCATTTGCAAATTTCCACTGTGGGTCAATTGATGCCACTTTTCATGGTGTCTGCCCATAATTTTAGCTGTTTGGTAAGCTTTTTGTCACCCCTTAAGGTGTTGTCTATGCTTTAGGTTTTTCCTCCCATTGAATCTAAAAGGATTCAGATACATTCGTCGAACCATTTGGAAAACCATTTGGTGAACGGTGGTCCGTTCGGCAAATCCTAACTGAACGTTGAAAGGTTCGCTTATCTCTACCTACTAAATGTTCTGCCAATGTAATAATCGCAGGAAAAAACACAGGTGAGAACTGTCACACTATGTTTCGATCTTCTTGTAATTAGTGATTTAGAAAAGCCTTAAATTTAAAAAGCATTTGTGATATAAACCAGTAAACAGAACATATCTTGAATGAAAAATTACAAATGCTTCCAGAAGAATAGGCTGTTATGATGAACATTGCAGAGGAGTGATGTGTGATTAAATTACAACAGTTAATCCTATGTGAAGTCATTGATCTTTATGTCTCTGATGGACCACAATTTCCATGGTGCACAGGAAGAATGTAAAACCTCTGCTGTACATCTGTTGCTGACTTTGTCAACTTTCTCACTACCTATTTATTCCGCAGTCAGCTGATGTGCAGATGGTCTAACTTGAAGAAACAGCTGCAACAGACAGAAAATAAGGAAAACAGAATTCTTTTTTTATTTTGATGTGTGTTAGTTTTTTTCCAACAAGTTTATAAGCTGCTTTATTGTTGACAGGATCATCAATCATAGAAGTCATGGAATAATGAAAATCAGAGGATGGATAGACATATTAATGATGCGCAAATTTTGAAAAAATTGAAACAAATTTTTCGAAAAATGGAAACAAAATTTTCAAAATATATCGATCCAGTATGCCAATCCCAGATGTGCTTGATCGGAGACAATTCGGTGACTGCAGGTCGTAGTAGCATGTTTAAGCCATGCAGGCTGCTCACAGTAGCACGAGTAAATGCGGCCTGGCGCTGTTGTGTTGAAAAATGGCTCCTGGGAAACTTTGGAGAAATATTCCATGAGCAAATCTATGTACCGTATATACCCATGTATAAGCCGAGATTTTCAGCCCACTTTTTAGGGCTGAAAGTCCCCCTCTCGGCTTATACGCGGGTCATATATGGGGGTCGGCGGAGGAGGGGGAGCGGGGGTGTCGGATCATACTCACCCCTCCGCTGACGCGGTCTCTGCAGCCCCCCTGCTTCTCCCACGATCTCCGGCTCCTTCCTGCAGCAGTCACATGGCACCGCTCATTAAAGTCATGAATATGCACATATTCATGACTTTAATGAGCGGTAGCACGTGACCGCTGCAGGACTGAAGCGCTGCGGAGAGCGCGGGAGAAGAGGAGAGGCTGCAGGGACGCGCGGCGGAGGGGTGAGTATAGCGATATTTACCTGTCCCCGTGCCACCGCTGAGCTGCTCCCTCGGTCTGACTCCTCTGGCTGTGAATGTTCAGGCAGAGAGCGCGATGACGTCGTTAGTGCGCGCCCCGCCCCTGCCAGATCATTCACAGCCAGAGGAGTCAGACCGAGGGAGCAGCGCTGCGGTGCAGAGAGGACAGGTAAATATCTCAGGTGCCGGGGTCCTGAGCGAGCGGTGACACCGGCACATGTCCCCCATAGCGCGCCGCTGTCACCGCCTGCTCAGGACCCCGGTACCTGGCCCCCAACGACGAGAGGTGAGTATGTCATTTTTTTTTTTTTGCATTGCAGCAGCAGCATATGAGGCCTATACTATGGGGCATAATTGTGCAGCATATGGGGGCATAATCTGGAGCATATGGGGGCATAATATGGAGCATATGGGGGCATAATCTGGAGCATATGGGGGCATAATATGGAGCATATGGGGGCATAAACTGTGGAACATATGGGGCATAATCTGGAACATATGGGGGCATAAACTGTGGAACATATGGGGGCATAATCTGGAGCATATGGGGGCATAAACTGTGGAACATATGGGGGCATAATCTGGAGCATATGGGGCATAAGCTGTGGAACATATGGGGGCATAATCTGAAGCATATGGGGCATAAACTGTGGAACATATGGGGACATAATATGGAGCATATGGGGGCATAATCTGTGGAACATATGGAGCATAATCTGGAGCATATGGGGGCATAATCTGTGGAACATATGGGGCATAATCTGGAGCATATGGGAGCATAATCTGTGGAACATATGGGGCATAATCTGGAGCATATTGGGCATAATCTGTGCAGCATATGGGGGCATAATCTGTGGAGCATCATATGGGGGCATAATAATTTTTCACCCTAGGCTTATACGCGAGTCAATAAGTTTTCCCAGTTTTTTGTGGCAAAATTAGGGGGTCGGCTTATACACGGGTCGGCTTATACATGAGTATATACGGTAATACCAAGTAGTTAGTGTACTTCAAATTAGCACAAGAGTAGATATGGGCAGACACCTGAATGTTCGGGTCCGACTGGTTCGGCCGAAAAGTTACAAAAAGTTCGAGTTTGGGTACCAAAATAGTACTTGGACCCGAACCCGGACCCCATTCCCTTAAAAGGAGGCCCAAACATCCAGTGTTTGCAAAGCTGTCATGTGCATGACAGTGCGGCAAACACCGCTTTTGATCGGAAGTGAAATCATCCCAATCAGAGAGCCGCAGTTCCCACACTGTCAAAGGACAGCGTGAGTGCTCAGCAGTGATCGGCGGTATAAAGTTTACCTCCGGTCACCTCCTGTCATTGGTGTCAGCTGATAGGACTACAGCTCCCATCATCTAACAGCGAGTGTAGGAGCGACTGATGGGTGTATTCATTTGCTGGCTCTTGTGCTGTTAATAAATAATTAAAAAAAAACAGCATGGGTTTCCCTGTATTTTTGATAATAAGTCAGGCAAAGCTCACAGCTAGGGGCTGCAACCCTCAGCTGTTAACTTCAATAAGGCTGTGTTTCCACGTTCCGGAAACACAGCGCTTTGGACGGAGCGGAAAGTCCGCTCCGCCCAAAAGCCCCGCCCCCTACTGAACGCGCGGTCATTCCGGAAGTGTTCATGGAACACATCCGGAACACATCCGGAATGACCGCAGGGCTACATAGCCCTGTGTTTTTTTCCCTTGCGGCGACGCAGCATCGCCGCAAGGGAATAGGACATGCTGCGGTCTAAAAAGACGCGCCGCATGTCCGTAAATGCAGGTCTTCCGCCTGCGTGTTTTTAAGCATAGTGGAGACGGGATTTCTTGAAATCCCCTCCACTATGCTGTGACATCTGGACACTGCGTGTTTGACGCTGCGCCAACGCACAGCGTCAAACACGCAGCTAATCCTGACTGTTTCCTGATCGTGGAAACATATCCTAAGACTAGTAATAAAGAATAGAGGTGTCCCCATGCTATTTTTTAAATTATTTTAAAAAATAATTAAATAAACAACTTGGGTCCCCATTTTTGACAACCAGCCTTGCTAAACCAGAAAGCTGGGTCTGGTATTCTCAGACTGGTAAGGGGCCATTGATATTGGCCCCCACCAAGCCTAAAAGTAGCAGCCACAGCTGCCGAGAAAAGGCACATTATTAGATGTGTCAATTCTGGCACTTTGCCCGGATCTTTCCACTTGCCCTGTAGCGGTGGCAAGTGGGGTTCATATCATAGAATCATAATGGTAGAGTTGGAAAGGACCTCCTGGGTCATGTGGTCCAACCCCCTGCTCAAAGCAGGATTCACTAAATCATCCCAGACAGATGTCTGTCCAGCCTCTGTTTGAAGACTTCCATTGAATGAGAACTCACCAACTCTCGTGGCAGCCTGTTTCACTCATTGATCACCCTGTCAAAAAGTTTTTTCTAATATCTAATCTGTGTCTCCTCCCATTCAGTTTCATCCCATTGCTTCTAGTTTTTCCTTGTGCAAATGAGAATAAAGATGATCCTTCTACAATGTGACAGCCCTTGAGATATTTGTAGACAGCTATTAAGTCTCCTCTCAGTCTTCTTTTTTGCAAGCTAAACATTCCCAAATCCTTTAACAGTTCCTCATAGGACATGGTTTGCAGACCATTCTGGTCATTCTTCTCCGAACTTGCTCCAGTTTGTTGATGTCTTTTTTAAAATGTGGTGCCCAAAACTGGACACAATATTCCAGATGAGGTCTGACCAAAGAGGAGTAGAGAGCAAAAATGACTTCACGCGATCTAGACTGTATGCTTCTGTTAATACATCCCAGAATTGTATTTGCCTTTTTTGCTGCTGCATCACACTGTTGACTCATGTTCAGTTTGTGATCTATTAGTATACCCAAGTCTTTTTCACATTTGCTGTAGCTTAGCCCTATTCTCCCATTCTGTATATGCTTTATTCATTTTTATTGCCCAGATGTAGTACTTTACAATTTTCCCTTTAAAAAACCATTCTGTTAGTTGCTGCCCACTGCTCCAGTTTATTTATATCTTTTTTAATCCTCTCTCTCTCTCTTCTGTAGTATTAGCTATCCCTCCTAGCTTTGTGTCATCAGCAAATTTAATATGTTTACCCTCAATTCCCTCATCTAAATCATTGATAAAGATGTTGAACAATACAGGGCCCAGGACAGAGCCCTGTAATACCCCACTTGAGACATTCTTCTAACTGGATGTGCAGCCATTTACGACCACTCTTTGGGTCCGATCACTAAGCCAGTTATGAATCCACCTAACAGTTGCCTTGTCCATTCCATACTTAGTCATTTTTTTCAATAAGGATTGTGTGGGATACTTTGTCAAATCATAGAATCATAGAATGATAGAGTTGGAAGGGACCTCCTGGGCCATCTGGTCCAACCCCCTGCTCAAAGCAGGATTCACTAAATCATCCCAGACAGATGTCTGTCCAGCCTCTGTTTGAAGACTTCTATTGAAGGAGAACTCACCACCTCTCGTGGCAGCCTGTTCCACTCACTGATCACCCTAACTGTCAAAAAGTGTTTTCTAATATCTAATCTGTGTCTCCTCCATTCAGTTTCATCCCATTGCGTCTAGTCTTTCCTTGTGCAAATGAGAATAAAGATGATCCTTCTACAATGTGACAGCCCTTGAGATATTTGTATACAGCTATTAAGGCTCCTCTCAGTCTTCTTTTTTGCAAGCTAAACATTCCCAAATCCTGCAACTGTTCCTCATAGCACATGGTTTGCAGACCAGTCACCATTCTAGTCGCTCTTCTCTGAACTTGCTCCAGTTTGTTGATGTCTTTTTTAAAATATGGTGCCCAAAACTGGACACAGTATTCCAGATGAGGTCTGACCAAAGAGGAGTAGAGGGCAAAAATTACTTCACGCACTCTAGACTGTATGCTTCTGTTAATACATCCTAGAATTGTATTTGCCTTTTTTGCTGCTGCATCACACTGTTGACTCATATTCAGTCTGTGATCTATTAGTATACCCAAGTCTTTTTCACATGTGCTGTAGCTTAGCCCTATTCCTCCCATTTTGTATATGCTTTTTTCATTTTTATTGCCCAGATGTAGTACTTTGCATTTTTCCCAGTTAAAAACCATTCTGTTAGTTGCTGCACACTGCTCCAGTTTATATCTTTTTGAATCCTCTCTCTCCCTTCTCCAGTATCAGCTATCCCTCCTAGCAAATGCTTTGTTGAAGTCAAGATATATTATATCTACAGCATTTCCCTTATCCACCCAGTCAGTGATTCTGCCATAGAAAGAAATTAAGTTAGTCTGACATGATTTATTAGTTACAAACCCATGCTGAGTCTGGTTAATCACTTCATTCATATCCAGGTACTTACATACATGTTGTTTAATAATTTGCTCAAAGATCTTTCCTGGTACAGAAGTTAGACTCACTGACCTATAGTTCCCTGGGTCCACCTTCTTCCCCTTTTTGAAGATAGGAAAAACATTTGCTCTTCTCCAGTCTTCTGGGACTTCTGCTGTTCTCCAAGAATTTTCGAAGATTAAGGAGAATTTTTCAAATATCTCTTCTGCTAACTCCTTTAGTACTCTGGGATGTAATTCATCTGGACCTGGAGACTTGAATTCATTTATGTAAATATAAAAAACCTGTGCCTGCTACTTGTTTAAAAAAATATGCTGTACCAAAATACAGAGTCCCCCAAAATCCCCTTGATTTATAAGTAAATTAGTTATGCCAACACAATGATCTGTGCTGCGGTAGTAGCAAACAAAAAATGCAAATCCATGGTTATAGCAATAGACCCGGGGAAAGCAAAACACGTGTCTATTGCTATAACCTTGGATTTGCATTTTTTGTTTGCTACTACCGCAGCACAGATCATTATGTTGGCATAACTAATTTACTTATAAATCTAGGGGATTTTGGGGGGACTCTGTATTTTGGTACAGCATCATTATTTTAATAAGTAGAAAGCGCAGGTTTCTTATATTTATGTTTTTTTGTCCTGACAGAGGGTGCACAGACCCTGTTCTGAGACTAACCGCTGCTATATTGTATTGGCTTATTCTGATTTGTTCTGTTTTACTCTATTTCATTCAACCATTTCCCTTCTCTATTAAAGCTAGGAGCGCCAGTGTACATTATATCCATTGAATTCATTTATGTTAGCTAAGTGTTTCGTCACTATCTTTCTGTTTATAGATATCCTGGATTCTTCTATTCCTTTAATAAGACAATGAAGATCAGTTGATGTTACATTTCCTTTCTGAGAGAAAACAGATCCAAAATAGGAAATTAAAAGTTCGGCCTTCTCAACATCATTTCTAACCATTTCATTATTTTCATCCAGTTAAAAAAATCCTATAGCATCTTTGACTTCTTTTACTTTTGACATATCCCAAAATCCTTTTTTATTGCTTTTGCTGTCTCTTGCAAGTCTTAAATAAAAAATGAAAAAAGCATATACAAAATGGGAGGAATAGGGCTAAGTAACAGCACATGTGAAAAAGACTTGGGTATACTAATTGATCACAGACTTAACATGAGTCAACAGTGTGATGCAGCAGCAAAAAAGGCAAATGCAATTCTAGGATGTATCAACAGAAGCATACAGTCTAGATCACGTGAGGTCATTATTGCCCTCTACTCCTCTTTGGTCAGACCTCATCTGGAATACTGTGTCCAGTTTTGGGCACCACATTTTAAAAAAGACATCAACAAACTGGAGCAAGTTCAGAGAAGAGCCACCAGAATGGTGACCGGTCTGCAAACCATGTCCTATGAGGAACGGTTGCAGGATTTGGGAATGTTTAGCTTGCAAAAAAGAAGACTGAGAGGAGACTTAATAGCTGTCTACAAATATCTCAAGGGCTGTCACATTGTAGAAGGATCATCTTTATTCTCATTTGCACAAGGAAAGACTAGAAGCAATGGGATGAAACTGAATGGGAGGAGACACAGATTAGATATTAGAAAAAACTTTTTGACAGTTAGGGTGATCAATGAGTGGAACAGGCTGCCACAAGAGGTGGTGAGTTCTCCTTCAATGGAAGTCTTCAAACAGAGGCTGGATAGACATCTGTCTGGGATGATTTAGAGAATCCTGCTTTGAGCAGGGGGTTGGACCAGAAGGCCCAGGAGGTCCCTTCCAACTCTACCATTCTATGATTCTATGATTCTATAACTCATTGTCAGCTTTAGATAATTTGATTCGTGCCCTGCAGGTTCTGCAGACAGCATTATATTCTTCTTTAGATATGCCTCACTCTTTCCATATGATGAACATTTCTTTTTTCCTTTTTAGAATGTGTTTAAGTTCTGTGTTCATCCATCCTGGTTTCCTTAAATGCTTCCTATTCTTCCCTCTTTTCGGAATTGCTAATGATTGTGCTTTGAGAATCTCAGTTTTCAAGATTTCTCATCCTTCCTGGACATTTTTGTCCTTAAGGATATCCAGTTATTGGATCCTTCCGATTCTTTTTATGAGTCCCTTAAAATCTGCCTTTCTGAAATCTAACCTTGAAGTCTGAGTCTTCACAGGTATTCCTCCTCTAGTTATCCAAAATTCTAAAATAGCATGGTCGCTACCTCCTAGAGTCCCAACCACTCTTTCCTCCTCAACCATTTCCTCCCAGTTTATAAGGATTAGATCCAAGGTAGGAGATCCCTTTGTTTTCTCCCCTAACTTTTAGAAGATAAAGTTGTCAGCAAGAGAGGATAAGATTTTGCTTGACATATTAGTTTTGCCTGAGAGAGATTCCCAACAAATTTCTGGATAGTTAAAATCTCTCATGACCACTATGTCATATTTTTGGAGAACTTGGCCATTTGATGCATAAAGAGTTCATCCATATCTTCAGCTTGCATAGGTGGCCTGTAGTAAATGCCTACAATGGTGTCCTTTCGGTTGTTCTCTCCTTGTATTCTTACCCAGTTTCCACAGAACTCCCAGTCTCTGAAGCATTAATCTCTGTGCAGATATATGCTTTTCTAACATACAATGCTACAGCTCATCCTCATTTATCAAGTCTGTTTCTTGCAAATAAGTAGTATCCTTCTAGCCTTTTATTCTAAACATGTGTATCGTCCCACCAAGTCTCAGTGATTCCAATGACATCATATTTATTTTCCTGCGTTAGTAGTTCCAGTTCTCCTTGTTTGTTGCCCATGAATTGTGCATTTGTATAGAAACATTTTAGTTTGTGATTAGTTTCTCTTTCTGCACTATTTTTATTATTTAGATTTTTTTGTCTTTGCTCTTCCTTTCCACTTCTAATAGCAAAGTTCGCAATAGTATTTGTCAGGTGTCTGGCTTTTTCTGACCTTTTGCTTCCCTTCCCACATTGTTCTAGTTTAAAGCTTTCCTCATGAGTGTAGCATGGTGACTTCCAAATACATGTTTTCCAGTCTTCGTAAGGTGCACCCCATCTTTAGCAAGTAGTCCATGGAATTGGTAATTCACTCCGTGATCCAGAAATCCAAATTCCTGATGACAGCACCATTGATGTATCCAGTTGTTCACCTGCAGAATCTTATTCCACCTACTTGTTCCATGGCCATCCACAGGGAGGATAGAAGAGAAGACCACCTGAGCTCCCAGTTCTTTCACTTTCTTACCAAAGTTTTCAAAGTCACTGCAGATGGTTTCCATGTCCTTTCTTGCGGTGTCAATTGTCCCACATGTATTAGCAGGAATTGGTAGTCATCTGTAGGTCTGAAGAGTCCTGATATCCTGTCAGACACATCTTTAATTTTTGCACCTGGAAGACAGCACATTTCTCTTGAGGTTCTATCCGGTCTGCAGATAGCGGCTTCTGTTCCTCTCAACAGGGAATCTCCCATGACCACAACTCTCCGTTTCTTCTTCACAACATTTTTCTTTCTCCATCAAGGAGGACTCTGAGGGTGTACAAGGTTGTTCTTTTTGGGCAAAGTCTTATCTTGATCTATTTCTTTATCGTTCCTGGTTCCTGAACAGTTTGGGTGCTGACTGCCTCCGATCCTCCTGCTTCTCTGGGTCACATGCTTCCATTCCTCTCTTTCTTCAGGTGCACTTCGAATTTCTTCTCTCTGTAACATGAAGAGATAATTCTTCTGTCTAAGAACTCTTCACCTTCCTTAATGATTTTCAATGTAGCTAACCTCTCTTCTAGATTTTGCAACTTTTCTTCCAACAGGGACACAATCTTGCATTTCTGGCATGTGAAATTTGGTTTTTCCACTGGTAAGTCTGTGAACATGTAGAAAGGAATGCAGCTTGCCAAATGGCTCCTGGCCTCTTCCATGTTCTTATTGTTAATGAGATATGAAAGCGGGGAAAAACATGAGGAAATTTGCGCTCCAATAGTTTACCAACATCCTCCTTTCAGCTGCAACGGGCAAAATCCAGTGTTCTTTGAGCTCGCGCTTCACTTTTCCCAGAATGCACTGGGAATATGCAAATTATCTCCTCAGGATTCCTCCCATGGTTTAGCGATGTCCTCCTTTCAGCTGCAACGGGTAAAATCCAGTGTTCTTTGAGCTCGTGGAGACTCTTTACTTATCCCAGAATGCACTGGGAATATGCAAATTATCTCCTCAGGACTCTTCCTCTGGTTAGAGTTTCTAAGACTTCAGTGAGAGTCGAACTCATGACCCCTGGTTCATGAGACCAGTGCTCTAACCTCTGAGCTATGAAGCCATATTTGTGGGGATGATGTCAGTTTTTCTCACTGTGCTAGCGTGGATCTCATCAAGATGATGGCAGTTCAGCCCAGCAGGGAATGTAGCCTCAGTGATTGGCAGTAACCTCGATGATGACACCTCCGGTCACTGAGGCTGCGCTCACAGCAGTTCAGTCACCAGTAGTACTCAGCATGGACGGTCAAATCTTGGCACCGTCCAGGTTGAAAGCTGTTTTTCCCCCAAACAAGGATTACGGCGTGGGACAGAATGACGGAGAGTTGAGGGATATTGTTGGTTTTTTATTTTTGTTTTATTACAGGAGAAGAGGGCTTCGGTGGAATTAGGCGTTAAGTGAGTTTAACTGTGTTTGTTATTTTTAAATAAAAAAGTAAAAAAGTGTGGTTTGTTTTATTTCTAATAAAGGACTTTATTCTGGCTGTGTCTTTTATCATACCACTATAGGATTAGCAATGGATCAATGGATAAGTGTCTTATAGATGCCTCTCCATTACTATTCCGTGGACTTGATGCCACCTGACAATACAAAGGTAACATCAACACCACAAGTGTTAACCATTACAGGGCAAGTAGGAAGAGGCGGGCAAAGCTCCAGAATTGGTGCATCTAATAGATATGACTTTCCTGGGCAGCTACGGGCTGCTATTTTTAGGCTGGGGGGCCAATATCCATGGCCCCTTACCAGCCTGAGAATACCAGCCCCAGCTATCTGCTTTAGCAAGGCTGGTTGTCAAATATGGGGGGAACACCACATTGTTTTTTCTAATGATTTATTTAAATAATTTTAAAAAACAGCGTGGAGACCCCTCTATACTTGATAACCAGCTTTGTTGAAGCTAATAGCTAAGGGTTGCAGCCCCCGGCTGTGAGTTTTGCCTGGCTGGTTATCAAACATTCAGGGGAACCCAAGATGTTTTTTTTTTAGATTTTTTATTTACAACGCAGGAACCAGCTAATGAATACACCCATCAGCCACTCCTGCACTCGCTGTTATTAGAGGCAGCAGGTGTCGGATGATGGGAGCTGTAGTCCCCTCAGCAGACACCAGTGACCGGAGGTAAACTTTATATCTCGGATCACAGCTGAGCGCTCACTTTGTCAGTGACAGTGTGGGAACCGCGGTTCTCTGACCAATGTGATGATTTCACCGCCAATCAGAAGTGGCGTTTGCTGCGCTGTCCAGCATGTGACAGAGTGACAAACACCCGGTGTTCGGGCAGCCGAACCCGAACAGTAACACAGACTTTCTGGTGAAGTCCGTGTTCGTTATCCATGACCGAACAGTATGTGTTCACTACGGATGCCGAACTTTACTGTTCGGGTTCACCAATCTATACACAAGAGTCGTCCGGCTACCGTACATTTGTAGGGGGGTGGTAGGGTCAATGAAGATGCCATGCAACAAGGGGTTACAAAATGATGTCCATTATTTTAATGTGTTCTAGTGTGTATAAAAAGGTTATATTATATTCATATGTCCCGTGTGGTGTTCGGTTTTCCTCTAGGCTTTGCTTTATGTTAGTCCCTGGGAATGCGGGAGGTCTGTCCACTAGGGGAACTACACTAAGTATAGGAACATAGCTTGCACTACATAGTGTATCAGGTATTTAATAGTGTTGGGTTTAGCCCAAAGTCTGGGAGGGGTTAGAGATGTATTTTTATATGAAAAGGTTTCCAGGGTAACAGAGTTGTGGTGGAGTGGAGAGAAATTTTTTAGTCAGGTGTCAGTCAGCAGATGCAAAGCTAGGCAATTCAGTCTAAGCAGGTTCTAGCAGAGTTAGATGCAACAGAGCTGAACAGGTGCTGTCAGTCCCGGTTTCCTCACAGCTTGAGGACATGTTAGAAGGTTTGCTTGGATGTTGGGACAGTCTTGGGCTTGAGATCCGGAAGGGGTATTGAGTGCCATACCCTGTTCCTCCAGTGAGGAAGATTCTGGTCAGGTTGCAGAGAAAGGAAAGTATGGTGGCCCTCCCGGAAGCTGTTTTTCTGGAAGGAGGATCCTTAGGGCTGGCTAGGACAGTTGGACTGGGGATGAGTCGGGCAGAAAGGAAACAAAGTTCACAGGCCAGGAAACATCACTAAAATGGGACTCTGTCTTATTCTGTATGCCGTGTTTAACCAAATTGCACAGTAAAGCTGAACCTTTTAACCTGGACCCAAGGTCTCCTGTCTTGTCTGAAGCTACAGTCAGACACAATCCCATCGATGGGGAGGTAGAAAGAAATCTTGACGAATCAGTAAGCAAAGAACAAACCCCACAGCACAATACCGTAGACCTTCTGTTTAGAAGAGGGATTTCATGGCTCAGTGAGCTCAATTCCAGCCCACAGCAAACCGGCCCTGTGCCCCACTTCACATTATTCCACCCTACCTCATAATTCTACAAGTAGGACCAGTGATATTCCCTTGTGAAAGCCTCTTTATGGCATTGTCCATGTTGTCTCCACACCAATTTATGGCTATCAATGCCTCAAAGACAAACACGGGACTCATCACTGAAGTGGATAGACCTCCATTCCAGCTTCTAGTATTCATTTGAAGAACTGGAGGCTGAAACAGAATACATGTGTAAGTACTAAGTACGTGTATTTTTGCATGTGGTGCTCATACTCAATACTGAATAAATTGAGATGTTTTGAAAATTTTGTTTCCATTTTTTTCATTATTTACATATTATTACCATGTCTATGTGTCCTAGGTCACCTTGCTGGGGGTCTTTCCTCTCTAGATGAGGAGGAGGAAGAGGAAGAGGAGGAGAAGGAGGAATAAAAAAATGTGGGATCTTCCTCACTGGATGAATCCGTGTCGGAGGCAATGAAGGAGTATGCCTCCTCCGATGAATAGCGTCTTCTTGACAAATGGGACTTTTTTTTTCGAAACCTTGGGGATGTGTGTGTAAGTGGTGCTTTTACACATGTAATGTGTGGGGCTTGTGTATACGGTACTACGGTATTTATTATGAAAAAACAGGAAAAAAGTAGAGAGATAAAATGTAGAAGAAAAAAAATGAAAAGAAAAATCAGATGTAAAAAAAAGAGTTTGCATAAAAAAATTAGACTTTCACTACACTAATGCTCTCCCTATAAATTTACCCAACACAAATAATTTTTGTTTTTACAAAATAAAAACGGACGTCACCAACAATGTAACGTACAATCCCCTAATGTACTCGCTAAAAATTTACTCCATGTAACTAATTTTTTTTTTTACAACAGAAAAACAAATGTCACCAACAATGTGATGTACGCTCTCCTCATACACTCACTAAAAATTTACTCGACGCAGCTAATTATTTTTTTTACAACAGAAAAACAAATGTCACCAGCAAGGGGAGCGTATGTCACACAATGCACTAGAAATTACCCGGCGATAGCAGTATTTTTTTATGCAAAAAAGACGCTACCTCCCTACCTATAAAACTACTCTTTCCTTTTTTTTTCTCTAAAACAACATCGGATGTTACCAAACACTGACGCTAGCTATGCTAACATGCTACCTATAAAACTACTCTGTACAATTTTTTTTATCTCTAAAACAAGATCAGTTGTCACCAAACAATGTGACACTGGCTACACTAACGTGCTACCTCACTAGTACCTATCAAACTACTCTGTACAATTTTTTTTTCTATAAAAGAAGATCTGTCATTACTAACACTGTGATACCAGCTACACTATCTTGCTACCTCTAAAACTACGCTGTACTAACTACTATTATTTTTTTTAATTAAAAAAAAAAAAAAATTGCACGTCGCCTACACTGCGATGTCCGCTACACTAACTAAAAAGGAGAAAAAGTCCCATGGCGCAGTCTCTGTTCAGCAGCGATACTGATCAGAGCACTGCAGACACAGGAAGAGCATGAATGCTCTGCTCAGGACACCGCGCACACGAAAAAAAACGCAAAATGTGCGCTAAAAATTCAATTGGAAGGGGATGGGAGAGAGAGACTACTTGAACAGGGATGGGGGATTGGGACAGGCATGGGGGGTTGCAGCTGCTGCTGTGATCACTGATGAGTCACACAGCAGACAGCACAGCAGGCAAATTGCAGGAGGATCTCAGCAGAGCAGGATACTTCAGTTGGAGGTAGGAGATTGCATGGGGGGAATCACACTGCCTACCAATGAATCTTTGAACCAGGTGCACAGAGGGGCTGTACAACTGCTCTGCACGCCAAATCTGAGACAAAGATGGCATGCAGAGAGGTGATCACTATTTTAGATTAACCCCTTGGCGCTGATTGAACAATAGTTTCTGGTCAATCAGCGCCAAAGGGGTTAATCATGTGAGGTGACGTCGCGATCACCCCACCCATTGTGACGGCTGCGATTTTTTTTTTGTTAACTTTATTGACATATTGCTGTGATTGGATGGTCAATTGTGACTAACCAATGTGACTAACCAATCACAGCGATCGCTGATTCGGGGGGGTGGCTATCATAGTCACTGTTATAATGTCTGACTCAACCCCTTAAAAAAGCACTCGGGGAATTATTGATTGTTGAGGGATAGTTTTTTGTGGTTAAACTCTGAGCATAGTTGTTTGTTGTGTTCTATGTGGAGATACGGGGGTCAGCGAGTGCCCTAGTCCACTAGCCAAAACCACATAGACCAGGGATCATACCACTGAATGCCAACTCTCCTTTCCCCATGGGAGTAATACTACTCAGACAACACAGGGTGAGATTATTACAGTGTGGCAATACTTTATTAAACCACAAAACAGGCAAATAACACATACAATAGTTCCTGCACAATACATTCATAGTACAGAGTCTCGCCCTTCCGTTAACTCACCAGGATAAGAGCAGCTGTGACTTCAGAGCTTCCAGGGCTGACTACTCCACCTGTAGCATGCACAGAGAAGAGGTAACAACAAGCTTAGGAAGATGACAGTCCATGAAGAACAAGGCCATTTGACCGGAGGGTCACAACCTGGCTTCTCAGAACATCTCCATGGAGCCAGGTGACTGGTGGGTCCCAATCCTGGCTTTCACAAGTGTATTCATAAAACTCAGGTGACCGATGGGTCCAAATCCCGACTTCCCCAAACGTATCCATGGTTCAGCGATGGTCAATGGAGCAGATCTGTATTATTTAAGCTGGGGCCGTGGTCCCCTAAGCTGACATCCCGTAGAATGACAAATCTATGTCCCTCGTGATGGAGCCATGATGTCTTGGCTGCTGTCCTGTAGAGCATCTCTGGTTCTTTGGATCTCTGGATCTTTGGCTGTCTGGATGTCTGTATTTTTCTCTGTATATGTTACAAAGGCATATATCTTATTTTTATAGTTAACAACTGACCTTCAAGCCAGCATTCACAGGTAAAGGGGAAGAATGGTGACGAGATCAACTCACATTGTTTGATTATGTACTCTCTTTGCAGTTTTTCCTCCTCCGTTTTGCAAGTCAACAAGCTAGCTGGTCTGGATAATGTTAAATCATCATATCAGCAAACATTGTTCAATATCCCTGTATCACTAGTCATCCAAGATAACAACACAATATGTTACAACAAATTGTCAACTTACAAGTCAATATTACAGGTTATGTAAGTGTGTGTTTTCTTGACCAATCATAAAGAAAAACAAATTCAAAAGTCAACATAGAGTCAATTCCTCCTGGATTTTTGAAAATAGACGTCTGGTTAATTAAGATAAAATGCTGTGTCGTCACAGGCTACTTTGAGCATTATAATCAGTGACATGCACAGTTCGGAGGAAGAGAAGCTGACCTCGCTGCCCCAGCAGCACAGCAAAAGCAGGAGCAGGGTGCAAAGGCTCAGTGGGTGGCCCATAGCCAGTACATCATCTGAAACTGCCCACCGTTTTGCTGATATCAGCACACCAAACCTAGCTCAAAAGAGCTCCCTGGCGCAGCATTTCTTCAGGGATGTGCAGACAACAAGCAACTGGTGGTTTGCATGCTGTGCCATCACAGCCTGAAGTGAAGCATAAATCTTCTGAACCTTAACACCACCTGCATAATGAGGCATCTGAATTCCAAGTACAAAGGTGCAATGGAGTACACACCTTAAAAAGCATGACAGAGCTGAGCCTCCTCCTGTTACCTCTTCTACTGCAGTCTCAGTTCACAATCAACAGGGCCACCTGCCTCCACACAAAGAGGATGTGACAGCACCACCACCACCAGTGTCAATGAGCATCTCCATACCGTCCCATGGAAGTGTTCAGCTTTCCATCTCCTAAACCCTCGAGGGAAAGAGGAGATACCCCCACCCACTCACAAGCCATGGTCCTAAATGACAGCATTTCCAAATTTCTTGCCTTTGAAAATCTGCCATTCCGGTTGGTGGAGATGGATCGTTTCAAAAATATGATGGCAGTGGCTGTCCCACAATACGTTCTTCCCAGCCACCGCTACTTTTGCAGGCATGTCATCCCTGCCCTGCACACATATGTTGAGGACAAAATAAGGTGTGCATTTCGCAATGCCATCAGTGGCAAGGTCCACATAACCAGCGATATGTGGACCAGTAGACACGGCAGTGATGTTACATCTTTCTAACTGCCACTGTGTAACAGAAGTGGTGGCTAGGACAGAGGCGGAAGGCGTTCTAGCTCATGTCCTACCACCTCTGGGGATTGCTGGACATTTCTCTGTCCAGGTTTCCTCCTCATCCGGTCACAATAAGACCTGCACCACCAACTTCAGCACACCCAGGATGAAATGACAGCAGGCTGTTCTGAAACTCATTTGTTTGGAGGACAAATCCCACAATGCGAAGGAGCTGTGGAATGTCAATCAAACCATAGAAAGATGAGTGGTTGAGGCTGGTGAACCTCAAGCCCGACCTTGTGGTGTGCGATAATGGGAGAAAGCTCTTAGGAGCTCTGGGCCTACTGGTTTGACACACATCTCTTGCCTGGTGCATTTGCTGAACTTGGGGGTACAGAGAAGCCATCATCAGCGTTACAATACCACTTATAAGCCTGCTGGCAAAAATAATTCAGGCAATGATGGATGAGATGGTGGCATTGAAGGAAGAGGAGCAGGGCCAATTCACACTGTTATCTGGCCTGTCATCCACACATGGCTCAGAGAGAAGGTTACTGTCCCAAGAGTGGACAGGTACCCAACTGTACAGCTATGGGACAGTTTGGGAGCATGCAGTGGAGGATGAGGAGGAACAACCATGTTCACAGCATGGTGGCCCTCAGATCAGTTCACGGGCATCACTGAAGCATGGCTGGAGGGATAAAGTACCCAAATGGTACACCTCCCACTGAAGACAGCTGGTCGTTGACTCTGGGCAGCTTGGCACACATGATGCAATACATGCTGCAGTGCGCAATGACTGCCAAGTTGCCTGTATTGTTACAGTGCTGAATACTGTGTGGCCACCCTGAGGATCCCCGCTTACAAGGACAATGTACCATATTACTCCCGTTGCTGGAGCAGGATCGCAAAATGCATGAATACAAGTAGGTAGAAATACTAATGTCTTTCCCATCTGATAGTGGGGGCTCAGTGGAAGAACAAGGCAGAGGATGAAGTCGTCATTGCAGCTAGGGTACCGCCACCACCTTGAAAGGTGTAAGGAGGTGGCGGAGACCCTCGACTGCCTTCTCTCTCCCGTGGACACTGTGCACATGTAACACGTGCGGCACCTTGTCGTTTGACAATGTTAACGTAATGTGCGGTTTATTAATGCTCCTGTAATGTGTAATGAGCTGTATTATGCTGTGACATTTTCTACTGTAATGTAAATGTACCACGGTGGCATCGGACGCCAAGACTGGGAGCGGTCTGTGGCCCGTGCGGAGATGGGTCCGCGTTCCAGAAGCTGGCAGATGAGGGAGCTAGAAGAATGATTCCCCTTCAGATGGCGGAGGAAGGAGCTTGACAGGAGCCTGAGTGTCGAGCGACCCCTAGGAGCCGAAAGAGGTGCAGAAGACGCTAGAGGCCGTGCTGAGAGAAGTCACCGCCACTGTTATCCTTGCCTCATGCGGCTGCATAAAGGGATCATCATCGGGCACGGCATCGGTGAGTGAAGAAGCTGTGGTCATTTCAGTGGCTGTGCTAACTCCTGTGTTGTCACCCTCGTCGGCTCAATCACCCTCTTTGGCTCCATCGCATTTCCCAATGCCACGATCCTCTCCGGTCCTGTCACCTCCTGCAGTCTTGTGGCCTGCATAGGCCCCGTCTGTCACCAGTGGTACGTACCTGGAGGCATCCTGGGTGCTCACTGCAGTGGAGGCCCAGTGGAATAAAGGAATGATTGGCGAGAAGAAGTGGTGGACATGCCGAATTCTGCAGAAGTTACAATGCCCTGGTGGGGGAGGCATGTCTGGCCGAATAACCCACGGCCGCATCAGGTACTTTAACTCTACAAAAGGGTACAGGTTCATCCAGGAAGCTGAAACTAGAGAGAAATTATATGTCAATGCGGGGTCCATCGATTATAAGGGTCCCATCCAGGAAAGAAACCGTGTGACTTTTATCAAAGAAAAGGGACCACGAGGGCCATATGCGGTGGCCATGAGAATGGTCTCCAGTCTGGAGGAGAGACAAGTGCTGGAGGCACAGTACTGTGTGCGGCTAGCAGCAATGGTCGCAGCCCTGTGCCTAGCCAGTAGGCAGTAGATGCTGGGCCTGCAGTTGAATCACTGGAGCTGGGAGCTCCATTTGCTCTGGATCTGCCGGTAGAGGGAAAAAGGAGTAGGAGGGACAGTGGAAGATCCTCTTCCAGCAGATCTTCAGGACATATGTAGATTGTGGTGCAGGGCCCAAATGCAGCTCACTATGCTGCCCAGTTACCTTGCATTAAGTGATGTGGCTCTGTTCCGCGTCTCTAATAGAGCAATGAGCCATTTATGACACCAGGACTGTCATTGGTGACCTCGATGGTCACACGTGAAAAGGACTGTTTTGCTTTTCCCCCTCCTCCAAGTTTTCTTTGCGCACGGATGCGCACTCCCTGCTGGATTACGGAACTGAAACCCTAAAAGGGTTAATTGTTATGATTTGGTAACTGAGGAGGACAGGAGCAGAACAGCAAGGCAGCCAAACACCTGAGAGGTTGAGAACTAATGGGTTGCAGATCCCTAAACTAACCGCACAACTAGAAGCAGCCATGGAGCGTACATACGGTGATCCTAGACGCCTCGGCACAGCCGGAGAGCTAGCTACACCTAAAGATAGAAACAGGAAAGCTAACTGCCCCGGAGTAGAGCCCCAAAGAAATAGGCAGCCCTCAAACATATAATGGCGGTTAGACAAGACGAAACACAAACGCAGGCAGAAAATAGAGTGAGCAAACGCAGGGGCCAAACACTGACTAAATTGACTGATTACAAAAATGCTGAGATCACACGATCTCGCCACCCACTAAATCAGATCTCAGAGAGAACAAGGCTAACCCACAGCCACTCAAAAAGCAGGGAAAGAGCAACTGAACAAATAACAGTGGCTACAGAAAACAGAGAGAAGCACAGGCCCCAGGAGGGGACCTGGCTAACCTCCACAAAGGTACAGACAAAAATGAAAATAGCAAACACAATAGAAATAAGCAGAAAATATCTTATCTGAAAGTAGCAGACGCAGGCAAGACACCAACAGACTTCCAAATGAACCAGGAAACAACAATTGATCACCGGCGAGGATCATGGGAAGGCAGCTCCCTTATATCAGTCCAGTCAGTGACTCCTGATTGCCAGGTATAGCTACCAGCTGAGGAGGCCAAGTCATTCGATACAGCTTCAGTACTGACAGCAACCACCAGAGGGAGCCTTCTCTCAGAAATTGTCTCCAATACGTTCACAACAGTTAATCACTATAGACTGTAAGTGCAGCTGCTTTGAGAACTGAACTGTTTTAACCTTGAAATTTACCTATTTTAACTCTGAACTGTCCCCTGTTGAAAGTGTCTCACTTGTGTTTTAAGGAGCCCGTAGTCCACTACAAGGAGGGAGGGGGTAGAATCTGTGCAGGAGAACATGAGAAGTGAGACGGGTCAGGAGTACATGGACCATTGATAAGTTGGCCGTTGAGCCAGTGTGTTTGTTTACCGGTCAGCCAAGGGACCCAGGTCAGTCGGACCCACACTAAAAAAACTAAAAACTTGAACTCTTGTTCCAGGGTTCCAACCCAGAGGGGCCGAGGTCATGGTTGACCCACAAGAAGCATTGAATTGAGACTGTATTAATTTTATTGATGTTTTACACATTCCGTTTTACAGTTTAGAGTGTGGCGCCCATGATGAGGGACGACCATATTTTAGGAGGGAGGAGTGTAAGGAGCTGGCGGGAACCCTCGACTGCCTTCTTTCTCGCGTGCATACTGTGCACATGTAACACATGCGGCACCTTGTCGTTTGTCAATGTTAACGTAATGTGCAGTTTTTTAATGTTCCTGTAATGTTTAATGGGCTGTATTATGCTGTGACATTTTCTACTGTAATGTAAATGTACCATGTGTTGTGTATCAGATTAGGGCTAGGATAGGGTATAAGTTACTATAGAAAAATAGTGGGATTAGAGTAATGGGGCACATTAGAGATAGGGAATAAGATAAGTAGCTTAGATTTAGTCAGCAAAGGGTTAAACAGTTGGGAGGAGTTAAAAGGGGGATGGTGCAAAGCCTCAGGGACTTAGGGAAAGGATTTCCTATATAGGGATAAATGCCTGGTCAGGCTTGCCCATGGCAGGACATACACGATAGTGAGGACAGAGGATTCACCGGTCGTGGGGATAAATGCTGCCCCAAATAGATGGGCAGCGTGAACGGATGCTGGCCTAGCAGGATTGACCCCAGGAAGAAGTCGGGTTTCGGGACCAGGAAAGAAGCCGGTGGCATACCACATACAGAAGCTGCAGAAAGTACAGGAAACATTGTCTTGTTTGTACCGTGTTAAGTAAAGTTTTCACCGTTGGAACAAAACTGTGGCCTGTGATGCTTTCCTGAGATCTGATCCCCTTTATCCGAAGTGAACATGTGATAGAGGTAACTGATTGTACCGCAGGCCTGGGACTTCACTTGTCTTTTCATGAGCAAGGAGTCAGGGTGCTCACTGACTAACTTAGTGGATTCGCCCACGACTACCACCCCATGCCACCTTGTTACAAATGCATGGCTAGCAGTGCTGAAATGTTGCAAAACTTTATGAGCACACCACAACATCTGGCACCACCACCATCCTATACTGTCTATATTAGCAGGAGGCAGCGTTACAACAACATAGTGGAATAGTACCTGTCCACACATCCCCACGTGCTAACGGATGGGTCTGCCCCATTTAACTTCTGGGTCTCCAAATTGGACACATGGCCTGAGCTTGCCATTTATGCCTTGCTGGCCTGCCTTACAGCACGTGTACGGTCGGAATGTGTGTTTAGTATGGCTGGGGTGTGATCACAGACAGGCGTGTCTGCCTGTCCACATCCAAAGTGGTGAAGCTAACATTCTTTTAAATGAACCTGCCATGGGTCCCATAGGACTTGTCCATACTATTGGATAACTAGACAACTATACAAGCTGCACCCATCCAGTCATCAAATTTATTTGCCAATCATTTCATTTGGGTGCCTCCTCCCCAAATAAAAAAACCCAAACACTGTGTTGGCTACCTCCTACTTGGCCTCTTTCAATTACACCGCCACGTTCACCTCCTCAAGTTGGACATCTGCCGCCTGGTTGTATCATGTTTATTTTGGGCTCATTCTAAGTTGTTTTAAATCAGTTTCATAAAAAATAAATAACCACTGAAAAAAATTTAAAAAAGTGTTGAAATACTCCTCACTTGCCTCTTCCACCTATACCTCCATATCACCTCTTCCTCCACTTGAACCTAAGCCTCCTGGTTCTAGATTGCTACTTTTAGTTTTGTTAATTCTAGGTTACTTTTAAGTCACTTCAAAAAAAAAATCACTGAAAAAAAAATACAAAAAAAAACAAACTGTTGGATTGCTCCTCCCTTGCCTCTTCAACCTACCCCACCACATCCATTTCCACTTCCTCCTCCACCTCCTGGTTTAAGATTATTAAAAAAAATTTTATTCTATTTATTTATTTCCCTGTCCAAATTTGTTTGCAGGGCACTTGTCCTGTTCTTACCCCAATTTTGAAATCCCTTAGCCCTTACTATGATAATATTAAAGCACCAAAGTTCTGGTCCTCATTAATTTGTACTGGGTTCGGGTTCAGGATCAAGTTTGGGTTCAAGTTCGTATACAGAACCAAACTTTTTACTCCACGGGTCCGCTCATCCCCTATCTTATGTTTTTAACGTTTTGACATCACAATATGATGTTTTACAGACATCTGAACAGAAATTTTCTGCTGCTGTACATTATACATTTACCAATGATAAGCATTTATAGATGAATATTATATAGGTTTTGCTCAGGAATAGGTATACAGTCCTGCTGAGTTACTGGTGGTTAATCTCATTGCCATGAACTTTTTAGAAGGTGTCCAATTAAGAAGATATTTGTTATTCTTATTACAAAACAGTATTTGTTTGCTAAATGCGTTAACACAAGGCAAGTTTTATTTTTAAAAGAAAGACTATTTTACTGACACGAATTTCCCTATTGTGTCTTCCTTGACAGCCATTCGGTTTTCTCCAAACACCTCCCGTGCCTTCTTAACCAACCATTCTATGCCCAACCTTCAAACACTTAGCGCTTTTCTGGACTCGGTAAAATTCCTTTTCACTTCGAGCCGGGTTGCCATGTCTTTTCAAACAGAGACAGAAAAGACAGCCCTCTGTGTCAGACAGATTTTAATTTTCCATCCTCATCCATTTGTATAATGCAGACAAAGGCAAACAAACCGTACTAAAAGCCTAGCAACCCTCAGTTTAAGCAGTCAATGCATATGATCTGCGGGATGAAGGCCGGGACCTGTTCACACATGAATAAAGAAGATTAAGATTTTCTTTCAAAGACGTGAAGCCTTTTTGACAGCCAATGTCAACAGTTCTGTCTGCTTCTCAATGTGAAACAGTCATCTATCACAGGTCCCACAGGGAGGTCTTGCTTATTAGAATGCTTTACATTACCACAGCTTGTCACCATTATGGAAGAATAAGGGTGCAAACTCTACTTGTAAACCAAGCATAAAGAGAAATTATAGAGAATTATCCGCAGAGTTCTGCTTTTACCTAATTCTTACATGCATGTACTTGAAAGTTATCTGCAATTTACAGTCTATAAAATAAGTGTGAACAATAATAAATCATAATAATAATAATACTAATTGTTCAGCCTGGTATATAGATCAATGATGGTCAGAAGAATATAAAGAATGTGAATTATTACAGCTTACTTATTTCTATCATCATTCAATCTTCGAACCTGAAAACCACTCTTAGAACCTAGCTGCAATGACCTGCTGCTCCCACACTAGATTATTGCTCAACAACACGGAACTGCTGCACCCGACTATGTCCTCACAATCCTGAAAGTAACCGAAAGCGGTCTTCCCCTCGTATCAGTTGTTATGTTAGTTGTTATGTAAGGATACCTGTAATTTGTAGTAACCTTTATGACAGACATGATCAATGAGCTATAGAAATAAATTATTAATAATAATATAAAAAAAATTCTAGAAATGTCCACAAGTTAATAATATTTGATATACATTAATTTTATTTTTTAATTATTTCTTTTTAAAGTTGTAAGTATATGTCTCAAAGAAGCAGAATTTCCGTGACTACGGCCTCATGCACACAGCTTTGCAATTTAACGTAACGCTACGGTGTATGCCTGACTCTTACTGATGTTTGCAGCCTTCCATATCATTCTGCTTAATATTTAGCAGACTCTGACTGCCCTGAGCTCAGCATGTCTAATTCTACTTTATGGAGCCTCTAGTTGCTTCATATCTTGGATATCATATGTCTACAACCTACACATTCTCCCTGTTTTGCTAATAACTTAACCCCTTAGTGACAGAGCCATTTTGCAGCTTAATGACAGGGCCAATTTTTACAATTCTGACCACTGTCACCTTATGAGGTTATAACTCTGGAACGCTTTAACGAATCCCGCTGATTCTGAGATTGTTTTTTCTGACATATTGTACTTCACGTTAGTGGTAAAATTTCTTTGATATGACTTGTGTTTATTTATGAAAAAAACGGAAATATGGCGAAAATTTTGAAAATTTAACAATTTTCAAACTTTAAATTTTTATGCCCTTAAATCAGAGAGATATGTCACACAAATTTCTTAATAAATAACATTTCCCACATGTCTACTTTACATCAGCACAATTTTGGGTCCAAAATTTTTTTTTGTTACGAAGTTATAAGGGTTAAAAGTTGACCAGCGATTTCTCATTTTTACAACACCATTTTTATTTTAGGGACCACATCACATTTGAAGTCACTTTGAGGGGTCTATATGATAGAAAATATCCAAAAGTGACACCATTCTAAAACCTGCACCCCTCAGGTGCTCAAAACCACATTCAAGAAGTTTATAAACCCTTTATGTGCTTCACAGGAACTGAAGCAATGTGGAAGGAAAAAATTAACATTTAACTTTTTTTGCAAAAACTTTACTTCGGAACCTATTTTTTTTATTTTCACAACTGTTAAAAGAAAAAATGAACCACAAAATTTGTTGTGCAACTTCTCCTGAATAAGCTGATACCCCATATGTGGGGGTAAACCACTTTTTGGGCGCACGGCAGAGGTTGCAAGGGAAGGAGCGACATTTGACTTTTTCAACGCAGAATTGGCTGGACGCCATGTCGCGTTTGTAGAGGCCCTGATGTGTCTAAACAGTGGAAACCCATCACAAGTGACCCCATTTTGGAAACTAGACCCCCTAAGGAACTTATCTAGATGTGTGGTGAGCACTTTGAACCTCCAAGTGCTTCACAGAAGTTTATAACATAGAACCGTGAAAATAAAAAATCATATTTTTTCCACAAAAACTATCTGTTCACTCCAATTTTTATTTTCCCAAGGGTAACAAGACCCCAAAAGTTTTTGTGCTATTTGTCCTGAGCATGCCGATACCCCATATGTGGGGTAAACCACTGTTTGGGTGCATTGCAGAGCTTGGAAGGGAAGGAGCGCCGTTTGACTTTTTCAACTCAGAATTGGCTGGACGCCATGTCGCGTTTGTAGAGGCCCTAATGTGTCTAAACAGTGGAAACCCCCACAAGTGACACCATTTTGGAAACTAGACCCCCTAAGGAACTTATATAGATGTGTAGTGAGCACTTTGAACCCCCAAGTGCTTCACAGAAGTTTATAACTCCCGGGCATGAAAATAAAAAGTCATATTTTTTCCACAAACCTGATCGTTTAGTCCCCAATTTTTTATTTTCCCAAGGGTAACAGGAGAAATTAGACCACAAAAGTTGTTATCCAATTTGTCCTGAGTACGCTGATACCCCATATGTGGGGTGGGACCTCTGTTTGGGCGCACGGCAGGGCTTGGAAAGGAAGGAGCGCCGTTTGACTGTTTCAAACCAAAATTGGCTGGAATTGAAATTGGAGCCATGTCGCGTTTGGAGAGCCCCTGATACGCCTAAACAGTCGAAACCCCCACAAATCACACCATTTTGGAAACTAGACCCCTTAAGGAACTTATCTAGATGTGTGGTGAGCACTTTGAACCCCCAAGTGCTTCACAGAAATTAATAAACGTAGAGCCTTGAAAATAAAAATAATTTTTTTCCTCAAAAATGATTCTTTAGCCCGCTATTTTTTTTATTTTCCCAAGGGTAACAGGAGAAATTGGACCCAAAAAGTTGTTGTGCAATTTTTCCTGAGTACGCTGATACTCCATATGTGGGGTGAAAACACTGTTTGGGCGCATGGGAGTGCTTGAAGGGAAGGAGCGCCATTTTGTAATGCAGACTTTGATGGAATGTTCTGCGGGCGTCATGTTGTGTTTGCAGAGCCCTTGATGTACCTAAACAGTAGAAACCCCCTGCAAGTGACACCATTTTGGAAACTAGACCCCCCAAGGAGCTTATCTAGATGTGTGGTGAGCACTTTGAACCCCCAAGTGCTTCACAGAAATTTATAAACGCAGAGCCGTGAAAATGAAAAATAATTTTTTTTCTCAAAAATGAATTTTTTAGCCAGCTATTTTTTATTTTCCCAAGGGTAACAGGAGAAATTAGAACCCCAAAATTGGTGTGCAATTTGTCCTGAGTACGCTGATACCTCATATGTTGGGGTAAACCACTGTTTGGGCGCACGGCAGGGCTCGGAAGGGAGGGAGCGCCATTTGACTTTTTGAAAGCCACGTCGTGTTTGGAGACCCCCTGATGTGTCTAAACAGTGGAAACCCCCCACAAGTGACCCCATTTTGGAAACTAGACCCCTTAAGGAACTTATCTAGATGTGTGGTGAGCACTTTGAACCCACAAGTGTTTCACAGAAATTTATAAACGCAGAGCTGTGAAAATAAAAAATCATTTTTTTTCTTAAAAATTATTTTTTTAGCCAGCTATTTTTTATTTTCCCAAGGGTAACACGAGAAATTAGAACCCCAAAATTGGTGTGCAATTTGTCCTGAGTACGCTGATACCCCATATGTTGGGGTAAACCACTATTTGGGCGCACGGCAGGGCTTGGAAGGGAGGGAGCGCCATTTGACTTTTTGAAAGCCACGTCATGTTTGGAGACCCCCTGATGTATCTAAACAGTGGAAACCCCCCACAAGTGACTCCATTTTGGAAACTAGACCCCATAAGGAACTTATCTAGATGTGTGGTGAGCACTTTGAACCCCCAAGTGTTTCACAGAAATTTATAAACGCAGAGCTGTGAAAATGAAAAAATCATTTTTTTTCTCAAAAATGATTTATTTAGCCAGCTATTTTTTATTTTCCCAAGGGTAACAGGGGAAATTAGAACCCCAAAATTGGTGTGCAATTTGTCCTGAGTACGCTGATACCCCATATGTTGGGTAAACCACTGTTTGGGCGCACGGCAGGGCTCGGAAGGGAGGGAGCGCCATTTGACTTTTTGAACGCCACGTACTGTTTGGAGACCCCCTGATGTGCCTAAATAGTGGAAATCCCTCAATTCTAGCTCCAACCCTAACCCCAACACACCCCTAATCCTAATCCCAACCCTAATCCTAACCTAAATCCCAACCCTAATTCCAACCCTAATTGTAACCCTAACCTTAATTGTAACCCTAACTCTAATTGTAACCCTAACCCTAATTGTAACCCTAACCCTAATTGTAACCCTAACCCTAATTTTAACCCTAACCCTAATTGTAACCCTAACCCTAATTGTAACCCTAACCCTAAGGCTGGGTTCATTTTGCGTTTTACCAGCCCGTTCAACACATAGCGTTGACGGGCTGGTAACGGT